>JAZKJV010002000.1:0-600000 GCA_037367405.1 Ottelia alismoides | reverse complement strand
TGACCGACCTCTTGATGCAGGTCCTCTACATGGGAATAGTGATTCAGAGGTATCAGATTAGTTAGGTCAATGGGTTGACTTAACGAGATCAAGATAACCAAAGTCCTATGGTGAATGCTGTCACAGCATAGGCACACATCCTCTGACTGGAGATAGATGTATTACTATATGTCTGAGTATGTACATTTGGTAGACTAGTAGGTTGATGGCCTAACCAAGGTCTATACACCAGCGAGCTGGTGTGCATATAAGGGCATATGAGTAATACGATCTCTCAAAGGGATCATACAGGTTCACTTATGAACCGGAAGACATGAGCTCACTCATGAGGTATTTGAACCGATCAAATTCCATGTATGGTCGTCATGCTTTGGAAGCATGGCATGAATTTGAAGATATGATATATGCTTTGGGAAAGCATACGATCAATACCAACTCCCAATGACCAAGATTGAGAAACTTAGTGATCAAACCCTGAAGAAGACAGTGTAAAATTGATCAGAATCTTCAGATTGATCATGGATCTTCCAGTATGCAGGATGTACTGGTATTGGGAATACCTGAGGGTGATGTAATCATAAACGATTGTATAACCATGATGCTTCCATTCTGAGGGAGTGATGAAACATGTCTGGATTTTAGTGACTCCTCTCAGTAGAGAAGCAATCTGATCTTGGTCCAAATATTGGACATTGGTCTGAATGAGATTCAGATGCAATGAGAAGATTAGATTTGCAGTCTTGATTTAATCAAGCATCTGTGGGAGGTTCGTAAGATCTGGATTTGAGATGAAATCTCAATATCCGAGTCACTATACATGGAACAATACAATCACCCTGTCCTTATCTCCAAGTATCTGCGGAGAAAGCATATTATTCTTGAAGGGGTCCAAGAATAATTCATTTGGTGAACTACATATCCAAGCAATAAGGACTTGATGATTAAATGAGATTTAATTATCAAGCATAATATGAATGAGATTCATATTGTGAGAATAATTATCCAAGATAATTAATTGGGATATAATTATCAAGGATTGGAGAATATGGATAATACTATCCATGATATTTGTGTATTATAAATATGATTTATAATATACATATATTGAAGAGAGAGAAATTTTATAAATAGAATTTGTTAATTATTAATGTGGATTGGATTGACATTAATTAATTAATTGTAAATGCAATTTACAAATTAGTTTGGGTTGTGAATATGATTCACATATTTATCAATGGCATGATTGAAATATTCACAAATTAATTTGGAAATAATTTGGTGGATATTTTAATAATACATTGAGAAATAATAATATAAAATAAAAGAGAGATAAATAACCTCCAAAGGAGGTGGCGTCATCAATGACATAGTCAAAGGTGACGCCCCCTCAATTTTAGGAGGAAATTGGTTATCTCCCCTTTATTATATTACTATCTCTTGATAATTAATTTATGTTAAATTAAATTGTGTTGATAATGTTGCAATATATATTTAATTTAAATATAAATTAATGTTGTTGGTTTTTAGCCAACAACAATCTTGACCATTGATTAATACATAGATCACCATGACCGTTGGATCTATGTGTCCCATAGATTGAGATCCATTGGATCCTAAACTAATATAAAAGGAGGGCTAACCTAGCCTTTCATGGTACATGATTAAGAGTTGTAGAAGCCTACTACTCTCTCTCTCTCTCACATTCTCGTCCTCTCTCTTTCTCTTCTTCAAAGGTGGTCGTCCACTTTGTATTGAGAAAGGGAGACTCTTGCCTTCACCTTCGACGACTTGAGGATCTCCTTCTTCTTTGGGGACTGCTTGCTCTAAAGGAAGACGACGGATTTCATTGGAAGAAATCAGGGGATTCATTGCTTGGATCTTCATCAAAGATTGCGGGAGGATCGCGTCTCATCATCACGCCCGCAAGTATATTCTTCGTGGATCGGACTTAAGACATGAGGATCTCTTGTTTGGGATCTCATGATTACAACCACGCTCCAAGAGGTATTCCTTATACTTTGTGATTTTATGAAACGATATGAGAAATGTTCTCGTGATCATGTGGTTTCATTACTAGATTAAAAATTTTAATTTCCGCCGCATCTAGACTAGTGCGACTAGTCGCCCCGATCGCATACGATGCGATCAACACGCTTCTGTGATGCGCTTGAGGATTCTCAATATCCTTTAAGTGGTATCAAAGCCTTAGGTAGAATAAGGTTTTGGATATGATCCGTAAACCTAGGACGACTTGGGTTTCAAAGGGTTGCGAATTTTTTTGCTGCATTTCAATTTTCGTACCTCTGTCTAATTGAATTTTTCAGTACTGTTTAAATTGTTTAAAAACGAAATTTGCAATTGTATTTTGTTCCCCATTAATTAAGGAAACCATAGGATCTGAGTTTACGAATTTGAATTTCATTTTCTCAAGATATGGCCTTTTGAATATGCATATATTCACTGTTGCGAGAACTGCAGATCTAAACACAATTAATGAGTTAATTATTGTTTTGATCCGCCTTGAAATGCGTGAATTATCACTTGGATTCTTTAATAAATCAAATGGGCAATCTTAGGAAACTGATTTTGCAATTTTTGGATTTAAATTGAACAAGATAAGTTAATTTTAGTGATTGGGGGTCACTGCTGGAAATTGAAATCTTTTGATCATGAACCTTGTGATAAGTCATTCAAATATGATGATGAAAATTAATTGTTAATTTTCTGAAATAATTAGTGATAAATATTTGTGAAATATTTAAAGATATAATTATTTCATTGAATGACATTTGCCTAAACCATAATGATAAGATAATTGATTTTGATCATTGGTTGATATGAAATCATCAACAAACTCTTTTTTCATGAACAACCTTAGTTTATCCTACAATAGTTGTAGGACAACTTTTATATGAAAAACCCTCTGTTTGAATATGATTGGGGATTTGTTTAGCAAATCTCCTTATAGTATGATCAAAATTGTTTTGATGTATATTATATGGTATAATTTCGGTTGAAAAACCGATGAGTATCTCAAAGTACATGATGATCTATATGGCATTATCCTTTCTTGAGGTGGATATGGTGCCTAGTCGGAGAGCATTGGGGTTGCGGGTTGCAACGTATGTGGTCCATCCCACTCTCGTCGGTACTGGCCATGACAGCGGGTAGGGACTCGATAATGTCAGAGAAGTCAAAGTGTATTTTTCTAATTATTAAAATTCAAATAATACGTACATTGAGATTATACCTACTATTCAAGTAATAATCTAGTTTGTTGTTTGATGATTGGATTAATGACTGATTTAATGTGATTAAATTAATTATATCCAATAAACACTCTATTATGAATAGATGTGTAATTCCCTTAGAAGAATTAATTATGTGAATATAATTCACGATAATTAATTATAAAATTTGAATATGAGATGGAGGATCACATAAGTGACATCCATGGTCTCCCGTCAAGGAGAAGGGTTTCATCGCCAGGGATTGTATGTATGAGACGCATATCCGAAGTGACAACTCCTGTATGCAAGCGCATCTGGATCGGGCTCTTTGCTTGTCGAAAGAGTAAGGCTGTATGCGTAGTGACCCCAATATCGATGCCTCATATTATTGGGGTGATATTGGATTGCGCATAGCGAGTTTTAATCATGTTGACAGTTGGTTCATTTAGCAACGATTCAACATCATCTTAGGGGTGGTGGGCCCGGGTGTTAAAGACCGAATTGGAAAATGCAAGTTGTACTTGCAAGGCGGAATGAGTTCCCGCTTCTTTTTATCGGGGTCACAAGTTCTCATATTATCGGGATGTAACAAATATAGGAAAGGAGATCCCAGATCTTGCTAGAGATATAAGGGTAAGAATATCTCTTACATTGAAAGTAATTAAGGGAATGAACTTTCATTGTTGACAAGGCAAGACAACTTTGATATAAAAATTCCTAAATCAAAGTAAAATATGTATATATATAAATATATACATTTATGCAAATTTCTTATTTCAAATAATCCTTCATTAAACCCACTCAATGTTATACTCAATGATAACCAGTAAAATATCATGGATTGGACTCATGATCCAGATATTGTACTTGCAATTTGACACATAATGTATGTGGTTGCAATGTGCAAGTTTCCTCAACATAATGAGGAATGACAATTAAATAAGACAACAAGACATCACCTTAGAGTTTGTATGTCTCTATAGTCTTGATCTTTCATTGAGTGTACTTTGGAAGTGACATGTCGATGATGATCGCAATTGTCAAACTAATCCTTGTAAAATCTAAGAAGATATTCTGGCATAAATATGTGCCCTAGACATTTAATCATGAATGAAATGGTTCTCTGCATTATGCAGAATGGTAGCTCGAAAGAGATGATGTATTTAAAATGTTTGAATACCTACCTGAACCCAAAACTTAAGATGTATGTAGATATGATGAGTGTCATCATTCTACTATCTATACTCAAGTTATTCATGAAGCTTCATAATAATCATTTTTGTATGAATTTAATGAAGCATGTATAAATGTTGAAGTGATCTTGTATTGAAATCCTTTGAATTCAACATAGGAGATTCTTTATCTTGAACAATGGTTGTTTATAGATGAAGAGAGCACAGTGGAAGCGTGGGTCGGATCCATGTGAGACGGAAAGTCAAAGAGTTGATTGTACTTCTGTGACTTCCATATGACATCCAAAGAGTGGATGAATGCCAATACTGCAATAAGTTAATGTGTTGATTGTATGACTATCAAGTCTGTCTAAAATCCTTAGTGAAGGACTCAGATAGAGCATCGGAATAATCTACATATAATCATTGACTTTGACTTGCTTATTTCATAAGATAAAGTCTGATAATTGTATCACAATATTCTAATGACACTTGCAATTGGTTGCATGTATATATTAGAAGATTAGAAATTTGATTTTAAGGTTTAATAGTCATCTACATGGATATTGATGTAATTGTTGCAGCAATCTCTGTTGGATAGATAGACTCCATATTCTCAGTGGGAGAGCCCTTTGTCTTAGAGAATGTCTCTATGACCTACATATTAGAATACACTCATTGTTTGTTTCTAAAATGTTGGAAATAAACATGAATTCTGGAATAAACCTATCATAAAGAGTTATGATGGATATATTTCAAATAGTAATCTAACATCTAGTGGACTCCACAGAATTAGAAAATTAATGAATGGTTCATTAAGATTTTTAATACTGAAAATTAAACCTTGATGGATCAATAGGAGGATGAAGATCATTTGACATTGATCTAGCATCAAGTTTTGGACATATGTCTACTGATGAGATCAATAGACTAGTAAGATATGAAACTTTAGAATGTCTAAAATTTCAAATCTTACATACTTGTGAATATTGTATTCAAAGAATGTCCAATACACCCTTCTCTTAGGAAAGGCGTAAGATGTAAAGGTATTCGGGATCTCATACATACTGATGTATGTGGATCATCTATATCATAGTGAACATTATGGATATATGATATCTAGTGATGATCATGTATGATATGAGATTTCTTCTTTTCACCCGAGAAACCTTTGAAATGTTCAAAGATTTCACAATTTTGGTTTAGAACAAAAGTTTGAAGGAAGATTATGGATATATGATATATAGTGATGATCATGTATGATATGAGATTTCTTCTTTTCACCCGAGAAACCTTTGAAATGTTCAAAGATTTCACAATTTTGGTTTAGAACCAAAGTTTGAAGGAAGATTAAATGAATTTGATCTAACCAAGGTAGCAAGTACCTAATAAATGAATTCGGAGAATACCTTATGAAGATATGAATATCATTTCTATCTCAATCCTCCTAATACACCTAAACTCAATGGATTTGTAGGGAGATACAATTGGATCATGTGTGACATGATTTGATCAATGATGAATTTTAGCATAATTATCCCTTAGTTTCCAGGTATATATGTGTAGTAGAGACTACATGATGTATCCTTAATAAGGTTCCATGCATGTAAGCTGGAATCTAACACTTGAGAGTGATGCTTCATTAGGAAAATAAAGGATGGTATTGGATACCTACTTTATAACCCTAAGATTCTTAAAAGATCTCATCACTGAGAATGTGATTCTTAGAGGATGACTCTCTTGAGAATCAAGACAAAAATGAAGTGTAGGAACTCGTTTGATCTTGAGAAGATAATGAGGCTCCTGAAATCAGGAACTAAAAGGACAATTAAAGATGAAATACTAATACTTCTTCAAATGAGTTTGAAGATGTATTCCATGTGTCAGTTAAGTCTGATAATGATCAGACTTCATGTGATGAAGCTCCTGAGGATCATGACATGGAAAGATGGATATTAGCAATAAAGTCTAAAGTAGACTTCATATATAAATGTTGTATATGGACCCTTGAGGATCCACCTATAAGGGTAAGACATGTTAAGGTGTAAATGGATATTCAAGAGAAGAGGGAACCTGATGAGAAGGTAGAGAGCTTCAAAGCACGGTTCGTAGCCATTAGCTACACACCGGAAGAGAAGACATTGCTTGCGATGAGACTTGCTCTTCGGTGACCATGCTTAAAATCATCAGAATATTGCTAACCTTAGCTACACAACTTGACTATCGCATCTTCAAAATGTAAGTCAAGATTGCATTCCTCTAAGAATACCTCTCTGAGGATATTCACATGAAGTAGCCCCAGAGCTTCATGGTTGGGGAAAGTAAGGTGTGAAAGCTAAAGAAATCCATCTATAGACTCAAATAAGCTTCTTGTAGTTGGAACATAAGATTTGGTGAAATTATAAATGTTATGATTTCAAATAGAATCTTGATGAACCATGTGAAGTTTAGTGGGAGTACCATTGTGTTCATCATGCTAAATGTAGATAATATCCTAATCATTTGGAACGATATAAGGATGATAATAAGTGTTTTATGATCTGGCTAGTCCATACCTTGAGATACAATCTCAAAGATGCCTCTTGGATCTTAGTTCTGAAGGTGTTCAGAAGCAAAGAGAAAGAGGGTATTGGGACTATCACATTTGCAGTACACCTTGGACATGTTCTATTTTCTGGAAATTCCAAGAAAGGCTTTCTTACCTTGAGATTTGGTACTGACCTATCCAAAGGGATAGCACCTCAAAGAGTTGAGGAAGTGAATGCTAGAACCGCTTACACTTGTGCATCAGTTACGAGAAGCTAAGTGTATGCTAGATGTGTACAAAAGCCAGATATCTGCCATGCAGTGGGAGTAGTAAACTGTTACTAATCCTACTATGGAGAGAAAACACTTGATTGCAGTAATAACAAAGTCTTCATAGATGACAAGATTTCTGGGATAGTGATCTCAAAGTCATATCTTCAAAAGCTTAAGACTTTATAGATAGAGATCTGAAAGGTCTTAACTGTGGATACCTTAGGAGATAGAGATCTCCAGGAGTAAAGGTATTCTGATAAGGATTAATAAAATGATGGTTATAATAATTATGATTGAGCAATAGTGTCAAGGACACTATAATTGCTTTATCAAGATTGAGTATTGGTTGCATAAGATGCAACATTCGCATTGGATGTGAGCACTGTTACTGGGGATATGCAAGTGCCGTAAAAGGACTTGGCGTAGTCTCATGGGAACAGAGTGACTGATCATCTTACCTATCTATTTTCTAAATAGCCTATGATTGTCACATGAGTGTAGGTTTAAATGATTAGCCCATTAATGGCTCTTTGGGCTAGTGGGAGATTGTTGGACATGCGAGCCCACGATGAGCCATTATGCAATAAGTGTTACTGCACATATCATTCCCTGATCTGAAATGAAGAATAAATAATTTGCATAAAAGGTCCCTCTGTACAATTAGGGTTATGTACCATGGCTATCTTGATAATCATATAGCCGTTGATTCATTAAATGGATCATAGAGGCTGGTGTTTGGATGAATATCTAAGGAGTTAGATGGAGGACTCATCAAGCACCGTCAAATGATTATTAAGAGATGATCACCAGCCTGAGTAGGAGATGGAAATCCTTTCTCACATAGGTTGATATCTGACCGACCTCTTGATGCAGGTCCTCTGCATGGGAATAGTGATTCGAAGGTATCAGATTAGTTAAGTCAATGGGTTGACTTAACGAGATCGAGATAACCTAAGTCCTATGGTGAATGTTGTCACAACATAGGCACACATCCTCTGACTGGAGACAGATGTATTACTATATGTCTGAGTATGTACATTTGGCAGACTAGTAGGTTGATGGCCTAACCAAGGTCTATACACCGTCGAGCTGGTGTGCATATAAGGGCATATGAGTAATACGATCTCTCAAAGGGATCATACAGGTTCACTTATGAACAGGAAGACATGAGCTCACTCATGAGGTATTGAGACCGATCAAATTCCATGCATGGTCGTCATGCTTTGGAAGCATGACATGAATTTGAAGGTATGATATATGCTTTGGGAAAACATACGATCGATACCAACTCCCAATGACCAAGATTGAGAAACTTAGTTATCAAACCCTGAAGAAGACAATGTAAAATTGATCTTAATCTTCATATTGATCATGGGTCTTCCAGTATGCAGGATGTACAGGTATTGGGAATACCTAAGGGTGATGTGATCATAAACGATTATATAACCATGACGCTTCCATTTCGAGGGAGTGATAAAACAGGTCTGGATTTTAGTGACTCCTCTCAGTAGAGAATCAGTCTGATATTGGTCCAAATATTGGACATTGGTCTGAATGAGATTCAGATGCAATGAGAAGATTAGATTTGCGATCTTGATTTAATCAAGCATCTGTGGGAGGTTCGTAAGATCTAGATTTGAGATGAAATCTCAATATCCAAGTACTATAAATGCAACAATACAATCACCCTGTCCTTATCTCCAAGTATCTGCGGAGAAAGCACATTATTCTTGAAGGGGTTCAAGAATAATTCATTTGATGAACTACATATCCAAGCAATAAGGACTTGATGATTAAATGAGATTCAATTATCAAGCATAATATGAATGAGATTCATACTGTGAGAATAATTATCCAAGATAATTAATTGGGATTTAATTATCAAGGATTGGAGAATATGGATAATACTATCCATGATATTTGTGTATTATAAATATGATTTATAATAGGAAAAAATGGGGCTGCCCCCTTGGGGCAGCCATGTTGGCTGCCCCCGCCCCATATTTCGGCCAAATTTTTTTATTTTTTTGAAAAATATCACCATGTATATTCATACCTATATTCCTCCTACATGCTATTCGAATTTCGTCAGAAACAGAGACTCCTACGGCCTCCATCGAGATGGTGTCGATTTAAAAAATCCTATTACCGTTAAAAAATGACTGTCTAGATGGAGGCCATAGGGGTCTCTGTTTCTGACGAAATTCGAATGGCATATAGGAAGGATATAGGGATGAATATACATGGTGACATTTTTCGAAAAAAAATAAAAAAATGCCGAAATAAGGGTGGGGGCAGCCATGTTGGCTGCCCCAAGGGGGCAGCCCCATTGCACTCTTTATAATATACATATATTGAAGAGAGAGAAATTTTATAAATAGCATTTGTTAATTATTAATGTGGATTGGATTCACATTAATTAATTAATTAATTGGAAATGCAATTTACAAATTAGTTTGGGTTGTGAATATGGTTCACATATTTATCAATGGCATGATTAAAATATTCACAAATTAATTTGGAAATAATTTGGTGGATATTTTTAATAATACATTGAGAAATAATAATATAAAATAAAAGAGAGATAAATAACCTCCAAATGAGGTGGCGTCACCAATGACATAGTCAAAAGTGACGCCCCCTCAATTTTACGAGGAAATTGAGTATCTCCCCTTTATTATATTACTATCTCTTGATAATTAATTTATGTTAAATTAAATTATGTTGATAATGTTGCAACATATATTTAATTTAAATATAAATTAATGTTGTTGGTTTTTAGCCAACAACAATCTTGGCCATTGATTAATACATAGATCACCATGGCCGTTGGATCTATGTGTCCCATGGATTGAGATCCATTGGATCCTAAACTAATATAAAAGGAGGGATAACCTAGCCTTTCATGGTACATGATTAAGAGTTGTAGAAGCCTACTACTCTCTCTCTCTCTCATTCCCGTCCTCTCTCTTTCTCTTCTTCAAAGGTGGTCATCCACTTTGTATTGAGAAAGGGAGACTCTCACCTTCGCCTTCGAGGACTCGAGGATCTCCTTCTTCTTTGGGGCTGCTTGCTCTAAAGGAAGATGACGGATTTCGTTGGAAGTATTCAGGGGATTCATTGGTTGGATCTTCATCAAAGATTGCAGGAGGATGGCATCTCATCCTCGCGCCTGCAAGTGCATTCTTCGTGGATCGGACTTAAGACATGAGGATCTCTTGTTTGGGATCTCAGGATTACAACCACGCTCTAAGAGGTATTCCTTATACTTTATGGTTTGATGAAACGATCCGAGAAATGTTCTCGTGATCATGTGGTTTCATCACTAGATTAAAAATTTTAATTTCCGCCGCATCTAGCGACTAGTGCGACTAGTCGCCCCGATCGCATAAAATACGATCAACAACCTTCCGTGATGCGCTTGAGGATTCTCAATATTATTCAGAAGGATCCACCAAATAAGATATGGTCTGGTGTCCTTCTTCTGCTGTAAGTACCAAATGGTCGAATGATCAGTGTAGACGATCACTAGATTTAAGGAGGTAGGATCTGAACTTTTCCAAGGCAAAAACTACCACTAGCAGCTCCTTTTCGATGATAATGTAATTGCGTTGGGCTTCAAGCGTTCGACTAGCGTAGTGAATTACAAATGGTACATTATCTTTCCTCTATCCGAGTACAATACTGATGGCATAATCTGACGCATTGGTCATTATCTCAAAAGGTTGAGTCCAGATCGGTGGCTGCAAGACACGGACTTGAGTGATAAGTTCTTTCATCTGATTAAAGGCAAGGAACACACGGTCATCTACAATGAATTCATTTTCCTTGCCAAGTAGCTTAGTCAGCGGTCTGGCCAATTTACTGAAATCTTTGATGAATCGTCGGTAAAAACCAACATGGCCCAAGAATGACCTGACTTGCTTGATTGTTGGTGGTGGCTCAAGTTTAGAAATCACCTCCACCTTGGCTGGGTCAACCTCCATGCCGCGTTTAAAAACAACATGACCCAGCATGATTACTTCTATCAGCATGAAGTTGCTCTTCTCCCACGAGAGCACCGGATTTACTTCGCAGCACCTCAGTAAGACTCAGTCCAAGTAATCCAGACATTGATCAAATGAGTTATTATAGACAGAAAAGTCGTCCATAAAGACCTCAAGAAAGTTTCCCACCATGTCAGCAAAAACTGCTAGCATGCACCTTTGACATGTGGCTGGGAACGACATCCGTCTGAAGGCATACATTCCAAAAGGATAGGTGAACGTGGTCTTCTCTTGATCTTTAGGAGCGATAGCAACTTGATTATACCCAGAATATCCATCCAAGAAGCAGAAGTATTCCTTCACGGCCAATCTCTCCAAGATCTGATCAATGAAGGGTAAAGGAAAGTGGTCCTTCTTGGTGGCAAGATTAAGTCTTCTATAGTCCACGCATACTCTCCAAGAGGTGGGTACTCTGATTGCGATCTCCTCTCCTTTGTCATTCTTTACAATGGTGATCCCTGACTTCTTTGGCACCACATGCAAAGGGCTCACCCATTTGTTGTCGGAGATGGGATAGATGAATCTCGCATCGCACCATTTCTGGATCTCTTTCATGACGACCTCCCGCAGGTTAGGATTGAGTCTTCTCTGAAGTCCTCGAGAGGGTTTGCAATATTCTTCCAGGAATATGCGATGCGAGCATAGCGATGGATTGATCCCATGGAGATCTGAGGTTTTCCAGCCTATCACCTTGTGGTTGCGTTCAAGAACCTCCATCAAATGAAATTCTTGGTCTGCGGTCAGATGCGCATTGATAATGACTGGGTACATGATAGGCTCTCCTGCAAGAAAGGCATATTTCATATTGGAGGGCAAGGGTTTCAACTCTGGTGGGGTAGGAGCTGCTTTAGAAATGACTTCAACTACTTATTCAAGTGGTGATTCATTCATCTGTTCGATATCCATTGTGCTTCGTTATGTCTCCTCATTTAATATTTTACATAACATCTCAATAACATCTTCTTCATTGCATAATTCTTCAATAATCTGCTCTTGAACTTGAAGGCACATTATCGCCACCTGGGTCTCCTCTAATAGGCCATCACCTATCTCATAGTGATTGTCAAGGGGAAATTCGACTGCAGTGTCCATTCCTTCCATGGGAGAGAGGAATTCATGGATCTCTTTGTCATCTAGAAAGTGGTATGTATCATGTATTTTAGCTAGAAAGTCGGAGTCTTTGGGAGAGTCGATCAACTCTGTGCATGATACATACGCTCTTTTTGACAGTTTGGCATAAGACATGGTCTTTATTTGAATCGTGTCACTGCCAGTACCGAAAGTGATTTCTCCAGTCCCATAATTAACCACTGCGTTCGATGTCCACAGGAATGGTCGTCCGAGAATGATTGGGGTGAGGAGCAAGGGCATAGAGACGTCCATATCTAATACCACAAATCGGCCGGGAACTGCTTCCCCTGAACCGTGACTATCACGTCCTCCAATACACCCCTCGACCGCTTGACTGATTTATCTGCAAACTGCAGAATCATCTTGGTGGGCTTGAGCGGTCCTAGTTTAAACTATGTGATCAATGAGGCTGGCATCAAGTTAACAAAAGACCCACTATCCAACAGAGTGCGCTCGAATTTTTGATCGAACATCTGAAAGCATACAAGAGGTGCCCCATTATCTGGCATCTTGTCCGGGAGATTGTTGATAGCATTGTTTGTGGCCATTGTAAGGATGTTCTTTTTATACTTGCCTCCTTTGTTTCTAGAGTTATGGGGATGGGGCCTACGCTTATTTGTACATGCATCCTTCAGTCCTTTCTTCACAACTGGTATGTACTCAAGAGATTTCATTAGTGGCTTATTCAAAACCAAATTCTGGATAATCTCAATGATGGCAGGATCGGACAAAGTACTTTTCAAAATTTTCATTTTTTTGTGTGTTTTCATTGCTTCTGGGAAAGGGATATCTACAGAATCTCCAACAATGTCATTCAATATAGTGTCCATATTGTTGTTTACATGTAGATGGAAAAAAGGTACAGAATCATCTACAATATGTGGACCAAAAACTACAGGCTCGGCTTCTGATGTTAGCTTTGGCTTCGTTGTAGGTGCAGAATTCCCCAAGGCAGTTGCTGGTTCCGAAATGGATGCCTTCGTGTCCAATGCCGGTTGATCTCCACCAAGGTTGTTGTCATCTCCTTGTGTTTTTATATTTTCTTCATTTTTTTGTGAATTTTCTGCAGATGGTGCTCCTCCAAAAATGTTGCGTGGCCCTCGTGCTGGCTGGGCTGACGGCTCCCCGTCAGACACACTATGCTTTCCCTTCGCAACTGCGGATGGCTGCAGCATCCTACCGCTCCTGAGAGTAACAACGTTAGATATAAACAAATCATTTCTACCTGAATCGGGCAGACCACTGCAAGATACATGATCCTTGCGTCGGAAGTTATTCGGATTGGCCTCAACTTGGGCTGGTATGACAGTCTTGGCAGCCGTCAGGTCGTTAATCTTCTGGGTCATCTCAGCCATGTTTTTGACAAGCTGTTCAAGATAGGTGAAGGCTGGGTTCACTGGTACAATCTCATATGAGTCGCCCCCTTGAGGCCTCTGGCTTTGGTACTGTGGACGTTAGTTTTTATAAAGATTTTTTTAATCAAAGCAATGCGTCAAAACAATTTGTACCCTTTTTCAAACTATTTGTAAAACATTTGAACAAACCATGTTAGATAGCTATATTAATTTTCCAAACATTTAACAGATCATTTTTATAATTAGTTTAAAATACCCATACTCATAGCCCATAATAAATATTTATAATGTGAAAGTATGATCTCTAAATAAAGTATATATGCAATATTTATGCATATCCCCGATACTTAGTTTGTGCTATGTCATCATGGCACAAAGTGAAATGAAAAGCATAGCTTATACGAAGCATAAAGAGGAAGACCAATACAAGGATGTGAAAACCGGTACGACCTATATTAAGGCTTAAAATAGGCTAAATGTAGGATTGAAGTACTAAGGGACATGGAACAAAAGAATAGAAGAGAATAGCTAAGAGAACATGGACTCAACCCCTCTGAAAATAGCCTATGTATGAATAAGAAATTAAAAGGATAAACATCGAGAAGATGACTAAATAATTCTAAAGGGATGTACATAAGTAGGTCTTCGGTACCGCCCCTATAATTAAGCTTTAAACAACCAATGTAAGAAGTAAGAATTTAAGGAAGGAAAAACCTAAAATCTGAAAGAATATAATAAATTGAGTGTTAGTGAGCGTAAGAAAAAATAGGTGAATCAACTAGCTAATGATTCTACTCAGATCTAAATCTAAGAGTTGCGGCTTCATGTAGAGTACTCTGAAGTGTTAACAAGATAATCACTCTAAATGAATGAAGTCAATCGTCTCTAATTGGACTAATCGTTCTTTAGATTTGACGAAGTAATTCAATAGTTGTTCATTAATCAAGAAAGAATATGTTTCATCAGTGAGGTCAACTATCTCAACACTTCCATTGATGTACACTTCCATCATTATATAGGTCTCGTCCACTTAGACTTAAGTTTCCTGTGCAATCATACCTTTTGTCCTGGGATAAAGTTTTTACACCTAATGTGATGGTCATGCCACTTCTTAACTTTGTCCTTATAGATTAGACTGTTGCCATATGTCCTATTTGATATTTCCACAAAGCACATTGAAGTTCAGGTCATGGCATGGCTTCCTGATGAATCCACATTTCATCATCTTTATTCTGTCATTTTGGCCTCAAAAACCCTGGCAAATGCATGTAAATACCCTTAATTAGTGCATCTTAGCATTCATGCATGTATGTGTAAATAATGTATAAAATACAATTTTTAAAGCCAAAATTATAGAATAAGGAAAAGAAAAGAAAAAGAATAAAATTTTGTAAATATTTTATGACTCGAACCCCCGAGACCTACGCATCTCGATGACTAGGTCGACAAGGAACAAAGTAGGGGGAGATGAGGGCCACAATACCAATAAAATTTCCTTTCATTTTATTCATTCTTTATTCAGTTTGAGACCTATTTTTTGTTTCACTTTTTATACCTCAGATAAATAAACTTTGTACATGAAAGTTGTAGATAATTAAATAAAGGAAAATACAAAATTTACTTTACTCAAAAATAAGTAGAGATACCAAGTTATGGTCTGAATAAAAATCCAAATTCCCAATTTCCCAGACCTATATCTCCCAAATAAAAGCTCAAAAAGTATCAGACTCACCTTCAATTGTATATAATTTTAAATAAGCTATTTAATGGAGGAAGTTTCATATTTTGCGGAGCAACGGTTTGAAAGTTGAGTTTTGGAACCCTATAGTATACCCATATTGATTAAAATATACATTTTATTTACTATTTTTTATTTTCATAATTCTATATTTTTTTTAAATTTGTATATGTTATTTATAGTATGTGTGTATATTAAAAAAAATAAAATACTAAAGGAAACCTTAAAATAAATTACTTATATTTCACACCTAGGTAAAATACCTATACTTATACCTATAATATACATACCCTTAATTTATTAAGTATACAAAACACATTAGAAAAATAAAATAAAAATATATTTACATCCCTAAAAATAAGTTGTAAATTTATAAACTAATAAAAAATTAATAAAATTAAAAAAAAACAAAAATAAAATAAAAATATTAATACATAGATACATGTGCCAAGACTTAGCCCTAAAAAGGGTTTTACAATTCCAAACATCATAAAAATAAATAAAAATCACCATAAATTTCTTCATAAAAGAAGGAACAAATTTTATTTTATAACCTAAAATCAATAAAATAATTTAATATTTTCTTTTGATTTTTCAAATAATTTTGACCTGGATTATTTTGGTTGCTCCACGTGGACCAACAAGGTGCAGTCGTCTGTTGACCTCGGTCAACTACATGATCGAGGTCTACCACCTTCTGACAACCCGATTCTGGCCCGATTTTACCCAATTTTTGAGCCAAATCCCTTCTCCCTCGGGCCTCGATGTCTTCTTGGAACTTCTTCCTCGATCATTGATGATCCACACCGAGTACTCGTATCTTGCCATATCTTCATCATTCGCACGTGGCCCACGCTTGAAGGAGACACCACCACCTTGTACATAACAGATCCGCCACCTTTGAGCTCAAGTTTGAACCTGTTTGGATCCGCTTTCTCCCCACCTAGCACGCTCTAGAGCGAGCAGCTTCCATCTCCAGCCTTCAGGCGGGTCGAGGAAGGGCCTAGGTGGTCTCCACCATCTCCACCAACCACCGGCGTCGAGGTCCCCTTCCTCTGGTTCCGACCATAGAGGTACCCCTTCTTCCTCATTTCTTTTTGCATTTTCTTGTCTGCCGTAGTCGTAGGAACATTTCCCTATCGTCCATTTCGCCCATCGCTCGTTCAATCGCATCCTCGAATCCCCTCGCTGGAGCGCACCTCCGGCTGACTTCCATCCAGCTCGCTCTGCCATCTACCATACCTCCGCGGGGTCTGGGCAGTTTGTCGTGGACCCTTTCATCCATTTTTGCAGGTCAATCGCGCGTAACGACCCCTGGAGACCCGTCTTCGTACTTCGCCGGAGGTACTTGGAGCTCGAAGCTCCGCCGCCTTCGCGCCAACGCCACAGTGCCCCTCCAACGACGTTGAGCCCTCCAACACATAGAGCGTCCTCCCAGGAGTTCCCCGACTGATTTTGAGCCCGAAGCCTCACCGGAGACCCGAGATCGAGCTCGGGGATGTTCGCCTCGCCGGAGTTCTTCCCCGTTCCTCCTCGTTGCCTCTCCGCCGTCTGATCCGGTCGCCACTCCAGTTCGATCCTCCACCGTTGGATCTCACCCTTTCGCCGTTGTTCGATCAAGACCCGGGATTTAATCTTGGCCTCTCATCCGCAAAGGGGTATCGGTCATCCACGACTCGCCACGTGTCTAGAAGAAAATATCCACCGTTGGATGGCCAGGCGTAGGGTATTTTGCACCTACACCCTCGCCTATTTTTGTATTTTAAATTACTCCATAAACTACCACGCGTAGTTTAAATATTTCTGTAATATTTGTATTTAGACCCCTGTACTTTTAATATTTATATTTAGGTCTTGTCCACGTCACCCATACGACCCGTGCACGTGGGGTGGTGGGTATTTTGCTAGGACCCCCTTGGGATTTGTTTATTTCAGTTCAGTCCCGAAACTTTTTATTTATGTTGTAATATTTTGGTAAAATTGCATCTGAGCCCCTAGAACTTTGTAAAATTACAAAAATACCCCTGCTAGGTCACGTGCCCAATGCGCGTGAGTCTAGCAATTTTGTAGAAACCCCCTCCAGGTTTGGGTATTTATATTTAGCCCAGAAAATTGTGTTTAATGTTGTATAGTTTTGGAAAATTTGCAAGTAGATCCTTGGACTTCTGTGTATTTACATTTTTGCCCTTGCCAGCATTGTATTTTTGCTTGGATGTTTGCATTTATTTCATGCACATTTTAATTCGAACAATTACCAAAAAAATAACGTAAGCTCCTATTGCATTGTAGTTTAACACCATATTTTTGGTTTGCATTTTTATTACATTTGCATATTTATTAAAAATCAAAAACATGCATTTTCATCCATGTTTGCATTAAAAATTCATAAAAATAATAAAAATTCCTTGAAAAATTCCAAAAAAAATATATTTTGTGTTTCTATGTCTTTTAACTTCTATCCAAAAATCATTAAAAATTTCAAAAGAAAGATCCTAAAAATAACAAAACCCCTAAAATCTTCATAAAAATCTTAAAAATTCACAAAAATCCTGAAAATACAATTTTAGTTTCTGAATTTTCCCTTTGTCATTGTCTTTATCTTAAAATTAATTTGAGGAATTGTGGACATTGTTTGATATTTGTCATCCTCATTTTAATTTCGGCCAGCAACTTAGTTCACTATTTTCTAGTATTTTTACCTTCAAAAATACCAAAAAATCAGGAAAAATCTAGAAAAATCAAAAAAATATTAGAAAAATATAAAAATTACAAACATATTTGATTTCCTGTATTTTGAGTCTTTTCCCTTATTTTTATCTCTCTCATCTCTCTTGTATATATATATATCCTATATAATCTTATATCCTTACTAAAAGAAAAAGAAATATAAAAATATAAAATATAAAAAGAAAATATAAAATAAGAAAATTAAAAATCAAAATATAAAAATATAAAATCAAAAACCAAATAAAAATAAAAAAATTAAAAACCCACAAAAATAGCACTTGTAGGCATTTGATCACTTTCACATTTTGAGCATTTTCCCCTCGTTCTACCTGTTTGCTCCCCGTGTTCGATCTCTACACTGCTTGCACACTATACACATCCTTTGTAGAGTTATAATAAATTTTGACTCAACATATTGCTTTCATTGCTTTACTTGATTGTCGTAGGTTAATTGTTGATTGAAGTCCGGATTTCATGTGGTCAATTCAGCGACGGAGTTCCCGCCTTGTGTGGAACTTAAGACCATCTGGTGCCATGTCTATTTCTCGATGAGCCGACAGAGAGGACGGAGAGCGAGCCAATACAGTTGATGGATACACCAACAAGGTTCCCTTCATCAGATGATCACATACAACGAGAGTTTTCACATGAAGACCTGATAGCATTCACACAGACATATCAGAAACCAGATCTACCAGCTCCCACCAAGCCAGAATTGAAGCCTTTGCTGCAGTCGCTGAAGTATAGATTCCTTGCAGGAGAATCAGAAATGCACCCAGTCATTATCTCAGGAGATTTGATTGGAGAACAAGAATCTCGCTTGATGGAGGTTCTTGAAAGAAACCACAAGGCAATAGGATGGAGTATGGCTGATCTCAAGGGGATAAGTCCGGCCCAGTGCTCCCACCATATCTACCTCGACGAGTACGCTAAGCCATCGCATGAGTTCCAGCGACGGCTAAACCAGAATCTCCGAGATGTAGTAATGAAGGAAATATCTAAATGGTGGAGCGCCGATTTTATCTACCCCATCTCCGACTCCAAGTGGGTTAGTCCTTTACATGTGGTGCCCAAGAAGACAGGTATCATTACAATTGTGAATGAGTCTGGAGAAGAGATCGCCACCCATGTACCCACTTCTTGGAGGGTCTGTGTGGACTACAGACGATTGAATGAGGCCACCAAGAAGGATCATTTCCCGCTACCATTTATTGATCAGATTATCGAGAGGCTATCTGGGAAAAGTCATTGCTGTTTTCTTGACAGGTATTCCAGATAGAACCAAGTGGCCATTGCACCCGAAGACCAGGATAAAACGACATTCACCTGTCCATTTGGGACCTATGCTTTCAGACGGATGCCCTTTGGTCTATGTAACGCCCTGGCGACATTCCGCAGGTGCATGTTGTCCATCTTTTCGGACATGATAAGAGACTGTTTGGAGGTCTTCATGGATGAATTTTCGGTCTATGGCGGCGGCTTTGATGCTTGTCTTGACTACCTAGACCGAGTGCTTCAGCGTTGCATAGAGGTAAACCTTGTACTGTCTTGGGAGAAGAGTCACTTTATGGTGACTCAGGGGACGATCCTTGGTCACTTCATCTCCAACAAGGGCAAGGAGGTTGATCCCGCCAAGGTGGATATCATTAGAAAACTCAATCCACCGTCCAATTTAAGATAGTTGTGGTCTTTTCTGGGGCATGTCGGTTTCTACCAACGGTTCATTCAGGACTTCAGTCGTATTGCCCGACCGCTGACGGAATTATTGACTAAAGACACTGAGTTCCTTGTAGATGATAAGTGTCTGCAGTCATTTTAGACTCTCAAGAATTTAGTTATCGAGGCTCCTGCCCTTCAGCCACCCGATTGGTCTCTTCCATTTGAGATCATGATGGATGCTTCAGATTATGCCATAGGGGCTGTGCTTGGACAGAGGAGGGATGGATTACCCTATGCCATACACTATGCTAGCCGGACTTTGGATGCTGCTCAGAGGAACTATACAGTGACTGAGAAAGAGATGCTAGCGGTAGTCTTTGCTTTGGATAAGTACAGGTCTTACATTCTTGGATCTATAGTGACAATTTTTACAGATCATACTACCATTCGGTACTTGATGTCGAAGAAGGATGCCAAAGCTAGATTAACCAGATGGATCCTTCTCCTCCGGGAATTTGATATTGAGATTAAGGATAAACCTGTAGTTAAGAATGTTGTGGCAGATCACCTCTCCCGTTTAGAGAACCTTGAGGAATCTGAGTCCATAACACCTATTACTGAGACTTTTCCAGATGAGGCGATCCTTGCTATCACCACTCTCCCATGGTATGCCGAGATTGTGAATTACCTTGTTGCCAAATCTATTCCACAAGGTTGGCCCAGACAGCGGCTTGAGACCTTCCTTGCGAAGGCCAAGTCGTACCATTGGGAGGATCCCGTCCTTTATCATGAAGGAGGGTACATCATCTAGAGACGGTGCATTCCTCAAGACGAGCAGCATAGCGTCCTCACCTGCTGCCACAAGCTTGAGGCAGGAGGACATCATTTTAGGAGACGGGCAACACAGAAGGTGCTCCAATCCTGCCTTTGGTGGCCTACCCTTTTCAAGGATTCTGATGAGTTCGTGAGAAGGTGTACTGATTGTCAGAAGATGGGTACTTGCAGACTGAGAGACATGATGCCCATGCAGCCCATTCACTTTTGTGAGGTTTTTGATGCATGGGGGATTGATTTCATGGGCCCATTTCCTAAAAGTCAGGGGTTTGAGTATATTCTTCTTGTTGTAGATTATGTGAGTCGTTGGGTTGAGGCCATCCCTTCCCGAGCCGCAGATGCTAAAATCGTATGTCATTTCTTGAGGAAAAATGTTATTTCACGGTTCGGGATACCTAGAGTCTTGATTTCAGATGGGGGGTCTCACTTTATTAATGACAATGTAAAGGCCCTTGCAGACGAGTTCAGTATTGACCACCGTGTTGCCACGCCATATCACCCTCAGACTAACGGCCTTGTTGAAGTATCGAATAGGGAGATTAAGACAATTTTATAGAAGGTAGTTCACCCAGACCGAAAGGATTGGTCACAGCTTTTGGACTCGGTCTTGTGGACCTATCGGACTTCCTTCAAGACACCATTAGGGACATCTCCATTTCGTCTCGTCTATGGCAAGCCATGCCATTTACCAGTGGAGATAAAGTATAAGTCACTTTGGGCAGTTACAGAACTATTATTGGATCCTAAGAGTGTAGGAGAATAGAGGAAAGCAGAGTTGGTAGCCCTGGAGGAACTGAGAGACACAACCTTTGCTAGCAGCCTACAGTATAAGGAAAAAGTGAAGACATGGCACGATTCTCATATCAGCCATAAATAGTTTGAGCCCGATCAGCGCGTATGGTTGTTCGATTCTAGGCTGAAATTATTTCCAGGGAAATTACAGAGTAAGTATAAAGGACCGTATGTGGTCAGGAAGGTACATGACAATGGTAGTATTGACATATCTGAGTTGTCATCTTCCTCTACTTTTCACGTCAACGGTCAACGCTTGAAATTATATCTTGATCATGATCCACGGACCGTTGACGTTTCCCCCATTCATTTGGTATGAGATGTGCTCTTTGACTCACACCTTCTGCATCTCATACATGATTATCACTTCTATCTTCTACTGTATAGATCAATTTGTCCATATCATTAATTCTTTCATTCGTTATGTCTGTCACCCCGTCTTCATCCTATGATTTTGCTATACTTAGGACATACCTTGTCCTAAGTATGGGGGGGGGGGTGCACACACTAAGCTGTGATCTATTTATTCTTTTTCTTCTTTTTTTCTTTTCCTTTTCTATCTTCTTTATCTATCAGAAAGGTGTCGCTCGTTTTTGTCAGTCTTCTATACTTAGAACGTACTTTGTCCTAAGTATAGGGGGCGTACACCCCGAGTTGATTCTATTCTTTTGATCCTCTCAACTATATCCTCTTCTTCTCTATACTTAGCGATATCTTACCCTAAGTATAGGGGGAGACAGTCTGAGTACGATCTGTTCATTCCCACCCTTGACCCTCCCTGCTTTGTGTACAGTCTGTTATACTTAGGATTATTTCATCCTACATATAAGAGGGACGGTTAACTTCTCATTCGGTCTAGGTGACTTAATTCCGTGAAGATCACAATACTTAGTTCAATGGATTCTTGACTGTCTAAGTAGAGTATTTTGGACCACACGCACGACTCTTGTTGATAATGACCTAACTTGGACATCTGCACCTTTCACATGGCTCAATTTAGTTGGAGTAGTGAGGGGATTGGATTTGCCGGTATGAGACGCACACAGGTGGAAACACTTGTCCTCCTCTAGGGAGGGAAGTGCACCCCAACCCGTCCGGTGATAATGAGTTTCGAGGACAGGAGATTGTGGGTTGCAATAAAGCTTCAAAAGAGGGACAGTCTACTGGCTCAAGAGGAAAAACTCCCTATGTAAATGCTGCTATGTATAGTATTCAAAAAATACAAAAAGCAAAAACTCCAGAAAAGTGGACAGGCTTGTACAAAAATAAAAATGCCTTCCGGAGTGTATATATGTGTATAGTCAATAAGCAAGCTTGAGCCTCAAAGTCAAATCATGTGAGCCTGCAGCTGGCTGACTTGACTACACTGGTTTTGCAACCTAGGATAGGTAGCTACACTGGCTACCGTCCATTCTTCTCTTCACCCCCTCCTCTTGAGCTGGTTGCCACTTGAACTTAGAAGGGAATACCCCGCTCCTCGAGGAATGAGTTGTTGGATTGTGGAATCATTGGGTTGTCATATTGGAGAAGCAAGTTTCTTTGTCATTCTAGTTGGGGAGAGCCACAATTACTCACACTGTACGAGTCAGATTCATAGTCATAAGGGTTTGCGTATGAGTTGAAATATTTCTGACATGGCTATTGAGGAGACTTGAGCAGAGTTTTGGGATTCTCGAAGGTTGTTGGATTTCAAGTCCGATTCTCATTAAGGTTCCGACCGCATTAGAATTCCAAAGGTCCGACTTAAGCTCCAAACTTTTATTTTGTGAAGACAAGTTTGATAATTAAACTTAATCCAATTTTCTTTTTTTTCTTTTCTTTACTTTTCTTTCTGCACTTATTGCATAAGTGTTTGCTAGGGACTAGCAAAGGCAAAGTATAGGGGGATGATGAATCCTCATTTCATCATCTTTATTCTGTCATTTTGGCCTCAACAACCCTGGCAAATGCATGTAAATACCCTTAATTACTGCATCTTAGCATTCATGGAGGTGTGTGTAAATAATGTATAAAATACAGTTTTTAAAGCCAAAATTATAGAATAAAGAAAAGAAAAGAAAAAGAATAAAATATTGTAAATATTTTATGACCCGAAACCCCGAGACCTAGGCATCTTGATGACTAGGTCGACAAGGAACAAAGTAGGGGGAGATGAGGGACACAATACCAATAAAATTTCCTTTCATTTTATTCATTCTTTATTCAGTTTGGGACCTATTTTTGGTTTCACTTTTTATACCTCAGATAAAGAAATCTTGTACATGAAATTGTGGATAATTAAATAAAAATAAAAATACAAAATTTACTTTACTCAAAAATAATGTACAAATACCAAGTTATGGTCTGAATAAAAATCCGAATTCCCAACTTCCCAGACCTGTATCTCTCAAATAAAAGCTCAAAAAGTATTAAAATCACCTTTAATTGTATATAATTTTAAATAATCTATTTAATGGAGGTGGTTTCATATTTTGCGGAGTTACGGTTTGAAAGTGGAGTTTTGGATTCATATAGTATACCCATATTGATTAAAATATTCATTTTATTTACTATTTATTATTTCCGTAATTTTATGTTTTTATAAATTTGTATATATTATTTATAGTATGTGTGTATATTAAAACAAAAATAAAATATGAAAGGAAACATTAAAATAAATTACTTATATTTCACACCAAGGTAAAATAACTATACTTATACCTATAATATACATACCCTTAATTTATTAAGTGTACAAAACACATCAGAAAATAAAATAAAAATATATTTACATCCCTAAAAATAAGTTGTAAATTTATAAAATAATAAAAAAAATAATAAAATCAAATAAACAAAAATAAAAATAAAATATTAATACATAGATACATGCACCAAGACTTAGCCCTAAAAAGGGTTTTACAATTCCTGACTTCATAAAAATAAATAAAAATAACCATAAAATTCTTCATAAAATAAGGAATAAATTTTATTTAATAACCTAACATCAATAAAATCATTTACTATTTTATTTTGATTTTTCAAATAATTTTGACCTGGATTGTTCTGGTTGGTCCACATGGACCAACCAGGTGCAGTCGTCTGTTGACTTCGGTCAACTGCCAGACCGAGGTCTGCCACCTTCTGACAACCCGATTCTAGCCCAATTTCGCCCAATTTTCGATCCAAATCCCTTCTCCCTCGGGCCTCGATGTCTTCTTGGAACTTCTTCCTTGATCATTGATGATCCACGTCGAGTACTCGTATCTTGCCATATCTTCATCATTCGCACGTGGCCCTCGCTTGAAGGAGACACCACCATCTTGTACATAACAGACCCACCACCTTTGAGCTCAAGTTTGAACCCCTTTGGATCCTCTTTATCCCCACCTAGCACGCTCTAGAGCGAGAGGAATGTGACAACTTCCATCTCCAGCCTTCAGGCAGGTCGAGGAAGGGCCTAGGCGGTCTCCACCATCTCCGCCGACCACCGGCGTCGACGTCCCCTTCTTCTGGTTCCGACCATCGAGGTACCCCCCCTTCCTCATTTATTTTTGCATTTTCTTGTCCTCCGTAGTCGTAGGAACATTTCCCTATCGTCCATTTCGCCCATCGCTCGTTCAATCGCATCCTCGAATCCCCTCGCCGGAGCACACCTCCGGCCGACTTCCATCTAGATCGCTCCGCCATGCACCCCACCTCCGCGGGGTCCACGCAGTTTTCCCTGGACCCTTTCATCCATTTTTGCAGGTCAATCGTGAGTAACGACCCCTAGAGACCCGTCTTCTTACTTCGTCGGAGGTACCTGGAGCTCGAAGCACCGCCGCCTTCGCGCCAGCGCCACAGTGCCCCTCCGACGACGTCGAGCTCTCCAGCACATAGAGCAACCTCCTAGGAGTTCCCCGACCGATTTTGAGCCCGAAGCATCGTCGGAGACCTGAGATCCAGCTCGAGGACGTTCGCCTCGCCGGAGTTCTTCCCTGTTCCTCCTCATTGCCTCTCCATAGTCCGATTCGGTCGCCGCTCCAGTTCGATCCTCCACCGTTGGATCTTACCTTTTCGCCGCCGTTCAATCAAGACCCAGGGTTAGTCCTGGCCTCTCATCCGCAAAGGGGTATCGACCGTCCATGACTCGCCACGTGGCCAGAAGAAGATATCCACCATTGGATCGCCAGGCGCAGGGTATTTTGCACCTACACCCTCTCCTATATTTGTATTTTAAATTAGTCCGTAAATTTTCAGACGTAGTTTAAATATTTCTGTAATATTTTCATTTAGACCTCTGTACTTTTCATATTTGCAATTAGGTCCTGTCCACGTCGCATCACATGACCCGTGCACGTGGGGTGGTGGGTATTTTGCTAGGACGCCCCTGTGGTTTGTTTATTTCAGTTCAGTCCAGAAACATTTCATTTACATTGTAATATTTTGGTAAAATTACATCTGAGCCCCTGGAACTTTGTAAAATTACAAAAATATCCCTGCTAGGTCACGTGCCTAGTGCACGTGAGTCTAGCAATTTTGCAGAAACCCCCTCCGAGTTTAGGTATTTATATTTAGTCTAGAAAATTGTGTTTAACGTTGTATAGTTTTGGAAAATATGCAAGTAGACCCTTGGACTTCTATGTATTTACATTTATGCCCTTGCCAGCATTGTATTTTTGCTTGGATGTTTGCATTTATTTCATGCATCATTTTAACTCGAAAAATTACCAAAAAATAAGATAAGCTCCTGTTGCATTGTATTTTAATGCCATATTTTTGGTTTGCATTTTTATTGCATTTGCATATTTATTAAAAATAAAAAACATGCATTTTCATCCCTGTTTGCATTAAAAAATTCATAAAAATTATAAAAAGTCTTTGAAAAATTCCCAAAAAATTATATTCTATGTGTTTCTATGTCTTTTAACTTCTTTCCAAAAATCATTAAAAATTTCTAAAGAAAGGTCCTAGAAATTACAAAACCCCTAAAATCTTCATAAAAATCTTGAAAATTCTACAAAAATCCTAAAAATACAATTTCAGTTTCTGAATTTCCCCTTGTTAATTTGAGGAATTTTGGACACTGTTTGATATTTTCATCCTCATTTTAATTTCGTACAGAAACTTAGTTCACTATTTTCTAGTATTTTTATCTTCAAAAATACCAAAAAAATCAGGAAAAATATAGAAAAATCATAAAAACATTAGAAAAATATAAAAAGTACAAAAATATTTGATTTCCTATATTTTGAGTCTTTTTCCTTATTTTTACCTCTCTCATCTCTCTTGTATATATATATATATCCTATATAGTCTTATAACCTTGCTAAAAGAAAAAGAAATATAAAAATATAAAATATAAAAAGAAAATATAAAATAAGAAAATTAAAAATAAAAATATAAAAATATAAAATAAAAAATCAAATAAAAATAAAAAATAAAAACCCACAAAAAATAGCACCCGTAGGCATTTGATCACTTTCACATTTTGAGCATTTTTGCCTCGTTCTACCTATTTGCTCCCTGTGTTCGACCTCTACATTGATTGCACACTATACACATCCTTTGTAGAGTTATAATAAATTTTTACTCCACATATTGCTTTCATTGCTTTACTTGATTGTCGTGGGTTAATTGTTGATTGAAGTCTGGATTTCGTGTGGTCAATTCAGCGACTGAGTTCCCGCCTTGTGTGGAACTTAAAACCACTTCCCCAGATGACAACCTCAATTAACTTGTTTTATTGCCCAGTCAGACTTGTAAATTAATTCAACAGGTACATCACATGGCTTGCCATAAACCTAAAAGGTGAAGTACCAAGAAGACTATTGTAGGTCGTCTTGTTGGCCCATGGAACTTGGTCCAATAGATGAGACCAATTCTTCCTATAAAGATGAACTATCTTCTTAAAAATTCTCTTCACCTATCTATTTGAAATCTCTACCATGCCATTTGATTGTGGGTGTTAAGGACTAGTCACTACGTGCTCAAACTTGTAGTCCTTAGCTAAAGATTTCACCTCACAGTTTACAAAAGAGGCTACCCTCATCTGAAATCAAAACTTTTGGAACCCCGAACCTAGTAATAATATGATCTTTCAGAAACTAAAAAATAGTTTTGTTGTCTGCGGCTCGAGTTGGGATAGCCTCCACCCACCTTGAAAGATAGTCTACCGCCAAAAAGATGTACTCAAATCCATGGTTGTTGGGAAAAGGGTCCATAAAATCTATGTCCCATGCATCAAAAACATCCACAGAAAAGCATCAGTTGCATGATCATCTCATCTCTATAGCCAGTTGTCCATCCCATCCTTTGATAGATCGGACACGACTGTACAAAATCTACAAACATCTTTAAACAAGGTCAGTCAGTACAATCCACATTAGAGTATGTGTGTGGTTCCTTTTTTCAAATGATGTCCTCTAGCTTTTAAAGAATGATAGTACGTGAAGACACTTTTGTATTCCTCACGAGAAATACACCTTCTCTAGGTACAATCCAGTCCTTCAAAGAAATGGAACAAATCCTCCCAATGGTATCTCCTCGAATCAAACTTCAGTCGGTCAATGTTGCTCCTAGTACAACCATGGAGAGGCTTGGATACAAGATAGTTCATCATGTTGGCATGCCATGGGAGTGAGTAAAAAACACAAATTGACTTGTCTAGAAATGTTTCTCTGATCGGCTCAATGTCAGGGGAATCCTTCAACTTAGATGGGATAAATGATCAGTCCAACATTCTTAACTCCAGGTTTATCCTTAATATCCAAATCAAACTCATGGAGGAACAAAATCCACCTAAGAAGATGTGCCTTCACATCCTTCTTTTCTGTTAAGTACCTTACGGTTGTATGATCCATAAATATTGTCACCTCAGAGACCAAAATATAAGATCTGAACTTATCGAGGGTCCAAACTACTACGAGAATATCCTTTTTGATCATTGTATAATTCTTCTGTGCTTAATCTAAAAATTTGCTCGCATAATGGATTGCAAATAGAATCACGTCTCGTCTCTGGCCTAACACAACTTCTATAAAAAAATCTAATGTGTCAGTTATGATCTTAAAGGGAAGAGACCGGTCAGAAGCTTGTAGAATGAGCGAATCTATAATATTTCTCTTCAGCAACTCAAATGACTCAAGACACTTGTGATCTACAATGAACTCTATGTCCTTTCCTAAGAGCTCAGTCAGTGGTCATGTAATCTTTGAAAAATTCTGAATGAATCTCCTATAGAATCCAATGTGCCATAGAAATGACCTAACTAACTTTACATTGGTTGATGGATCAAGTTTCTTGATCACGTCCACCTTTGTAGGGTCAACCTTTATTCACATTTTGGAGATGGTTGCCCCAACACAATACCCTCCTTTACAATGAAGTGACTTTTCTCCCAATAGAGTATCGGATTAACCTCCCTCACCTTTGAAGAACTTGGTCCAAGTATGATAAACATGAATCAAATGAATCACCATGGATCAAGAAGTAGTCGATGAAGACCTTCAGGAAATACCCCACCATCTCGACAAATAAGACGATCATGCATCGTTAAAATGTGTCTGGGGCATATCAAAGCCTAAATGGCATGCACCTGAATTTGTTAGTTCTGAATGGATATGTAAAAATGGTGTTTTCCTGGTTTTTAGGGGTGGTGGCTACTTTATTGTAGCCTAGGTACTCATCAAGAAAACAAAAGAACCCCTTCCTTATTAATCTCTCCAAAATATGATCAATAAAAGGAAAGGGAAAAAGATCTTTCTTGGTTACGACATTCAAGCATGTATAATCGATACAGATGCACCACAACGTGGGTACTCATGTCGCTATA
Organism: Ottelia alismoides; assembly: GCA_037367405.1. Lineage (NCBI taxonomy): Eukaryota > Viridiplantae > Streptophyta > Magnoliopsida > Alismatales > Hydrocharitaceae > Ottelia > Ottelia alismoides. The sequence goes on along the minus strand of JAZKJV010002000.1, from coordinate 570,725 downwards.
TCAATAACCCTCCTCATTTGTGACCTTCTGAAATCCCGACTTCTTTAGGACAAAATGACGTGGGGCCACCCATTTGGAGTTTGAGATGGGGTAAATATAGCCTGCTCCACACCACTTCTCAATCTCTATCTTAATTACTTCCTGTAAATTAAGTTTAATCTTTTTTGAAACTCACGGGAATGCCTATCATTATCCTCAACATAAATGTTGTGTGAATAGGGAGAATGGCTAATCCTCACGAGATCTAAAACAATCCAGCCTATGGTCGTGCAGTTCTTTCCTAGAACTTCTAATAACTTAGAATCATATTCTACAGTTGGCTTAGAACTAATGATGACATGGAATCTGTCTTTGGGTCTCACAAAAAAGATGTACTTAAGTGTAGAAGGAAGCAGCTTCAGCTCTCTCAATGTTGTACCATCTATCAAATCGGGTTGAATCGTCTCTCAATCTGGTTTCGTGCTTCATGAAGGAGGATCTATCTCTACTATAATTTCCACCAAATCTATCGCGCTTGGAGTCGGATCGTCAAAGAAATATGGTAGTTAAGCCAAAGCCACATCCGACTCATCATCTATATCCCTTGATAGTTATGAAGAAGATGGAACTGACAGAACTGCAAGGATCTCTAATTTATCAAGAGAATATGGGAATGCATCTCTCAAAAAACTTGGCAATGCCTTGCAAACTGCATCGTAAATACTGTTCTCTCCAGATGAAAGGGTCTCGCTCTGTCCAGCTGGGGTTTGTTTCCATGTCCAACTATGCTAATCACTTTGCAATCTGCCTCTAAAGAAGCATGTTCTGTACTTATCTCTGAGTCAGGTCTCTTCCACTTCTTTCGCTTCATCTTAAGTTCCACTTATCCACCTAGAGAATAGAATTTCATCATTCTTATTTGATAATCAAAGGAAGCATCAAAATCCTAAGGAAAGGCACCTAAGAATGATATGTGAATCTCTCCAATAATTGGTGATTTCCATGTCAAGGACTATGAAGCCCACCTTGTAATCTTGTCCCTCAATCGATATGATAACGTTCTTCTCTTTACATGTAACCTTCTTCATTGACTTGCCTACAAATTGGAGTAATGCTCGTGATCTGTGAAGAGGTCCCAACTAAAGTTTATCGTATGATGCTAAGGATAATAGAAGAATCGTTATCTAGGAGAGCATGCAATTGCTACGTCATCGATATGAATCATCACCTAATGTGTACCCATATATCTCTTCTTCTCGTTAGCTACTAGTTCTTGAGACAATAACTAGTGACTATTTACAAGACGTGTGTCTTCACATAACTATTTGGTTTCTTCCTGCTAACCCTAGTAGGTGTGTATCTCATCTTAAGGTATTTTTGAAATGCAGGATGACCAGCCACATACTCATCAAATGGATCCTTAACCATAATGTTGTTTTTACAAAACCGTGCCATTTCTAGGTCATCTTTCGGAATCTTCTTAAAGATACGCTTTCTAACCGTTAGAGCACGAGAAAAGGGATTGAATTAACATAAGAAGAAGAAGATGAAGAATTCAAATCATAAACTGAAATATGTTTCTTTTTATTCCTTGAAATAGGGTTCTTCAAACATGAATAGTTAGAATATAGCTTGGAATCTAAAACATGATTGTCTACTAAAGGCTAGGGAATGTCTGCTGCTGGTACATCCTCCTCAATTGAAGGTGCAAGATCCTTCATAGACTCTGAGTCAACATATCCATGTTGTTGTGCCCTCATACTCCTCATCATCTCTCTACTTTGAGTGGATCTCCTCTCTCTCTGAAGGGGTTGTTGTGTCCGATGCATGTCCTACTCATCCTCTAAAGTCTCTTCAAGTAGGGTCGTAGAGACATCCCTCACCATGTCCCTTGCCCAGTCAGGTATGACCATGGTCCATCAGCTCTTGAGTGTCATATTATGAACATAATCAAATGGAAGAATTTCATGTTCAGATCTAAATCAGTTTGAGCAGTATCATGATCATACTATTGATGTTGCCATGTTTTATTCATGTTGTTGGGGTTAGCTTGAACCTGAGCAGGAATGGAGGTTGATGGTGCAAATTGCTTGTCCTACCAACGGGATAAGCGAATGATGTCAAACCCCATATCATGTATCTCACTACTGTAGGCATGAAGCTCCTCGAGTATCCACCTCAGATAATATGTGGGTACTAGCAAAGATGACTACTGCTATGAGGAAGAATGGTAACGTGAAGACTGGCCATGATAGCCTTGATATTGTTGCTGTTGTGGATGATGCTAAAGTGGTGGGAGTGATAGGCTCTAGGACCTAACTATTTACGACAGGATGTAGGGGTGAAAGCGATGTTGTAAAATGTAGAGGGATGATGGTAAGATGGACAGTCCCCATACATGCATGTTTAGTGGTAGGTCATATGAATACCACACACCATTTACCTCCCACACCTGAGGAGGCTCTTTAATGTCTGTATCCGTTGAAGGGTGCTGCTGGCTTGGCTAGGTAAAGGAGTGATCCTATAACCATGACTAGAGTGGACATGACATCGATGCTCCTGTATGTTATGTAGGATGTATAGAGGAGCTGTGGATGCAGACACGGTAGGTATCTTCAGTCAAGATACCTTATCAACCAAGTTCTCCATCTACTTTAGAAGCTTGGATAAACTCTCTAACTCCGTCATCCTCTTATCTATTTGCTCTACCAAAGTTAACTTATCTGTTATGATCCCCATGTTGGGAATCAAGTCCTCGACTAGATCGACAAAACCTTCTTTCCCCTCTTCTTGGATAGGAGCAAAAGAGGAGACTCTGAATAAGCCCTACTAGAGGTATGTGAATAACACTTATTGGCAATCTGCTCGAATGCCTTCTAGACAGTATCCCCACTACATGAAGTATAGCTGCCTCCACAGGAAAAGCTCAATAAACCATGCACCTTAGGGTTGAGACCAATATATAATGATTGAACCAGGATGGTATTCTCCATTCCACGACAAGGACACTTCAGAATCAGACCTTTGAATCTCTCTTAAGTATCACAAAAAAGGTTCCTTGGAAAGTTGAGAGAAACATGTGATGCGAGTGCGCATCTGGTTGGTTCTACTCAAAGAGTAGAACTTCTTTAGGAATAGGTCCTTGAAGTGAGTATAGGTAGTTACAACTACCCCTAGGTTCTTTAACCAATAATCTGCTTTATCTCCCAAGGGAAAAGGGTAGGCCTTTGAGTCTTATGTAGTCTTGACTAACCCTAACATGCCTAAGGTTATGAAAAATCAACAAGTCCCTAAGGAACGCGTATGGCTCCTCATGTGCATTCCCATTAAAATGAGGCAATAAATTCAAAACTACAACTTTAGATCGTATTCTATCTCAGGTTGTATTGGACATAGCCAATTCTAAACTATATACTTCTCAGGGTTATATGCAACATCCATCAACGCATCTACAACTGCATTAAGCTAGCCTAGTTGTGCTCAAAATACTGCATTCTACTACTCACAAGCTGCCAACCTAGCAATTATCACCTATAATGGGTCGTCACGCTCCTTCTCATCATTTTGTTTCTTTGGATGCATCATAAGTGAATCTTCTTGAAGTCCTTCAGAAAAGAGAGGTCTCGGGTCAGAAGAGGTTGTGTAAGTGAACCTAGACTCAAGAGAGTCATGAGTCTAGGTAGGTCCATGAAGTGAAGTTCCACAGACCTTAGAAGACATGATCTTTGGAGAGGTCATCAAAAGGTTCACAAAGTCTGAAAAAAATCCTCCCTGGTTATCCATCTTTGAAGACAAAAGGAGACGATATGGGACTCAATCGATTCAAGGAGAGTTAGTGCTTTGGTGCACTTGTATGTGAGGAATCAACTCATACAAATCAAACACAATTCAAACCCTTCAGATTCACCTACTTCATACGTGAAGGCCGTAAGATTTTGACCGAATTATCTTGTCAATTTTAGTTGGTGGTAGAATAAAAATTAGAAGTACATTACATACAAGGAGTCACCTTACGCCCATCGGTCCTAATGATATCTTGATTATTGCGTAATTATTTAGATTTAATTAAAAATATATGATAATGTCACTATAGCCCTACAATTCCTGAATCAAAAAGTACTTATTCTAAAGGGAAGAATGTGATTCGAATTATTAAGTAGGTATTCTAGGATCGAACTTAGGGAGGCTACATATAAAATAGGTAAATTAAATATTGCTAATTAATGAAGATGATCACTTTCTTTTCTTTTTCTATTTTATGTCTTTTTTAATGATTTTTTATAAAAAATATGGATTTCAATGAGTTTATATATTTTTATTTTTATTTTTACAATTTTCAAAAAAATTTTAATTCATTTTAATTTTTCAATTTTATATTTTTTTTTTAAATTTGAAAATCAATTAATAAGTATAATATATAAAAAAATAAAATGAAACCTTTTTTTTGCTTTTTTGAAACATATGAAAATTACTCGAAAAAAGAAAATCAATTGGTTTTATTTTATAGATTTTTCTAATATTTTTAGTTATTTTATGATATTTTTAATTTTTATGGATTTTTTTACTGATTTAAGAAGGAAGAAAATTTAAAGGAAAACTAGCTACTATTTTTTAATTTTTTAAAATAGAAAATAAAATCAAACAATTTTGAAACAAAGTTTATACAAAGTATTTTTACTATGCTTTAAAATAAGACTAAATATATATTTTTGTGATTTTTTATGATTTTATAAAATCTTTACAATTTTTTCCTCTATTTTCAAATTTTATGTTTTCTGACATTGATTTTTATATATGTTATAACAGACAATAAAATATACCTACAGTTATTTTCTTAGAATTTTCAAATATTTTTAATTTTTTTAAGCATTTATGAATATCAACCAAAGAAAATGTATTATTTATGATTTTTTAAAAATAGAAACTAAAAGAAAATTTCAAAACCGAAATTATCTTCATTATATGTGATTATTAGGAACCTAAACTAATTTTTATAGAATTTTTGGATGATGGAAATTAATTATTCAATGCCATTAAAGACCAAAACAAAATGCAACGATAAGAGGACTAAAATGCTATTTCTACAAAGTTTCAGACTATTTATTAATAGGGAAATAAAGTGCAGGACATTGTGTGCTATTTTCCAATAAACTAGTAGATCTTTTATTAGCAAGAAAACTTCAGACTATTTATTGCAAATGAACACAAAGTGCGTGATAATACACATGAGTTCATATATTAAGGATTGAAATGTAAATAAAAGAATTATATGGTCTTAACAATAATTGTTATAAAATTATTATATTCAAGTGGAAGACTATTATGTAATTATTAAAATATGTAGGTAGATAGAAGCAAATTCATGAGCAAAGGCATGACGTGCGACTTGAATGACTTAGATGATCGCTTCAGATATGATTAAATGAAGTGAAATTGGGTGTGAAGCGATAGTTAGGATCAGATCTGGTCTCCTTATTCTTGATGGGACACTTCTAAAAGGTGATGGAAGAACGATGAAGAATGCCTCCTCCTCCTCCAAACTTCTATTACTCAGATCTTGCTTGATCTAAGGTGTCGGGGTGTTGCAAAGTTTGGGACGTTGTAACACCCCCAGCGATCCAGATACTCAGCAAATACACATCCACACATACGATTCTACATTCGAAATACCAAGCTGTACCAAAACTTGCAGGAGAAAAGTAATGAAAGAAACACTGTATTTTTTTCATTTCCCTTTTCATTCCATTCATGCATCATGTCCACAAATGCCGCAGAAATGTAGCTACATGTGTGGATACATCATCTTGTCTCTCAAAAATAACTACATGTACAAAAACTCAAAGAGAAGGACCACATTGTACCACAAAAGAGCGCTGCAACAAGTCAACTACATCTGCTTACTGCTATGGCTGCTCCTGGCATTGCTGGATGCCCTGAACGACCTGAATCAACAGGGCCAACTGTTGCGCCACATCTGGGCCAACTCGTGGCGGCATGGTCCTGCACGAGAACCATAACATTAATATTTTTTTGTACCTTTGAGAGACATGTGGACATATAACTAAATCTACTAATCTCCTGGAACTCGTGTAGGCTCAAGATCCATACACTATCCGTATTTTGAATACCACATAAAATTAAATATTGGTGAAGTATATTGGAGTATCATTGCTCTGATACCATGCTTATAACCTCCCATTTGTTCATTCGACCTTTCCTACTACCCATCTCACTACAAACCTTCTGAAGCGTATATCAAGCATCCAAACAGTAGAAGAATCCAACTCAAACTATACACCATATCGGAGAAAAAAGAGCAAAAGAGTTACTTTGCCATATGTGCAAAACAACACGAATCCGACCATATCAATGAGAATCCGAACTCTGAGCAAAAATGCCCTTTTATGCGCGACCTTGCGAAACACCAACAAGATCCAACCACAAAACTGAAACCCCATTAGTAGGAAATAAGAGTGCGGAAAACAACAGCACGGAGGAGAGATCCGTACCTTACGGACACAACGAATGGCTCCCTCAGGGAGAGAACTTCGCGTCGGCACCTTCGGTTTTGAGATCCGGCGACCTTGGCGGCACTCCGGTGAGCTCTTGGGTGGAGCTCCGGTGGCTTGGGTGAGGGGAAAAGAGGTCTGGTCGACCTAGCCCTAGCCAAGCCCCATTTCGTACCTGGGTTTGGTTTGTCAGATCCGGATTCAGATCCAGATCCGATTATTGACCTACGATCGCAAAATGACCATATCTCCCTCATCCCATATCGGATTTCGACGTTCTTGGTACCGTTGGAAAGATCTCGACGAGCGCTACAAGATGGACTCATTCTTTGAATTTTTGGAACTCTATGTAAGTAGAGATTTTGCAATTAATCTCAGACTTCAGAAATTTTTGCAATTTAGTCCCTGTTCGGGGGTTCGGGGTTTTACAGACATATCTGATGAATCTGCATTTCATCATCTTTATTCAGATTTTTAGCTTAAAATCCCTTCTTAAATACCTATAAATATTAATAAAACCTTGTTATTATTATATATTCTTTTGTATATATTGTATAATAACCATTGTTTTTAACCATAAATAAATAAATAAATTAATAAAGAAAAATAAAGAAAAGAAAGACTGTATATATGCAATAAATACAGGCTGACTCTAACCCCGAGTGAAGGTCAAGACTTGACGTGATCGACAAGGAATAAAGTAGAGGGAGATAAGGCCTATTGTAGAAAAATAATTCTATTTTATTTATCACTCTACTCATCTCAAATAAAAATCTTTTCTTTATGGAACACACACATAAAAATAAGTTGTATATATTAAAAATAACTGCAAGAAGAATCATTGTACATTGTGTAAATAATCACACTATGGAAAAGTCGCAAAACCAAATTTCCTAGACTCATATGTGCTCCATAAAAACTAAAAAATAAACAAACTCACTTTCATTGTACTCTAAATAAAATAAGCTCAAAATGATGGTGGTTTCACTAAAATTGTAGTTAAGATGTAAAATATGGCTTTTTGGAGTGTATTTTGTTTGTACTATTTGTCTATGTGAAAATAATATTTTATGTATTCGATGTACATATTTATGCATATTGTGTTTTAAAGTATTTGTATATATTGTATTTATTTTATGGGGTTGATGGGGCTGCCCCCAACATGGCTGCCCCGTCCCATTTTTGGGCAATTTTTATTATTTTTTTTTGAAAAATATCATCATGTATATTCATCCTATATCCCTCCTATATGCCATTCGAATTTCGTCAGAAACATAGACTCTTACGGCCTCCATCCAGACATGGTCGATTTAAAAAATCCTGCGACCGTTAAAAAATGACGTCGATGGAGGCCGTAGGAGTCTCTGTTTCTGACGAAATTCGAATGACATATATGAGGGATATAGGGATGAATATACATGGTGGTATTTTTCTAAAAAAAATGCAAAAAATGGGGTGGGGACAACCATGTTGGGGCAACCCCATTTTTCCCTTATTTTATTTAAAATGCAAATAAAAATTACAATAATATAAATCACCAAAAACAAATTCAATGTATATAGTTTACATATACCACTTTGTATATTGTAAATATATCTATTTATTTAACTTAAGAAATTATTTTGAAAAAATAAAATAAAAGTATACTTAAAATCCTTTTAAAGTGTTGTAAATAAATAAAATAATAAAGTATATAACTATTTGTAAAAATAAATAACTAAAAAACATGATGTTATACATATAAGTACTAATACCTAGATTAAAAGTTATTATTAATTTTAACCTAATTAAATAATTTATTTAATTCATTAAAGTAACTTAAATTAATATTTTTTAATTACTTACATTCTTTATTCACATAATTTATTTATTTAAATTCATTTTCATATTTATTTTTAATTATTTCTTGTTTTTAGTTGTTTTTCCCTCTTGCGGATCTTGTCTTATTCTAAACGGATCCTGATTGGGCGAACCCGGGTCAACCCCATCTTCATGTACACCTACCTGAATAATGGTACACTAGAGCCTCTTCCACGGTTTTTTATGATTAGTTTTATCATGAACATGCTTTGCTTCCTTCACGGATATTCTGATCAGATTAATAAACAGCTTATCACGATCAATAATTTTCATCATTTGCCTCGATCCGTGTACGCAATTCCTAATTCAAAATTTGTCAGCATCTTCTCCTACAAATACCCCCTCTAATAAACTTTTAGCCCCTGATTTATATTCCACCATTTTGTGCCCAAAGCTGATCCATGGAGACGATGTGAGTTGACAACGACCTTCACCCAGAGCTGGGAGTGAGAAAAAGTGCTTGGGAGATGAGATCCACATTCCGTTGGCGTCGTTGAAGCTTCTCCAACTAACACATCGGATTGAGGTGATCACCTTCCTCATTTCATCCATTGGTAGCTTTAGTTCATTTCCTTTCGAATTTTCTTTCAATTTCGCATTCTATCTTATGTAATTAGTTGAGATCAAATCTTCATCATTCGCTTCTGATCTACTTGATAGGAGGTGTTCTGATCATCACTCCTCCATTTCGATCATGGACACACGTTCACCAAACTTTTCTTCTCCATTCCGATCATATCTGGGAGACAATCTCCTTCCCACCAGTGATCATCGAAGATGCCCACACATCACCATTTCTTCATTTTGAGCTACTAATAAGTTGGTTGGAGAGATCCTCCAAGCATCAACATCTCATTGCAGGGTCGAGGTGTGCATCTGGGACCAAGGAGAGGGATGTGGAGGTGACTTTTGAGCAGCAAACATCCAACCTCCATATCGTGATTGGACTTTCTGAGCACCTCATCACCATAGCTGATCAACGTTGGAACACTGCAGGAAGCTGTAGCAATCTTCAGGAGGTGATGCAAACTGATATCGAGCGGGCTCTATTCAATTGAAGATCATTGGAGTCAACCTTCTTCAGAGTTCTTCCAACAGCCTTCAGAATTGCATGATCAAGAATAGAGATTCAGAATCAGATATGAGCTATTGATTAAGCCCCAAACTTAGGCCATAAATAGAGTCCCCAGAGAAAATCCAAGGCATCCACATGCATCCTCAGCTCAGTCGTCAGATCAGATCTCATATTCATCTCAACTATCTACAAGGCCACGTGTATAAGTGGTATATTTTCACTTCTAACCATGTTATTTCGTAATTTTGTAAATAAACACTTTGTGGACACGTGTCATGTTACTGTTGTTTGGTTATTTGCATATTTTTTGTTCTACTTATTTTATATTGTGTTTTAGTCCAGTTTGGTTGTATAAACGTGAGCTGCACTTGAATATTGGTTAATTTGCAAAAAAAATCAGTGTTTGCTTGTTATTATTTGACCCCTTGAAATAATTTCAATCCCTCGAGGTCCATGCCAACAAACTTCACGTGCGTTGGTACACTTCTTTTGGAGAAATTGTAGTATCAACCTTGCCTTTCTTGCTTTATTATTTGTTTAGTCTCATAACTAACTTTCTTTGCATCCATGCCCCTTCGTAACAGTGTTTTATTTAGGTGAATAATTGGGCTTAATAGATAGATAAATATCATTAAAAATCTCTAAAAATACTTTAAGCTCATGCTAAGTAGTATTATCTCCAATAATTTTTATTTTGAATTTTATTTATATTTTTTTAAACAATTCAAAAACAGTTGATTTTCTTGTTGTTTGTAGTAAAAATAAAATAAGAATAAAAAAATATTTTAAAATTTCTGAAAAATACCATGTGTTTGTTTTTTATGTATTAATTTTACTATTAATTTCATCAGAAACCTTAAAAATGGCAAAACACTAAAAAGACCTAAGGATTCATACAAAATCATAGAAAATCCAAAAAATATATAAAATACATTGTTGGAAACCTTGAAAATTTATCCTTGTTTCTGTACATATTTTATTTGATTTTGACTTTATTTCTAATTTAAAATCACAAAAATATATTGTTTTTTCTATTTATTGTTAGTATAATTTTAATTGGTTCAAAAATCCTAAAAAATCAAATAAATCTTCAAAAATAACAAGATAGAAGAAAATTACCAGAAACCAAAAAATAATTTTACTTGATTTTTTTATATATTTTACGCTATTTAAAAAAATAAAAAACTATTTCTTTTATTTATTTATATTGTCTTTTCTTTGTTTGTTTTATTTATTTTAAAAATATAAAAAACATTTGCAAATTCTAAAGTGAGTAAAAAATATGTAATAAGAAAACCATAAAAATCATAAAGTTAAACATTCCATAAAAAATTAAAAAGATGAAAAACACAAAAAACAAGAATAGTTTGCTTTGAGTTTCTTCCTCTTTTATTTCATTGCTTGTCTTTGATTTCAATAACCCTCAGGATTTATTGTTGCCTCCCTGAGTTTGATCCTGTACATTATACAGATAAATAAAAAACAATTTTATGTCTCTTGATTACATTCATTTTTTTGATTATTGGCTTGACTTCTTCTTTCGAATAATTAATTTTTGTTGTGGCATTTCTTAGGTTACGACCATTGTTCGCTTGTGAATATTTTCTAATAATATAAAAATAAAAATCCATAAAAAGTTTTGTTTCAACAAATGGCATCGTTGTCGGGAGGTACAATGAGGGTAGTTAGGTTTCCCTTTTAGCTTGTTATTCTTGGATTTTTGTTTATATTTTTTTCTCTTCTTGTTTGTCTCTTATTTTCTATAATTTCTTTTCTTATTTTCTTATCTATATTCTTGTCTATATTTTTATATATATTGTTGTGGATATGCTTAGTGTTAAGGAGTGAGCACTCAATTCAGTACCGCATGCCATGAGGGAGCTTATACAACGCTTACAAGATCTGATTTGTCAGACACTGAAAGCTCCCCAAGATCAGACTTTGATTACTTATTTGATATTACTTTTACTTTCTCTTCTCATTTAGGCACGTATCCACTTGTTTGAGTGTCTGTTTGTTTTCTTTTTCTGCTTTATTTTTTCTTTATTTTTCTCATATTTTTCATAACTGGTTATCTAACATATCATTTATTTCTCTCTTTCTTGCGAGGGTTTGACGAGCGAGGACATATTCTTAGGAGCATCGATGCGCTCGACTGAAGTAGAGGCAGCTCGTTTCTTCATTGAACAGTAGGAGACCATAAGAGAAGTAGAGGACTTGGAGGAGAGCTTGGAGTAATTTCTTTTTAGAACTTTATTTTTCATTTATTTTTATAATTTTAGTTTATAATAATTTCCTTTGTCATTTGCCTCTTTTTTGTTTTTATTTGGACATTAGACTTTTGTAGATTGTGGGCTCTGTTTAACCAAGTGTTGGTGCACATGGGGAACCTCATCAGTTTTTGTTTTCATCAACTTTATTTTCTTTGTTTTCTCGCAGTTTTTCATGCTTGAGCCCTTAGAAGTAGGTTATCTTTGCTTGGTCAACTAACAGATTAGGTCTACATCCCTTAAATAAGTATATGTTCCTATATCTTGGTACATAGGACTGGACTAGTCAATTAATTGGTTCTTGATCGCTAATAGAAGTTACTGATTAGGACATTTCTCTTGCATCATTTAGCTTTACATTTCTAACTTTATTTTAATGTCAGTATCATTTTGCATGTAAATTGATGGAGTAAGGTACACATTTCTATCTCATGCATGCATCATTTATTCTCATCGCATTAGCTTTTCCGACTTCCTCTCTTGATTTTCCTACTTAGGAAATAAAGGAATTAGAATAATTGTTAGATCGACTATTTGAACAAACTCAAAAAAATGATAACCATTGATAAAATTGGGACTGCTAAATAAATTCGACCCTAAAAGTAAACGTAAGGACATATCATTCATTATTTTGGGGAGAGGAACCCCCTCATTATTGTAGATACTTACCTCCAAATAGAGTGGGTGAGGACACATTCATAAGATTATATCCCAAATCGCTAGACTTGTGCCCTATGCTCCTGTGCATTACTCTTTGGTGTACGGTTGAGATGCAAGCACTTGACTTTGACCATAGATAATCGTTTTTGGTGTGCGCTGCCTCTCATTCCCCTTTGGGCTTTATATTGAACCCAACAGTCCGGGCAGATGGTATAATTGTTTGGGGGGTGGGATTTCAAGACGTATGGTGGGTGATAGCGGTGACTCACCCTGTGTGGTTGGTAGTAAATTACTTCTTGTAGTTCACTAAACTAAAAAAGAAAAGATAAAGGATCAAACTCTTACTGTCATCACATTGCGTTGGGTTGGTGTACTTGGGGTTTGCATTGTGTTTGACTGCTAGTATTAGAAATCCCTCTGTGTACTTCGCGCCTTCATTCATTTTCTTCTTCTTGTTTGACCTTGTGTTCTCGCATCTTACTTCTTGACCATAGAAGATGTCGGATTTGAGTATTTTATGATCAGACTTCACGCGATTCTCTTTACATACTCCATTGCATTCAGTTTCACCTATTCTGGATGATTCTCTTCCCGGATTCACTTCTTTTTCTACATCTCCACTTCTATCACCAATAAATCCCTAATTCAAGATTGACCCTCATTTCTAATTATCATTTGAACTGCATCTATTCTGAGGATTGATTGAGTGCCTTGCACCTTTTTAGAGCGAGATTTAGATACATTTGAAACTCGATGGCACCAAAGGGAAAGGACCCAATTACTGAGTATCATTCGATCAACACCACAATGTTAGCTTCTATTCAGACCATTCAGGTACAATTGACTGAACATGCCAACATCCAGGCCGGATTATGAAATATGATCTTAGTGTTGAGGACTCATAGAGGAGAGAGGAGGATGAGAAGATGAATGGAGGTCGGAATGGGGGGGTCGAGCATCATAGGGAAGATCATCCCGAGTAACCTAGAGTGGAGGCAAAGCCTACACTGAGAGATGCCTATAACCCAGGTGTAGGACACACTATTACATGGATTCAGATACCTGTGATTCATGGGCATTTTGAGCTAAAGCCCATTATTCTTTCATTACTCCCTATATTCCATGGAGACATTCATGAGGATCCTTATATCCACCTTCAGTAATTTGATCGCATATGCAACATGATCCACTACCCTAACATTCTGTAAGAGGTAGTGAAGATGATTGCTTTCCCGTTCAGTCTTATGGACATGTCCCTCTATTGGATTAATCATTTGGGAAAAGTTGTCACTTCATGGGAAGATTTGAGGTCCACTTTTCCGAGCAAGTATTACCCACGTGGATGCCTCAACTAGATGCGATCGTTGATAGCTAACTTCTTTCAGTTATCCTATGAGCCAATTCACAAGGCATGGGAAAGATTCAAAGATTTGACAGAGAAGTGCCCCCATCATGATATTCCCAAGATGAGCTTAGTGCACGACTTCTTTGGGGGGTTGAGCATAGAAAACCATAGATTAGTAGATGTCGCTTGTAGGCAATCACATTTCAACAAGGATGAGGATGTATTATATCAAATCTTTAAGGAGAGGGCGGAGAGCTATACAGCTCTTCCTTCATCACATGCTTTCCAGAATCACCCATTTCCTTCTTCTACTACTACAACACCCCACAAATGTCGTCAAAATGACGACATCTTATGATGTGGATAGGGTAGACAACACTTTTCTGAAGTTGATATTATCGAGAAATTATTGCATGAATTAGAGAAATTACAAGTGATTGAACAGAGGACGAAGCATATGGACAAGTTAGATGAGATCACATGTCATATGGTGCTCTTCGTTAGTACCATCAGTTTATGCCAAAGCAAGAGTGTCAAATCTGATACACTTGTAGTGGAGCAGCCGACTTCTTCTACTTCTTCAGTATCACAGAGTACCAGAGTTCATTCTTCTATCATCCGACACGTTTAGTACATGTAGATGTCAGATCAGGTTCCGTAGCAGTCTCCTCAGTCATGTGTTGTTCCATACTACTCAGAGCAGCAGTACAACCTTGAGTAGCTTTCTCCACCTTCGCCTCATATCCAGGAGGTGAAATGTATTTGTTTTGACCTTGAGCATTGTCAGCCTCATCCATCATGACATGGTTAGTTGGGTTCCATCCAAGTTAGAGGCCCATTCACCAGTTTCAGGGAGGGAGACCACCGCTCCAGCACCAACTTTCACAACCTCATAAATTTTCGTCTCCACCTCAGTTCCATACTTCTAGATAGCCGATGCAGGCTGCATACTCTTACCAGACATATCATTAGCAACCTGCATACTCTGGGCAGTTTTATTTGCATCCTCCTCCTCCTTATAGTTATTAGGAGCCACAGTATTTTGGGTACCATCCTCCCCATTAACAGACTCGACAGCCACTTGTTGAGCACCTAGAGGCATCTTCGATGATCCCAATCCTTGATCAGCTTGCCTTGTTAATAAAGAATATGACATATCTGACTCAAAGGCTTCACGACCTGACCACGACGAAGTTACTCTTACTAGCACAAGTCGAATCCAATCCCAACAACTTTAGATGTAAGGAGCAGTTAGCCCATGATCCATCCACACTTGAGACAGGTGTGACATTTGATTTTACATGTTTATCTGATGCCATTTCTCTCAAAAGCGGTAGGAGATTACAACCACCTCCACATCATTTGGGATTGGGTGATCGAGCAACTGAAAGAGTTTCACCGACATCATCTTCTTCACCATCAGGGCAATGATCCAGAGTTGCAGTTCTAGAGCATGGAGGATCATCTTCACATTCACCTTCTTCAACATTACCACCACCATTATCCAAAAAATCACAAAAGAGAATAAAGCAAGATGCAGTGTCAAGTTGGCTTCGAGGGAGAACATACCCATTACGAAGTATTATTCAGCACCAACAGACAGAGCAAACCATACTATTTTCCCTTTTATTTCTTTTTCTATATCAGCATTGTATGATACTATACAACATGTTTATGATTATCCATTTGTACCTGTTGATTCTGATAGTAATAAGAGAAATGAGCAGTTTGATGTTTCTTTAAATTCTGTCCCATTTCCATCTTCTATGAATAAAAGAATATTTCAAAAAAATAAAAACAACCCTACCTGATCTAGAGTGGTAGAGATCTTACAGAACATCTTTTTATAGATGTTGCTCCTTAAGGCCATGGAGTACATGCTCAGAATAAAAAGGGAATGAAAGAAGCATGTAATAGGAAGTGTTAGTCGAAGAAGAACAAATACCCTAGGACCAAGAAGCATATCCTGACCATGGCCACAGTCCACGCCGTTTGCAACCTCCTGCCCAAAAAGAAAGATAAGGGAGCACATCACATCCATTGTTTGATATTTGATCAGGACTCTGATCATACTCTACTCGATATTGTATCCTCAATTGGTCTTATGCCATCCTTGCCACTTACAGAGTTTGGATTGGGTCCCCTTCGACCGACCAAAATGATCCTTCAGTTTGCTGACAGATCAATCAAGAGGTTGAGAGGCATTCTTGAGGAAATTATTATAACGGTGTAGAGCATGAGCTTCCCAGTTGATTTTGTTGTCTTGGATATGGATATGTCGGCACCATTACTCCATAGCCCAATTATACTTGGTCGGTCGTTCCTTCAAATGGTTGAATCAGTAGTTGATTATGGTACTGGAGAGATCACTTTTCACTCTCGCATTGATAATGTGAAGATATAAATGATCTCATACATGATGCCATCACCGCTACCAACAACAGATGAGAGAGAGAAGAGTACACCAGATTCTGAGGACTGTGATTTTTTAGCTAAGATTTGAGACACTAATCTATTTATTGATTTCCTGGACATCCAGGAGTTCCTTTCTCCAAAGAAATCCATGGAAAGCACAGTCTTCTTTAGTTCCCTTGTTGATGATTCAGAGTTGTTAGTTGATGGATCGATTGAGATGTTTTCTGAGGATCACACTGAGTTGCATGAGGTACATGTTCATGAGATTATTACTGAATTACCTTAGACGCATTCAAATTTATTTTGGGAGGTACATTTTGAGATTACTAAGACACATTCATCTGATATTACTATTGACATACCTCCCGATGAGTTTTGTGAGATACAATTTTCTGAGATACATTCCGACGAGATTAGTGATGAGATATCTTAGCCAGTGTCTTCTGAGATATTTGTTGATGAGATACATCATTCTCAGTTACATGTTGCTGAGATATCCGAGTCACATTCTGAGTTATTTTTCGAGGTACATTATGAGATTCTTGAGATACATTCTTATGAGATTACTGTTGAGACACCTCCTCTGAAATATCTGAGATTTTTTATGAGTTTTCTGAGATCTTTGGGCGTTCTGATGAGATATTCCTGTCTGAGAAGAGAGCATTTCTTACAGATATTTCTGATACATTACTTGTTAAGTCTCAATAGCCATGAGGAGAGTACACAGAGTGCAGATCAAATACCTCTACTAGTGTAGTTGTAGAGGTTATTGTAGAGAAAATTCAAACACCACCTAAGCTCAAGGTTTTACCCTCAACGTTGAAGTATGACTTACGGGTTCCCCCCAGATATTATTAGTCATCAGTTCATAGTTGGCCGACGATCAGGAATATCACGTGCTGGAGGTTCTTAAGAGAAACTGCAAGGTCATTGTCTAGAATATTTCAAATCTCCATGGGAGTATTCTGTCTTTGTTCTCATTTCATATATAGCTAGAGGGTGACAACAAGCTGACTTGCGAGTTTCAACACCGTCTGAAAAATAATCTGAGGGATGTTGTAATGAAAGAGATCAAGAAATGGTGTGATGTTGGATTCATTTATCTTATTTTGGATTCCAAGTGGGTCAGCATGTTGCATGTGGTCCTGAAGAAATCTGGGATTACAATTGTGATGAATGATCATGATGAGGAGATTCCGACTCGTGTACCACTTCGTGGCATTTCTGCGTTGATTATTGACGCCTGAACTCAATGACAAAGAAAAATAACTTTCCACTACCCTTTAATGATAAGATTATTGAGAGGTCAGTAGGGAAGGAGTTATTTTGTTTCTTGGATGGATACTCGGGATATAACTAGGTAGAAATCATTCCTGAGGATGAGGAGAAGATGACTATTACTTGTCTGTTTGATGCCTACACCTTTGGACAGATACCCTTTGGATTGTGTAATGCTCCCACTACATACCAGAGGTGTAAGCCATTTTTGCCGACATAATTGGTAGTTTTCTAGAGGTTTTTATGAATGATTTATCGATCTATGGTGATATTTTCACTCATGTCTTAATCATTTAGACCGAGTACTTCAGCGTTGTTGTGAGGTGACCTAGTGCTCTCATGGGAGTAGAGTCACTTTATGGTGACTAATGGAATTGCATTGGGCCACGTCATCTCCAGACATGGTATGGATCTTGACCCAGCTAAGATTGATGTCATCTCCAAGCTAGAGACACTATGGAATTGGAAGCAGTTGAGATTGTTTCTTGGACATGTTGGATTTTATAGGCAAATCATTGAGGACTTCAGCAAGATCGCTAGACCTTTGTCTGAGATTCCGTGCAAGGAGGGTGATTTTATTGTTGATGATAAAGTCCTACTTGCCTTCTATCAGATGAAAGATATGGTTACTAGTGCTCCTATCCTTCAGCCATCTGATTAGTCTCTTCCCTTTGAGATTATCACAGATGTGTCAGATTTTGCAGTTGGAGATGGTTTAGTGCGAAGATGGGATGTGATACCATTATCCAAAGACTATGCTAGCAAGACTCTAGATGAAGCACATCGCAATTACACAGTTACATAGACGGAGATGTTAGTAGTGGTGTTTTCTATAGAGAAGTTCCACTCCTACTTGAATGGTTTAAATGTAATTGTTTACACAAATCATACTGCCATATAGTACTTACATGCAAAGAAGGATGCCAAATCATGCCTTATCAGATGGATACTTCTTCTCCAAGAGTTTGATTTAGAGATCTGAGATAAACCTGGAGTGAAAAATGTTGTGGCGGATCATCTTTCTCGGATACAGATGCAGAGTCCCCTAAGAAACTACTACTCCCTATATCAGAGATCTTTCCAAATGAGGCTATTTTTTGTGTTGCCAAACTTCCATGGTACGTCGATGTTGTTAACTATCTTATCTCCAAGAAAGTCCCACAAGATTGGTCGAAGAACAAGGTAGACATATTTCTGTCATAGATTCAATTTTACCAATGGGAGGATCTGTACCTATTTCGTGAGGGTACAGATTGTATTTGGAGGAGGTGCATTCCTCAAGAGGAATACACCAGCGTACCTGAGCATTGTCACAAATTAGAGTCTGGTGATGGGCATCATTCAGTGAAGCGCACGACAACGAAGGTTCAACAATGCAGCCTATGGTGGCCAACTCTGTTTAAGGTTGCTATAGATTATGTTCGAGCTTGTACTGATTGCCAGAGAATAGGAGGAATCGTTGGTTCAAAAGATATGATGCCTCTGAGATATATATGGATTTCAGATGTTTTTAATACTTGGGGCATAGACTTTATGGGCCCATTCCATGTTAGTCAAGGATTTAAGTACATCTTGTTTGTCGTGGATTTTGTTAATCGTTGGGTGGTGGTTATCCCCCCCCGAGCTGCTGATAGTCATACAGTTTGTTTCTTTCTCAAGGACAACATTATTACATGGTTTGGGATATCCATGATTCTCATTTTAGAAGGGGTAAGGCATTTCATCAAGAGAGAGGCCAAAAAGCTTGTGAAGGAGTACTCCATTGAGCATAGAGTTACGTCTCTTTACCACCCACAAACTAACGGCTTGGCTGAGATTTTGAATAGAGATATCAAGATGATTCTAGAGAAACTTGTACGTCCAGACAAGAAGGACTAGTCCCAGATGATTATAGGGGATGACAAGTCGAGTCATTGAGTTTGTTCATTCTTTTCCTCAATTTTCCCACATTCTGTATACTTAGGATTAATTGATTCTATGTATATGTAGGATAACTGACTTCTATTCTTTTTCATTCTTTATTATTTGAGACATTGTAGAAACGGATTCTTTTCGCTTTTCTATATTTAGCATGAGTTATGTCTTCCTTGTCGCTCTTTGATCACTTTGAGGACATAGTTCGAGCTGAGTATAGGGTTTGTCGTATATATTGTATATATACCTTAGTCATAACTCGTGATTTTGTGTGTATAATAATATGGCTAATGAAACTGGAATAAAATGTTATGTAAAAATTTTGAAAAAATCTTCTGTAAATAGTTAGTAAATAGTTTTGTAAATATTTTTAAAATTGTTTGTATAAATGCTTTGTGAAATATTTGTAGAACTTCTTTCTAAAAATCTTATAAAAATCTTTGTAAAATTATTTTTATTGTAAAATATCTGTAAAATATTTTGTATCAAAATTATTTATATTGTAAAAATGTTTGTAAAATGTTTGTAAAAAATATAATGTAAAACTGATTTGTAAAAGTTTGTCAATTATTTTTTAAAACCATTTGTAAAATAATTTTATTTTTTGGAAATTTTTTATAATTTTTTGTAAAATATTTTTGTTTAATATTTTGTAAAGGTTTTGTAAATATTTATAAAACTTTTGTAAAATAGTTCGTAAATTATTTTGTCACCTTGTATATAAATAACTTGTTCGTACATATTGTGAGTGCGCATTGTAAAAATATTTGTAAATATAATTTGTAACCACCTTGTAACCTTGTAAAATAATTGAAATAAAATTATTTTGTAAATAAAATTCTTTCTTAATAAAATCCTTGTATAAAATTTATATAATTTATATATAAAATTCTTTAATAAAGTTTGTATTTAAAATTGTTTTGTAGATAAAATCCTAGTAAATTTTGTAAACTAAAACTTGTAATTATTCTTTTTGTAAAATCTTGTATAATCTTGTGTATATTTTTGTATAAAATTTGTAAAATTGTATAAAATCCTTGTAAATATGTATAACGATCTACTGAAAACTCTATAAAATTTTAAAAAAAATCCGTAAAAATTTGCAAAACTCTGAAAGACTTTTCAAAATAGTTTGCCTTTTCTTTTATTCTATTTTTCTTTCTTTTATTTGTAAAAAATGTATGTCTTATATATGTTTTTTGCATTTGCATTCACACTTTTCAGAATGATATTGATAATTAAACCAGTCTAGAATAAAATCAATGAATGGATCTTGGTTTAGACCTTAATTCACTTAATTTTAGAGGAACCTTATTGGAAATGGAGTTGAGACTTTTCAGGTCACAACGACTTAATTCTTTAGATCCATAAGACTATTTACATGCCATCTTGATTTGTCTCAGTAAAACACTTCAAACTCGCACATGACCCTCTTAGATAGTGACCTAACTTGGATAAGCGTCTTGCATGGGGCTATTTACTGATGAGGTGGTGAGGGTGAAGGATATGGTGAGATCCTCAAGCGCATCACGGAAGCGTGAGCATCGTATCAAATACGACGAAGAACAACTAGTCGCACTAGTTGTTCTATGCAGCGAAAATTAAAATTTTTTCATGTGACGAAACGACATGATCCGAGAACACTTCTCGGATCGATTCGTCTAAACCACAAACAAGTAATAGGATTACCTCTTGAAGCGTGGTTGCGATCGAGTCTCTAAACGAAGAGACCTCCTGTCTCAAGTCCGATCCGACGGAGGAGACGCTTGCGAGCGCGAGGGTGAATCGCGTGCTTCTCACAATCCATGTTGATGATCCAAGTGACGGATCTCCTGATCTTGTCATACGAGATCCGACATCTTCTTCACGAGTGAGGCGCACCGAAGGAGACGGAGATCCATGAGCAAATGATCGGGCTGCATAACGACGACGCTGTGGCGATGGAGACTCCCTCTAGGGCATCCATGGTGGACGACCATGGGAGAGGAAGAGAGGGCTGACGTATAGAGAGAGAGACTTATGTTCTCTTGTGTGTAAAGAAGAGCAAAGGGGTGCCTCTCCTTTTATAATATTTTGGGATCCATGGATCTCAATCCATGGACAACACAAATCCAATGGTTCTCATTGATTGTGTTTCTTTTAATGGCTAAAAACAAACAATAATTAATTTAATGAAAATCAAATATATATTAAATATAATTTGATTTATATCAAATCAATCTCCATTGGAGAAATAGGAAGGAGGCAAGCATCCTTCCACGAATGGAGTGGACGGCCACCACATTCCATGTAGGAAATGTGGCCGTTCACCCTCCATACAAGGAAGGTGGCTTCTTCTCCTTTTATCTCATGAGATACATTATCCCATTAATTTCTCCAATATTTGCAACAACTTTTGTTGCAAATTATTTAACAAAAATAAATCCAATTTATTTTGTGAACATTGAAATCATGCCATTGGAAATTTGTGAATCACATTCACAACCCAAAATAAAATGTAAATTACATTTTCAATTTAATGTCCAATGTGAATCCAATTCACATTAACATTTAATAAACAAATGTAAAATACAAATAGCTCTCTCTTATATATTATAAATCACATTTACAATATATGACTAATATGGATATTGCTATCCACATTATTCATATCCATGATAATTAAATCATATTTAATCATCTTGGATCTATATTCCCTTGTTCTCAAATAATATGAATCACATTCATATTATTCACACCTTTAATAATTAAATCACATTTAATTATCTTAGATAACTCTCTATATAATATGAATCAAATTCATATTATTCATGATAATTAAATCACATTTATTTATAAAGTTTCTCAATGCTCGGATACATATATCAACAATGAAATTATCATGAACTCTTTCAAGGATAATGCGCTTTCTCCGCGAATACTTGGAGATAAGGATAGGGTGATTGTATTTTTCCAGGTATAGTGACATGAATATTGAGATGATATCTCAAATCCATATCGCGGGCCTCCCATAGATGCTTGATTAAATCAAGACCGCAAATCTATTCTTCTCATTGCATCTGAATCACATTCAGATCAATGTCCAATATTTGGACCAAGATTAGATCACTTCTCTACTGAGAGGAGTCACTAAAATCCAGACCTGTTTCATCACTCCCTAGGAATGAAAGCGTCATGGTTATACAATCATTTATGATCACATCACCCTCAGGTATTCCCAATACATGTACATCCTGTATACTGGAAGACTCAGAATAAACCCGAAGTATTGGATGAACTTTATGATGTCTACTTTAGGGTTTTATCAGTACGTTTCTCATTTGATCATTGGCATTTGGTATCGATCATATACTTTCCAAAAGCATATATCATATGTAGGTCTTGATCATATACTTTCCAAAAGTTTATATCAAACCTACAAATTCAGTCAAGCTTCCAAAGCGAGACGACCATGCACGGAATTTGATTCTTCCCAATATCTCATGAGTGACCTCATGTCTTCCGGTTCAGTAATGAACATGTATGATCCCTTTGAGAGATTGTATTACTCATATGCCCTTACATGCACACCAGCGTGCCGGTGGATAGACCTTGGTTAGGTCATCAACCTATTGGTCTGCCAAATATACATACTTAGACATTTAATAACACATCTATCTCCGGTCAGAGGATGCATGCCTATAACATGACAACATATGATATAGGACTTTGGTTATATCGATCTCGTTAAGTCAACTCTTTTACCTAACTTATCTAACACCTCCGAGTCTCTTTTCCTATGCGGAGGATCTGCATCAAGAGGTCGGTCAGATATCAGCCTTTGTGAGAAAGTATTTCCATCTCCTACTTAGTCTGGAGATCATCTCTTAACAATCAGTTAACAGTGCTTGATGAGTCCTCAATCTAACCCTTTAGATATTCATCCAATCACCAGCCTCTAGGATTCAATTATTGAAACAACAGTTGTATTATTATTATGATGGACATGGTACATAACCTTAATTGTACTAAGGGACCTATTATGCAAATTATTTATTCTTCATTTCAGATCAGGGAATGATATTCGCAATAACATTTATTGCATAATGGCTCGTTGTGGGCTCGCATGTCCAACAGAGGGGGCATAATCCTTTATCTGAGAGTAGTACAACGATGCAAACATCCATCCTCCTCTAGGGAGGATAGTGCATCTCAACTTGGTCTAGTGGCGCTGACATCTAAAGACGGGAGCGATGGGTTGCAATAAATCTTCAAAAGAGGGATGGACTTTTGGCATAATTTTTCTAAGACCCCAAAACATAGGCGGAAAGAAAGATTCTACATCTGTTGTGGCATAATAAGAGATATCCAGTGCAACAATTCTTCCATGATGTAGAAACAAGAATGTATTCCAATAAAAGAAGAAGAAGAAAATTCATTATTATGTATGTATTTTGACCACATTGGTCCTGCTTCAGAGATACTGTAGATCTTGGTGGGGACTTGGCTACACTGGTTGGCTTCACAAGGAGATGTGGCTACACTGGCCAACTCCATTTCTCTTATTCTTCTTCTATCTTCTCCCCTTTCGATTGTGGACACAACATGTTCATGAACTTAGACGGGAATGCCCCACTTCTCAAGGAATGAGAAGCTAGACTGGGGAATTAGAGTTACCTTGTTAAAGGAGGATGTGTATATGCCATTTTTGAGGTAGAAAGCTATATTTCACTTACACTGTACAAGTAAGATTAATAGTCATCAGAGTTTGTGTATGTAGATTTTTTCTGATACGACTATTGAGGCGACCTGAATAGGAGTCTTGTGGAATTTGAAGTCTATTAGGTTTTAACTACAATTCTTGATAAGGTTCCATCAAACTAATAATCCATAGGTCTGACTGAGCTCCATACTTTGATTTTATGAAGAATAGTTTAAAAAACAAAATTATTCTTAGTTCTTTACTTTTCCTTTCTTCTTTTTCTTTTTAGTCAATTATTCTTCTAATAAGTTTTTGCTAAGGGACAAGCAAAGGTAAAGTACTGGGGGATGATGAATCTGCATTTCATCATCATTATAGCTTGAAATCCCTTCTTAAACATTTGTAAATATTTATAAAATCATGTTTTTATTATTCTATATTCTTTTGTATATATTGTATAATTATCATTGTTTTTAACCTAAAATAAATAAAGAAATAAATAAAGGGATAAGAAAGAATAGATAAACTTTATATATGCATTGAATACAAGATGAGTCTAACCCTGAGTGAAGGTCAAGACTTGACCTGGTTGACAAGGAATAAAGTAGGGGGAGATAAGGCATGTTGTAGAAAAGAAAAGAAAATCAAATATCATTCATTATTCATTAATTGCACATGCACCATTATTTTGTATATAAATTCTTATTCTATTTTAGTTATCACTCTATTCATCCAATAAAAATATGTTCTTCTTGAAACTTGTACATAAAAATAATTTATAATATTAAAAGTAAATGAAAGAAGTATCATTGTACATTGTGTAAATAGTTACACTTTGAAAAATTTGCAAAACCAAACTTCCCAAACTCATATCTGCTCCATAAAAACTCAAAGTAAGCAAACTCACTTTCATTGCACTTTAAATAAAATAAGCTTCAAAATGATAGTGGTTTCACTAAAATTGGAATTAATATGTAAAGCGTTATTTTTTGGAGTGTATTGTATATTGTTTGTACTATTTGTCTATGTGAATATATTATTTTATGTATTTAATGTACATATTTATGCATATTGTAATTCAAAGTATTTGTAGTATTACTATTTAAATGCAAATAAAAATTCCAAAAAAAATCACCAAAAATAAAACATTGTATATAGTGTACACATACCACTATGTATAGTGTAAATATACCTATTCACTAACAAAATTATTTTGTAAAAATAAAAAAATATATTTTAAATTCGATAAAAATAATATAAATAAATAAAATATTATAGTATATAATAATTTGTAAAAAAGTAATTACGAAATCATGTTCTTGTATATATAGGCATTAATACCTAAGAATAAATGTTATTATCTGTTTCTAACCTTATTATTAAATTTATTTAATTCATTCAAAATCACCTATATTAAGATTATTTATTTATTTACATTTTTATTTACTTTTTTTAAAATTTATTTTCATATTTATTTTATTTATTTCTCATTTTATACCTATTTTATCCTCTTGTGGATGGTATCTTATTCTGAACGGATCCTGATTGGGCAGACTCGGGTCAACCCCATCTTCCTTTGCACCCGCTCGAATAATGGTTCATCAGAGTTTTCTTGATTAATCTGATCATCAACACACTTTTCTTCCTTCATGGATCATATAGTCCGATTAATAAATAACATCACCCAATCAATAATTTTCGTCCATCGCCTCGATCCATATACGCAATTCCTAATTCAAATTTCACCTACAGCTTCACCTACAAATACCCCCTCCGATCAAATTTTGGGCCCTGATCTATATTCCACCATTTTACGCCCGAAGCTAATCCCTAGAGACAAAGTGAGGTGACAACGACCTTCGCCCACAACTGGGAGTGCATGAAAGTGTGTGGGAGATGAGATCCACATGATCATCGGACTTTCGTCAGCATCGTCGAAGCATATCTGCCTGACGCATCAGATTGAGGCGATCACCTTCCTCATTCCATCTGTGGGTAGCTTTAGTTCATTTCCTTTTGACTTTGCTTTCAAATTCACATTCTATCTTCCGTAGTTAGTTAGATCATATCTTCAATGTTTGCCATTGATCTTCCCTATCAGAGGTGTTCTGATGATCACTCCTCCATTTCGATTATCATCACCCGTTCACCAAACTTTTCTTCACCTCCTTCCATAATCTACCCCTCCCAAATTTGATTGGATCTAGGAGTCGATCTCCTTCCCATTGATGATAATTAAAGTTGACCATCCATCACCATTTCTTCATTTTGAGGTGCTAATAAGTCAGCCGAAGAGATCCTCCAAGCATCACCATCTCATTGCAAGGTCGAGGCATGCATCAGGGACCAAGGAGAAGGATCTGGAAGTACCTTTTGAGCTGCAGACACCTAGTCCTTCATATTGAGATGGGAGTTTCTCAGCCCCTCATTGCCATAGCCGATCGACGTTGGAGCACTACAGGAAACTATATAAATCTTCAAGAGGTCAAGCCGACTAAGATCGAGCAAGATCTGTGTAATTGAAGATCGCCAGAGTTGTCCTTCTTCAGTGTTCTTCTAATAGCCTTTAGAACATCACGATCAAGAACAGAGATTCTAGATTAGATTTGAGCCCTTGATTAACCACCAAACTTAAGTAGTGGATTGAGTCCTAGAGTAGATCCAAGCCATCCACGTGCATCCTCAGCTCAACCGTCAGATCAGAGCTCAAATTCATCTCAGCCATCTAGAAGGCCATGTGTATAAGTGGTATATTTTCACGTCTACCAATGTTATTTCGTAATTTTGTAAATAGCCCATTGCGGACACGTGTCGTGTTTGTTTGGTTATTTTCACATGTTCTCTTATACTTATTTTAAATTGCATTTTAGTCCAATTTGGTTTTATAAACGTGAATTGCACAT
Source organism: Ottelia alismoides (assembly GCA_037367405.1). Taxonomy (NCBI): domain Eukaryota; kingdom Viridiplantae; phylum Streptophyta; class Magnoliopsida; order Alismatales; family Hydrocharitaceae; genus Ottelia; species Ottelia alismoides. Next base: position 543,836 of record JAZKJV010002000.1, on the reverse strand, counting down.
GAATATTGGTTAATTTGCATAATAAATATAATGTTTGCTAGTTATTATTTTACCCCTTGAAATAATTTTATTCCCTTGAGTTTCGTAACGGCACACCACACCCTTTCTGGAGAAATTGTACTATCATCCCTACCTTTCTTACTTTGTTATTTGTTTAGTCTCATAAATAACTTTCTTTGCATCCATGCCCCAATGAATTATTTTGGTGATTAATTGGATTAATAAATAGATAAATATCATTAAAAATTCTCTATAAATACCTTAAACTCATGCTAAGTAGTATTATTTCCAATAAATTTTAATTTGAATTTTGTTTATTTTTGTTATTTTTAATATTCAAAACACTTGATTTTCTCCCCATTTGTAGTAATAAACAAAAAATTCAAAAATTGGTTTAAAAATTCTCAAAAAATGTTATGTTTTTGTTTTTATGTGTTTTAGTTTATATAAAAACCTTCAAATTGTCAAAACACTGAAAACACCTCATTCATATAAAATAATAGAAAATCCAAAACAAATACATAAAATACCTTGTTGAATACCTGAAAAATATTCTCTATTTCTGTATATATATATTTTTATTTTCACTTTATTTCCTATTTTAAAATCTCAAAAATGTCTGTTGCATTTTCTTTTTGTTGTTTTTACTATTTTTCATTGCTTTAACAATCCTGACAAATATAAAAATCTTCAAAAATAAAAAAAGTATAAAATTACTAGAAACCAACAAACATTTTAATTGATTTTTCTGTATATATTTACCGTATTTTAAAAATACAAAATACCATTTCCTTTGTTTATTTATATTGTTATTTCTTTGTTTGTTTTTCATTTATTTTAAAAATATAAAAACATTTGAAAGTTTAAAAATCATGAAAAAAATATGTAATCAGATAACCACAAAAAATATAAAGTTACAAATACCATAAAAATTTTAAAAGAGGAAAACACAAAAACCAAGACTTGTTTGCTTTGAGTTTCCTCGTCTATTATTACATTACTTGTCTTTGATTTAAATAACCCTCAGGATTTATTGTTGCCTCCCGGAGTTCAATCGTGTATGCTATATAGGTAAATAAATAACAATTTTATTTCTCTTGCTTACATTCATTTATTTGATTGTTGGCTTGACTTATTCATTATAATAATTAATTTTTGTTGAGGCTTTTCTTGGGTTATGTTGATTGTTCACTTGTGAATATTTTTTCATTAAATTAAAATAAAACCCATAAAAGTCTTGTTTCGATAGTATCTAACTATGATTCCGTTGCAATATAATGCCAAATCCAAGTTTAGATCAAGCTGATGTGAGACTTGGAGATCATACTCATCGATGTTGCTTCAGGTGTTCTAATTACGCTCCGATATTGCCTCCATGTGAAGATCCTTACTCTTGCAAGTTATTAGAGGAGGTTAGAAGATGGTATCCTCGACCTTATGGTTATTCTATACACAAAGGAATATGGAAGTGAATGAGGATCCCAAGTGATGTGGAATGGAGATCACACTCAGATTCGTAGATCCGAGGTGATTAGTTCGCATAAAGAGGAATGAATAAGAGAATGGTGATTATGCGGGGAGATGATGCTGAGATCTTATTCAGATCATAGATGATATACCTACAATCGCGGTGTTCGAAGATCAGAACTATGAACTACAACTACTAAACGATAATCAACATCAATCAAAGGAAATTTCAATGAAATCAAAGGAAATTATATAAAAACTATTCTATTGTTACCTACGATGAACTACAATTGATTTGGATGATGATCACATGTATGTGGTTGTGATTTGGTAGTAGAACCTTCTTTCAAGCAGAGCTCCGCTACTTCTCAACACCTGGAGGTGGATCTCACTCTAATCCTCCTCCGCTTGCACTCTTGATCGAGGAAAACCCTAGTTGTTATCAAGATCTTGCTCCGGATTTCAATCTCAGGGAGAAAAATAAGAAGAAGATGTATCAAACTGGATGAATAACTAGGAGCTTCATTTGTAGGGGACTGGAGGAATGAAATTTAAATGGAAATGGAGCGCACAAATAAAGGTTTATCGAGGAAATCACAATCGGGCATGGATCTTGACTCAAGGGTTTCTAATCAAGCGGAAAAATCAAATGAAATGAGAGAATCAGTACAAGAAATGGGTGAAAGTCACAGGTCAGGCCACTTTAATCGGGGGAAAAGGATGGGTCAGTTGACCTGAGTCAATAAACGGGTCAAGGCCAATCTTGACCCAACCTGGATAAAGATAAAGAGAAAAATACAAAATACATTAAATAAAAAATATATATATATAATACATTAGAAAAAGGCTTTGAACTAAAAAGGTATTAAAATAAAAATTGTTTATAGTTTAATATACTTTTTAGTAATTTTTAATAAATAAATAAATAAATTTATTTGGTTAAAATAATTAATACATATATTGACACTTAATACTATATACACAGTATTCATAAATGTAATCATTTATTTTTTTTCAAAAATACATGATATTGAATATTTTATTTATTTACATAATAATATAAGGATTTTAAATATGTTTTTATTTAATTTGTATGAAATTATTTAATGGAGTAAATAAATACACTTATGTACAATATGCCTACATTATACATGTAATAAATACATTTATTTATTTTTATTTGTTTTTAAATTTTGCTATTTTTATATTTATTTTATATAACTAAAATAAAATATGTACAAAATATACAAAATATAATATGTTTGAAAATATAAATAAATAAATAGGAACTATACACATATATGGATACAGTGGCACTAAAAAAGATGTCTTTCACATCTCCACTTCCATTTTAGATCTTATTTTAATTTAAACAAAATTAAAGAGAATTTGATTCATTTTGAGTTCATATGGATAGATATTGATATTTCAATTTTGGTTTTATGGCTCTTTTATGGTGTTGTCCCTTTTATTCTGTACATGGTTTACTTTTGCAATTATTTTTAATATTTTAAACATGTTTTATGTACAAGTTTCATGAAGAAACCATTTTATTTGATATTGAATTAATGATAAATTAGTGCATGATATGTTCATAAGAATAATAATGAATTTGTACATTGTGAGAATGGTTTTCTGATATTTTTATAAATTAAGGGCGCTATCTCCAGCTACTTTATTCCTTGTCGATTAGGTCAAGAATTGACCTACTCTTGGGGTAGGATCATTCTGTATTTTTGTCATATATACAACCTTCTTTTCTTTCTTTTTCCCTTCTTATTTATTTATTTTGTATTAAAAAATGATAATAATAAACTTTTTATTGGTGATATTGGATTGTTAAATAGTGATAATTAATATTGTTTACATGTGTTTTGTAAGGGATTTTATGCCATTATAGATGAATAAAGATGATGAATTGGTAATTCATCATCCCCCTATACTTTAACTTTGATAGTCCCTTATCAAACACTTATTAAAAGGATAAGTGGCTAAAAAGAAAAAAGAAAAGGAAAAATAAAGAACTTAGAATAATATTGATTTTAAAATAATCTTTATAAAGTCAAAGTATGGATCTTGGTCAGACCTTTGGATTATTAATTTGTTGGAACCTTATTGGGAATAGGATTTAAAACTCAATAGCTCTTAAGTTCCCCAAGTCTCTATTCATTTTGCTTCAACAGTCAGGTCAGGACAAGTCTTCATACGTGAACTCTTATGACTATAAATCTTAATTATTCAGTGAATGTGAAGTATAGCTCCCCACATCTGAATTGATAAATAACATCCTTCTCTAGCAAGGTGACCCTAATTCGCTATCCTAGCCACTCTTTCCTTAAGAAGCAGAGTACTCACTTCTAAGTTCAAGTTTAACTGGCCCAAGAAGAGGATGTAGATAAGAGAATTGATTGTGACCAGTGTAGCCACATATCATTTGGAGCTTGTCCAGTGTTACCAAGTCTCTGGCTGCAGGATTTCCTTGAATAATTGACTTTGAACATATGCCTTACTTATTAATACATTTCTCTGATGGGAATGGCTTTTTATTTACATGTTGCACATCTAACTTTTTTAGAGACTTTATTGCACACTTTTGTCCATACATCATCGTAGCATTTACATAATAAATTTTTCTTCTTGGACCAATAGACTATCCCTCTTTTTAATCTTTATTTCAACCCATATCATCATATCTTTATATGTCCATGCCACTAGATTAGGTTGGCGGTCTCTAGCCTCCAATTGGGGCTATGTATGTTTCCATTCATGTGCTCTAAATCTAGCAGATTCTACCCCTCACAACCTCATCTGTGTTGAGATACGTGCAAAGTGCTTATCCAAGTTAAGTCACTGTCTAAAAGAGTCATGTATATGACATGAAATATTCTACTCAGACCAATCAAGATGACATATGAACATAGTCTTATGGACTCAAAGAATTAAGTCACTCGACCTTCAGTTCCTATAAGGTTCCTATAAATTTAAGTGGATTAAGGTCTTAACTAGGCTCCATTCTTCATAATTTATTCCAGACTAATTTATTTATCAACATCATACTGAAAAATGCTAATGCAAATGCAATAATTTTTATTGGAGTGTAGTTTCTGATTTAAACTTTTTATGTAAGCTTTAAAGATATTTGTAAAAATTTGAGAGTTTTAAACTTTTTCAGTTTCTATGTGTTTTTGAAAGAGTTAATGGATTGAATGTATTTACAAGTATTAACAATGATTATGTACATATTCACAATAGATTTTATACAAAGCTATATACAAGAATTATACAAGATTTAGACATGATTTTATTTACAAAATAATGCTATTTACAAATTTTATATACAAATGATATCGATCTGTCACGACCCCAATTCCAGGTCGTCGGATCCTTCCATAATCGGATCTGGTTACTCAGCAATAATTTATTCAGTAATCACAACTAACATTCAGAAACGGACTGCAAATAAAGTATATTCAGAAGAAAGTATTTCAACACTTTTCTATTCACAAAATAAAGTTCAGATGATACATTGTCCCACTATAACCATTTACATGTACATCAGCTTGAAAGGAAAATATACAAAAGATTATTAACTACCTTATAAAGTAAAGCTATTGTGGTTGGCTGGATGTATACTAAGGTCCTTGTGTTGGCTCATCGACACCTGTTGGGTTTTCCATAAATCATAGGAAAACAATTAACGAATGCTAAGTAATGAAGAAGAGAAAAGCAAACAAATTCATTTACAAATTTTAAATATGGTTTTAAGAAAGATTTTTTTTAAAAAAATTATTACACAAATTACAACTAATTATGGCTTTTATGTACATGAATTTTACAACAAGTTTTTATACATATTTTACACAACAAAATTTATATACATGTTTAGAAATTACAAAATATTTTTACAAAATTTTTTTAAAAACCTTTCAAAAAATCTACAAAAGTTTTAAAAATTTTTCAGAAACACTTTTGAAAAACCTTTTACAAACCATTTTCTCAAAACATTTTCTTTTCAAAGATTTACAAATATTTTATAAAATAATAATTTTGTACAAAAATAATTTATGAATTTGTTTACTATGAAATTGATTTTACAAATATTTTACAATATTTTTTGTCAAAATCAATTTTACTAAAGTTTTTACAAATATTTTACATAGAAATTACAAAATTTTTACAAACCAAATTTTCAAAAGAATTTTTACAAACATTTTACAAATCATTTTTCAAAACATTTTTATTCCAAAAAGTATGAGTTATCACTTCTAAATCATATATACAATATTTACGATACCCCTTATACTTATCTCAAACTATGTCCTCATAATGATCAAGAAGCGACAAAGGAAGGCATAACTCGTACTAAGTATAGAAAAGTGAACATAATCCTATACTACAACCACTCAAAGAAAGAACGAAATGAATATAACTCGGCATCTCCAATATACTTAGGATCAAATAATCCTAAGCACATAAGACTATAGAAATAGGGATAATCGAGGAAAAGAATGCACAAACTCAACGACTCAGGCTGTCCACCCTATACTTAGTGTAAAATATCATTAATTAAAGAAGAGAATATCAACAAGTTGAGGGACAAGTAAAAGAACAGAAGAAATAAAATGAAAATTAAGAAGACAAAAAGAACAACATCACTCCCTGTGTACTTAGGGTAAAGGATCACTAAGTATAAGCAACAACAGGAGTAATGGAACAGAATGAAAATTGAACAAATCGAGTCATCCACCTCCCCTATACTTAGGATCTAGTCATCTTAAGTATAGCACATACACACACAAAAATAGTTGAATGATAAAAATAAAAGTAAGAAAGAATAAAATGAAAGGAATATACAAGGTAAAAATCAACTCATGTATCAAATGTTGAATAAATCAAAGAATCAACGTCTGAAAGCATATGAATAGAATAAACAACGGACATAAATGTTTCATGATATAAATATGGCTTGAGAAACTGCTCGTTGACCACAAATTATTGTGCATCAGATGACAACCCCGAAATAACAATGCTACCATTGCCATGCACCGATCTCACAATGAAAGGCCTGACCATTTTCTCTTCAGATTGCCTAGAAATAGCTTCAACTTTACATAAAATGACCTCACCTTATGATTAGGCTCGAAAGTTTTCCTCATGATATGTTTGTCATGTCATTTCTTGACTTTTTCCTTATACATAAGGTTGTTGTCATAAGCATGGTTTTGGAATTCCAACAATCTATTTAGATCAACCTCTATGTTCTGGTCTGCTCGTTGTGAATCCAAACTACATACATTGACTGCCCACAAAGATTTGTGAATTAATTCTACTGGCAAGTAGCAAGGTTTTACATATACCAAACATTAGGGAGACATACCCAAAGGAGACTTGTAAGCCGTATGATAGGACCACAGAATTGAGTCAAGAAACTGTAACCAGGTCTTTCTATATGGATGAGCAAGTTTCTATGGAATCGTATTTATCTCCCTATTAGAAATCTCAGTCAAGTTGTTGGTCTATGGATGGTAAGGAGATGCAATACAATGCTCAAATTTGTACTCCACAAACATTTGACCTCTCTGTTGATAAAGTGGCTTCCCCATCCAAAATGAGAATCTTTGGAATCTCGAACAGCAAGATAATGGTGTCCTTGAGAAAGATACAAACCATACGACTATCAACACTTCGAGCAGGGATAGACTCCTCCCAACAACTAACATAATCGACTACAAGTAGGATGTACTCAAATCCCTGACTAGTAGCGAGTGGGCCCATGAAGTCAATGCCCCAGGCGAGAAAAACATCTGATATATGGATATACTTAAAGGATATTTTATCTTTAGAACCGATGGTTCCTCCCATTCTTCGACTATCAATATAGACCTTTACATAAGTTGTAGAATCCTTAAAAAGACTTTGCCACCAAAGGCCATATTGAAGTACTTTTGCTGCCATGCACTTCACAGAATGGTGTCCTCCATTTTCTAATTTTTGATAATGATCAAGGACACTTGTGTACTCCTCTTGAGGAATGCACCTCCTCTAGATACAGTCTTTACCCTCACAAAATAAGTATGGATCCTCCCACAGGTAAAAATACATCCCATACAAAAATTTGTCAACCTTTACCCATGGTAAATCTTGTGGAACTTTCTCGGAGACAAGATAGTTCACAATATTGGCTAACATGGGAATGAAGAGATAGAAAGGATCGCCACATCTGGGGAAGTCTCTGTAATAGGTAGAACTGACTTCTCAAGAGTCTTTGTATTTGCAATTCTAAAGGTGATCTACCACAACATTCTTGACTCCATGTTTATCTCTTATCTCCAAATCAATCTTCTGGAGTAGAAGGATCCAACGAAGTAGATGAGGTTTGGCATCCTTCCTATCTTGTAAATATTGTAGGGTAGAATGGTTAATTTAGACAATCACTTTTGATCAAAGTAGGTGCGATCTGAATTTTTCGAAAGTAAACAAAATTGCTAGCATCTCTTTCTCTGTAATGGTGTAACTCTTTTGGGCTTCATTGAGTATTTTGCTAGCATAATGAATGAAAAATGCCAATACATCCATTATCCGCCCTTATATAGCTCCAATAGCATAATAAATAACGTTTGTCATAATCTCAAAAGGAAGAGACCAATCCGATGGCTGCAGATAAGCTCTTGTGTAACCAAATCTTTCAGCTGACAGAATTCATGGAGAACATTATCATCTACAATAAACATAGTCTCCTTGTATATAACTCAATTAAAGTTTGGGTAATCTTGCTGAAGTCCTTAATGAATCGTCTATAAAATCCCACATGCCCAAGAAAAGACCTTAACAACTTTAGTGTCGTCAGTGGCTCTAGCTTGACAATTACATCCACCTTGGACGGGTGGACCTCCATGCCGTACTTGGAGAAGACATGGCCCAACACAATCCCCTCACGAGAACACCAAATTCACTTCATAACAATGCTGAAGTACTTGATCGAAATTAGCCATACATTAATCAAATCTATCCTGGTAGATTGAGAAATCATCCATAAATACCTCAAGTAAACTACCCACCATGTCAGCAAAAACGACCAACATATACCTTTGGAATGTAGCAGGGGCATTACACAATCCAAAGGACATCCGTCTAAAGGCGTAGGTGCCAAATGGACAAGTAAAAGTAGTCATATCTTAATCTTTAGGAGCGACTGGTACTGATTATACCAGAGTACACATATAAGAAACAAAAGAACTCCTTACCTAATAGTATTTATATGATATGGTCAATAAAGGTGATGAAAAGTTATCTTTTGTGGTCACTGAGTTCAGGTGTCGGTAATCTACATAGACACGTCACAAAGTAGGTATTCAGGTTGGAATCTCATCTCCTTTGTCATTCGTTACGATTGTAACACAAATTTCTTTGGAACCACGTGTAATGGACTAACTCATTTAAAATTAGATATAGGATAGATAAATCCAGCTTTGCACCACTTTGTGATCTCTTTCATGATAACTTCCCAAAGATTAGGATTCAGATGATGCTGAAACTCACAAGACAGCTTGTTGCCACCCTCTAAGTAGATATGATGCGAGTACAATGCTGAATTAATCCCATTGAGATCAAAAATCTTCCAGTATATGGCCTTGTAGTTTCTCTCTAAAACCTTAGCAAGTGATATTCTAGATCATCGGTCAACTGTGAACTGATGATGACCGGAAGCATTTGTGGCTCACCCGCAAGGAGGTCATAATTTAGTGTTGAAGGAAATATCTTAAGCTCTAGTGGGGTCTGAATCTTCTCTGTAATGACCTCAGAAACCGCACTAGCGGTTAGTGTACAATCTGTCAATTGTATACTATCTATCGAGGCTACTAGCGACTTTGAATACAAGGTGTCACAAAGATCTGCAATGGATTATTTTTGTTCAATTTGAGATGGATAATCATCGAAAAATCAGCTAGATCATCAGCATGTGACTCATCATCAACAAAAGAGCAAATCTCGACTATGCTTTCCAAGAACTCCTCTTGGGATAGGAATTCTTACGTATCAATATCATCAAAGAATAATGATGTGTCTATGATCTCAGCTAAAAAATCACACTCCTCTGTCTCATGTGTCACATGCTCTCTCTCTCATCTGATACAGACTCTACTGGTTTAGGGTCCAAGATCTTCTCAATTATAACCTTGTCACTATTGGAGTGAAAGATTATCTTTCCAGTACCATAATCTACTACCACTTTGTCTATTTAAAAGAAAGATTGTCCCTGTATAATTGGGGTATGGAGAAACGGTGCAGAGGTTTCCATGTCTAGGACAATGAAGTCAATTAGGAGTTGCATTCCTTGCACTATTACGATAGCATCCTCTAAAATACTTTTCGGTCGCTTAATTGATCAATCAGCAAACTGAAGGATCATCTTGGTTGATTTGAGCGGACCCAATCCAAACACTTTGGGTAACGAGGATGGCATCATATTGATAGAGGATCCACTATCAAGAAGAGTGTGATCAAATTCCTGTTCAAAGATCTTGCGTCAGATAAGAGGTGCTCCCTTGACTTTCTTTTTGAGTACGAGGTTGTTGATGGCCTTAAATGTGGCCATGGTTAAAATGTGTTTCTTAGTTCTCTTGAGTCGTTCTGATTGGGTTAATGCTTTGATGTACATGCTTCTTTCATTCGTCTCTTCACTTCTGGCATGTACTTCATAGCTTTCAAGAGTGGTATCACAAGGAATATGTTTTGTATAATCTCTGCCACTACAGGATCAGATATTATTGTTTTAATTTTCTTATAGATTTGTTTTTATTCAATGCATCAAGAAATGGAACAAAACACGAATCAATATATTTATTCATATTAGAATCAACATATATATGGACAACTAGACTCAAACCATACAATGTCATCCATAACAGAAGGAAACAAAAAAGTGTCTCGAGTTGTTTCATTTGTTGGTGAAGAAGATGGATATGCAACGAGCATGATGTCCTCAATTGTTGACTCAGCTCTGCATCTCCCATTATTGTCTTTGTGGTTTTTGGATGTCGATGTTCTCCTATTACAATACTCAATCTTAACTCACTGGATGAAGATGGTGAAGCTAAAGCTCGATCAAAGTCTTTATTTCCCAAACCCACCGGTGATGGCTGATGCAAACTCCTATCGCTCCTGTGAGTAATGAGTGTTGGGTTAAATAAACAAGTGTTGGGTTAAATAAACAAGTGTTGGGTTCACTGAAGGTGCATGTGGCTTCTCAACAATGAGTGGTCATTGAGGTTAGAAGTGTGTCTGCGCTGCTGGTACCCATGAGGAATATTGATTTTGAGGAAGAGGAGGATGATATTGATACTGTGCAAGCTATTGATGGTATGATTGATAAGATTGTGTAGGTTGTGTCTGTTGATAACCGTGTCTCCAAGTCAAAAAATGTGGTGGAGACTGAAACTGAGGTTGGTGTTGGAACTAGTATGATCTACATCCATGAAACTGGTGAACTGACCTAGTGGCAGCCTGGGAATCCAACTGAGATAGCCCTGAAGAACGGGTCTGACTGCGCTCATGGCTGCTTCAAATGCCATTCACCTCTTAAAAATGAGGTGGGGTGGGAAATATGGCTCTTAATTGTATGGAATCTTTGTATAGTACAACGCCATATATGTAGGAGTATGTTGTTGTCATCCTTGATGTGGAGTCTGCACATAGTACATGTGTGGAACGACATGTGGTACTCCGTAACTCTGTTGGGTTGAAGTAGAAGAAATGTGCTCATGTATAGATGTCTCGGTTGCAGCATTTGGACTCTGGCAAGAATTAATGATGCTAATTAGCAACTCCAAATGCCTTGTAATCTAATCCAACTTATCCAATTGTTTTCTCCTATGTTTGATCACATTTAAAATTTCAAGTTATTGTGATCATTTCTCAGTTACATCAACTTTAGATAGGTTATTTTCAATAATTCTCAAGTCAGATCTGTCTATCCTATCCACATCATAACATGTCGTCATTTTGATGATCTTGGGGGTAAGTGAAACATGCTCTGAAATACGCGAGAATGTGATAATGTTGTTGAGCTCTCTACATATCCTCAAAAGTATGCCAAAGAATGTCCTCATCCTTGTTGAAGTGTGAATCCACACAAGCGACATCTACAAGCCTCTAGTTCACTAAGCTCAAACCCCAAAAGTAATTCTACACTAAGCTCGTATTTGGAATACCATGATGGGGGTACTTCTCAGTCAAAATCTTTGAATCATTCTCGTACCTCGTGAATAGGCTCATGGGATATCTGGGAGAAGTTAGTTATAAGTGACTACATCTGATTCAATTATCCAAGTGCATAATATTTGTTCAGAAAAGCCGATCTTCGCTCATTTCAGGGCATCACCACGCTTCCTAATTGATGATCTAGTAAAGCAATTATCCAAAAGGCTGAAGGGGAAAGTTGTCATCTTCACTACTTGTAACGGATGTTAGGGCAATGCATGGTGATGCTGTTGGAGTATATGTGTCATTCATATGTAGATGGATAAACAAATATCTCTAGGATCCCTTTACCACATCTTGAGTTTAGTCCCCCGCCCGCCTTCCTAGTTATTATGAGGTGTGGCAACTAAGCTATTAGGGTAGAGCACAACAACCAGTGGTGGGACTAGGAAGGTATGTGGAAGATATATAAGAAGCCTCAGATCTCATGTATCAGATGAGAAAGTTGAATGCAACATCATCCCTTTAAGGCATTCTCCCATGGTTTCATCCTGCTCCTTAGGGAGTAGCCTTACACGTAAAATCCTGATGTTCTTCATGGTTTTATTCTTTTTCTCTGATTAGCTTCCAAATTCGTATTTTCTAACATGGTATCAGAGCAAGTTCGATTATTAAGGTTTTCATTATGTTCTTTGTTTTAGTTCAAGATTCGAGTATCAAGAAGTTTGTTTCTAGCTTATTCTTGAATATTAGTTCATATTTATCTATTGTTCGATCAAGTTCTTGCTCTAGGGTTTAGATAAAACCCTAGAAATTATTGTGTGATCATCTCCTTGGTTGTGCAAACACCAAGATTCAGTTCTGGATCCGTTAGAGTTTTTGCATCTAGGGTTTCTCCCTTTTCAAGCAGTACTACAGGCGATGCTTCTTCATCGAGGCACTCTCCACAGGGCATCATGCATATGTTCTTTATCATGATTCTCCATCTCAGTCGTGCAACATTGACTTCACATCTCCATGGAAAGCACCCCAGATCTATACAAGCTAAAGCAAAGCCCCAACTTTCTCTTTATATCAGCACTTCTGTTCAATGCAACGTCACTACAGATCCGTACCAACAGAGACCCAAGACATGCAATATCAGCTCCAGGCGGGGGTCCTCTTGTAAATGGATCTCCAGCCGATGAGCTCTTTCTCCACACGCATGCTAAGGCACCTCTAGGCAAAGGCACCTCCAGGAAAAGGCACCTCCCTCCAATCGAGTAGTAGCCCTAGCGAACCTAGCCCATGTGAGCCCTCACCACGCGCAACTCCAAGTGTAGCCCATCGCAACCCTCTTCCCACCACGTATGCACTCCTTCACATCGCACATGTGGCTTCATATCGTGCAGCGGTGCTCGCACCCCATATCCAGTCAGTGGAGGTGACGATGCTATCTCCATATCCAAGCGATGATGCTGCCTCTCCTCCTCGACGAGCTCGAGTTGTAGGTACTCCACCATAGAAAGGGATGCTTTAAACCCCATCGTGGGCGGCAATTCATTCAAGAGAGGGTTCCCAAGGGAACCCTAAATAAGCGCTTGACATTTTAAGTGTGTGTGTGTGGGGGTGGGTGGGTGGGTTTGCGCATGCGAGCGCGAGCGCAAGCGCGAGCGTGCGAGTGCGAGTGAGAGTGTGAGTGTGAGTGCGAGTGCGTATGCGTGTGTGCGTGCGTGTGCGCATGCGCGTGCTGAAAAAAAGGAGACCCCAAGGTTGGACCATGTGTCTCAAAAAAAGAAGGGAGATGAGAAAAAAAGAGAGCCCCATTCGTATTTAAAAAAAAGGAGGGTTGGGCCAATTTGGCTTGAGATATTGTGTTAAAAAAAGACAAGGTGCGTACAACAGAACATGTATAATTGAAACAAAAAAAGGATGACGCCTATTTTAAAAAATGAATGAATGAGATAGTCGTGAAAAAATGATTAAAAAATGTTTGATAAGGCTGGAAAAAATGATTATCGACTTATGTGATGTTTTATTCTCCCCATTCTCTTGCCTTCTCCCAACTTTGTCAATGTCATTGTTTTCCAACAAGTTTGGTAGAAATGGGGAGTATTGTTTATAGTTCTACATGCCACATTGACATATTCTCCAGAAGCCATGCCTGATTTTCCAGACTCTACAGTTGTCTAGATTTTAGACTCGACATTCAGATTCGAAGTCCTCAGTCAGATGTACACATGTTTGCCATCATTTGTTGTGGTTCCCATCTTTTATTATGGTCAGGGTTTTGATTTGATCCATAGTTACTCCGGAGTAGAGATCTCATTCCATATGGCATGTTGGCTAGGTTTTTCATGTGGTTTCATAGTGACTCCAGAGTATAGAACCCATTCTCTGAGCTAGTATGGGAGAGATCCAGTTCTTCGATGAGGATACTTTTTCAGACTCCTTCCTCCAGTGACCGTGGACTCTGATGAGTATGTATCCATGGCTTCTCAATTTGACCCTTTCAGAGATGGAGCAGTTGTCCACCTGATGCGGTGAGCCAAAGTTCTCCAAGTGGAGACTCATTTTCAGTTGCAGTGACTCTGATAGGCGTGATATACAACACATGCTCTTCGACGAGGAGTTTCATTTTGACTCACACTCCATTCCATTTGTTCCTCCTCACCTGCACGGCATGAGAAGCAACGTCCTCTACAACATCTAGTAATTGTGTGCGTTGAGTTGATATTGTATGTAGTGTCTTGTATTATGAGTTTGAGATTTCTTTCTGTTTGTCCAATCCGAGAATTGCATGCTCCACCTTGAGGAGGATTGTTGGAGTGTATTCGCCATTCATATGTAGATGGGTAAATGAATCTCTCCAGGATTCATTTACCACATCCTGAGTTTAGTCCCACATCTACCTATGGTGGGACTTGGAGGATATGTGGAGGATATATATATAAAACCACAGTACTCTTGTATCAGATGAGAAAGTTGAATGCAACATCAGCCCTTTGAAGTGTTCTCCCGTGGTTTCATCCTGCTCCTTAGGGAGTAGGGTTCCACGTAAAATAGTGTTCCTAAATGTTTTATTCTTTTTCTCTAATTAGCTTCTACATTCGTATTTCCTAACAGTAGCATATGTAATCAAACTACTGGAGGAGTATATTTGGTTCCTCACTAGTATGTCCATAGAATATGGGGAGAAGTGGAAGTAGCTGCGGCTTCAGCTCAAAATGCCCATGAACCGCAGGAACCTGAATCCAATTGGCCCTCTATCCTACTCCTGGGTTACATGAGTCTTTAAGTGTAAGCTTCGCCTCTACACGATTCTGCTCATCATTTACTATATTCTCCTCATGTTCTCCCCCATACCCACCTCCTCTTGATTGATCCTCCTATCTCCTCTCTCTACCATCTCTCATATCCAGGATCATATATCTCAATCTGTTCTGAATGTTGGCATTCTCTATACGCTGAGCCTGAATAGCTTGAATAGCCACCAACATGGTGTTATTGATCTCAGTCTGATCAATCACTCGTCCCTTGCCCTTTGGTCCATCGAGTCCTCTGTATCCGATTCGGTCTCTAAAAGTGTGAAAGCACCATTCATAAAATGGAGTATCAAAAGAAAGCTCGAGTTAGGAATCCATCTCCAACAAAGGATTTATTAGTGAAAGACATGGTGCGAAAGAGAAACAAGAAAGTCTAAGAAGAGAGTCATCCCAAATAAGTGAAGAAGAATGAATTGGAGTAAAGAGATAGGTTCATGAAATCTGATACTCCAATCCAACATCTTTGAAACAAGAGGAAGATGTGAGCATACGAAGGTCAAATCAAAGTAGAGGAAGTGAATAAATGCACAAAACATGCAGAAGGATTTTTATTCTAGAAAGGAAACACAAATCAAACCCTCATATTCATCAACTCAACACAATGAAGACGATGAAAGTTCAATCACTTATTTTTAAAATTTTAGAGTTAAGTGATAGCAAGGCTACTTAAATCAAACTTATAAGTGATGTTGTAGGAGTGTACTTCTTCACACTCCCAAATTGTGGAACCATCTACCCGGGCTTTCGAGTTATATTTAGCCCAAAGGGAAATGTGAAGCGGAATACACCAAAATGACTCTCTATGGTCTGAGGCAAGTGCTTGTAGCTTGACTGAGTGCGAAAATATAGTATATGATTGCTTAGGGCACAAGTCCATGATTTTTGTCTCTAATCCTTAGGGCTACATCCTCACCCGCTTTGTTCGGAGGTAACTACCTGTGTTCAATGAGGGGGTTACTCTACCAATACAAAATGATAATTTTGTTTAATTTTAGGGGTCAAGTACAATTAGCAGTATCAATTTTTATTTGGTTATCACTTTTTGGATCTTTTTTTCAATCAAAATTGACTAACAATTTTTTTCTAATTTATTTATTTACCTAAATCCAAGAAATCAAGAGAAGGAAGTTGGAAAGCCAATGCACGTGAAATCAATGATACATGTACGAGTAAGAATTAGTACCTTGCTCCAGCAGTATACATGCAAGATGATATGGATATAGAAAGTAAATCTAACCTATATAAAAGCAATGGGAACCATCCTAGAAGGAATTTCTATTAGCATGAAGCACCGATTTATTTGGCTACGTCCAAAACATGAGTCTATAGGAACACATATTCTATTAAGGTGTTTGGATAAATTAATTACCGTGCTCTACCACAAATAAAAACCTAGAACTAGTGACTCAAGCACACAAAACAAATAAAAATAAAGGCAGAAAACTCAAATTATGAAAAATAAATTGAAAAATGAGAAAAATAGAGAGGAAGAAAGGTAGAATGCGAAGAAAACAAAAATCGATGAAGCCCTACGACACTTGTACCAGTGAAACATGCTTTGTACAACCACAAAATAGATCTAATGGCTCTATAGAAAACAGAAAAAGGGAAAGTTCTAATAAATTATTACAAATTACAAGAATGAATGAACAAGAAAAAATGAAACTAAGACTCAAAACTTGTCTTCTGCGGCTCTTGCTCATCCGCGGTCGCTCTCTCCTGTCGATCGGTAAAGAAGAATCAGCCTTTGCCTTGCTCGGGTGCGTCATCTATCTCCCTCTCTTGTCGGAACCTTGCAACAAATGTGGAACAAAGAGATATGTCAGAACATTTTTTTACGAAAATAAAATGAAAGCAATAAAATATACAAAAGAAAAATAAAGATAAGCTATTAAACAAATAGAAGAAAAAAATTAAAATCCTAAGTACCCTCATCGTGCCACCTTGGCATTGATGCCAATTGATATTGCACTGATCTTTCAAGTTGTCGGGTTCAATATCACACCCCTAAGAAAAAAATCAAGCTTACATAACCGAAACATATCTCTAAGGTCAAAGGTAAGCCCTTCTAGCTCTCAATTCTACCAGAGTCGGAAATGGAGGTTTACGGGGCAAGTTCATGGATTTGAGATCTAACCTTAGGGGCTACATCCTCACCCACTCTGTTTGGGGATAAGTATATGTGTCCAATGAGGACTTTATGAACCCATAATACAAGTGTGATTTGTATTCCAAGTTAATTGGTTCAACTTGCATAAATCAATCTTGATTTTAAGAGTTGGGTTATCACTGAATTAATGTAATCACAACAAAAAGAATACGTCCAATGTGCAGTCCCAATTCCTTTTAATTCTTAAGTTGTAAAACAAGGGAAATGAATCAAAAAATGGAATATAGGCGAAAACAAATGAAGCATGTAGTCGTTCAGAGTTACTTGCAATGCTTCGCAACACTCTCCATGTAGATGCTAAACTAAATTTGTAAATATCTAATATAATGATGCAAGTCGAGAAAAGCGCTCCTGATACATGAGTTTTCTTAACGAGGAAGAATATGATTTATATTTGAAATATGTAAAACATATTAGGTGCATCAATTAATGAATCTTAAGATGAGTAAATCTTAAGTTGTCAAAGATGTGTCCAAATCTATAATTGAGCACATTGATTATGATCTAAGTTTAACTATTTGAATCGTGTGCCTAATACTAAGTTCTCCACTCAAGTCGAATCCTTGAGGGTCCTCGACACACATAAATTAAAGGAATAAATCAATAAAGGTTATTAAGTACAATTACTTGATCGCGAATAGATGTAAATAAGGGTAATTATTACAAATCATTACATAAATGAATATACACAACAACAAACTAAGTCAACTATCAAATTTGCTAGCTAATTCTTCTATTTCAATTAGTTGTCTTGGACTCTTTAGCTGGAGCTCCAAGCTCCTAGCCTCTGTTTCACCTTGATCATATCAGCTCAGAGGGGCTTGCCAAAAAAATTATTAATTAGTAATATTCAAACAACTATCAAGCTAACAAGATAGTAGAACACATAGAATAATGCAATAATGTTTACAAGATAAATAGAAATTCAATAAAATGAAGAAAAGTCAACAACACAAAACTTAACCTAAGTTACACTAAAAATCACCAAAATAAATATCTAAACCTATATAAATCAATTAATAAATTCATGTCCCTAGCAACGATGCAATCTTATGAATTGTTATTTGGTTATATTAAGTTAATCAAATTGTATTATGGACAAATCTCAACTTATCAGAACTAAGTCAATATATCTCTATGAAGAGGACTTAGTCAAATTTATCCTAGGTAAGTTCATGGTCAAACAAAAGGATACGCGCTTAATAGCCTATTTAATTAGAATCCAAATATGTCAATTAAGTTAATCTAAAGTGCAACCTAGGTCAAGTATGCAAACCAAGAATGCATTTTCTTTTTATGGATTTTTTAAATGCAAATATATAAGATGACTAAAACAATGAACAATATGATGAAATACAAGTATACACAACTCACAATAATGCACTAAAATGATCTTGAATTAATTTAGTATTTGTCTAATCAATGATTCCAATTTAACTTTAAAATCTTAGTATTTATTAATAAGCATAAAGAGATAAATTTTCAAGGTTCCTTCCATGCATTTTTTTAAGAGAACTATTCATTCAATGCTCATTAATCTAAGAATTAATCAGGATGAAATGATGTATAATAGGGAAAGTAATTACCTAATTGATTTTATCAATCAATAAGCAGATCATGGTATTTATAGAGCATAAAATGGAACTATGATTAATTTTGAGCAAGTAAATTAAGATTGAAAGACAACTTAAGCTCTATGAATTATAATGTATGAAGAATAAGTTAAATCAGAGAACTAAATCATCATATTAAAGTTCATGATATTATCTTACCAACGATACCAATTCTATCAAAAATAGACATCATATGGTCAAGATATTAATGTTTGGAATTAACAGCATATTTGCAAAGAAAGTATAATTAAAACTAATTGAAATTCCTACAAAATGGTTCATAAGGACCTAAATGCAAATATCAAAACCCCGTTATAGCTTTTAAGTGACACCGCTCTTGCATGGGGGTCTTTGTGCAATTTCAAGAATCTTTAAGGTTTGGTGCGCAAAATTCCCAAGAATACATGAATCGAATGGCATGCGCCTAGGTCCGAAAGAAGGCTTGGGACATCTGGTAGATGCGAGCTGGATGGCACTTCGATGGAGGCTCCTATGTAGTGGCTCGATGGTGAACGAGGACCGTAAGATCAAAAAGTTGAACTTGGGCCCTAAATGGACCATTCTTCTGGCAGAAAGAAGGATTGTGAATCGAGGTGGATACATCAATGGAGATGCGAACCATGATCATGATATGGATGTAAATATCAGTGGACTATCACATATATGGGTGAGTAACTATAGGAGTGAAATTGAGATTAAATCTGCGGAATAAAATCTGGAAATTAAAAAGGGAATTAAATGGAGACTACATTGGAAATGTGGAGAAGGTGAACAAAGGTTGAATATTGGGCCTCAATTGAGGTTTATTGACCTCGACCCTCACTTAATGAATGGGGCTAACATTTGAAGCTCAAGTAGCCTCTCCGTACCACCCACTATCTAATGGCTTGGCAGAATGTTCATATAGGAAAATCAAGACCATTCTTCAAAAACTTGTCCGTCCAGACTTAAAGAATTGGTCTCAACCGATCAACTTGGTTCGTTGGGCCTATTGGACTGCGTACAAGTCTCCTCTGGAAATGTCTCCTTATAACTTGGTATACGGCAAGCCATGCCATTTGCCTATCAAGCTGATTCATAAATCCCTATGGGCAATAAATATCTATAATTTGGACCAAAATAAAGCAACAAAGAACAGAAAAGTTGATCTGAACATACTTCTTGAATTTCATGACTATGCTACGATAACAGTCTTACATACAAAGAGAAGGTCAAGAAGGGACACAACAAGAACATCCACTGCAAGACCTTCGAACCGAGTTAGAAAGTCTAGTTGTTTGATACAAAGTTGAAACTGTTCCCAGTGAAGTTGAAGAGCAAGTGTACCGAGCCTTTTATAGTGCGACATGTGTGTGACAATTGCAGCGTAATGATATCTGATTTGTCAGCTAACGCATAGCCCTTCGTCATCAATGGACAGCTTCTAAAGCCTTATCTTGAGCATGATACTTTCCTGTCCGTGGTTGACTCTATTCATGTAGTCCAAGATGAAGAGCTTCATGTTTCAGCATCCTTAGATTCAGACAAAGCACGGAAAAAGATATTTGATTAATCTATCTTTTTCTTCTTTTCATTCTTTCATTCTTTCATTCTTCTGATAGCTACCCTCGTCCCACTCATCATTTGCTATACTAAGGATACACTTCATCCTAAGTATAGGTGGGACGAGTGTATACATGTGTTCATTCTTTGATCCCTCACTTTTCTCCTGAAGTATTGACATTCTTTCTAGGGATATTTCACTCTAAGTATAGAGGGAGACAGGCAGAGACGATGATTTGTTTATTCCCACCCTCGATCCTCCATGCCTTATGTACAATCTGTTATACTTAGGATTAATTGATCCTAAGTATAGGGGGTGGTCGACTTCCTATTCTTTATTCAATCGTTGTAGTATTGGCTTCTCTATACTTAGTACAAGTTATGTCTTCATTGCCATTCAATCTATGAGGGCATAGCTCACGCTAAGCATAGGGGGTCATATATACTTTGTATATAGTTTATCCATAACTCGTACTTGCGTAGTTTTAATAATAAGGATAATTAATAAAATTAAAAACACCTAAAATTCTACGTATATACTGATTAATAAATCGGTAAAAATGATTTGTAAAATGTTTGAAAAATTGTTTGGAATTTTTTTTGAAAAGTATTTTTCAAATGTTTAAAAAATTTTGTAAAATGTTTCAGCCTTTGTAAAAATGTTTTGTTTGTAAAAACTTCTTTTCTTTGTGTGAATAAAATGTTTTGAAAATTTATTTGCAAATTTCTTTGAAAATGGTTACAAAATATTTTGAAAAATCCATCTATACTATTTGAAAAATCGTTGCAAAATGATTTTCAAATTGTGTATGAAATATCTTTGCAAAATGATATTCAAATTGTGTAAATGTATGTAAAAATAATTTTCAAACTATAGTTTTCAAAAAAAATACTTGTAAAATTATTTTCAAATTATTTTGAGTCAAGCAAATAAAGGCTATTTACAAACTGAATATACAAACCTATAAAAATAACTAACATATCAGTTGTACATCCTTCCATAATTCTTTTAAATACAAAGGCAATCGTGTGTAAATAGGTGTACATAACTCTTTCACTAACCTTTATTGAAAAATCCTTAAAATCTGCAAAAATCAAAAGTCTATAAAAAATGCAAAATATTTTCAAAAACTTGCATAAAAATTTGTAAAACTATTCAAAAATTCACAAAAGGTTCAAAATAGAAAATTTCAACACAAAAATATTTTCCTTGCATTGTACATAGCATTGACATTTTTCGGATTGAAATTTGATAACTGAACTAGTCTAAATAAAATCCAAAGATTGGAGCTTGGTTCGATCCTAGTCTATTTAATCACAGGAATCTTATATGAACTGGAATTGAGATTCTTCATGTCTACTAGACTTAATTCTTTGGGAACCATGAGTCTTAGTTCAGTGTCGTCTTGACGGCCTAAGTAGAGTATTTCAAAGCACACACACGACTCTTGTTGATAATGACCTAGCTTGCACTCCTGAACCTTATACTTTTCTCACCTCCGTTGAAGTGGTAGAGGACCGGATTTGCCGACATGACATACAAGCCAATGAAAACATTGGAAGTCACACATTTGTGGCCATTGTACCCCAACCCGATCCAGCAGCGACAAGGTCTAAAGACAGAAGTTGTGGGTTGCAATAATGCTTTAAAAGAGAGATAGTCTAATTAATCAAGTGGAAAAAAGTCCATATGCAAATGTTGTTGTTTATAGTATTCATAAAAATTGCATATTCAAAAACTCCAAAAAGATAAGACGGCAAAATTCCAAGAAAAAAACAATTTCCGTCAGAGCTTGTAAATATATGTATAGTTAATGAGCAAGGTCGAGCCTCAAAGTTATGTTCATGTGAGCTTGAAATCGGATGACTTGGCTACACTAGGCAAGCATCCTAGGATTTGTAGCTACACTGGCTACCATTCATTCTTCTCTCCACCTCCTCTTCTTGAGCCGATTGCACTTGAACTTAGAAGGGAATACACTATTTCTCGAGGAAATTGTTGTTGGATTAGGGAATTAGGGCCACCGTCTTGGAGAAGATTGATTTACCACTTCAGCTAAGGAGAGATACATACCACACACTGTCCAAGATAGATTCATAGTAATATGGTTTGTGCATGAGTTGACTTATTCTGACCTGGCTATTGAAGAGACTTGAGCAGAGTTTTTTGGTTTCTAGAGGTTGTTGGTTTTGAAGTCTAGTTCCCATTAAGGTTCCGACCACACTAATAATCTAAGAGTCTGACTAAGCTCCAAACTTTGATTTTGTGAAGACAAGTCTAGGAACTAAAATCAATCTAATTTGTTTCCTTTCTATTTTCTTTATATTATTTTCTTTATTTATCGCACAAGTGTTTACAAGGCACTAGCAAAGGCAAGTATAGGGGGTGATGAATCTCTATTTCATCACCTTTATCCTATCATTTAGGCCTTTATTTTCTAGCTAAATACATGTAAAATAATTATTTTGGACAAATTAACATTCATTATTATTCTAAATAATAATGTATTTAAAGCCAAAATAATAGAATAAATAAAAGGAAAAAATAAAATATCAAAGGTATTTTATGACCCTAAACCCCGAGACCAAGTCAAGAATTGATTTAATCGACAAGGAATACTGTAGGGGGAGATAATCTCCAAAAACACAATAAAAATCCTAATTTTTTATTCATATTAAGTCCTTTTTGGAACCTATTTTATTCTTTGTTAATTAAATCCCAAATTTTCAGAATTGTATCTATTCCATAGGAACTCAAAAAACACCAAAATCACCCTTAATGGTATATAACTTTTAATTAATGAAGGTGATTCCACTTAATATATAGTTAAGGTGCAAAATTTAGATTTTGGACCCCGATTGTATAGTATACATGAATAAAATATTCATTTTATTTATTATTTACATTTTTCATATTTCTATATTTTTTATAATGTTTAAATATTATTTATAACACATGCACATACTTAGAATAAAATATAATAAATAAAAGTCAATAAAATAAATATGTGAATAAAAATATATAATTGGATTCTATATACCAATACATGTAAATAAATAAAAGGGGAAACAATTCTTTACTCTTTAATTGTTTTTATACTTGTGTACCCTTGTAGAATATTATTAAAAATAAAGTAATAAAATAAAACCATTAAAAATACAAAATAAATAAATAATATAAAAAATACATAGAATAATATACTATACATAAACATATACTTTAAATACAAATATTTAATTAAATATACATATTATATCACGAAAATATAACAAAAATATATTTAAGTATGTTTAAATATGTTGTAAATATATAAATTAAGTGTATGATGACACACCTAACGACTTGGGTTAAGCATGCAAATAAGCGTAATCAACGAGAAAAATATATATAACTGATTAAAAAAACCAATCAATGAAAAGAAAAGTAAGCGGTCTTCGCTATTTAATTTACCTAGTATAGCGACGAGGATCGAGAACAAGGAGCACGATTAAAGAACTCAACAGACAAATTTTGAAAATAAAGGATTTTTTAGTAGTTTTTTTATTTCAATTTTTTAGTTTTAAATAAACATACAAGTCACAATATGCTCACACACTCTTTTTGTATTTTTTAGTTACATCAAAAATACTCATAAAAATCCAAAAGAATTTTTTTTGTGTTTTATAGGTTTTAAAATATTTTTGGTATTTTTATAGAGTTTTTTGATATTTTTTATTTTTCTAAAAATCAAACAGTGGAAAAAATGACAAACAGTGCATATCCTGGAGTAATTTGCAACATAAAATTACTTTAAGTACCAAAACCCCTGAAAATTATTTTTATGCCAAACTATAGACAAATATCTACACACAGGAAATGAAATCACTATTTTTAGATTTTTATACAATTTAGTATATTTTTATAAGATTTTTAATATTTTGGGGTTTTATAAATGATTAATGCACAAAATTTGCACAGAAAATAAATGACAATGAACTACAGCTAACGTATTTTTTGGAATTTTTGAGACAATATTTGATTTTTTCCAAATTCAAATATAGAAAATATTGCACTTTTTGAATTTTTTAAAATATCAAATAAAAATCAAATGCAACAAAATTTATATACAATGAAGAGGAATCCGTCAGGAATATACACAATTGTTTTTAGAATTTTCAGATCACAAATAGCATTTATTCTTATGAGTGAAACATGTTAATTACAAGTCTGGAAGGCGGGGTGGTGGTTAGTAATGGAGGTCGACAGGTGGGTGGCCGACGTAGGTGGGATAGCACAGGCAGAGATGGCAAGATTGGAAGTCGGGTCGATGGAGGTGGTTCGTCGTGCTGACGCTGTTGGCGGCACGCGCTGGTGGCCGGATCTGGAGAGGAACAGTGGCTGGGGGCTAGCGACGGCAGCCGGCGTTAGTCAAAGGAAGGCGGGTGCCGCTGGTGCAGTTGACCTTTTTATTTTCTTATTTTTGTGAACAAAAACATAAGAATTTTTATCTATTTTTAAAGTTTTTTTAAAATTTTCTTGTAAAACAAGAAAAAAACATTAAAAAAACTAAGGAGGGACAGAAGGATATATTCAAGTTGACTAAAGAAAGACAAAGAAAAACCAAAGACCTTTCTCAAGTGAGATGCGTTAAGGACGAGGAAGGCCATGCGCTTGTTACTCAGAAGGATATAAAGACTACATGGGAGCAATACTTCCATAAACTTTTCATTGGGGAAGGAAATAGAGATATCACTTTGGGTGATCTAGCTTGTAGTGAAAGTTACTTGAATCGTGCATGCTATAGACGGATACAAAGAAAGGAAGTAGAGGAGGCTTTGAAGGTTATGAGACTGGGGAAAGGTGTAGGACTGGATGACATCCATGTAGAAGTATGAAGAGTTTTAGGTGAGCATGGTTTGACTTGGATTACGAATCTATTTAATGTTATTTGGCGAAGCAAGAAAATGCCTGAAGATTGGAGGAGGAGTATCGTGATGCCTCTTTATAAGAATAAAGGAGACATTAAAAATTGTTCAAATTATAGAGGTATCAAGCTGATGTGTCACACTATGAAAATTTGGGAACGTGTGATCAAAAGAAGGTTGAGGAAAATTTCTAACGTAAAAGAAAACCAAATCGGATTCATGCCAGGTCGCTCAACGACTGAAGCCATCCATTTGCTGAGGAGAATAATGGAGATTTATAGAGCTAAAAGGAAGAACCTCCACATGATCTTTATTGATTTGGAGAAGGCTTATGATTCTGTCCCACGAGAGATATTATGGAGAGTGTTGGAGAAGAGACAAATACCTGTCCTATAAATTAACCTCGTAAAGGACATGTATGATAGGGCTTTATCTTGTGTAAGGACCCCGCTTGGGAAGACTGGATATTTTGACATCAACATTGGTTTAAATCTGCTTTGAGTCCATCTCTTTTTACTTCGATTATGGACGAGTTGACCAGTCACATTCAGGATGAGTTACCTTGGTGTATGTTATTTGCTGATGATATTGTGTTAATTGACGAGACTAGAGATGGAGTAAATGAGAAGCTTGAGGCCTGGAGACATGAGTTGGAGACTAAAGAGTTTTGTATAAGTAGCGCTAAGACGGAATATAGGGAGTGCACCTTTTATGGAAGCAATGGTGAAGGAATCAAGGTGAAGATTGGTGATGACAACATTCAGAAGAGAGATTCCTTTAGATATATGGGATCTATTCTGCAACATGATGGGGAAATTGATGGAGATGTTACTAATAGAATAAATGCAGGCTGGCTAAAGTGGAGAGGAGCCTCTGTTATTTTCTGTGATAAGAAAATTCCTTTAAATATTATAAGAAAATTTTACAAAGCAGCCGTGAGACCTGTTATGCTTTATGGATCTGAATGTTGGCCTGTGAACCATGGACATGTGCAAAGAATGAATGTAGCGGAAATGGAAATGCTAAGATGGATGTGTGGACACGCACGTAAAGATCGGATTCGAAATGTTGTAATCAGAAAGAAAGTTGGCGTAGCTTCGATCGAGGATAAGATGCGAGAAAACCGCTTAAGATGGTTTGGACATTTGCAAAGAGGATCAGCTGATGCACCAGTTAGGAGATGCGAGTGGTGGGATGTTGAGCCGACTAAGAGAGGGCGAGGATGGCCCAAGAAGTGTTAGAAAGACACCATACGAAGGGATCTTAGTTTTGTGGATATAAGCCCGGGATTGGTCCAAGATAGATCTGAATGGAGGCGAAGAATCCATGTAGCCGACCCTACTTAATTGTGGTAAAAGGCTTTGTTGTTGTTGTTGTTGAATTTTTTTCTTGTAAAACATATGTTAAAAAAATATTTTTTTTAAAAAATTATTTATTCCAGCAGCAAAAAATGTTAGAGAGAAAAAAACATAGGAAATATTATATTATATATTTTTTTATTACTTTTATTGCAAGAACAAGAATGGACTCGAACATGACGGCTCGGTCAAAATTTATTGGACAGAATATATGAATGGAAAATGACCAACTCGCTATCACTGAATGGCTCAGAGGCTGAGCACCCTTCTGCGACAAGAACCTCTTGGAAATCGGGCTCCTCTCAACCAAAGATTGATTAAAGGAAAATTGAAGGAGGAGGAGTCTAATAAAAAAAGGAGAAGAAAAATACAAAGGAAACAATTACAAATAAGGAATATATTTAGTGGTTAATTAAATAAAATTAATTACTTAATTAATTAAAAAAATTCGTAATTTTAAAAATAATTAAAATATATAATTTATGAAAATTAATTAGCTACCTTAATGGTGGTTATTTGAGGTATAAAATCAAATCTTATATACATGGTAGGTTTTCAAATCATATAAATAAATAAATACATTAAATTTTCGTAATTAATTAATTAATGGTAGATATTAATTTTTTGGTGATTTTTTATACACAGAAATTAACTATATACATGTAATATATACATATAGTATAAGAGGAAAATGGGGCTGCCCCCTAGGGGGAGCTAACTTAGCTCCCCCCGCCCTATTTTCTTCAAATTTTTTATTTTTTTTTGAAATTTTTTTCCGTGAATATTCATCACTATATCCCTATATTATGTCATAAAAATTTTGTGTGAAACAGAGACTCCTACGGTCTCCATCCAGACAGTCATTTTTTTAACGGTAACAGGATTTTTTAAATCGATCCGTTTGGATGGAGGTCGTAGGAGTCTCTGTTTCGCATGAAATTTGAATGACATAATATAGGGATTTAATAATGAATTTACACGGTTTTAGATTTCGAAAAAAAATAAAAAATTTGAAGAAAATAGGGCGGGGGGAGCTAAGTTAGCTCCCCCTAGGGGGCATACACATTTTACCCATAGTATAATATACACATGTACAAATAAGGAAATTATTTTTAAATATTTTGTAAATTTATTTTTATTTTTTTAATAATCAAGAAAAATATTTACAATTATTTACATTATGTATAAAAATAAATTTGAATAACTATATACAATAAATAAATGGTGAAATTGCAAAAATCACCCTAGAAAACTGACTTTTCAACCGTAACTACAATAATTATAAAACTACAACCATCTAAAGATAATTAAATTAAGAGTACAATGGAAGTGAGTTCGATCCAATTTGAGTTCGTATGGAGCCGTAATTGATCTTTCAATTGTGCTTTACGACTTTTTCTAGGTATCGATACTTTATTTACTTTACAATTATTGTTATTCTTTACAAAATATTTTTATTTACAATTTCTGTTAAAAAATATTTAATTTGAGTTAAATTTTTTAGTTAAATTTATATACAAATAAAAATGTGTAAGTTTTGTACAAATATACAAGGAAAAATATTTACAAATTATTTTTGGATTAAAGACCCTATCTCCCCCCAAATTTACTCTTGGTCGATCAGGTCAAGTCTTGACCTTCTCTCGGGGTTCGGGTTAGTCTACATTTATTTCATAAATACATCCTTTATTTTTTACTTTTTTCTTTTTCTTTTCTTCTTTACTCTTTTATTTGAATATAAGAAGTGTTAAAAATAAAAATTCAACAAATGCATGCTAAATGGTAATTTCATGAAATTAGTGGGTATTTACATGTATTTGACTAAGGAAATAAAGCTAAAATAAAAGAATAAAGGTGATGAATCATGGATTCATCAGTGTACAAAATAATAAAATCTAAAACACACAATAATATAAAATATGCAAAATATAGGTAAATATACATGTAACCAGACATGTAAATAATAAACTATAATAAATAACCTCTAAAAAATAAAAATGGGCGTAAAATACTACATTAAATTATAGACATTTTTGTTTTAATAAAAAAATAATTGAATAAATTACAAGTTATTATTGATTATACAAAAATTTTCCTCCAGGGAAGTTTTTTGTTGGTCCACGTGGACCAACCAGAAACCTCTTGTTGTTGACCTCAGGTTAAAACCCTCCTCTCTTCCTCGAATCTTGGACTTGTCAGACACCATGTTTTTGTTGTTTTTTCTGCTCGATCGCATCATTCTCTAGCTTGGCGTGTTGAGCAGTTCCTGGACATGTGCCATCCTTGACTCCTACCCAAGTCTTAGATTGTGTCAATCTACATCCTTCCAATCAAAATTCCAATTACAACTTCACTCCTCAGATTCCTATAGATGAGGACCTCCGACAACCTTACCCGATTTGATCCCCCTTCTTCAAGCTTTAACCCCTCAGATATGGCCCTAGAGCATCACCAAGCGATTGCTGCCATTTTGCAGTAAGAAGAGCATCCAACCATCGTCGGAGCTCCGCCCGGTGGTTGTGCGTCCTAAGCACCCAGATCTGTTGAGGCCCTCACCTTTTGTTCATAGTTAATGAGGATTTCATTTCCATAGTTATATTTAAGTTTCAATCTTTAGTTTATCATAGAACCCCAAATCTTTCGTTTTCCTGGAGCTCGAGTTCCAGGCCAAATCCATCGTGATTCACTTGAATGTTTGACCGCAATCCGTTCCATTCCTTATTGCATTCTCCACCTAAGTGACCCATTTCCCCCATCGATTCAAGTCGAATCGATGCGAATCAAAGCTTGCTCTGCCACCTCCGCATGAGATTCACTATCAAACCACCCTACATAGCTCCAAATGTTGTTTTTGGACCGAGAATCTTTGCCTCGAGCCCTCGAACATTTTGGTGCAGGTAGCAGCAAAAGAGGAGGCCTGAAGTAGGGGAATCGATCCCATTTTGAGATCCAGGTGATGCAAACCTGAATGAATCCCCAGGTCCCTATCGCTGGGATCTGGAACCTACATAAGGGCCCCTGCAGATGCGAAATGATACTAGGAAGCTAAAGAGCCTCTTAACGTGTTGATGGGAGTTGAAACAAGGGAGATACCTCAGATCCAAGACAGAATAGTCCAATGCTCTTGGTTGTTCTTTTTGACCCTCGAGCCACCGTCGGATCTAGAAGGCCGCCTAGATCTTATCTAGGGCGTTGAAGATTACTTGAAGTGGCACATGCCTTCAATCATCAGATCGTGATAAGTGATGTGACATGGCTCGTCCTAGATCACTCCCTTGCTCCTGATCTGGGTATATTTCAAATGAGCCCCTTCGCTTTTTGCATATTGTAGTGTATTTAAATATTAAGTTTTGTAGTATAATTTTAATCAAAAAAATTGTGTCAGAACTTCTATAAAATCGTTCTTTAGCACTTTAGTGCTTCCCAGGCATGTGCAAGGGAATGTTTCTATTTGTAGAAAGTATCTATATGCCCATTATCTTCTTGGACATGTTCTGAAAAGGATGAATGTTTTCATTGAATCGCATATAGGTCCCTATACTTCATGGATTTTTATGGATTTTGTTCTATTTATTAAAAATAGCTCCTAGTCTCTTTTAATTACGAGAAAATTATCTTAAGTGTCCAGAATAATATTTATTCACGCTATATTTTTTGATCTAGCATCTACTTAGTTTTGCCTTTATTAAATTTAGTTTAGGGGCCATTTATTCCCTACCTAACTTAAAAATCCCAAAAAATACAAAACCTTTTCCAAAAATCACAAAAACGATTATCTAGTGTTTATTATAATATTTTATAACTCCATACTAAAATCCATAAAAATAGAAAAGTAAAAGCACTAAAATATAAAAAGATCCAAAATACTTATAAAAATATAAAAACTCTTCAAAAAGCCTAAAAATGTTAGATAATGTCTTATATTTTTATTTATACTTATTACTACAAATAAAAATTATTTTTGAGAATTTTGAAAGTTTTTTCTATTTTTAGATCTCAAAACAATCAGACATATTTAAAAAGTCAATGTTTTTCACTATGTTAGACTTAAATAATACCTAAAAATTAGCAAAATACCTAAAAGTTACAAAAATAGTAAAAAGTATAAAAAGCACAAAAACAATTTATTCTGTAAATTTTGATTATATTCAGGTATACCTATAATTAGTATACCTATATATCATATACACTCCTACCTTATTTATAGCAACCCTTCCTCCTTTTTCTTTCTTCTTAATTTCTCTCTTTTCTTTTCTTTCATTTTCACTCAATTGAAGGAGACAAGTTTTTCTTTTTTTCCTTTTGATTGTGGCTACTCATCAGCAATTAGAAGCTTTTCGAGCCCCAGTTCTTCTGCTACTGCATCCAAGATCTGGTACAACCCTTATTGTGTCTTGTTACTGCACTTAAGCAGCAATCCTCTGCTACTCTTAGGTCCCTAGCTGAGCTCCTAAGCAGTTGGGACCTACTGAAGCTTTCTTTTGCTACTAATGTTATAGCAGCAATTGCTGCTACTAAAGCCATTCCTAGCAACTACAAGTTGTTCCTCAAGTTCCAGCTAGAGCTGTTATCAATAGCAGCAGGTGCAACCCCCATTTTTCCTTCAAAAAATAGAAGATTTCACAATTCTTCCCCTCCTTTTTGTTGCTATCCATGTTTTAAAACTCAAAATTCAAACCCTTATATAGCTATTGATTTCATGCTTTTAAAATAAGATTTTTTGGGAGAATGCATGCATGTTAGATCTAAATCCATACCAATGTTTTACTATTGTTCATGCTTTAAATTTTTTTAAAAATAGGGGTATAATAGCCTAATTGTGATCAACATTCAGACCAATGTATTGTTGTTATTAATCATTTAAAAAATATAAAGATTTGGGGGTGTTTTAGCAGGAAAATGTGTAAATTTCAAGCCACAATAGTTGTAGTTTGTATTCTTAATTTGTGAAGGATTAGAGATGAATTACATGAGGATTAAGTCTAACTTCAGAATTGATTTTAAAGCCCCTGTTCTTGAAAATTTAGAGAAGAAAAGTTGGAGATTCTTGCATATATTAAGATCTAAATGAAAGATATGGGAAGATCCTTAAACGCATCACTGAAGCATGAGGATCGCATCATATGCAATCCGGAGTAACTAGTCGAACTAGTTGCTCGATGCAGAAGAATCTAAAAAAAATTAATGATGAAAACACATGATGCAATAACATTTTTCGGATCGTTTCATCTAAACCACATATTTGATGAAGTAATACCTCATGTATCATGGTGTGATCGAGTCTCTAAAAGAAGAGACCTTATGTCTCAAGTTCGACCCAACGAAAGAGATGCTTGTAAGCATGAGGATGAATCGTGTGCTTCTTGCAATTCAAGTTGTTGATCTAGGCAAAAGATCTCCTGATCTCATCTCATGAGATCAAAAGTCTTCTTCATGAGAGAAGCGCGCCAAAGGAGACGAAGATCCAGGAATAGTCGAGATGACAGCACAATGGCGATGCGACTACATAGTCGACCTTCTCTTTAGGGTTAGAGTGGATGACCACTCAAGAGGAAGAGAGAGGATGTCATGGGTCTTGAGAATGAGAAAGAGAGAGAGAGAGAGAGAGAGAGAGAGTAATAGTTTTTTGTTAAAAATGAAGAGCAATGCTTCCCTGTTCTTTTAGAATATTTTGGGAGTCCATGGATCTCAATCCATGGACAAACCAAATCCAACGGTACTGGTTTGTGCTTCTTTCAATGGCCATGACTTTGTTGCAAATTTACAACAATTAATTAAATTAAAATAAAATATATTGAACAATATAATATAATTTTAATTAAATCTATCTCCCATGGAGAAATAAGAAGGAGGCTAGCTTCCTTCCATAAAGAGTGGGGATGACCACCAATCCCAAATAGGACTTGGTGATCGTCCACTCTCTTATTGTGGAAGGTGGCCATCTCCTCATATTTCATGAGATTACATATTCCATGAATTTCTCCAATATTTGCAACAACTTTTATTGCAAAGTTATTCATACAAAAAATTCATAATTATTTTGTGAACATTGCAATCATGCCATTGGAAATTTGTGAATCACATTTACAACCCAAAATAAAAATGTAAACGATATTTTCAATAAATTGTCCATTGTGAATCTGATTCACATCAACACTTGATTAACAAATATAATTTTTAATCCTGTCTAATATATTATAAGTCACATTTATAATATACATGAGTTATAGGGATAGTGTTATCCTCATTATTCATATCATTGATAATTAAATCATATTTAATTATAAAAAATCTCAATTCTCTTGTACTCAAATAATATGAATCCCATTCACATTATTCATGATAATTAAATTACATTCAATTATCCATTTATAAATGCTTGGATATATTAACAATAAATTATCCTTGAACTCTTTCAAAAATAGTGTGCTTTCTCCACGGATACTCGGAGATAAGGACATGGCAATTAAACGTTCCACGTATAGTGGCTTGGATATTGAGATCATGTCTTAAATCAAGATCTCGGGACCTCTTATAGATGTTTGATAAAATCAAGATCATAAATCTAATTTCTTATTGCATCTGAATCGCATTCAGATTACTGTAGAATATTTGGATCAAGATTAGATAGCATCTAATGAAAGGAGTCACTAAAATCCAGACATGTTTCATCACTCCCTCGGAATGAAAGTGTTATGGTTATACAATCGTTTATGATCACATCACCCTCAGGTATTCCTATTACGTGTACATCCTACATACTGGAAGACCTAGAATAAACTGGAAGTTTTAGATCACTTCTAGAATATCTTCTTCAGGGTTTTATCATTAAGTTTCTCATTACATCATTGAGAGTTGGTATTGATCATATACTTTCGAAAAGCATATATCATACATATAAATTTTGTCAAGCTCCCAAAGCGAGATGACCATGCATGGACTTTTATCCCAATATCTTTTGAGTAAGCCCATGTCTTTCAGTTCATAAGTGAACCTGTATGATCCTTTTGAGAGATTGTATTACTCATATACCCTTATTTGCATACCAGCTCGCCGGTGTATAGACTTTAGTTAGGCCATCAACCTATCGGTATACCAAATGTACATACTCAGACACATAATAGCACATCTATCTATGGTCAGAGGATGTGTGCCTATATCATGATAGTATACGACATATGTCTTGGTTATCTTGATCTCGTTAAGTCAACACTTTGACCCAACTTATATAACACCTCCAAATATCTATTCCCATGTAGAGGACCTGCATCAAGAGGTTGGTCATATATCAACCTTTTAGAGAAGGATTTCCATCTCCTTCTCAGTTTGGAGATTGTCTCTTAATAATCATTAGACGATGCTTGATGAGTCCTCAATCTAGCCCTTTAGATATTCATCCAAGCACCTGCCTCTATGATTCAACATTTGAATCAATAGTAGTATGATCATTAAGATGGCTATGGTACATAACCCTGATTGTACTAACGGACCTTATAGTGCATTCATTTATTCAATCTCAGATAAGGAGTGAAATAAGTGACGAGTCCCAAATTCGTTTGTTAAAAGATGTGTTTTATGATTATGCGTAAAATAATGATTTTGTCATTTCGTTGTAGGAGGCAATCAGAATCGCTCAAGAAAATAACCACGTAAAATATTCGTCAATGTTAATCAATGTGGTTTTATGTTTATTTTACTTGGACAAGACCCAAGGTCGAACACAAGGAGGCAAAGGAACAATCTACAATTATGTCTATCAAAATTCGTACGCGGTTTTCGAGGCAAACTTTTTTTGAAATTTTTAATGCAATAAAGGATGCAATATGCAAGTTTGGTCTATTTTCTGGACTAAAATGTCAATTATGTTCAAATGATGTCCGAAAAATATGAAATTTGGCCATAATGCAAAATACGATGAAATGAATGCACTGCAATTTTTTTGGAATTTTTGGATGCAATATGAATTTTTTATTAATTTTTAAATGCAAACAAAATGAATTTTGATATTTAATTATGATAAATACTAAACCTACTTACTTTTAGAGACCAAAATTATCTAAGATCTATCACTAGGTGATTGATCTCAAAAAAATCCTAAACCTCGAAAATGTGAACTTTAATAATTATTAAAAATCAAACACTGAATATGCAAAATGATTTTTACAGGGCAAACTATGCATGCAAATGCAAATCTTTTTGGGCACAATGTCAAGCACAATTAATTCTATAATAGGTGATTTTATAGGAATTTTTAGAGCAATGGTTAATCAAATACAATTCAGAGCACAAACTGGGCAAAATATGCAATTTTCCACAAAATAATTAATTATTAATTAACCGTCAATCACACAAATATCCATAATATGTCAAGCTGTAGAGAGTTAATTGACGAACAAAATGCCAATTTTTGATAAATAAAATGATGAAATATAGAGGTCCAAAATTGTGGGGGATTATAGGGGTATTTATGCAATAACAATAAAATAAAACTGCAGACGAGGGAATGAAATGTAAATACCGAGAAGTCTAGGGAGATTCTGCAAAATTTCCAGAGGGTCACGTGCGGAGCACGTGACCTCTAGCTAGCGGGATTGATCCGCAATTCAGGGGGACCTCCACGGGGTGTCCTTGCAAATATCCCACGCGGTCATGTGCCAGGCACGCGACCCGTGGGTGGCTGACGTAAGCTGATGATGTCCCCCACATACGTACCTCGCAAGTGCTGGGTTCTCGGGCCCAACACCCGGCCGACGAGTAAGGTGGAGAGGCGGAGCGAAGGTGGAGGCGGGGGTGGTGCTTCAGTGACTGGGCACAGCAGAATGCGAAGGAAGATATGGGGCTTGTCGTTGGTAGGCGAAGCCGAAGCCGAAGAGGTCAGAGAAGTGTTGGCTCGAGCGGCGATGGCGTAGTCGAATACGGAGGCGGGGATATCGTAGGCTCGACAGGGGTAGCACTTGGAGCAAGGCTGCAACGACCAGAGGGGATGCTTGGCTGTGGGCTGCGATGGTGGCAGGACCACCAGACCTCATCGCAGCAAGGCGCTCGGAGCTGTCACCTCCGAGAGTCATTCTCTATCAGCGGATGAATCGTGGTGAGGGGCGGAGGAACCTTTTTATAAGTCGAGGGTTGGTCGTCGGAGAAGGAAGGAGTTGATTGGGATCAAACGATTCGACGAGATCAAATTTTGTGGTGGCGCGAGATATGTCGGGATCGGTGACGAGATTCGCGGCGATGATGGAGGGGCAGCGGAGCTAACGAAGGAGGCGACACCACCCGAAAGGGAAGAAGACGATAAACGTGGGGTGTCTGATCGGCCGAGATCGGACGGCCCAGAATGGACCACGTGGCTCTAGGAGACGTGAAAGGGCGGGCACGTGCGGAGCACGTGCCTGGGAGGCACGTGCGACGCTCGTGCGGGGCGTTTAATTTTTTATAAAAACGAATTAATAAATAAAAATTCGAAAAATGGGTGACGCGTGGCGGCTCCAGGAGCGCCACGTGTCAGCACCATAAAAATCCGTAGATAATTACTTTGTAAAATCAATAATAAAAAGCAAATGGCCTCAGATTGAAAAAGTTTCTTTACGAAAATTGCTCGTCTCGATGAGATCTACAACTTTCATGAAGACATCAAAACAAAAATCGATCAAATGTACAATGTGTTTGGGGTATCCCCATACATAGAATACCTTGATTTTTTTGTTTTATAATTTTTATGTCACTTTTAAACCAGATAAAATATGGAAAAAAATATGGTAAAATCAAAGATAAATAATTACACATTAATCTATTTTTTTGTATTTTTATTAATTAAAGTATGTACATAAAATAATAGGTCAAAAACTGCTAAAATACAAAATGTACAAAAGAGGCCCAAAACCCACTTTCATATATGAGCTCCGAATCACTTGAACTTGGTCTTGTTTTAAAGGTAATTGAATGCTATTAGTTCAAAAGTGAGTAGGATTAAAACAGACACTGGATGAGGAAGATATGAGGTTTTTACTCCGGAAATCCTAAAACTAGGGTTTAGGTTTTTGGTCCACTTATTTGGGTTAGTTATTTTTTGTATTTTTCATTTTATTCTTGTTAGTGATATATACATATTGGAGGTAGTTTCGTGTCATTCGGAATTAGCATGAATGAGTTAAAAATCAAGGAAGTTAGGCTATTTACGGGTCATTTGGCTTGGATTTTTGGCTTCTTATTTTGTGCAGAAATTAGTGCTAAAATGCAATTCTTATGAAAACATGCATGAATGCTAATTATGCAAAATAGATGCGGAAATGTTGTTGATTTTGAGGGATTTGAGCTTAATAAATAAGATTTAGAGTGATGAATCCGAGATTCATCATCCCCCTATACTTAAAGCATGCTTGTCCCTTTGCATCAAAAAGAAATGCCATGAGGTGAAATGAGATTGGGTTCCATACAAAGACCATGAGATGAAGGTGAAAGTGAAACTAGACTCGACCTTTGGATTATTAGTGTGGAGGAACTTTTAGCCATCAATTTCTACACATCATTGCTACAGTTTCGGCTCAAAAGTCATCTTAGATCAATCCTCTTCCCAAAGCATACCCTATGAACATTGAAAAACCGACTCATGTGTGTGAAAGGTTTTAGCTCCTCCCACCCAGAATGACGGACTACCGTGCAAACCTCCTCTCAGTAACTCGTCCTCGGGGAGTCGGCTATTTCATTCTAAGGTCTGTCGCGCTGTGTTCACAATCGAATTTGAGGAGAAGTTAGAAGAAGGAGAAAAGAACTTGAGGGTGACGAGTGTAGTCACCTCTCCTTGTGAAGATGGACAGTGTAGCCGAGTCTCCACCAAGATCTGCAGGTTTTCTTTAAAGCTTGGACCTTTTTGGTCAGATATTTATTTGGTAGAATGCTTCTTTGTATTTGGAATTTTTGGTGGTTCTGCTTGGATCTTGTTGTGCCCCTAGGGATATAGAATCTTTTTGTTTCTGTACATTTTTGGGTCTTAGAAAAAATTGTGCCCAGTTGTCCCTCCCTTTTCCGATGCTTTATTTTAACCCGTACTCCGGTCTTTAGATTTCCACGCTACTAGAAAATAAACTCACACAATCTTCCTACATCCCGTCTGAGTTGAGCTAAGTGCATAGTGCGAGAGTACAAATTAATTACTTATTCCATAGTTGTACCCAAAATGAATAGACCATGTTAGATACTAAGAGTCAAACGCTGCACATTGTCATGTGGAACTCAAAGAATTAAGTCAAATATCTGAAGTTTCTAAAATCCTATTTCTCGGTGAAGTTCCTCTGAAATTAAGTGGATTAAGGTCAAGTCCAGACTGCTCTCGGTTTCTGCTCATAACTTGGTTCAGAACCTAAAGACTTTTCACATATGCAAATGAAGGAGATGTTGGATGTGAAATGCAGGCATTTTTTCGCAGGGGATTTGGGGGGGGGTTATGCAAAAATGAATAAGAAGGCATTTTTTTTAAAAAATGGGTTGGACACAGTTAGTGTTAGTAGCAAAAACTTCTTTTTAAGTTAGTTACCCATCCCATAAATACATTTATATACTTACGCGAAAGTACGAGATATGGGTAAAATATATACACAGTATATATAGACCCCCCTATGCTTAACGAGTGTTGTGTCCTCAGAGCACAAGAAGAGAAAAGAAGACATAGCTCGGACTCAACGTAAGAGAGTGAAAAATTAATATACAATGGCCCGCCCCGCTATACTTAGATTGTGAACAGTCTAAGTATAGAAGAAGAGCGGAAAAAATGAAGCGGTCGGGATATGTGAATGAGGAGAGTATATACAGGTGAGTGTCGGTTCCCCCTGTGCT
Organism: Ottelia alismoides; assembly: GCA_037367405.1. Taxonomy (NCBI): domain Eukaryota; kingdom Viridiplantae; phylum Streptophyta; class Magnoliopsida; order Alismatales; family Hydrocharitaceae; genus Ottelia; species Ottelia alismoides. Next base: position 505,447 of record JAZKJV010002000.1, on the reverse strand, counting down.
TAGGCTCTGATCAGCCTAAGTATAGAAGAAGGGTGGAAATGGAGTGATTGAGAAGGAAAAGTGTGATGAGAGAAATGGTATATACAAATGGCATCAATCCCTCCCTATACTTAGGCCTTGACCTAAGTAGAGGAAGAAGTTGTACAAGGAGACCGATGTGGTCGGGAGGGAGGGTGGGTGGCTGATGATTTAAGGCGATTTTCGGCTAATCTTTTTGTGAGCTTGTGCTGGGATATCGGTATAACGAGACGGAGATGAAGCATATGATTCCCAACTATTATCAGTGTCATCCTCAGAAAAATCATGATGGATAGTAGATGAAACATTTGAGTCAGATGAAAGGTAGCCATCATCAGAGTTATCCTCAGAGGAATAGTATTTGAAAGTGGACACACTTTAGATATTCATGCCTTTTTGTTTCTTCAATTGTTTCCTCAAAATACGTTCCTTTTTAGGATAAAGCGGTTTATCCTCAGATGAATACTCAGAAGCACCGGTCTCAGTCAGCTCGTAAGAAATAATTCCGGTGTACTTGTAGAGGGCAGGAGCATCAGCTTTGGATGAATAATAGTTAGGAACGGGAGTTGTCCAACAAGAATCGAATTTTATATCCTTGCAAAGATATGGCTTTAGAGCTGCCGAACAGACTTCACTCATGTAGACTACCTTTTCCGGACCTGATGAGGGATCATCAGCTGATTCCTCTTCCGAAAGGTCAAAGGTGACTTTCTTTTTCTTATTATGTGAAGATGTCGGTTTACTTGAGTATCCAGATGAATAACCATCGGAATTCTTCTCCTTGGTAGGTTTTCGGGCTACATGTTTGTTCTTAATCTCCTGAATGTTGGTGCACTCTCGATTTGGGATGATTTGGTCAAGATATTCATAGAATGTTGCTCCACGGTGCGACCATGCATATGTCTCAGGATCATACAAGAAATTTTTGTCTATTTTGAGATCCGCGGGAATTGAAATACAGGGAAGAGTTTCTGCATGTTCGTTCTTAATTGATTCAATGTTGGAGCATTCCTGTGTCGAGTTGATGTAATCCATGTAGTCAGAATAGGTAGACCCAGGGTGTGCCCATGCATAAGTCTTCGGATCATATGATTCATATACATGATTCTCCATGGTGAGAGTAGTTGGGAATGGAGCAAGGGGAAGATTATCTAAACTAATAGTCTCATCAACAACCGCTATCTCAGGTGTAGCAGAAGGGTAGGGCTCTTCTACTGCTTCATAGTTGCGGTTGTCGGGGACTTCGTGGGTTGCCTCAGAAAATCGTGATTCCTTAAAGACTAGGTCAGATCGAAGTGCTTCCAATGCTGTGAAATTGATTTCCCGAGTCTCACAGTCAATAATTGCATTAGCCAATGCCAAGAATGGCTTTCCAAGAATAATTGGAGACTGGGTGAATTCTCCTTGATTCTCAATATCAATAATCGTGAATTCTACTTTGAGCGGAGCACCTTGGAATTTCATGATGACAGAAATGAGTCCTCTCGGCCGCTTTATTGATCGGTCCGCCAATTGAACAATTTCTCATATCTTTCGAATCGGTCCGAGTTTGAGTTCGCAAAATACAGAGGTCGGGAGGATATTGATCGGTGAATGGTCATCAATACGAGCATGGGTGAAAATTGTGTCTTTGATTATGCAGTCAAATCTGGACAACCGCTCCACTATGCCACTTGATTTTTCTCCTCAACACCAAGGAGGCCATTGACAATATATGTCTTTCAGTCTTTGTTCTTATCCTGCCCGACTTTTTTATCATTAATTTATCCATTACAAATCCCTAAACCCTAAACCCTGAAGTGTTCAATAGCATTTATAATGGGAAGCTAAAAAATCAAGCATTTTTCCGGTGCTTCCCGTATAACCGGATCCAAATTCCTCAGACCTTCTTCAGATTCAATTTTTATGAAATTTTCTGGATTTTCGATTTTTTGGAGTTTTTGAATATTCCTATTTTTTGGTATTTTCTGTTTGGTGTGGTGGGTTCCTCATATGAGTAGGGGTTCTGATGTTTAGAGTAAGTTTCAGAAGCATAGTTATTCCTAGGGGAGTAATATGCAGAGGTGTCGCTGTCAGAATTGTCCCTAGGTTTCGGAATATCCTCAAAATTTTCAGCATGAGATCCAATCATTTCCTCATTCATTTTTATGTTTGAGACACCATAGATTGAAATGAGTCGGTCGGCGAATTTTTGAAATCTATCCTTCATTGATTCAAATATTTTATTTATCTTTAAAATATCACTCTCAATATTCTGATCAATCATGGGAGCAGTTGGTTTGTGTTCAATAATTTCATCTTCCATTTTCCTGTAGGTGTTGAGAGGAAAATTTCTTTGAATATCTGATATATTATCATTATTTTCTAAAAATTTCTCCCCAAAAAATATGGAAGGAGGCTGCTTGGTGGAAGGGTTCTGCGGGAATGTGTAGGTCTCATACTCAACATGTCGTGACTCGGGCATGTCATCCTGGTTTGAGCAGAGTCTACTTCCATGGTCATGATTGAACGTATCCTCAAATAATGGTGTCATACATGGTGCATGTGTCGATCTCATTCATGTGGTCCTCGGTATGTATAGGCTGATCAAATGAGTGATATTCAGATTGGTCAATAAAGATTTGATCGTTGCGGTCAATCCAACGCTGATGATCATTAAGTGTGTGTCTTTCCATCTGGGTTTGGTTTCTCGGCCAATTGTGGGACTCAAAGGCATTTTGATCTTGAAATGGTTCATTAGCGAGAAACCGAGAATAAGACGGTTCAGTCCAAGATGCTAGATGGTCATGTGTGGTCGGATGATTCGAGTAGGAATTCAATGAAGGGGTCGAATTCATCCGCGGGTGAACGTCTCCCGCAAATGTTGGAGGATTTTTGAAAGAAGAGGATGTAGATGATTTGGGCCTCACCGAGACAAATTCATTTTCATAGTATAGGTCTTATGGATTTTCAGATAAATATTCGGTCATTTTTGAAAGATTTGAAAGAAATAATGCATTGGGTCTGCAAGGATTTTTATGATTTGGAAAAAGTTCCATGATGAGATTTAAATCAAGAAAAGAGAGATGATTGCACAGGATAGTCAAAAGAAATTTTATCAAATGTGCGGCTTTTAATCTTTGATATCGGTTCACGTACACCAATGCAAACACAAATCAAACCCCAGTTTCACCAACACACATAATGAAGCCGTAAGAGTTCGTCTATTATCTTTTCAATTTTAGTTGGTGATAAATCAATCTTTGGAAAATAATTAGCGAGTTGTTGAAGGATATGGTTAGATCCTCAAGCGCATCACGGAAGCGTGATCGTCGTATCGGATACGACGAAGAACGACGAGTTGCACTAGTTGTTCTATGCAGCGGAAATTAAAAAAATTTTCATGCGACGAAACCACATGATCCAAGAACACTTCTCGGATCGTTTCGTATAACCACAAACAAGTATTAGGGTTACCTCTTGAAGCGTGGTTGCGATCAAGTCTCTAAACAAAGAGACCTCCTGTCTCAAGTCCGATCCGACGGAGGAGATGCTTGCGAGCGCGGGGATGAACCGTGTGCTTCTCGCAATCCATGTTGATGATCCAAGCGATAGGATCTCCTGATCTCGACACACGAAATCCGACGTCTTCTTCACGAGCGAGATGCATTGAAGGAGACAGAGATCCTCGAGCAAATAAACGGGCAGCATAACGACTATGCCGCAGCGATGGAGAGCCTCTCTAGGGCATCCATGGTGGACGGCCATGAGAGGGAGAGAGAGAGAAAGAGAGAGAGATATGCTTCTCAAGCATCATGTGTCAAGAAGAGCAATGGGGTGCCTCTCCTTTTATAGGGTTTTGGGATCCATGGATCTCAATCCATGGGACAACACAAATCCAATGGCTCTCATTGATTGTGTTTCTTTTTAATGGTCAAGATTTGTGTTGGTAAAACCAACAACAATTAGTTTAATTTAGATTAAATATATGTTGATAAATCAACATAATTTAATTACCAAATTAAATCAAGATCTCTTGGAGATCATAGGAGAGAGAGTGCCTCCTTCCATGTTGGAAGGAGGGGACGACCACACATTCCTAATAGGAGTGGTGGCCGTCCACTCCATATACATGGAAGGTGGCTCTCATCTCTTTAATGTAATCTCCAAGATTATGCAACAACTTTTGTTGCAAATTATTCTACAAAAATAATTCACAATTATTTTGTAGACATTGCAATCTTGCCATTAAAAATTTGTGAATCACATTCACAACCCAAAATAAAATGTAAATTACATTTTCAATTTAATGTCCAATGTGAATCCAATTCACATTAACATTTAATTAATAAATGTAAATTACAAACATCTCTCTCTTATATATTATAAATCACATTTATAATATATATGACTAATATGGATATTTCTATCCACATTATTCATATCCATGATAATTAAATCACATTTAATCATCTTGGATTTCTATTCTCTTGTGTTCAAATAATATGAATCATATTCACATTATTTACATCTTTGATAATCAAATCACATTTAGTTATCTAAGATAGCTCTCTTTATAATATGAATCAAATTCATATTAATCATGATAATTAAATTGTATTTAATTATCCATTTTCTCAATGCTCGGATACATATAACAACAATAGAATTATCCATGAACTCTTTCAAGGATAATGCGCTTTCTCCGCAGATACTTGAAGATAAGGACAGGGCGATTGTATTGTTCCACGTATAGTGACATGGATATTGAGATCATATCTCAAATCCAGATCGCGGGCCTCCCATAGATGCTTGATTATCTTCTCATTGTATCTGAATCACATTCAGATCAATGTCCAACACTTGGACCAAGATCAGATCACTTCTTTACTGAGAGGAGTCACTAAAATCCACACCCGTTTCATCACTCCCTAGGAGTGGAAGCATCATGGTTATACAATCATTTATGATCACATCACCCTCAGGTATTCCCAATACATGTACATCCTGCATACTGGAAGACTCAGATTAAACCCGAAGTATTGGATCAACTTTATACTGTTTACTTCATGGTTTTATCAGTAAGTTTCTCATTCGATCATTGGGAGTCGGTATCGATCATATACTTTCCAAAAGCATATATCATACCTAGGTCTTGATCATATACTTTCCAAAAGTATATATCAAACCAACAAATTCAGTCAAGCTTCCAAAGCGAGACGACCGTGCGCACGGAATTTGATTCTTCCCAATATCTCATGAGTGAGCTCATGTCTTCCGGTTCAGTAGTGAACCTGTATGATCCCTTTGAGAGATCGTATTACTCATATGCCCTTATATGCACACCAGCGCGCCGGTGTATAGACCTTGATTAGGTCATCAACCTATTGGTCTGCCAAATGTACATACTTAGACATATAGTAATACATTTGTCTCCGGTCAGAGGATGCGTGCCTATATCATGACAGCATACGATATAGGATTTTGGTTATCTCGATCTCGTTAAGTCAACTCTTTGACCTAACTAGTCTGACTCCTCCGAATCTCTATTCCTATGTAGAGGATCTGCATCAAGAGGTCGGTCAGATATCAGCCTTTAGAGAAAAGGATTGCCATCTCCTTCTCAGGCTGGAGATCATCTCTTAACAATCATTTGATGGTGCTTGATGAGTCCTCAATCTAACTCTTTAGATATTCATCCAAGCACCGACCTCTATGATTCAATAACTGAATCAACGACTGTATGATCATCAAGATGGCCATGGTACATAACCCTAATTGTACTAAGGGACCTATTATGCAAATTATGTATTCTTCATTTCAGATTAAGGAGTGAATTGCAATAACATTTATTGCATAATGACTCGCCGTGGGCTCGCATTTCCAACAATCTCCCACTAGCCCAAAGAGCCATGGGCTAATCATTTATACCCAGATTCATGTGACAATCATAGGCTATTTAGAAAATATCTAGGTAAGCTGATTAGTCTCTCTGTTCCCAAGAGACTACGCCAAGTCCTTTTACGGCACTTGCATGTCCCCAGTAACAGTGCTCGCATCCAATGCGAAGGTTGCATCTTATGCAACCAATACTCAATTTTGTCATAGTGTCCTTGACACTTTAACTCGATTAATTATTATAACCAGTATTCCCATAATCCTTATTAGAATACATTCATTCCTGGAGATCTCTATCTCCTAAGGTATCTAAAGTTAAGACCCTTATAGATCACTATCTACATGGTCTTAAACTTTTGAAGATAAGACTTTGAGATAACTATCTCTAAGTTTCATCATCTTTGAAGATATTGTTATTACTGCAACTAAGTGTTTTATTTCCAAAGTAGGACTAGTAACATATTACTACTCCCACTGAATGGCAGACATCTGGCTCTTTTGCACATCTAGCATACACTCAGCTTCTCGTAACTGATGCACAAGTACAAGTAGTTCTAGCATTCACATCCTCAACTCTTTGAGGTGCTATCCCTTTAGATAGGACAGTACCATATCTTAAGAGATGGAAGCCTTTCTTGGAATTTTCCATAAAATGGAAGATGTCCAAGGTATACTACTAATATGACAGTCCCAATACCCTCTTCTCTTTGCTCCTGAACAATTTCAGAACTAAGATCTAAGAGGTATCTTTGAAATCATATTTCAGGATATGGAATAGCCAGTCTATAAAACACTTATTATCATCTTTATATCATTCCAAATGATTAGGATTTTATCTACATTTAGCACGATGAACACAAAGGCACTCCCACTAAGCTTCACATGGCTCATCAAGATTCTATCTGAAATCATAACAATTATAATTCCATCAAATCTTATGGTCCAACTTCAAGAAGCTTATTTGAGTCCAAAGATGGAGTTCTTTAGCTTGTACATCTTGCTTTCCTCAATCATGAAGCCTTGCGGCTACTTTATATGAATATCCTCAGAGAGGTATTCATAGAGGAATGCAATCTCGACTTACGTCATAAAGACGTCATAGTCGAGTTGTGTAGCTATAGTTAGCAATATTCTGATGGGTTAAACATGGTCACTGAAGAGCAAGTCTTATCACAAGCGATGTCTTCTCTTCGGTTTGCATCTCATGGCTACGAACCATGCTTTGAAGGTCTCTACCTTCTCATCAGGTTCCCTTTCTCTTGAAGATCCATTTACACCTTTACAGGTCTTACCCATATAGGTGGATCCTTGAGGGTCCATATACAACACTTGTATATGAAGTCTACATTAGACTTTTATTGCTAACATCCATCTTTCCATGTCATGATCCTTAGGAGCATCATCACATGAAGTCCGATCATTGTCAGACTTAACTGACACATGGAATACATCCTCAAACTCATTTGAAGAGGTATTATTGTTTCATCATTAATTGTCCTTTTTTAGTTTCCAATTTCAGGAGCCTCATTATCTTCTCAAGATTAAATGAGTTCCTACACTTCATTTTCATCTTGATTCTCAAGAGTCTCAACCTCTAAGAATAACATTCTCAGAGATGAGATACTTTAAGAATCTCAAGGTCATAAAGTAGGTATCCAATACCATCCTTTATTTTCCTAATGAAGCAGCACTCTCAAGTGCTAGATTCCAACATACATGGAACCTTATTAAGGATATACATTGTAGTCTCTACTACACACATATATATATATACCTGGAAACTAAGGGATAATTATGCTAAAATTCATCATTGATAAGATCATGTCACACATTATCCAATTGTATCTACCTATAACTTTATTGAGTTAAGGTGTGTTAGGAGGATTGAGATAGAAATGATATTCATATCTCTATAAGGTATTCTTTGAATTTATCTAGCAGGTACTTGCTACCTAGATTAGATCAAATTCATTTTATCTTCCTTCAAACTTTGGTTCTAAACCAAAAATAATGAAATCTTTGAACATTTCAAAGGTTTCTCAGATGAAGAGAAGAAATCTCATATCATACATAATCATCAACATATATCACATATCCATAATGTTTAGTATGATATAGATGATCTGCATACATCAATATGTATGAGATCCTGAATACCTTGACATCTTACACCTTTCTCTGAGAAGGGTGTATCGGACATTTTACTTTGAATACAATATTCATAAGTATGTAAGTTTTGAAATTTTAGACATTCTAAAGTTTCATCTCTTACTAGTCTATTGATCAAATCAATAAACAAATGTCCAAGGCTTGATGCTAGATCATTGTCAAATGATCTTCATCCTCATATTGATCTTAAGGTTTAATTTCAGCATTTAGAAATGTTAATGAACCATTCATCAATTTTCTAATTTTGTGGAGTCCACTAGATTTTATACTACTATCTGAAATATTTCCATCATAACTCTTTATGATAGTTCTATCTCAAAATTCATGTTTATTTCCAACATTTAGAAACAAACAATGAGTGTGTTCTTATATCCAGGTCATAGAGACATTCTCTAAGACTAAGGACTCTCCCACTGAAATTAACAAGTCTATCAATCCAACAGAGATTGTTGCAACAACTGCATCAATATCCATGTGGATAATTATAAACCTTTAAGATCAAATTTTCCAGTCTTCTAAAACATATGCAGCCTATTGCAAATGTCATCAGAAGATTGAGATACAATTATTTGACTTTATCTTATTTAATAAGCAAGTCAATATCAATGATTTATGTAGATTAATCCGATGCTCCATCCGAGTCCTTCTCTAAGGATTCTAGACAAACTTGATAGTCATACTATCAACACATCAACTTATTGTAGTATTGGCATTCATCCAAATCTTCGGATGACATATGGAAGTCATAGATGTACAGTCATCTCTTTGACCATACTTCTTACTCGGGCCAACCCATGCTTCCACTGCGCTCCCTTTATCTATAAGCAACCATTGCTTAAGACTAAGGATCTCTTATGTAAGAGCATTTCAACATTTATACATGCTTCATTAAATTCATACAATATGAATATTATGAAAGCTTCATGAATGACTAGAGTATAGATAGTAGAATGATGACACTCATCATCTACATCCATCTATACTCTTAAAACATAGGTTCAGGTAGGTACTCAAACAATTTGAATACATCATCTCTTATAGAGCTACCATTCTACATGATGCAGAGAACCATGTCACTCATGATTAAATGTCAAGAGCACATATGTATGCCAGAATATCTTCATTGATTTTATAAGGATTATTTGACAATTGCGATCATCATCGACATGTTACTTCCAAAGTACATCCAATGAGATCAAGACTATAGAGACATACAAACCCTAGGGTTGTAGTCTTATTATCTATTTAATTGTCATTCCTCATTATTATGAGGACACTTGCACATTGCAACCACATACATTATGTGTCCAATTGTAAGTACAATATCTGGATCATGAGTCCAATCCAAGATATTTCACTGGTTATTATTGAGTATATCATTGAGTGGGTTTTAATGAAGGAAAATCTGAAATAAGAAATTTGCATAGATGTATGTATTTATATATATACAAATTTTACTTTGATTTAGGAATTTTTATATCAAAGTTGTCTTGCCATGTCAACATTGAATGTTCATTCCCTTAATCACTTTCAACGTAAGAGATATACTTACCATTATATCTCAAGCAAGATCTGGGATCTCCTTCCTTATCTTTGTTGCATCCCAATAATATGAGTACCTACAACTCGGATAAAAAGAAGCGGGAACACATTCCGCCTTGGAAGTCCAACTTGCATCTCCCAATTCGGTCTTTAACACCCGGGCCCACCACCCCTAAGGCAATGTTGACCCGTCATTAATTGAACTAACCGTCAACAGGAATACAACTCGCTATGCGCAATCCAATATCGCCCCAATAATATGAGGACCCGATATTGGGGTCACTACGCATACGTCCTTACTCTTTCGAAAAGCGAAGAGCCCGATCCAAATGGATCGTATGCAGGAGCTGTCACTTGGAACAGGCGTCTCCTACATACAATATCTGCTGACGGAACCCTTCGCCTTGATGGGAGACCATGGATGTCACTTATGTGATCCTCCATATCATATTCAAATTTCAATTAATCATTATGAATCATATTCAATATGATTAAGAAATAACACATCTATTTATAATAGAGTGTCTTAATTTTAATTGTATTCGAATTAATCTAATCATATTAAATTAATGATCCAATTAATATCCAACAAACAATTTTTAATTGTTGCTTGAATTATGGTATTATCTCAAATACGTATTATTTCGAATTTTAATAATTAGAAATACATCATGATTTCTTAAGCATTATACTAACCCTACCCGCTGTCATGGCCAGTACCGACGAGAGTGGGACGGACCACATACGTTGCAACCCGCAACCCCAATGCTCTCCGACTAGTCACCGTATCCACCTCGGGAAAGGATAATGCAAAATAGATCATTTTGTACTTGAGATGATCATCAGTTCTTCAACCGAAATTACACCATATAATAATAATCAAAACAATTTTGATTAACATTATAATGAGATTTGCTAAACAAATCTCAAGTCCTATTCAAGCAACATGTTTGTTGGAATGTTGATCATGTAGATCATGTAACCAATCTTGATCTAGATCACATCTAATCATTTGTTGGTTAGGGCAAAGTCATTTAAGGACATAATTATCATCAAATATTTCACAAATATTTATGCACAATTATTCCAGGAAATTAAACAATTTAATTTCACTTAATTTATTAAATGACAATGTATAGGTTCTTGATTAGGAAAGTATTTCCAGCAGTGACCCTCACTTACTAAAAATTCCATATCTCAATCAATTTAAATCCAAATTAAGCAAAGTAAGTTCCTAAAGTTTGATAATTTGATTTACAACAGAACCTAAGTGATTTGCACGCATTTCAAGGCGTCTCGAATCGGTAATTAACATTTTAATTACGTCATGATCCGCAGTCCCCGAAACAGTGGATACATGTTCACTAAAATGAGCATATCTAGAGCAAACGGAATCAAAATCACGCAAACTCAGATCCTACGGTTTCCTTATTTAATGGAAAATAAAATCTAATTATTATTTTTGTGTTTAAACAATTTAAACAGTACCGAAAATAATATTAAAACAGAGATGTGAAAATGAAATGCAAGAAAAACTTTCGCAAACCCTAATGAACCCAAGTCGTCCTCGGTTCACGGATCGTATCCAAAAACACCGACCTAAGGCTCTGATACCACTTGAAGGATATGGTTAGATCCTCAAGCGCATCACGGAAGCGTGATCGTCGTATCGGATACGACGAAGAACGACTAGTCGCACTAGTTGTTCTATACAGTGGAAATTAAAAAAATTTTCATGCGACGAAACCACATGATCCAAGAACACTTCTCGGATCGTTTCGTATAAACACAAACAAGTATTAGGGCTAACTCTTGAAGCGTGGTTGCGATCAAGTCTCTAAACAAAGAGACCTCCTGTCTCAAGTCCGATTCGACGGAGGAGATGCTTGGGAGTGCGGGGATGAACCGCGTGCTTCTCGCAATCCATGTTGATGATCCAAGCGATAGGATCTCCTGATCTCGACACACGACATCTGACGTCTTCTTCACGAGAGAGATGCATCGAAGGAGACAGAGATCCTCGAGCAAATAATCGGACAGCATAACGACTATGCCGTAGCGATGGAGAGCCTCTCTACGGCAACCATGGTGGACGGCCATGAGAGGGAGAGAGAGAGAGAAAGAGAGAGAGAGATATGCTTCTCAAGCATTGTGTGTCAAGAAGAGCAATGGGGTGCCTCTCCTTTTATAGGGTTTTGGGATCCATGGATCTCAATCCATGGGACCACACAAATCCAATGGCTCTCATTGATTGTGTTTCTTTTTAATGGTCAAGATTTGTGTTGGTAAAACCAACAACAATTAGTTTAATTTAGATTAAATATATATTGATAAATCAACATAATTTAATTATCAAATTAAATCAAGATCTCTTGGAGATCATAGGAGAGAGAGTGCCTCCTTCCTTGTTGGAAGGAGGGGACGGCCACACATTCCTAATAGGAGTGGTGGCCGTCCACTCCATATACATGGAATGTGGCTCTCATCTCTTTAATGGAATCTCCAAGATTATGCAACAACTTTTGTTGCAAATTATTCTACAAAAATAATTCACAATTATTTTGTAGACATTGCAATCTTGCAATTAAAAATTTGTGAATCACATTCACAACCCAAAATAAAATGTAAATTACATTTTCAATTTAATGTCCAATGTGAATCCAATTCACATTAACATTTAATTAATAAATGTAAATTACAAACATCTCTCTCTTATATATTATAAATCACATTTATAATATATATGACTAATATGGATATTGCTATCCACATTATTCATATCCATGATAATTAAATCACATTTAATCATCTTGGTTTTCTATTCTCTTGTGTTCAAATAATATGAATCATATTCACATTATTTACATCTTTGATAATCAAATCACATTTAGTTATCTAAGATAGCTCTCTTTATAATATGAATAAAATTCATATTAATCATGATAATTAAATCGTATTTAATTATCCATTTTCTCAATGCTCGGATACATATAACAACAATAGAATTATCCATGAACTCTTTCAAGGATAATGCGCTTTCTCCGCAGATACTTGGAGATAAGGACAGGGCGATTGTATTGTTCCACGTATAGGGACATGGATATTGAGATCATATCTCAAATCCAGATTGCGGGCCTCCCATAGATGCATGATTAAATCAAGACCGTAAATCTAATCTTCTCATTGTGTCTGAATCACATTCAGATCAATGTCCAACACTTGAACCAAGATCAGATCACTTCTCTACTGAGAGGAGTCACTAAAATCCATACCCGTTTCATCACTCCCTAGGAATGGAAGCGTCATGGTTATACAATCATTTATGATCACATCACCCTCAGGTATTCCCAATACCTGTACATCCTGCATACTGGAAGACTCAGATTAAACCCGAAGTATTGGATCAACTTTATACTGTCTACTTCATGGTTTTATCAGTAAGTTTCTCATTCAATCATTGGGAGTCGATATCGATCATATACTTTCCAAAAGCATATATCATACCTAGGTCGTGATCATATACTTTCCAAAAGTATATATCAAACCAACAAATTCAGTCAAGCTTCCAAAGCCAGACGACCGTGTGCACGAAATTTGATTCTTCCCAATATCTCTTGAGTGAGCTCATGTCTTCCGGTTCAGTAGTGAACCTGTATGATCCCTTTGAGAGATCGTATTACTCATATGCCCTTATATGCACACCAGCGCGCTGGTGTATAGACCTTGATTAGGTCATCAACCTATTGGTCTGCCAAATGTACATACTTAGACATATAGTAACACATTTGTGTCCGGTCAGAGGATGCGTGCCTATATCATGACAGCATACGATATAGGATTTTGGTTATCTCGATCTCGTTAAGTCAACTCTTTGACCTAACTAGTCTGACACCTCCGAATCTTTATTCCTGTGCAGAGGACCTGCATCAAGAGGTCGGTCAGATATCAGCCTTTAGAGAAAAGGATTGCCATCTCCTTCTCAGGCTGGAGATCATCTCTTAACAATCATTTGATGGTGCTTGATGAGTCCTCAATCTAACTCTTTAGATATTCATCCAAGCACCAGCCTCTATGATTCAATAACTGAATCAACGGCTGTATGATCATCAAGATGGCCATGGTACATAACCCTAATTGTACTAAGGGACCTATTATGCAAATTATGTATTCTTCATTTTAGATTAAGGAGTGAATTGCAATAACATTTATTGCATAATGGCCGTGGGCTCGCATTTCCAACAGTTGTTAGGTGCTGAAATTTTCTTAAAGATTGTCCTGAGTTCGTAGGACTAATTGTATCTACGTTCAACCAGTATAGGTGTAAGTACGGACCGTAAAATGGCTACCCGTGTTACTTGATGGAGCCATACGCGGTGTCCTTTAAACCACCCGCTCTTCTAAGGAAGTCCAGACCGATTACCAGCTACCCGTATTCCTCATTGAAAAGTAGCCAATCGTTCTTAAAATCAGTAGTCTGAATGAAGATTCGGGTTTTGATTCTACCCTTAATTGTCGCCTCTCGCTCAATTAGAAAATAAAATAATCCAAGGTCGGGGTTGCTCTCCCGCAAAAATTCTTGATTTTATGGGTTGATTTGAAATCGGCAATATTTAGCAGTCCCAATTTTAATTAAGTGATAACTGAAGAATTTAAGTGAGCACAAATATACGTCTAACGTCCAGTCCCAATTTCCTTTAGAGTTATGTGGCAAAACAAGAGGGAGAAATTCGGGAAAAGCCGATGCACGCGAAAAACTATGATGTGTGCTCAGTTAGAAGACTTACAGTGAATCCTCACAATCTCCATGTGGGATGCTAGACAGAAATTTAAAATTTATTCTATTTGAATGCAAGCCGATGAAAACCACACCTAAGCAGAAAGTTCTATTAACAGGGAAGGATTGAGTTAAATTTTTGGCTAAATTGAACGATCTGTGTGTGTCTCAGTTAAAGTGAAGTGTGGCTTGATTCCCATGAGCTCAATCAAGAAATTAAAAATGCTCTGAGAGTCGTATGTGCAGGTCTTCCCTAATCGCCACTCAAGTCGAGCCCCACCCTCACCGGAGAGTGAAACAGGCCAGGACACACCACAAGAATAGTTCAAGGTCTTTTTACACATGCGAGAGTCCAAAGGACACCGTTATAAATGAGTTGTTATTTACAGGAATTAAAAATTGCAGAAATTGAAATCCTACACTCTACGCTCTCTCACGACTTGACTTGATCTTAATTTAATTGTGGCTTTTCGGAAGTCGGTGAAGATGCGTTGGTTTCTTGAAAAACCACTCCACGTACGTGGGTACCTCGCAAGAAAAATAAGAGAGAATATGTGAGAGAGTGACTCAAAAATAATGAAATAGACAAGAAAAATAAATGCTGAAATAAATGTAGGGAAAAAATGGAATTTGCAATGAGAAATATGGGTGTCAGACTACCCGAATGCGGAAAACCGAACGAAATTTTCAAAACACAAAACTAAGTCGTTTGCCTCCCCAACAACGACGCCATCTAACGAGTTCGAAATTCGCTTGTTAAAAGATGTGTTTTATGATCATGCGTAAAATAATGAGTTTATTGTTTCGTTGTAGGCGGCAATCAGAATTAGTCAAGACAATAACCACATAAAATATTCGTTAATTTTAATCAATGCGGTTTTATGTTTATTTTACTTGGGCAAGTCCCAAGGTCGAACACAAGGAGACAAAGAAACAACATAGACTTATGTCTATCAAAATTCGTGTGCGGTTTTCGAGGCGATCTTTTTTTGAAATTTTTAATGCAATAAAAGATGCACTATGCAAGTTTGGCCTATTTTCTGGATTAAAATGTCAATTACGTTCAAATGATGTCCGAAAAATATGAAATTTGGCCATAATGCAAAATACGATGAAATGAATGTAGTATGATTTTTTGGAATTTTTGGATGCAATATGAATTTTTTTATTAATTTTTAAATGCAAACAAAATGAATTTCGATATTTAATTATGATAAATACTAAACCTACTTATTTTCAAGGATCTAAAATTATCTAAGATCTATCACTAGGTGATTGATCTCAGAAAATTCCTAAACCTTGAAAATGTGAGATTTAGTACCTATTAAAAATCAAACACTGAAATATGCAAAATGATTTTTAAAGGGCAAATTATGTATGCAAATGCAAATCTTTTTGGGCACAATGTCAAGCACAATTAATTCTAGAATAGGTTATTTTTCGGGAATTTTTAGAGCAACGATTAATCAAATACAAATTTCAGAGCACAAATTAGGCAAAATATGCAATTTTCCACAAAATAATAATAATTAATTAACCGTAAATCACAAAAATATCCACAATATGTCAAGCTGTAGAGAGTTAATTGACAAACAAAATGCAAATTTTTGATAAATAAAATGATGAAATATAGAGGTCAAAACTATGGGGGATTATAGGGGTATTTATGCAATAATAATAAAATAAAACTGCAAAGGAGGGACTGAAATGTAAATACCAAGAAGTCTAGGGAGATTTTGTAAAATTTCCAGAGGGTCACGTGCTCCCACGTGACCTCTGGCTGGCGGGGCTGATCCGCAATTCAGGGGACCTCCCGGGGGTGTCTCCTTGTAAATTTCCCACGCAATCACGTGCCAGGCACGTGACTCGTGGGTGGTTGACGTAAGCTGATGACGTCCCCCACACACGTGCCTCGCACGTATTGGGGTCTCGGGCCCAACACCCAGCCGGCATGTACGGTGGAGATGCGAAGCAAAGGCGGTGGCGGGGGCGGTGCTTCAGTGGCTAGGCGCAGCCGAATGCGGAGGAAGATCTGGGGCTTGTTGTTGGCGGGTGAAGCTGAAGCCGAAGAGGTCGGAGAAGTGTTGGCTCGAGCGATGATGGCGTAGTCGAAGATGGAGGCGAAGATATCGTAGGCTCGACAGGGGTAGCACCTGGAGCAGGGCAGCAACGATCGAAGGGGACGCTTGGACGTGGGCTACGACGGTGGCAGGACCACCGGACCTCGTCGCAGGAAGGCGCTCGGAGTTGTCACCTCCGAGTGTCATTCTCTATCGACGGATAAATAGTGGTGCGGGGCGGAGGAACCTTTTTATAAGTCGAGGGTTGGTCGCCGGTGAAGGAAGGAGTGGATTGGGATCGAACGATTCAACGAGATCAAATCTTTGAGGCGGTGCGAGATATGCGGGGGATCGGTGACGAGATTCACGACGATGATGGAGGGGCGGCGGAGCTAACGAAGGAGGCGATGTCGCCCGAAAGGGGAAGAAGACGATAAATGTGGGTCGTCAGATCGACTGAGATCAGACGGCCCAGGATGGACCATGTGGCGCTAGGAGACGTGAAAGGGCGGGCACGTGCGACGCACGTGCGGGGCGTTTAATTTTTTTATTTTTATAAAAATGAATTAATAAATAAAAATTCGAAAAATGACTGACACGTGACGGCTCCAGGAGCGCCACGTGTCAGCACCACAAAAATCCGTAGATAATTACTTTGTAAAATCAATAATAAAAAACAAATGGCCTCATATCGAAAAAGTTTCTTCACAAAAATTGTTCGTCTCGATGAGATCTACAACTTTCATGAAGACGTCAAAACCAAAATCGATCAAATGTACAAAGAGAAATTTTGGGGTATCCCATATACATAGAATACCTTGATTTTTTGTTTTATAATTTTTATGTCATTTTTAAACCAGATACAAATTCGGAAAAAATATGGTAAAATCAAAGATAAATAATTACACATTACTCTAATTTTTTTTGTATTTTATTAGTTAAAGTATGTATGTAAAATAATAGGTTAAAAACCGTTAAAATACAAAATGTACAAAAGAGGCCCAAAACCCAACTTTTATATATGAGCTCTGAATCACTTTAACTTGATCTGGTTTTGAAGATAATTGAATGTGTATTAGTTCAAAAGTGAGTAGGATTAAAACAGACACTGGATGTGGAAGATATGAGGTTTTTAGTCCGGATTTCTGAAACTACGGTTTGGATTTTTGGTCCACTTATTTGGGTTAGTTTTTTTTTGTATTTTTCATTTATTCTTCTTAGTGATATATACATAGTGGAGGTAGTTTCGTGTCATTTGGAGTTAGCATGAATGAGTTAAAAATCAGGAAAGTTAGGCTATTTACAGGTCATTTTGGCTTGGATTTTAAGCTTCTTATTTTGTGCAGAAATTATTGCTAAAATGCAATTCTTATGATAACATGCATGAATGCAAATTATGCAGAATAGATGCGGAAATGCTGTTGATTTTGAGGGATTTGAGCTTAATAAATGAGATTTAGAGTGATGAATCTGAGATTCATCAATAAGACAATAACTTTTATTGATATATTAAACATCACAATAACATTTATTATAGGAATGGTTTGCTTTGGGCTCACATTGCTAGTAATCTCCCACTAGCCCATAGAACCATTAAGGTACAATCCTTAAAAACATTCTCATTACATATTGGTCAAAAACCTTTTGTGTCAAAGGTTTGATAAGAGGATCAGCAACATTATCGGCAAAGGCCACCTTGGTGATGACGATGTCACCACGCTTTTGTATCTCCCAGATGATGTGATATTTACTTTCCACATACTTGCTCTTTAGATACCATCTAGGTTCCTTTGCTTGGGCAATGGGTCTCGTGTTATCGTAGAGTAGCGGTATGGGAGAATCAAATGAAACTACGCCAAGCTCCAGGATGAACTTGCGCAACCACACCGCCTCCTTTGCAAGATCCACTTATTTTGTTGAATCGACTATAGTGTCCTTCTTGCTTCTCCAGCTCACAACACCACCGTTCAATAGGAACACAAACCTTGATGTCTACTTTTGATCATTAATATCAATCTGGAAGTCAGAATTTGTGTCTTAAAACATGGAGATTACGATCTCCATAGACCAAGATGTAATCTTGTGTCCGACTTAGATACTCAAAGATGTTCTTCACTGCATTCTAGTGTTGCTCTCCATAGCAGGATTGGTAATGTCTTACCACTCCAACAGCATGGCAGTATGGGGCCTTGTGCACATCATGGAGTACATTAGACTTCCCACAGATGATGTGTAAGGGAATCCATCCATGGCTTTCTGTACATCAACACTTTGATGAGTCATCCCTTTAGGCAGGTGGATGTCATGTCTTAAGGGAAGGAAGCCTTTCTTGGATTTCTCCATATGGAAATGTTCCAAAATCTTCTTAATGTACCCATGTTTTGACAATCCCAATATCTTTTATCTTTTTCTGAACACCTCTAGAATGGGAAGAATACAACCAACTCTTGTCTATCAAGGGGTGGATTGAATATTTAGATTCAGGGTTCCCAAAGCTCTCGTCGAAGAGGAGTCTCTTGAGGGGGAATCAGTTTCATCTTCTCACCTAGAGTGATGTATGTTTTGCTGAAATGAAGGAGGATTAATTACAAGAGAAATAGTAGGTCAACTCTTCCGCCTACCGCCTGGGTAAACGGGACAGGGCACAAGCTACATCAACTCCCGAAAGAAAGATCAATTACCAAAAGCATGAGAAGATTCTAATAGTGCTACCTTGCACTTCCTTCTTCTCCCTTGAGCATTACCCTTTTTCCCATTCAAATCTCTACCTTCTGGGAAAAGGCAAGCTTGACAAGCAACTGGTGCGACAGAAAGTGGAGACTAGTGGGATAGGGCCATTGAGCATGGGCCGCATATTTGTTATCTTTCCTAAGAGAAAATCGTAAACACTCGAAATCACATAAGAAAATGATGTATATAATTGAGAAAACTTCATACCTGACTCGACCCAACCTAGTAGTAAGCAATCAATCATCAATTTTTGAGCAGCAACCGATGGGGAGGACAACACTACTAGCAAAGACCGTTCGGCGAAAGGGTCGCAAGCGTGAAGCATGGTAAGAATGCACCAGGGGAGAAGGGAAAAGGGGGAGGAAAGGGAGCCCATACAATGGAAGAGCTAGGGGAGGCTGGGTCATTTGACGGCCAGTGGTGGGGGCGACTTTTCTTGAACGAGTCAACTGAGGAGGAGTCCGACAACCTTTCCTACCATCATTATTGTATCGAGCAGTTCATGTTCATTCTAGGACCTCTTTCTCTTCACTCGAGATTGCTAGGAGGTGAGGCGGACACTGTTGGGATCTAACTAGTGCGAAATGCTGATGTGTGTCGAGGTTAATCGTCATGAAGTCCTCTTTTGTTCATGTAGTAGTGGAAGATGAATCGAGATGTGGGGTTCAATTTCAACATTAGGGTAAAGAGAGGAGGGAAGATGGGGATCGATCTCCTTGTGAAGATGGTGGATGGAGCTCGAATAATGGAAGGTTGCATCAAGGGAGAGGTAACAGAATAGGGATTCTGATGATGAGAGTGTATTCGTTGATTAGAGTTGGGTGTTTGCGGAAGGAGGAGGAGATTGGCTTAGTTAACTAAGAAGATGAAGAAACAAAGAGAAGAAGAAGAAGAATTAAAGGAGATATGGCTAGTATGATTACTGGGTTGGAATGGGTTGTGTAACCTCCTATGAATAGCACCTATTTTGATGGTTGCGAGGGTTGGTATAGGGTTGGAATAAGGAATGTGATGTGATGTCACATTGATTTGTGATGGAATTCCATCCCAGGATTGTAGAGGGTTTACAGGGTTACCCCGAGGTAACCTAGGGCACACCATGAACCAACCAAACCCAGAGATTTCGTTGGTGTATTGAAGGAGATTCTCGACTTATGGTTGTCGCCTCAACCACTAGGAAGATGGAGAAGAACAGCTATGATATGGGAGATGTAGATCAACAAGGTGCTTGGAGCACCCTAGATCACGAGGGAGTTGGCTCCTGTCACCAACCACATCCTCGACTCCTCCCTCTCTCGTTCTCGGATGGAGTCCGATGGATTACGACATATGTTGGTGATGGAGGAAGGTGAGGGGATTATATATGGAGGAATTGTCAGAGACATCAGGATGGTTTGGGTTGAAGGGATAAAACATAGAGGAGCACTATCTAGAGGTGGTTGAGAGGCGATAAGGGGGTTGAGTTGATTTTGGTCATTAGAAGTTGGAGACGAAGGGGATTGGGGTAATAGTATTAGGTTTGGTTTGAGTTTTTGGTTACTGGAGGTTGAGTCTCTAGGCTGTTAGGGAGAGAAATTGAGAGGCAGGTTGGGAATAGGTCGACTAAGGAATGCTGGTTGATGGGTTGCATGTGACACGAAGAGGTTAGTTTTCTTAGAATATTAGGATAGAGAGAGGATGAGATGCATGGTATTGGGGATGAGAGGTTAGGAGGAAGTTTCAGGCGATGGTAGTCAGGTTGGAGAACATCAAAGAATAAAGGGGGTGGTTCCATGTTGTGTGTAGGTTGTTTATGTTAGGCGGTAGCATAAAACAAAGGTGGCCGTGGTGGTTAGGGATTGGGAGGATCTAGCAAAGAAGGTGGAGAATCATCATTCGAGATCGAAGAAAGGAGAGGAGGCTAGATTTAGTCGTTGGGTTGCTCGGGTGAGGTTGGAGGAAAGAGATGAGTTGAAAGTCATTGGATCGTGGCTCGATCCAATGGCCAGTAGGTCCTTACGTGAATGGCACATGAATATGATGGGAGAGGGGTTGAAGTGATAGAGACCATTGTATCAACTTTGATCCAACCGTTAGAGGAGGAGGCATTACATGACATGGGGGCTTTGATTGGGTGAATGCAGGTTTGACTATGCACGTGAGGTGGACCAGCAGGAAGTGCCACATGTATGTTGACTTCGACTAGTGCAAGAAAATGCAAACAAAAATGAATTAAAAATAGAAAATGACCTTAAATGCAACAATGCCCAAAATGAAAAATGTTGATGTACAATGTTCGTGAAGGACTCAAATGCAAATGGAGTCACGCGAGTAAGTTATGAAATTTTTTGATGATATTGTATGTATATAAAATATCGATTTTGCATTATTTTGTAATTTTTATTTGATTTTCTGTAAATGGATAATGCATGCAAAAATCAAACATGATGTAAACTAATTAAATTATCATGAAATGTATTTTCTGGATTTTTATGAGTTAAGAAAATGTCATAAATAAATTAGGGATGTGAATCATTTACAGATTAATATGTCAATGAGCTCAAGTTAGGATTGATCTTTTTCTTTCACTACAAGAAAATGCAGATAATGTGAGCACGAATGTAGTCCCATTCTGCTTCCATTATTGTCGTAATGTAGTCGTATTGGGCATATGCTACCACAAGTAGTCAAAAAGGGTGTGATGATATCCGCGGGGCTGTAAAATAGATTATAACCACAATATGGTCGTATTGTAATCGTAGCATGTGACCACAGTAGTCCCATGTGCTCGTAATAGCTGTTGCCACTATAAATAACGAACCAAAATGCGACTACATGGGGGACTACATGTAGTTACATTTTTAGATAGCAAAATAAAAAATCATTACCTGGTTCAGTTCTGTGCTTCCCTTATGATTACCTATACTTGAACAAGCATTTGTAAATTGTGCATGTACCCACGTTCCTCACAAACTTGAACATACAATCTTTATCTAAAATATTAGGAGGTATGATACTTTGTAGGTTGATATAAGTTTGTAGATATCAAAGAACTTAAAATTAGGATGTTAAAGCACATGCACGAATAAAAATTGATGGGGGTTGGAAATTTTCGGCTTTGATTGAAACTTCCTCGTGCTCTGAATGTTGCCGCGAACATCGGTTAAGCCATGCCACAATAGTAGTTGCTCATCCATGTCTGTTGTCGCAACCTGGATCATTCTTCGAGAATGTGGGCAATCATCATCATGAAAGGTATTCACATATTCAAGCTTGAAATCCACAACAAACCAAAACATACAATATAAAAAACCTTATCTGGAAAAAGT
Source organism: Ottelia alismoides (assembly GCA_037367405.1). Lineage (NCBI taxonomy): Eukaryota > Viridiplantae > Streptophyta > Magnoliopsida > Alismatales > Hydrocharitaceae > Ottelia > Ottelia alismoides. The sequence continues at coordinate 482,969 of JAZKJV010002000.1, read as the reverse complement.
CATTAACTAAAACATTACCCCTTTATAATAATCTCGTTCGAAGCTGTGGATAAGGAAAGATACATGTCATGGTTTTCTCTAGCTAATCCTCCCTTATTAAGCAACAATGAACGCTCTGTCGCATTTGCATGTTCTGAGTTGCACCAAACACGTGGCTGCTCATCGAACAAGAAAAAATGATGAACATCCCCTTGGGTCATTCATCCTTGAGGGGAATAAAGGAGCATTCAATAACAAAAGCATAGAGTACGTTGCACATATTGAATGTTCATCAACAATACATAATCATAGTTAAATTAAGTAGGTCATGATCAAATCCAACAAAATTCATCTTTGATTACATGCAATTTACCAAGTCCAGAAGGATTGAATTCAAAAATAAATGTGATCGATGTTACCTATGGGAAACAACTACATGTTTCCCCACATCGTAGTTATGATCATACCATGGAGTATTAAACCCGCATATATATCTTCTATTGAAACTTAGAGAGGTCGGCTTTGTTGTCAAACATCTCATCGTCGGTGTCCACTTCTGGACTCGTCAATTGCCACCAGGTTCTCTTTTTGTCGACTCTGTCGTCTGTCCATTTCATGGAATAGAATCTCCACCATTCTCTGCCCATTTCGGTTCCCTTTCACGGTGACTTGGACTCGTTGTCAACTTGCACTGATTTGTCCTTTCCAACTCTCGCCGCCATATCTGTGTTCCTTTCCTCCTTGTTGGAAGGCCACAATTGCGAAGTCATTGATTTTGCCGCATTCTTAGAGGTTGGTATTTGAGAAAGCTTCATATTGATGCCTCTTGGTTCCTCTAGAGGAGTTTCTCATAGCGAAGTTGCAATCTTTGAGCCATTTTTGCATGTGGTTTGCACCCGTTGATCTCGTCTCCGAGCATTTCGATTCCAAGGTATGAAAAGGCAGAAGATGATGAACAAGGAAGAGATTGATGAGGACTTTTTTTCATTCTTATACCTCAAATAATAAAACCCTCAACATGAAACTTGTACATAAAAATACAAAGAAAAATACAAAATTAATTTAACTCAAAATTAATGCACAGTGTGCCCAGGACACACAGAATAAGAAGCCGCAGTGAAAATTTTTCAAACATGTATCTTCTCCATTCATATTCAAAACCTACCAAACTCAACTTTTTAAATTCATAAAATTAAATTATCTATTTAATGAAGGTGGTTTTTTAATTTGGAGTTAAGATGTAAACGTTGGCTTTTGGGTCCTTATTGTGCAAGATACATGAATAAAATATTCACTGTATTTACTTGTCATCTTTTTAAGTTTCTTATATTTTTATATATTTGTAAACATTATTCAAAAGACATGTAAATAATAAATAATCAGAATAAAACCATGAAAATGCAGTAAAATAAATAAAGATATGGGATATATAAGCAAATTATACTTATAAGTACCTATATCATACATATACATAATTAGTTAAGTAAAAAATAAATTCAATAAAACATGTTAAAATATGTAAATGTGTAATTAAATAAGTTATAAATATATAAATTATGTAAATAATAGAATAAAATATAAAATAAAAAATAAAATAAAAAGATATAAAATACATGTCTATATACTTGTATACATACATGTAAATATTAGCATGTTATAAATTAACTCGTATAAATAAATAAAAATCAGAATTAAATAAAACATGAAATTACAAAAATTTTATGTTTAAAAAAAAATAATTAAATCAATTACTAGTTAATGTCGATTTTACATGGGATTAGGCCCTGGAATTATTTGGTTGGTCCACGTGGACCAACCACAGAGCTTCGATCGTTGACTTAGGTCAGTTGTACCCTTCGTCCTTTCACTCTGTCAGAGCCACCTTCCCCATGTTTCTTCGTCGATTTTTCATGCCTCCCACATTACTCTGATCATGTCGCTTCCTTCATCAAAAGTTATCACCCTACGATCATGAACCTCATCCGGCATTCTAATTATCCAAATTCTTGGCGATTTGTACAAAATATCGTGACCAACTTTACCTACCACCTTCGTATATAAGTATATCACCTCTAGCCATTATTTAGGTTTGATCCCTCTTGTGAGATTCTTAACACCTCGAAGTGTGCATTATTGAGTGTGCCTCATGACAGGAGGTAATCTCTACCGATTCGCATCCAGGAGGAGGCCCACTTGAGAGGATCCGACAATCGCAGGAACACCCTTCTAATGGTTCTGCCTCTCACGGTCTTGGACTCAGTCGAAGCCAATTTTCTTTAATTTCTAGGTTATAATTAGTTCTAGGTTTCATTTTTGTATTATAATTTCAATAGTTAGCATTTGTATTATAATTAGTTCTACGTTTCATTTTTGTATTATAATTTCAATAGTTAGCGTTTAGGTTAAAATAAAATATCCCCCTGACCTGGAGCTTGGGCTCCAGGCCAAATTCATCTTGTTTACGCTTGTATTCCGCCCCGATTTCACTCCCATCTTGATCCTTGTCACCTTCTTCACATTTCGCCACATAGATCCATCCCATATCTTGTAAGGATCTAGCAAATCGAAGTTCATTCCATCATCATTACCGTAGCTTCATCACCTACCAACTGTCTTGCGCGGTCAGCTTCAACCTGTGGTTGAAGCGCTTCGTTTTGAGCCTAGGAACATTTTTGGTGCAAGGTCAAGGCTAGAACGAGGACTGAGGAGCCGAATCCAAGCCTGAATCCATGCTCTAGGTTGGATGGACAGTTCGAGCTCTAGATGCCCATCGCTTGGATCTGGACACATTTTGTCAGCACCTGCAGATGCGATGTGACTCCAAGAGGGAGTTGAGTCCATCGGGAGGGAAGGAGGTCGTTGGAGTCCAAAGATATTCAAGATTGAATTTCACCAAGAACACTATTCTTGGTGTTTTTCCTCAGCCCGTCCCAGTAGTCATTTTTGCAAGATCGACCCAGATCTAATCTGAGTCGTGTATTCTGAAGCGAACCGGTACAAGAGCCCACCTGTCCGATCAACTTAAGTGTGCCACGTGGAGCGTTCTCCTCTGCCCGATTCGAGGAGTTATTTGTGGCAAATTATACAAGATCTTGTAAATAATAAATTAGGGCTTAACTTTTGTGGAAATTTTGCAATTGTACCATAAGCTTTTTGTATATCACATCTAGGTCCACGCTAGGTTAGCTCACGTGCCCCCCCCAGTGAGTTGGCCAAATTGCATCAAGCCCCCTCTAGGTTTTAATATTTATGTTTAGTTTCAAAATTTTGTAATTAAGGGTTAAACTTCCGGGTATTTTGTAAGAAACTCCTTGTATCTTATTGATATTGCAAAAACACCCCTGCTAGATTCTATGTTTTTATTTATACTTGCCTAATTTTCATAAATGTTCCCGTGCTCCAAAAAATATCAAAAAATGGAGGAAGGTGCTTGATTTTATGCTCATTCATGCCATGCTTTTTATTTAGCATATTACTTATGTTTTCCATTTATAAAAAAAATTAGGATCTATTTATTCCATGTTTATCTATAAAATATAAAAAATAAGAAAATTTTATCTAAAAATCCAAAAAAATTTATATGTTATATATTATTAATATAGATAAAAATCACAAAAAATCAAAAGAACACCTTAAATTGAAAACCCCCTCTAACCCTATAAAACTCTATAGAAATTATTTAAAATTCCAAAAATATTTGTTTCTATTTCTTATTTTTATATATACATATTACACATAAAAAATAATTTTGAGAAAGTTTGACTTTATTATCCATTTTTAAATATCAAATAATTCAACCAATTTTTTAATTCCTTAATACCTAAAATTAGCAAAAATCACCCCAAAAATTCACAAAACAAAGAAAAAATACAAAATACAAAAACATTTTATTTTATTATTATTGATTATTTATAACTATATTTATAAATATTAGAGCCTATATTGTCTATTTCTACTAAATATACTTATATATTGAATATTAATATTATTATTATAAGTACCTATAATATATTTAAAAACTTTAAAAAATAAAAAGGTATGTTCCTATTTATATTTTTTAAAAATTTTATATTTTTTACGTATAGAATATATTGTATTTATATTATACAAATTATCATATATAGATATTAATACATATTTATTATATCTTATTAGAACAAAAAAACTAAAAATCAGATAAATATAAAAAGAAAATAAAATTTAAATATAAAATATAAAATATAAAATATAAAATATAAAATATTATTAGAAATCCATTAAAATTAGATTTTATTAAAAACTCACAAAAATTTTAAGTAAATAGAACGTACATCTACATATCTCTATTAATTAGAAATAATTAATATCAACTACACTTGTTGATTCCCTGCATTTGATGTACTACACATACTTGACCACTATACACTTATTTGTAGGGTTATAATAAATTTTAACTCCACACCTACATTGCATTGCTTTACCATTACATATGGGTTAATTATTGAAATCATCTGGGTTTTGTGAGCAGTCACCTCAACGGCGGTGTTCTCACCTTGTGTAGAATATCAGACCTTTGCAAAGGCCTCGAGTTTTTACCTATTGGGTTCTAGAATTATTGTATACACGGATTACGCTACCATATGGTATTTACAAGAAAAGAAGGATGTCAAATGATGCCTTATCAGATGGATCCTTCTTCTCTAGGATTTGATTTAGAGAGTCGAGATAAACCTAGAGTAAAGAATGTTGTGGTAGATCACCCTTCTCATATCACAGATGCAGAGTCCCCTAAGCAGCTACTACTTCCTATTACAGAGACCTTTCCAGATGAGGTTATTTTGTATGTTTCCTCACTCCCATGGTACATTGATATTGTGAAATATCTTGTCTCCAAGAAAGTTCCACAAGATTGGCCCAAGCTGAAGCTGAACAAATTTTTATCAGAGATTCAGTTATACGAGTGGGAGGATATGTACCTATTTCGTAAGGGTGCGGATTGTATCTGAAGGAGGTGCATTCCTCAGGAGGAATACACCATTGTGCTTGAGCATTGTCATATATTAGAGGCTGGTGGACATCATTCGGGGAAGCACCCGACAGCAAAGGTTCTACAATGTAGCTTATGGTGGCCAACTATGTTTAAGGATGTTATAGATTATGTGTGAAGTGTTGTACTGATTGCTAGAGAATTGGAGGAACCACTGGTTCCAAAGATACAATGTCCATGAAGTATATTCAGATTTCAGATGTTTTTGATGCTTTGGGCATTGACTTCATGGGCCCATTCCCTAATAATCAGGGATTTCATTACATCTTTCTTGCCATGGACTATGTTAGTCATTGGGTAGAGGCTATCCCAATCCGAGTCGCTGATAGTCGTACTGTTTGTCACTCCTCAAGGACAACATTATCTCATGGTTCGGGATCCCCAAATCTCTCATTTCAGATGGGGGAATCTATTTTATCAACAGAGAGGTTAGAAAATTAGTAAAGGAGTACACCATTAAGCACCGAGTTGTGTCTCCTTACCACCCACATACTAGCGGCTTGGCTGAGATTTCAAATAGAGAGATAAAGATGATTCTACAAAAACTTGTTCGTCCAGATAGGAAGAACTGGTCATAGCTTCTTGACTTAGTTCTATGGGCTTATCGTACGGTGTACAAATCACCATTGGGTATGTCCCCTCATCGGTTAGTTTATGGAAAGCCTTTCTACTTTTCAGTTGGATTAATTCATAAATCTTTGTGTAATCTGTGTTTGCAACTTGGACTATTAGAGAGAGCAGGATAGAGTAGGAAAGTGGAACTGAATTGATTGCTGGAATTCAGAGATTTCACGTATGACAACAACTTGTTGTATAAGGAGAAAGTCAAGAGATGGCATGATAGGCACATCAGGAGAAAGACGTTGAGCATGATCACAAGATGTGGTTGTTTGATGTGAATTAATAGAATCCGGTTAGTTTTAACGGGTAAATAAATGGGGGTTAACCACATGGTCTGTAGGTAAGGGTTAGCAAGTTTATAGAATCGATGGGAGAATTAGGTTGTTTCAAATGTCGTGGAGGTAATTGACAAAGATTATAGGGTTTGACGGGTAAAAAATCCAAAAATTAAAATAAAAAAATATAAAAATATAAAATAAAAATCCATAAAAATATAAAAAGAATTCAAAACACATAAAACAACAAAAGAGAAAAAGAAAAGGTGTCCTCTCTAATTTTCTTTTGAGGCATGTTGTATATGTTTTTGAATGTTCATTCTATGTACCAAACATTTTGTTCTTAACTTGCCTCATTTTTTTTCTTCTTTTGCGATAATTTTTTAAGCTCTTAAAAATATTAAAACTGCTAAATATATGAATATAAATGAGAGTACACGTATTAAAAATTGATTTATATATAAAATAATTAAAAAACTTAAAATTGACTAATGCTCGACTAAATGTGATCACTCTCATGACTGCTAATTAATCCTTAATCAGTATCCCTGTCGACTGAGTACCAACTACCGACTTCTGCAACATTACTTAGGAGTAAAATAGAATATATATGAAAACTAATAACGTACATAAATTAAAGAATATGAGGAGAAGGGGAGACCCTGTACTGGCATAAACCCACCATCCCCCAAAAAACACCTCAATTTAAACAAGAAACACAATATCCAGGATTTTGGGCAAAAGGACTACAACCATTAGGTGAAGATGAATTTATACATACACATACATATACATTGTCAAATTTTATGTTAGAGAATACAAGAGAACAGAGTCATCATTATGAACCAAACATAATGCGGAAAGGGGCTCACTTTATGCTGGAGAATAAACCCACCATTCCCACTAAACGGAAAACCTCTGAATTTTATTAAAGAAACATGGCATCCAGTAGTTTTTGAAAAGAACTAAAACCATTAGGTGAAGATGAAATTAAACATACATATACCCGGATGAAATGTCATAGTTTATGTCAACATTAATGATGTATACGTGAAATGCAAAAGATCATCTGTCATCAATGCAAAGAAAATCCCATGTTACAACACCGTCAAAGAATGTATAGATAAACATCAACTGTATCTGGACTTTCTAAGTCCTGACGCCTTTCATTTCTGATATATAAATCCTCAGTTACATATACTTTATTTGACAAAAGATACTCTGACCAAATAATTGTATTATCAGCGTGATTGTTACTGTGGAATTGACCAGGATAAATGAGCACACAACTGAACGACTCCCTTATTCAACTACAACAAAACAAACATTTAAATTAACCGATCTACATAGAACTAAAGAAATTTGAGATAGGAAATTCAAAATAGGAAGTAAACTAAATGAAGGATTCGGAATTCTAAAATTAGGTACACGGGCTGCAAAAAGAAATTGCAGAAAGGAGGAAGCTTAGACAAGAGTAAAAATTAAAGCGGAAGGACAATAGATTTGCATGTGTATCTTGCATATAAGAAAAATCCAACTCAACGATAAGACATAAGGTATAATCGTGCTGAAAACAGTTACTAGATTGAATGGAACTTCTGAAAAATATGGAAAATAACTTCGACTGAGGGAGAATAGTAACCCAAATGTAAGAAAAAACTATGAGAACTTAAGGTAGTCTTTTGAGTAAAAGGAAAAAGGGTAACTTCTAGAACAAAACTTATATGCCACAAAAATTATAAATTCAGGGGAAATTATGGCATAAACAAACTGACCTAACCGAGGTGTACACACTAAGGGGAGAAAATGCACTTCATCTGAAGCCTTTTTTTCACAATTAAGTAGGGTCAACTACATGGATTCTTCGCCTCCATTCAGATTTATCTTGGATCAATCTCAGGCTTATATCCTAAAAATTAAGATCCCTTCGTATAGTCTCTTTCCAACACTTCTTGTGCCATCCTCGCCATCTCTTAGATGTCTCAACATCCCAACACTCGCATCTCTTAATTGGTACATCAACTGACCTTCTTTGCAAATGATCAAACCATCTTAAGTGGTTTTCTCGCATCTTATCCTCGATCGGAGATACACCAACTTTCTTTCCGATTGCATCATTCCGAATCCGATCTTTACATGTGTGTCCATACATCCACCTTAGCATTTTCATTTTTTTATAGATATTCTATGTGCATGTCTATGGTTCACATGCCAACATTCAGATCCATAGAGCAGGTCTCACGGCTGCTTTGTAGAACTTTCCTTTATTTTTTAAAGGAATTTTCTTATCACAAAGAACAACATAAGCTCGACTCCACTTTAACCAGAATGTATTTATTCTATTAGTAACATCTCCATCAATTTCCACATCATGTTGCAAAATAGATCCCAGATATCTAAAAGAATCTCTCTTCCAAATTTTATTGTCACTGATCCTTCACCTCGATTCGTTCACCATTGCTTCCATCAAAGGTGCACTTCATATATTCCGTCTTAGCCCTACTTAAACGAAATCCTTTAGTCCCAATGCATGTCCACGGACCTCAAGATTCTCATTCACTCCATCTCTAGTCTCAACAATCAAAACAATATCATCAACAAATAACGTACACCAAGGTAACTCATCATGAATGTGACTTGTCAGCTTGACCAAAACTAAAGTAAAAAAGAAATGGACTCAAAGCTGAACCTTGATGTAAACCAATGTTGCTATCAAAATAGTCAGTCTTCCCAGACGAGGTCTTTACACAAGATAAAGCCATATCATACATATCCATTATGATGTTAATTTATAGGACAGGTACTTGTCTTTTCTCCAAACTCTCCAGAATATCTCTCGTGGGACAAAATCATAAGTTTTTTCCAAGTCATAAAGATCATATGGAGTTTCTTCCTTCTGGATCTATAAATCTCCATTGTTCGCCCCGCAAATGGATGGCTTCAATAGTTGAGTAATCGGGCATGAATCCGAATTGATTTTCTTTTACTTTAGAAACTTACCTCAACCTTCTCTTGGCCACATGTTCTCAAATTTTCATAGTGTGTCTCATCAGCTTGATACCTCTGTAATTTGAACAATTTTGAATGTCTCTTTTATTCTTATAAAAAGGCACCACGATACTCCTCCTCCATCTTCTTGCTTCAAAAAATAACATTGAATAGATTTGTAAGCCAAGTCAAACCATGCTCACCTAAAACTCTCCATATTTCTACAGAGATGTCATATGATCCTACACCTTTCCCAGGTCTCATAACATTCAAAACCTCCCTACTTCTTTCTTTGTATTCATCTATAGCTTGCACGATTCAAGTAACTTTCACTACTTGCTAGATCACCCAAATTGATCTCTCTATTTCCTTCCCCGATGAAAATTTTATGGACGTACTGCTCCCATCCAGTCTCTATATCCTTCAGAGTAACAAGCACATGACATTCCTCGTCCTTAATACATCTCACTTAAGAAAGGCCTTTGGTTTTTCTTTCTCTTGCTTTGGTCAACCTGAAAATATCCTTCTTGCCCTCTTAAGAGTCGATATTTTTATACAAAACTTCATAAGCTTTTGACTTAGCTTTGCTTACAGCCTTCTTTGCCTCCATTGCTATTTTGTAGTCTGTGACAGTTTCCTCTATTCTATCCTTAGACATAGCTTTAAAGCATGCTCTTTCAATTTTTAGCTTCTATTGCACCCATTCACTCCACCAACACGCCTCTTTTTGACCTGGAGCTCCTCTCTTTGACTCTCCTAGCATCTCTTTGGCTATCTTTCAAATATAAGATGCTATTGCCTCCCATATCTCGTTTGCACTTCCGCTACAATCCAAAGATAAGTCTTCTAAAACCGTCTCCCCGAAGCTCGATTGCTTCAGTGGAAGATTCCACCATGTAGTTCTAGTGATCTTAGGAACCCTCTTTTTCTTTACCAGCCCTTTTATTTGCACATCCAATACCAACAAGCGATGTTGGGTTGTCAAACTCTCTTCTGCGATTACTTTGCCGTCTTTACAACACAACTGATCTCTTCTCCTCAATGTAAAGTAAACTATCTGTGTTCTTGATGGGTCACTCTTATAAGTAATTAAATTCTCCTCCCTTTTCTTGAAGAGAGTGTTTGCTATGAAAAGATCATATACCATTACAAAATCCAGAATGAATTTTCCCTCTTCATTTCTTTTCGCAAAACCTTGTCATCCATGTACACTTGCATATGCTGAAGCATCTTTTTCCACATGTCCATTAAGATCTCCACCTATGTAAATCATCTCTTTGTGGGATTCCTTGTAAAATGTTATCCAGGTCCTCCCAAAAAACTTGTTTAATCCTTTCATATAAACCAATTTGCAGTACGTAAATTGAGACGATATTCGGAATTTCTTCTTCAAGCATCAATTTTAGCAAAATAATCCGATCCACGAATCTTTGCACCTCAACCATACAATCTTTCAAATCCTTATGAACAACCACTCTGACACGTTTCTACCCTTATATTTACATGAATACCAAAGATTAAAGCATGTCTTCTCGATCTCCCTTGCTTTCTCCCCAACCCATTTAGTCTCTTGAAGACATAGTATATGAATCTTCCTTCTTTCCATCGTATCCACTATCTCCATCAATTGTAGTTAAAGTGAACATCATTCTTTGCCATTTTTTTTAAAAAGATCTATTATAAAGGTACTACATCCTATTAACTCAGCATGACCGGTCCCAAACTCAGGTAAATTGAGGAGAGTTGTGCATTAGGAGGTCGACAACCAGCACAAGAGAGATAAATTCCTAAATAGTCTTCTTTTTAAGAACTCTATTTAGGAATTTGTATCAAAACAATTCAGATTTTTTCAACATGATTTCAAGCAAACATTTATATCCTGTTGGGGTGTTCCCTACAAGTAATGTGTTGCATCGCACGAATGCAATGAGAAGTTGGCAAGGGCTGCTACATTACTGCTCGGATGTACTTCAAAATTTACAAGAGTTTTCACATGAGGAACACTTGCAAGTAAATAAGCTAGTTCCGTTTCATCCCTCTGGATGCAATTCAAAATTTGCTAGGGTTCACGTATGATGGACGCATGTGAATAAAGAAGTTATTCCAAACGAGGTTGCAAAGAAGATTCAATGAGAACATTTTAGAAGACTTGTCTTGAGAATGTAACGAAAGTGCAAACGAGATGTGGGAGACAGTAAAATCTTATATCTGAAGGGTAGCCAAATATATACAAGGTAAGTCAAAGAGAAGAGCTCCATGCCAAAAGGAGGCGAGGTGGTGGATTGTAGGGGTGCAAGAGAAGCTCAAAATTAAAAGAGCATGCTTTAAAGCTGTATCTAAGGAGAGAACAGATGAAACGATCAGAAACTACAAAATAGCGAAGAAGAAGGGAAAGAAGCATGTAAACGAAGTTAAGTCAAAAGCTTATGAGGTATTTTACAAAAATCTTAACTCTAAAAAGGGCCAAAAGGATATATTGAGGTTGGAAAAATCAAAAGAAAGAAAGACCAAAGGCCTTTATCAAGCGAGATGCATTAAGGATGAGGAAGATCACAAGCTTGTTACTCAGAAGGATAAAGAGGCTAGATGGAAGCAATACTTTCATAAGCTGTTCATTAGGGAAGGAAATAGAGAGATTGCTTTGGAAGATCTAGGTAGTAGTGAAAGTTACTTGAATCGTGCAAGCTATGGACGAATACAAAAGAAGGAAGTAGAGAAGGCTTTGAAGGTTATGAGACCGGGGAAAGGTGTTGGATCCGATGAAATTCCTATAGAAGTTGGAGAGTTTTAGTTGAGCGTGGTTTGATCTGTCTTACAAATTTATTCCATATTATTTGACGAAGCAAGAAAATGTCGTAAGATTGGAGGAGAAGTATCGTGGTGCCTCTTTATAAGAGGTATCAAGTTGATGAGTCACACTTTAAAAATTTGGGTACTTGTGACTGAAAGAAGGTTAAGCCAAGTTTTCAAAGTAAAAGAATATCAATTCAGATTCATACAAGTTCGTTCAACTATTGAAGATATCCACTTGCTGAGTTATAGAGCTAAAAAGAAGAACCTCCATGTGATTTTTGTAGATTTGGAGAAGGCTTATGTTTTTGTCCCACGGGTGATATTGTGGGGGTTTTTGGAGAAGCATGTACATGTCCTATATATTAACCTCTTTAAAAATATGTATGATAGGACTTCTTGAATAAGGATATGGTCTAAGAATACTGCCTATTTTGACATCAACATTGGTCTGCATCACTGTTCAACTTTGAGTCCATAAATTTTAATTTTAATTATGGATGAGTTGACAAGTTACATTCAGGATGAGATACCTTGGTGTACGTTATTTGTTGATGATATTTTCTCGATTGATGAGATTAGAGATGGAGTAAATACGAAAATTGAGTTTTGAAGACATGCACTAGAGACTAAAAGATTCTATATAAGTAGGGCTAAGACTGGATATATGGAGTGCACTTTTGACTGAAGCAATGGTAAAGAACTCGAGGTAAAGATTGGTGACTATAACATTCAAAAGAAAGATTCTTTTCGATACTCGATATCTATTTTGCAACATGATGGGGAAATTGATTGAGATGTTACTAACAGACTAAATGCAGGTTTGCTAATGTGGAGAAAAACCTCTAATGTTCTCTGCAATAAGAAAATTCCTTTATAAATCAAATGAAAATTTTACAAAGTAATTGTGAGACCTGCTACGATATATAGATCTGAATGTTGGCTTATAACCACAGACATGTGCAGAGATTAACAGTAGCAGAAATGAAAATACTAAGATGGATGTGTGGACACACACGTAAAGATCATATTCGAAATGATGCAATCAAAAGGAAAGTTTGTGTAGCTCTGACTGAAAGGTGATTTCATCATTTGCAAAGGAGGTCACCTGATACATTGGTGAGAAGATGTGAGTTTTGGAATGTTGAGTCGGCTAAGAGAAGGGGAATAAGGTCCAAGAACTGTTGGAATGAGACCACGCGAAGGGATCTTAATTTTTTTGATGTTAGCTCGAGAATGAGCCAAGATAGATCTGAATGGAGGCAACGATTCTATGTAGCCGACCCTACTTAATGTGGGAAAATGCTTTGTTGTTATTGTTGTTATTGTTGAAAGGTACTAGATCTTACTGTTAAATGACATGCCAGAACAAGAATGTTCACTTTTTCTAAGATTACACATACAATCGCGATGCATGTCATACAGAAAAAAGACAACCACGAACTTTGAGGTGCGATGTAAACACTTTTGCATAAAGGAGGTGCAACACTTTGTATGTCGATTAATGTTTTCCTAAATACAACTACATATCTAATACTCGACCATGGCCGGTCCCAAGCCCGGGTAAATGAGGAGGGTTGCATTAGGTAGCCGACAGCCAGCGTAAAACAGTCCGAGACAACTTCTTAAATAATATTTTAAAAAAAATATTATTTAAAAAGTTGCCTCATTACAGTCGGATCTTTTCAACATGGATTTGAGCAAACATATAGATTTCGTTGGGGCGTTCCCTACTTGCGACGCATTGCATCGCCTGCATGCAATGAAAAATTAGCAAGGGCCGCTACACCACAGCCTGGATGTAGTTCAAAATTTGCAAGGGTTCTCGCATGAGGAACGCATGCGGGTAATTAAGCTAGTTCCGCTGCATCATCGCCCGGATGCAATCCAAAATTTACAAGGGTTCTCGCATAATGGACACATGCGAGTAAAGAAGTTAGTACAAAAGAGATTGCAACAGAAGTTGCGGATTGGTAGTTGGAATATTGGCACTTTAACTGGAAAATTGATGGAGATAGTGGATACGATGGAAAGAAGGAAGATTCATATACTATGTCTTCAAGAGACTAAATGGGTTGGAGAGAAAGCAAGAGAGATTGAAAAGCCAGGCTTTAAACTTTAGTATTCAGGAAGAGATAAGGGTAGAAACGGTGTTGGAGTGGTTGTTCATAAGGATTTGAAGGATTGTGTGGTTGAGGTGCAAAGATTCGGGGATCGGATTATTCTACTAAAATTGGTGCTTGAAAAGAAATTCTGAATATAATCTCAGTTTATGCACCACAAATTGGTTTATATGAAAGGATTAAACAAGCTTTTTGGGAGGATCTAGATAAGATTTTACAAGGAATCCCACAAAGAGAGATGATTTGCATAGGTGGAGATCTTAATGGATATGTGGGAAAAGATGCTTCAGGTTATACTAGTGGTCATGGAGGACATGGTTTTGGGGATAGAAATGAAGAGGGAAAAATCATCCTGGATTTTGTAACATCATATGATCTTTTCATAGCAAACACTCTTTTCAAGAAGAGGGAGGATCATTTAATTACTTATAAGAGTGGGCCAACTAGAACACAAACAGATTACTTTGCGTTGAGGAGAAGAGATCGGTTGTATTGTAAAGACTGTAAAGTAATCCTAGGAGAGAGTTTGACAACCCAACACCGTTTGTTAGTCTTGGATGTACAAAATTACAAATAAAAGGGCTGGTAAAGAAAAGGAGGGTTCCTAAGATCACTAGAACTAGATGGTGGAATCTTCCACTGAAGCAATCGAGATTCAAGGTGAAGGTTTTAGAAGACTTATCTTGGGATTGTAGCGGAAGTGCAAACGAGATGTAGGAGGCAGTAGCATCTTGTATCTGAAAGGTAGCCAAAGAAATGTTAGGCGATTCAAAGGGAGGAGCTCCAGGTAAAAAGGAGGCTTGGTGGTGGAGTGAATGGGTGCAAGAGAGGCTAAAAATTAAAAGAGCAAGTTTTAAGGCTATGTATAATATTAAAACAGAGGAAACGATCACAAACTACAAAATAGCGAAGAAGGAATCAAAGAAGGCCGTAAACGAAGCTAAGTCAATAGCTTATGAAGTTTTGTATAAAAATCTCGACTCTAAGGTGGGCCAGAAGGATATATATTCTGGTTGGCCAAAGCAAGAGAAAGAAAGACCAAAGACCTTTCTCAAGTGAGATGCATTAAGGACGGGAAGGTCGCGTGCTTGTTACTCAGAAGGATATAGAGACTAGATGGGAGCAGTACTTTCATAAACTTTTCATTGGGGAAGGTAATAGAGAGATCATTTTGGTTGATTTGGCTAGTAGTGAAAGTTACTTGAATCATGCAAGCTATAGACAGATTCAAAGAAAAGAAGTAGAGGAGGCTTTGAAGGTTATGAGACCTGGGAAAGATGTAGGACCAGATGACATCCCTGTAGAAGTATGGAGAGTTTTAGGTGAGCATGGTTTGACTTGGCTTACGAATCTATTCAATGTTATTCAGTCCATGTTCTCTTCTTGCCCGACTTTTTCGGCATTAATTTACTCTTTACAAATCTTTCAAGGTAAGGGAAGTATTCAATGGCTTTCATTAAGGGAAGCTCAAAAAGCAATCTTTGATCCAATGCTTCCCTCAGAGGATGATCTAACTTCTTCAAGTCCTCTCCACTTTCAATTTTTATGGTTTTTCTGATTTTTCAATTTTGGGGTGTTTTTAAAATTTTCAATTTTTTGGTCTTTTTGGTGTGATGTGTAGATGTGCTGCTTTCCACAATTGTGGAGGGGCTTTGATGTGCTGAGTCAGAATCATCCCCAAGGGAGTAATATGCAGAGGTGTCGCTATCAGAGTTGTCCCTAGGGTGTATAGAGTTTGTGGGTTTCCTAGTGTTCTCGAGGCTTTCAATTTGGGATCCAAGCATTTCATCTTCTATTTTCATGTATGAGTTGGGGGAAGATCCTTCTTGAAATATTCAGTATATGTCTTGACTTGCTATGCTCTGAAATTTTCTCTTGAAAAATCATGGAAGGAGTCTGCTCAATTGGAGAGAATATATAGGTCTCATATTTAATATATTGTTACTCGGGCATGTATTGTTGGGTTGAGTAGAGCCTATCTCTCTGGTTTGATATCGATTGGATCCTCATATGGTGGAGTCCACATACAGAGTTCGTGTGAGTCAATGTTATTAGTCCAATTCCCTGTATGAGTAGTTTGTCCCAATGTGGATTCTTCGATGTAAGTGTGATTGTTAGGGTCAATCCAATCTATTTGATCATTGGTATGGGCCGATCCTTCCGGTTTGGACAATGTTAGAAAATAGGAATGCGGAAGTGTACCGAATAAATAAATAAAACTTCAAATGAAGACGGAATTTAACGTGGAACGGGAACCCTACTCCCTAAGGAGCAGGATGAAACCAGGGGAGAATGCCTTAAAGGGTTGATCCATGCATTGCACTTTCTTGTCTGAATACATAGGTGTGGAGCTCCTTATATAGCATTCACTGAGTCTTCAAATCTCCAAACGGTAGAAGTGGGACTAAACTCACCTATTACATAAGTGACATGCTCCAAATACTCTAACACTCCCCCTCAAGATGGAGCATGCAATGCTCAGCTTGGACAAACAGAAAGAAATTCAACTCATAATACATGACACTACAAACAATATCAATTCAACGCGCACAACTGTTGGCTGTTGACGAGGACGTCGCTTCTCATGACGTGCATGTGAGGAGGACGAATGGGCTAGAGTGTGAAGCTGGGTCTCTCCTATCACAGTATCAAAATCCACTATCGATTTCGACCTATCTTGTGCGGTGTTAGCTAACCCGTAGCTAACCAGTCTTCCCGGAGTAGAACGGTCATGGACGTGCTCCAACTCTTCTCGATACTCCTGCTTGCTAAGGCACTGACGCTCAGACACAAGCAGAAGCTCGACTCTATGGATCGTTCAGGAACACTCTCAAGAACTCTCTTAAGAACGCTCAAGAACATAACCTCACGATCACAAAAGCACGGGCACAAAGCTCTTCTCTTTATTAGAAGGGGAACTCTCTCTAGAGTGGGTGGACACTCTGTGTGTATACACTGTGTGTGTTTACAAATGAGCCACCACCTCTCCTTTATACAAGACTCAAGGAAACCCAAGGGACCCTCATTATTACAATTATAATAATGATACATAAAGACACAAAAGACCCTTCGAGTTCTTCGACAACCTTCGCGTTCCTCAGCAACTCTTCGTTTGCTCGTCTCCTCAACTCACGTATTGTCCTTTCGTCTT
Source organism: Ottelia alismoides (assembly GCA_037367405.1). Classification (NCBI taxonomy): domain Eukaryota; kingdom Viridiplantae; phylum Streptophyta; class Magnoliopsida; order Alismatales; family Hydrocharitaceae; genus Ottelia; species Ottelia alismoides. The sequence continues at coordinate 466,016 of JAZKJV010002000.1, read as the reverse complement.
CCCGCATGATTGACGCCCAGTCAACCGCCCAGTCATTAGCACACTCGTGCTCCAACGCTTGCTGATGCAGCTTTGCCATAATTCACCGAGTGTCACCGAACACTCGATCTTGTGCCAAAGGGAACGCCCGACCTCCAGACCCTCGTGTGGTAAACCCTTCCTTAGCATTCTGCATGCTAAGGGGAAAAGTCCTCCAGAACTTGGCTATCATGGCCTCCAGACCACTCTCGTACGTGTACTACCGAGAATGCTCGACAATGCTCGTACTCAGCACCTGCAACGCTCCATGCCTTTATGGATCGCCACGCATTAGTGCTGATATCGTGTGCCTTCATGCGTACGCCTCTGTGACCGTATCGTATTACTCCTCAATGCATACTGCTTCACTGCATACCGCCCTCCTGCGTTCGCATACGTACCCATTGCGTCCATCCTTTGTCATGTCCTGCACTGATGCCTGTACTCCATTGTGCTCGCACTGCTACAAGCTTCATGACACTCTGTTACCGAGCATGTGTCTTGTGTGACGCTTCTCCATCATGTACGTTAGATCCTCCAGACTCTTGTGGATAACTTCCCTCATGCCCATATATTTCGGACTCCTCCTGAAGTCCTTGCTCCATCGATCATGCAATGCTCAGCTTGGACAAACAGAAATAAATTCAACTCATAATACATGACACTACAAACAATATCAACTCAACGTGCACAACTGTCGGGTATTGTCGAGGACGTTACTTCTCATGACGTGCGTGTGAGGAGGACGAACGGGCTAGAGTGTGAAGCTGGGTCTCTCCCATCTGGCTCAGAGAGTGGTACTCTATTATAGAGATCCTATGATACCACATGAAAACCCTTGCCCACTTGGCATAGGGAATGGTCCTCTACTCTAAAGTCCCTATAGCTCACATGAAAACTCTGGTCGAAACAACAAGAATGAGGGGGATCATGACAAATGACGGCGTGTTGTCTATATTTGGAGAATTTGAATAGACATGTAACTCTACATAATACTCCCCTTTCTCCCATACTGTGCGGAATGGAAAACATCGACCGTGTTGGGAGAAGACAATAACATGGGCAAAACATGAATATTCTCAAAAATTTCTTGTGGCTTTTCGTCAAAAAAGTTTTTTGTATAAGTTGTCACACACATTTTTTTTGCAAAAAAAATCAACTAAGCCTTTTACCATTTTTTCATCTTATCATTCTTTTTTTTAAATATTTTTTTTGCATGACTTTTTTTATGTACGCGTCTCTTTCAAAAAGACATTTTTTTAAACTGGAATGCCCTCTCCTTTTTTATAACGATCTGGACTCTCACATTTTTTTCATTTTCTCGGCCCACTTGAGCCTAAATAATCTCGGCTGTTTTTTTAACACTCCTCACGTCCCACATAGTTGGGCCTCAAATATGCAGAAAAATTATATAATATTTTTTAACGTGATCGTGCCCGCTCAGGCCCCTTGAATGTATACCCCTTTTAGGGTTCCCAAGGAACCCTTAATCGATCAACCCTCCCCCCCGGACCCCTGATTAAGGAACATATACTGGGGCTTATGGAGGGAAACATTGCTTGGAGAGCATGAGCAGCCATGAGATTAGCCGCCAAGGAGAGATGGAGGATAGTGTCACATGGAGGGGAGGTCCCTGGACTGTGCCTTCTACACATGGAGGACTACGTGCTTGAGGATTTGGAGTTGGAGGTGTGCGAAGGGGAGGAGCCCTAAGGGCCTGGGAGTTTTGATGGTACCTGCGAGGTGCCGTCTTGGCCTGCGCATGAGGAGAATCACCAAGGGGGTGCCACCTATATTTGGAGGGGTCATTGGTTCCGCTTGCGTCATTTTGGAGAAGAGGGAGGCGAGCCTTCTTGTGGAGGAGATCATGGCTCGCATTGGAAGAGAAGATCGTGGCTCGTGTCTGGGGGCGCGCACAAAGGCTCGAAGGGCTCTACGATGCCATGCGAGGTGTCGCCATGAGGTTGCGTAGTGCGCCGCCTGGAGATGGGAGATCAGATCGTATGTGGTTTCCACGTCGAGAATCGAGAGGAGGGTCATGTGCGCTTTGCCTGGAGTCTTTGCAACACCGCTTGGAGTGGTCAGGAGTGTCGCACAGTCTTTTGGAGAGGACAACGTATGGAGGCGCAACAGAGAAGCGTTGCCTGGAGGGAGTTGTCTGCGGCACAGGATGAGGACATATTTAAGGTTCCAGAGAACCCTAAAAACAAAATATCTCAAACATAATATGATATTGAACAGTACAATAATCTTCATAAATACATCTTCAAGATGAACATCGAATCTCGAAAAATAAAGAACATGAAAACCTCAAGAATCTAACCCGTTCTGATACCATGTTAGAAAATAGGAATGCAGAAGTGTATCAGAATAAATAAATAAAACATTGAATGAAGACAAGATTTAATGTGGAATCCTACTCCGTAAGGAGCGAGATGAAACGATGGGAGAATGCCTCAAAGAGATGATCTATGCATTGCATTTTCTTGTCGGAATACATAGGTGTGGGCTCCTTATATAGCGCCCACAGAGTCTCCACATCTCCAAACCAGTAGATGTGGGACTAAACTCTGGATGGGGTAAATGGATCCCGTACATAAATTCTCCAAATACTCTAATAGTTAGGTCACCATGTTATTTTCTAAGGTCAAGGTAAGATGTGGATTTGTGAAGTGTTGACCTATCCCAACAAAATCGTGATGAGATAATGAAGTGAGTTGGGGTTGGTGACTCTCCTAGTCGTTTGTCTCAATGATAGATTGCTCTTCAAATTGTTCATGAGTTCTGACGAGATATCAGGAATAAGATGAGTCAGCTCATGATTGAAGTTGATCACATGGAGAGATGGCAAATATGAAGGAGTGTTGAATTTAGTCGGACGATCCAAGTAAAATGGATTGGAATTCATAGAGTGGACCAAATTCATCCGTGGGTTAGAGTCTCCCATGAATGTTGGAGGATGCTTAGAAGAAGAAAGTTTAAATGATCGGGATTTGATCGAAAAGAAATAATCCGATGGGTAGTCGGACTAATGTCCCATCATTTTCAATGGAGATGGATGAGCTATCATAATGGATATTGTTTGAAAGTGTGCAAGTACATAAGATACTCACAAGAAGAAACCCAAATTTTTATAAATCACGAAGGGAGAGTGACGACACAAGTGTGTCGTTTTTTTATATTTGAGCTCTAGTTACACACACCAATGAAAATGCAATACAAACCTCAGGTCCACTAACTCACATAGTAAAGATCGCAAGGGTCCGGCCAATTATCTTGTCAGATTTAATTGGTGACAAAATCAATCTTGAATCCTTTAAGCGAACTGTTAGGTGTCAGAAATTTTCCTAAAGACTTGACTAAATTCGTATGGCTATTGCATCCACTTTCAGCCAGTATGGGTGTAAGTACGGACCGTAAAACAGTTACCCGTGTTACTTCAGGAAAGTCCAATTGTGTTGTCCTTTAACCACCCACTACGTTAAGGGATACAGTAGTTCCCTCACTAAAAAGTAGCTAGTCATATTTAGAATCAATAGTCTGATTGAAGATTCCGAAATTTGGCTCTATCCTAATGTGTCTCTCACTTGCTCAAAAAGATAAATGAATTCAAAGACGAGGTTACTCTCCCGTAACAATTCTTGATTTTATGGTTTAATTAAGTCAGCCTTGTTTAGATGTCCCAATTTAAATTTAGGCGATCACTGAAAAATTACGTGAGCAAGAATACATGTCTATCGTCCAGTCCCAACTTCCTTTAAATCTTAAGTGACAAAACAAGAGGGAGAAAATTTGGGAAAATTCAATGCATACGAGAAACAATGATGTATGCTCAGTTAGAAGACTTACAATGATTCCTTGCAATAGCCATTTAGGATGCAATATAAGAATTTAAAAATTATTCTATATGATATGCAAGCCGACAAAACCGTACCCAGCAGAAAGTTCCATTAGCTAGGAAGACATAGTTTTGAATTTTGATTAGGTTGAGTGATCTAAAAGTGTGTCTCAATTAAGTGCAGTGTAATTCTAGGTTCTATGAGCACAAGCAAAATAATCCTACTGACTCTAATAGCCGTAAGTGCATGTCTAATCTAAGAACCACTCAAGCAGCCCCACCCTCGTCGGAGAATGAAACAGGTCCGACGCACCATAGAGAAAGATTTAAGACTTGTTTACACACACAAGATTCCAAACGGAAACCACTATAAATGAGAAATTATTATACAAATTAAAATTGTAGAAAAAAATCCTAGACTGTAAGCTCTCTCACGACTCAACTCGATCTTAATTTTATGTGGCTTTTCAGGCGGTCGATGAAGATGTATCAGTATTGAGAAAACCACTTCACGTACGTCAGGTACCTCGCACGGAAAATAAAAGAAAGAGTGTAAGAGAGTGAGTCAAAAATAAAAAATAAAAGACAAAAAATAATGCCGAAAAAGAAAAAATCTGAAAAAATAGAAAATTTATAGTGGCAAGGTTCAGGGGTTAGGTTACCCAAATGTATGGAAAACCTAACCTTAATTTTCTAGACAAAAATCCAAGTCGTTTGCCTCCTCGACAATGACGCCATTTGATATTTCCTAAATCACCCTTGGTTAAAAATAGAAATTAACACGTGAACAAAATGTGTTGTTGTTGTTGTATCAGGTAATAAATCAATAACGAAATATAACTACTTAATTAATTAATCAATTTTATTCGTGTGGTTTTATGTTCATTTAGCATAGGCAAGTCCCAGGATCAAACTCGAGGAGGCAAAGGAACAACCTAGGTTTAAGTCTATCAAATTCGATGCGCGGTTTACGCAACGGAGATTTGTTTTTGGTATTTTTTTATATTTTTTAGCTTTTTAATAAATTTTACTTAAAAATGTAATTAAATTTAGCATAAGTTTTGCAAAATATTTTTATGCAGAGAAATAATGCTATGCTCTGTGATGAAATAAGTAAATGCATTTTTATGGTTTTTAGATTATGCAATAATATGATGAAATGCTTATACAATATAGCGCAAGACTAAGCAAGCCAAGTCAATTAATCCAAATAGCACATCCTCCATTTATTATCGCAATTAATTATTCAATTACGCTCTGTTTAAGTTCCCTAAAATAAATCTCCGCAAATTTAAGCATAATTTATTGAACAAGAAAATCAATGAATTAAAAGACAAGTGCTCTAAAATGAACCAATTAGAACTTCAAGTAATTACTGTTAAATAATGTCTCAGAACTAAAATGTTAGCGTTCAATATTATAGATGATCAAATAAACTTTAAACGACACAAAGAATTTGAAATTATGATAAATATTATCCACGATATGTATAATTGAAGTTTAGGGATCTATATGTAAATGAAATAAATGAAATTCTTGCAAATATATCCCTGCGGAGACTGTTTTGCAATTCTGAGAAATCGACTGGGCTCTTGTGTAAATTACCCCCGATGGGGGTCTTGATATAATTTCGAGAAGCTTGGAGGGTAGCAGGGCAATTTGGCGAGGGGGTCACGTACACCTTACATGCCCTCGACCTTCTAGGGATTCTGGAGAAGGCGAGGGTGTTATTACAATTTCTCCACTGCGCATTGCATGACGCGCAAGTGGATCGGAGGCTAGGGAGGCTTGGGTTGAGCCTCCACATGGCGTGATGATGTTCTTCGGTGTGGCTCGAGGCTCATGGCTAGGACAATCGGTTCGGAAGATACACATGTGGAAGATCAGAAGCATCCGCAGGCAGTTGATCCAGGGGCCAATATTGGGGCTTTCGAGTGGGGATGGATGTCCTAAATGGCCAATGTTCCTGATCTTGTGGCCCCTGTAGAACCTGGAGCATGGTTGCTCCATGTCGCAGTGGTTGTACGCAAGTCTGATGATGGGGGTTGACCGATGTTTCTCTTAACAATAATGGTGGCCGACACACGGCCATGGGACGTCAGGGTGGAGGACGTGAGGTGATTGTTGAGCATAATAGGCGCAGTAGCACCTTGGCGAAGATGCATGTGATGGTCGACAAGCCTCTGGCATGGATGTTGATGAAGGTGGCATGCAGAATATGGTCGGGCGATGGAATGAGTGCGGATGGATTCGACCTAGAGCGAAACCCTTGGAAGAGGGATGGCTCTGGTCGATGAAGGTGATGTCAAGGGTGTTGTTGGTGATCAATGGAGATGCAAATCGTAATGGTGGAGCAAATGCAGGGAGTACCTAGTAAGAGGCAATGGACATGAATGGAGTACTTGACTATGTGGGAGGTACATCTCAATGACCCAAAGTCGGAGCAGGAGCAGACATACAGTAGGAGCACAACCTGCAACAAGGCGAGCGCCTTGGATCTCATCGAGGAAGGGGACCAGACAATCACCATAGAACCTTCTTCAATTTGTAGTCAGCGGATACAAAACATCAGAGGGGTGCGTGGTTTTTATAGTAGGAAGAGGGCGACGAAGGGATCATTGATGAGGATTCAATGACTGGAGATTGGATTGACGAGACAACTCATTGGATTTAGGGAAGGTGGCATTGATTGATTGGGGTATAGATTGGGGAAGAAGACCGATTAGGATTCGTGGGGAGATTGATGAGGAGCCATACATGGAAGATGGTTGAAGAGACTGCGGGTTGGCGCAGAGAGATTCACAGCAAGTGAATTGGGAAAGTTGGGGAGGAGATGACAGGAGGAAGGAGAAGGGTTTGCATTGTCCGATCAGCCGAGATCGAATCGCCCAGATTGTACCAAATGGATACTAAATTTTTTATTTTTTTGTTTAATTATTATTTATTCATTTTTAAATTTAAAAATAATTTTGAAAATACCAAAATGGGTGACAATTGTAGCTCCAGGAGCTACCATGTATCACTCCCAGAAAACTCATAAACTAAAATGAAAAAAATCAAAAAGAAATATCAAATGACCTGGAATCGAAAAATTTTCTTTACAAACTTTTATGAAAAGGACAAAATCAAAATAGGTCATTTGTACGAATTGATAATTTTGATGGTATTTTATGTGTATAAATAACCTTGATTTTTGGGTTTTGTATTTTTGTTGTCATTTTTAAGTAAGATAAAAATCGAGAAAAATATGATAAAATATAAAAGACAAATATTTACACTTTACACTATTTTTGTATTTTTAATAATTATGAAAATAAGAAAATAAAATAAAGTACGATAAAGAGGACTTTTGTACATATTGTTATTGAGGACCCAAACTATCAATTTCCTTTATTCTGGTTTTATTTTATCTTTGGTTTTTTATGTATTTTAATAAAAATTTTGTCAAATAAAATAAATGAAAAAAAATAAAAGAAAAAGCGTCAAATATGTACATAAAATGGTAGATCAAGATCGGGTAAAATACACAATGTACAAAAGAGGCCCAAACCTGACTTTCACATATGAGCTTTGATTCACTTGAACTTTATCTCGTTTTAAAGGTAATTGAATGTACATTAGTTCAAAAGTGAGTAGGATTAAACCGAACACTATATGAGAAAGATATCAGCGTTTTAGTCTGATTATCCTGAAATTAGGGCTTGAGTTGTGAGCAACTTATTTATGTCGGTGATTTTTTGTATTTTTCGTTTATTTGTGTTAGTAATATGTATACAATGGAGTGGTTTCAGGTAATTTGGAGTTAGCATGAATTAATTAAAAATCATGAAAGTTAGCTTATTTTACACGTCAATTGGGTTGGGATTTTTAGCTTCTTATTTTATGCAATGATGAATGACAAAATACAATTGTTATTTAAATGCTAATTTTGCAAGAAATGTGATAAAATGTAGATGAATTTTGAGGAACTACGCTTAATTAATCTCTTTTAGAGTGATGAATTTCATATTCACCACATTTCTAAATAATGTAAATTATATCCACATTATTTGTGAAAGTTAATCATATTTGATTATCCAAATTTCTAATGCTCAGATGATATTACTTATGAAAAAATTTCAAAGTCTTTCAAGAATTGTGTGCCATCTCCTCAAATACTTTGTGATAAGGTCAGGATGGTTGTATAGTCCAAGCATAGTGACTTGGATAGTGAGATCTAATCTCACATCCACATATAACAGACTACTCAAAGGTGTCTGATTGTGTCATACATAATATTCCATCTTCTCATTGTATCCAAATCACATTCGGATCAATGTCCAACAATTGGATCAAGATTAGATATCTTATCCTCTAAGAGGAGTCACTAAAATCCAAACATGTTTCATCATTCCCTCATAATGTAAGTCTCATGGTATACAAACATTTAAGATCACGTCATCCTCAAGTATTCCTAATACACGTACATCCTGCATACTGGAAGACCTATAATAAACCAGAAGCTCTGATCTTATTTGAACTATATCCTTCAAGGTTCGATAATTAAGTTTCTCATTCGATCATTGGGAATAGGAATCGATTATATGCTTTCCAAAAGCATATATCATACCTACAAATCTTATCTTGTTTCCAAAACAAGATGACTAACGTTGGAATTTTTTTTGAAGCCAACTAACGTTGGAATTTAATTTATCCTAATATCTCATGAGTAAACTCATATCTTCTCGTTCAGTAGTGCACCTGTATGATCCTTTTGAGAGATCGTAATACTCATATGCCTGTGTATACACAATAGCTCACTGGTGTATAATATAATCCTTGATTAGGTCACCGACATAATAGTCTTTCTAATGTATATATTTAGACATATAGCAATGCATATGTCTTCGGTCAGAGGATGCCTACCTATACATGAGAGCATACGACATAGGTCTTAGCTATCTTGATCCCATTAAGTCAACTCTTTGACCTAACTCATCCAAAACCTTCGAATCTCTATTCCAGTGAGAGGACCTACATCTAGAGGTCAGTCATATGTCAGCTTTTGGAGTAAGGAATGCCATCTCTTTCTTAAGCCAGAGATCCCTTCTTGATTATCACATGATGGTGTGGTTGAGTCCTCAACCTAACTCTTTGAATGTTCGATACTACACCAACTTCCATGATCCAACCTTTTGGATTAACAACTGTATGATATCAAGATAGGCATGGTATATAACCCAAATTGTACTATAGCACTTCAATACTTCATAATTCTCCATAACCAAATAATTGTCTTATATGTCCAAAATTGTTCTGATTAAGAACTTGATTTATTTAAAATAACATGATTATTGCACACATTACGAAACATTTTAGTTTTTTTTAAAACAAAGAGGGACCAAAAACGAAGACATGCATACACCCACCCACGCATACCCACACACCTAGACACACGTACATATGCACATGCTCAACCACCTACACACGCACACATGCACGCACACACACACCCTCCACACGTACACACGTATATGCATGCTCAGACACATACGCGCATGCACACACACATGTGCACAAGCACACACGTGCATGTACATACACACACAAATAAGGACTAATTACAAGAGCCAAGTCTTGAGAAGAAATCTCACAAGTTGGATAACATTATCAACATAGAAACGTTCAACTCTAAAAATTACCAGCTTGGTCATAAGGTGGCTACCGGTCTCCACACCTCTATAGGTCGCCTGAATTGATAAATAAATAGATTGCTCCTGAAGTCCATGTGTAAGGGGGTATCAATCCAGGAAATACTCATTACCTCCCATTTTTTATGAGAATACATGCAAAGTCAAGAAGAGGTATATGAGATCCTCCCTTGCGTAATTGCAAAAAACACAAGTATCATCATCACCTAGCACAAGGGTAGCCCTGCGCACTTTAATGGAAGTTCACTGCAAATGCAGCATCTAAGAGAAGAACTTAATCTTAATGGGGATCTGACAAGACCAGATCAACTTGCAATCATGTTTCCTTTTCCGTGGAGTAGATTTTGCAATTAGTGAGGGTGCAATAGGTCTCTCTAACAGAGTAGATACTATCACACCATAACATGTGATCATGCCAAAAATAAGGGCTCACAAATCTAGATAGGAAATCGGTAAGGTAGATGAATTCTGCGAGTAGATTGGACAAACCTAAGTAAAATTTAGCATCCACTAGCCATTAGTCCAACATCTCACACAAATTTATTATGATTTGTAGCCAAAATGTAAAGGGGAGGAAAAATTCTACTTAGAGTTCACTCTCCCGTCAAATTTTCCATTTAAAAACCAAAATTGGATCCATGAACACGCTCTTTACCCTCTTAATTTGAGGGGATTTGTGTCGGTTTTAGCAAGTCATACAACACAAGTTATCAAATGACAACATACGAAATAGTTTGGGAATTAATCCGATGTGCTCGATTGTTTATTTTACTTGGGAAAGTTCTAAAGTCAAACTCAAGGATGTAATATGAGGGTTTAGAATTATTTTTCAAACAATCCAGGATTAGATTTTCAAGAGATGAAAATTTTAGGGGTTTTTAGATTTTTGCAAATTTGTATAACTTTTAAAATAAAAATGCATTTAATTTAAGCAAATATGATGCAATTTTTTTATTTTTTAATGCAGTAAAATGTGTGAAAGAGAAAAAAATGTAATTGTTTAGATTAAAAAAAGGTGAAGATGAATGCAAAGATAGACTGCAAGCGAACAAAAAAGCCAATTCAATGTGCGAATTTCAATTTAAATCCAAGCCCCATGAGTCAATTAGTTTCAGGGAATATGTGGTCCATAAATGTAAAATTAATTCCCCTAGAATTATTCAAATTTTTCAAAATTTTCTGAGCTAATAAGCAAAATGTATTCACATAATAGATAAGTCAATGATGAATGAACAACTTCCTCAAATTTATTGACGAAAAAAGTCTCAAAATGAACAATTACATGTCCAAGATGATAGAGAATTGCAAGACCTTTAAAACGACATCATGAACATAAAAATTGGATGCTAAATGCTCAAGATAAGAGTAAAATAGTCCAATGGCATAGATGCAATAGAAAAAACTAAGAAAGCTTTCAAAAAGCACCTTCACAAGGACATTTGTGAAAATCTTGAAAGCCAGAGAGGGATGTCAGTAATTTTTCTCCGCATAGAAGGGTATTCTGGTGAATTTCAAGCGACACAACGGTATGGGTGCAATTTATCCTAGGTCACATGCAGAATCTCACATGCATCTAGGACTTCTAGACAATTGCTTGAAGTATGAGGGGCATGCTCGTAAAATCACCAAGCTCACGTGTGTGAAACATGTGGCTCAACAATGCTCGGGTGGCGGAGGAGACTTGGGTCATGTCCTCCACATGGCATCCTTTGCTTGCTTCGACTCTCTGAAGCTCTTGGCTCAGATCTCTTAATGAATGGTGAAGATTAAGGTCATGGATCTTGATCATACGGTGATTGTAGCACCTAGAGATGCCCTCCAACTCTCTCTTCTTCAAACAAATATGGAAGAGGAGAACCCAGATGGACTCTGTTGTTGAAACAAAGGTGCCTTCAATGGTCGACACATGACCAAGGACCATCAGGGCAGTTGCTTGATGGTATGATCCTGAAAGTTAAGACGAAGACTCGAGGTTGTTCCTCGGTCTTGTTGTTAGAGCACAAAAGAAGGTGGAATATGGGCAGAGTTCCTTGCGTAGATGGAGGAAGGATCTGAGCTCTGATGGCGTGTCCACATGAGATGGGTGATTTTGGAAGAAAAGAAATGAAGCCAAGGGTAATGAGATGAGGGTTATATCTTTGATGATCGGAACTGGTGGAGGCAATTGGGCCGTAATTTCATAGAAGAAAGGAGGTGACGGGTGAAAGGGATGAAGGAGAGAATAAAGTAGGAAGACCGGGGGTGGGAGAAGGATAAGGAAGAGAGAAAACTACATTATGGTTTTCTTGGAAGTATTGGAGGGGAGATGCCTCGCTCTAATCGTCACCTTCAGAGGGCTGGTGGAGGACGCCCTCAAAGCTTGGATGCATTGGAAGAAATGCAACATCAACAACAAGGTGTTTGGATAACACCTTAGATCTTGCTCAACACCGAGGTCTTAACCGCGAAGGACAGAGCTGCTATCACCAGCTCCATGCCCTCTATCTCTCTATCTCTATTGATTCAAGTCGAAGATGGTGGATGGTTTTAACAGAAGAGGGGAAATGCTTAAATAGGAGAGGTTGAAGAGTTGGTTTGGGTTTTGATTGGGTAGAGGCATGACGATGGAGAGGATAACTGAGGGGGGGAGAAGGGTGACGGGACAGATGTGTTTTCCGGGAGAGGATAAGAAAAGAAGGCATAGAGGAGAACGGTCGAAGGTTTGGGATTTGGTCGTTAGGGAGAGGTAATGGTGGTTAGGGTTCTCAGAGGTTGATGAATCTCATGTTCGTCACTTTAAAACTGACTAATAAGCTCAAATCCACAAAATACATTAGCATTTCTTCATCTATATTACATAATTAGCATTCATGCATAAATAAATAATAATTGCATTTTATGATTCATAATTACATTAAAATGAGAAGCCAAGAATTCCAACCCAATTAACCTGTAAAATAGACTAACTTCGCCGATTTTTAACTAATTCATGCTAACTTCAAATGACCTAAAACCATATCCATTGTGTACATATAACTAACGAGAATAAGAAAAATATTAAAAAAATCACTGACAAAAATAAGCAGACCAGAAACTCAAACCCTAATTTCAAGATTTCCAAATTAAAACACCGATATCTTACTCATATAGTATTCGATTTGATCCTACTCACTTTTAAATTAATGTATATTCAATTATCTTCAAAAGGAGATCAAGTTCAAGTGAGTCGGAGCTCATATGTGAAGTTGGGTTTTGGACCTCTTTTGTACATTGTGTATTTTACCTGATTTTGACCTATTATTTTATATACATATTAAACCTTGTGTATATTATTTCTTTCTCAGTTATTTTCTTTGACAAAAGTTTTATTAAAATGCATAAAAATCGAAATCCAAAATGAGCTTGACATCAAAGAAATTAATTGAGTCTAAGTGTTCACCAACAATTTGTATAAAAGTCGTCTTCTTTGTACTGTATTTTATTTCTCAGTTTTCTTAATTATTAAAAATAAAAAATAGATTAATATGTAAATATGTGTCCTTGATTTTATCTATTCATCGACAACATCTCATACCCTCTTCATCTCAGTTTGACTACCCTCATCAACAACCAGAGCCCGCATCGACACAGGAGCCCCATCTTCCTCCTCCGCCTATCTCCTTCGTTGGGCACTACTACGTCGACTCCAACCTCTATCAATGCACCTCCAGCTAGGATCTCCATGCTTCTCCGCCGACCCCAAACCACCCACGACGCACTCCACCAGCCCCTAGGAGCTCGCAACCACTCCACCACACCAAGGGGGCTCCATCGCTCCTCCACCTTCGCTCGCTTCAGGAAGAGCCTCCTCCACCTACGACAGTCGAGCTCAGCCCAAGACCCTCCCCCATGTGCCACACACGTGCAGGGAGGGGACTTTTACCAGAAGCACCCTGAAGACCCCCCCATTCACCAGAAGACACCCATGCACGTGACTCGCAACCTCCATCGTGGAAAATTTGCAAGGGCACCCCTAGAATATCCATCAAATCACAGAAGCGACCCCCTCCATCAGGGGCATGTGCAACCTCTATCGTGGGAAATTTGCAAGGGCACCCCCAGAATATCCATCAAATCACATAAACGACCCCCGACATGTGCCCCTTGGAAATTTTGCATCCTAACCCCATAGGGTCTCGGTAATTCCACTTTAGCCTCTCTATCTGCGTTTTCTATTTAAATTCAATAATTGTAATATTGCAATGAGACCCCTGACTTTCTTCTGTAATTTGAAAAATATCTTCGAATCATTTTATCATTCTGAAAACAACACTTTGTTCTACAATTAACTCTCTACATTATGGCATGCTTGTTATATTTTTGTTCTCTGTGGTTAATTAATAATTAATATTCTTGCAAAAAATTGCTGATGTTACCTATTCTGTGATTAGAAATTTATAATTAATTAACCATAACTCCAAAAAATTATCAAATATTTACGGATTCTATAATTAATTGTATTTTACATCGTACCCAAAAAGAAGTGCAATTGCATGCATACTTTATTCTTTAAAAAACATTTTGTGTATTTCAATAATTAATTTTTTAATAAGAATTAAATTCAATATTTTTATAGTTTAGAATTTGTAGAGATAGATCTCCTAGTGACACATCTTAGATAATTTTATTTCCTGAAAATAAGTAGATCTAATATTTATTATAACTAATTGTTGAAAATCTCATGTTCTTCATTCATTACTTTATAAAATATTCATATTGCATCCAAAAATTCAAAAAAAATACAGTGCATCCATTTCATCATTAGTCACATCTCAACCAAGTTTCGTAATTTTTGGACTTCGTTTAACTGAAAACTACATTTTAGTCCGTAAAATTGCCACATTTACATTTGCATTAAAATATTACATCAAAAATACCAAAAATATCCGCTCAAAACCGCGCATGAAATTTGATAGACATTTCCTAGATTGTTCCTTTGCCTCCTCGAGTTCAACCTCGGGACTTGCCCAAGTAAAACAAACATAAAATCACTTAAATTAATTGGATTATCTATTTAAGTGATTATTTCTTGATTGATTCTGATCACCCGCCTACAACGAAACGACACGTCATAATTTTAAAATGATAATTCATACAAATTAATGAGGGTAAATCCGAACTCCTTAGAGGTTTAGCGATGTCTTGTGGTCATTGGGTGGTTGAAGGAAGTAAGGTTGTGGACATTGGTAGGGGATAAGTAGCCAGTGATCGGTCGATGGGAGAAGGAAGATTTGGTTGTTAGTGGTGATAAAGGAAGGAGATGAGTTGGAGCAGAGCACGATGAAGGGTTGTGGCCATAGGGGAATGGTGGTTGAAGGAAGAATACCTGCAAGGTTAACGCATACACCAAGCACAAAACGAACCTTTAGAGATGAAAATGGGGGCGAAATAGGGGCTTTGTTAAAGGCGAAGGAGTTGAGCCCTAATGGGTTCATGCCCCTTTGCAAGATTCGTGAACGTACAAGGTGGAGGAGGAGACGGCGAAGCAGGCAAAGGAAGGGGATGGGTGCGCGAATATGGTCAGAAAACGGTGAAGGTGATGGAGTGCTAAGGTAATAGAATCGAAGTGTGTATGTGTATGGTGAGAAAATGGATAATAAGGAGAAGAGTCAAAGGAAGATTACATGGAGAAGATGAGGAACACAGAAAGGAACTCGAAGGGTAGAACAATAGGCATGTGGTTGAGGAAAATCTTCCTAGATCGTTGCTTGAAAAACATGGGGCAAGAGGACCGAAGCTCAAACAATGGATAGCATTGCTACACGTCGAAGAAGACGTGGATCTCACTGGAGGAGAACTTCCCTCTTCGCTCAGTCCCTCACTCAATCTTTGTCATGTTAGGGTAGGATCAAGGGTTCCTCGCATGAGCGGCCGGATCGCGCACATGGGCGGTGGAGATGGAGTATTTGAAGGGGGAGGAGTGGTTCATGTTAGACCATCGTCGAAGTTCAACTGCCTAGGTGTGATCAGAGGTTGAATGGGAGTGGTGTTAGGTCATCGACGAAGATGTGGGCAATTAGGGCTTGGATGTGGTTTAGTTAGTTATCGAAGAGGATGTTCGGAGGAGTGGACGAAAAAATGAGAACGGATGGTCGCATGATTTGAACTTTGCTCAAGGGAGCGATTGGAGGTTGACGACGATGCTCGACCATTGGATCTGGGGATCCAATGGTTTGGGGGTGAGGTGCTGGGCAACAGCTCTAGTGAGATAAGATGATCTCATCAGACGGTGGGGAAGCGCAATGTAGATGGATGGATGAAATTGAATTCATCAGGAGGATCCAACAGTGGGAAGATGAGGTAGATGGAGAAGAAAGGTCGAGACATGTGGGCAGCTGCAGAGGTGCCTCACAGACCAATGAGAAAAAGTAAATGAATAAAAATAAAGAAAAATCTAAAAAATAAATACAAGCCTCAAATGAAAAAGTGTTGAACATGAAAGTTGCAGATCTTTTCAAGATCTCCAAGTTTGATGTTCAATCAAAGTAAAAATAAATCACTTATGAATTTTGTAACTATGTTTAAATAATTAAAAATACCACTCTTAATTTCTTTTGTGATTTTTTTATTTTTAATTTGAAATTAATGACAAAACACACATGTGCAATATTAATCTAATTTCTACGAGCTTTTAAATAATAAGAAAATACATAAAATAAAGACACAATAATAGAATTATTTATAAACAACAATTAAGGCTAATTATTTACAAGGTATTAGTTGTTAATATTAATTAATTAGTCTTGAATCTTATTGAATGGTTTAAATAAGAGGAATAATAAAGAAAGATATGATGATAAATTATGGGTTTATCAAGGAACATGGAACAAATTCTTATCACGGAAGAGCATAGAATATGGTGATTGCTCTTCCAATATGTGGATGGCATACAATTTATTAGATACATAGTAGTGAGAACATCAGCCCAAAAGGTGGGAGGAGTCACACTTTGAACATGTAATGTGCGAGCCACATCAAGGATGTGGCGATGTTTCCTTTCAGGTACACCATTTTGTTGGGACGTATATGGGCACGATGTTTGGTGAATGATGTCATGCACAGTAAGTAAAGAGCGAAGATAACGATTATAGAAATCAAGAGCATTATCGGTACAAATAGTCTTAACATGAAAATCAAACACATTAATCATTTCCACAAAGAAGTTTTCAGTAATAGTGCCGACCTCATATTTTGATTCAAAAGGAAAGCCCACGAAACTCGGGTAAAATCATCAACAACAACAAGATAAAATATGTGTCCCAAGTGATCGAGAGCATGACTAGGCCCCTACACATCGAAGTGCATTAACTCAAAAACAGATTTGTTGACACAATCATGATAGCTTGGAAAAGAACTCCTATAATGTTTTCCAAGTCGACAAGTTTAACACTGGAATAATGGTGATGTAGGATTTAAGGTAGGATTCTTCTCGATTTCTGTAGAGGCAAATGACCTAGACACAAGTGCTAGGGGTAGGTAGACGATTTCCCATTAGATGTAGAAATATGACCACTGCAAGGAGACTATGTCAATCGTACACACCCCTTCTTAATGGCTACAACCAATCACCTAGCATATTGCATATTGTGAAAGACAGGAGATACTAGGTAAAAAATTGTATGACAATTAAGCTCCTTCATAATTCTTGAAACAAATAAGACTCCTGGGAAATTCAGGGCCTAGAAGAACATTGTTTAGCCTAATATTCAGAGCCACTTGAATCTCCCCAAGTCCAGCAATAGGAGATAGTATGCCATCTGCACTACGATGTTACGGTATCGTGCAAACTCTCAAATGTAGAGAAAAGATTTTGATTGCCTCTAATGTGCCGTGATGCACAAGAGTCTACCAACCAATCAGAAGAACAAGATTTACTCTTACGAGAATAACACAATGGGGTATACCTGAGGAATATGCAAAGGAAGCAATATCGAAATAAGTGGTGCCTATGGTAGATCTTTTGCCGAACGAAGGTTGCGATGTGACTCCATGCTGACTAAATTGTTGCATCAACTCCTCATACTCTTCTATGAACATACTTGATGAGGTATCATCATGCGAAATGGCTTGATGTGCAATTTGGGGTCTTCCATGCTTTCCCCAATATCGATCCTCAGAATGGAAAATGCAACAACAAAAAGTACATGGGGGCTTGACACATAAGGAATCACGACCACATCCTCTGCTTCTAAAGAAGGGTCCTCGCCCTCTTCTTGAAGATATTGCTATAGCCTATGGTGTCTCAACCCCTTCTCTACCGGAAGAGATATAGACAACCTACTTAACCTATTGTACACTTCTTCCATAGATGGAATCTCAAATGTTGTGATCATCTATGCTCTGGTTGCTTCATAGATAGGTCCAACCCTTCAAGGAAGAGTCCAACCAACAATGGAGATTTGAAGGCAATTTAGGTTGGACAACTACATATAGGCATATAGGAATTCAGTCTCTGGAACCCAGAATTCAATGCCGAATAAAAATGGGCTAGAGGGCGACCACTTTGTTGTTTGACATGAGTGTTCATGGAAAGCCATTATGGAATAAAAGTAATTGAAAATCACTCCTTAATGGAGAATAACTATTTTCATAATAGGCCCCTTCGTACAAGTAGGGTTATTGATGAATCTCCATTTCAACACCTTTATTCAATAACTTTAGCCATAAAATCCTAGTTAAGTACATGTAACTATCATTAATTTGTATAAAATAACATTCTTTATTTATTCTATTTATACTGTATAAGATATAATATTTAATGCTAAAATAGAATCAAGAAAAGAAAAAGAAATGAAATACCAAAGATATTGAATGACTCTAAACATTGAGACTAAGTCAAGAATTAACTTGTCGACAATAAATAAAGTAGGGAGAGATAAGAGACAAAAATAATAATAAATTCCTATTTATTTATTCTGCAGTAAGTTCATTTTGGGACCTATTTTATTCTTTATTATTTATGCATCAAATCAATAATTGTACATGAAAGTTGTAAATAAAAATATATAGAAAAATAGAAATTTATTTCATATAATAATAATACACAATGTACCATAGACATTCAAAATAAAAAGCTAAATTCCAAATTTCACAAACATGTATATACTCCATATGAATTCAAAATTGAGCAAAATCAATTTTAGTTGTATATACTTTTAATAGGCCATTTAATGAAGGTGGTTTCGTTTAATTTGGAGGTAAGATGCAAAAATTATATTTTGGATCCCTATTATATAGCATACCTGAACAAAATAATCATTTTATTTACTCTATATATTCTTCAATATTTTATATTTTTACAATATTGTAAATAATATCTATAATACATGTACATAGTTAGAATAAGGAAAACAATTAAAAATACAATTGATAAATAAGTATATTAATATATATATATATATATATATATATGAATTATACATACTTGTACCAATAAAATAAATATGTTTATTTATTTAAGTATAAATATAACTTTAGGAAAAAATAATAAAAATACATTTATATGTATTTAAAGACGTTGTACATAAATAAATTATG
Source organism: Ottelia alismoides (assembly GCA_037367405.1). Classification (NCBI taxonomy): domain Eukaryota; kingdom Viridiplantae; phylum Streptophyta; class Magnoliopsida; order Alismatales; family Hydrocharitaceae; genus Ottelia; species Ottelia alismoides. The sequence continues at coordinate 446,915 of JAZKJV010002000.1, read as the reverse complement.
CATATAAAATAATAAAATAGAAAATAGAAAATAAAAATAAAATACCCTATATATAAGTAGATATACCTATATTTATACTTGTAAAAATAAACATATAATAAATAAACTCATAAAAATAATTAAAAACAAGATTAAAATACTACATAAAATAATAAACATTTTTATAATTTAACCTAAATTTAATAAAGTCATTTTATTATTTTAATTTGAATTAATAAACATTTTTATTTTCATTTTGTTTTCTTCCTGACCACATGGACCAATGAGGGCACGGTCAGAGTTGACCTCGATCAACGCCTCGCCCCTCATAGGTCTGCAGCTTACAGGCCTACAACCTTGACTTTCTCGATTTTTTCTCATAAGATTCTTTCACCATTTTACATCGAATCCTTCACAAATTTTGTACCCCGATCAACGTTCTATCTCGCGTACATCATTCCTCAATCTAAGGAAATCTGAGACGAGCACCATTCCTAATCCAATGTCGCCTATGTACATATACATCATCATAACCTTCTTAAATTTTTGATCTCGTTTAAACCCTCGAAATCTCCTTTTGTGTGTGTGAGGTTGCTTGTGATAGAGGCTCTCTCATCGATCAATTTGGTGTAGGGAAAGAGTTGTCCTTCCTGGTTGTTCCACCATCGCCGGAGCTCCGCTCCAACGTGTTCATCGGATCCTTGTCTTAGGCAGGTTAAGGCATAGAATAAGGTAACTTAGGTAGTTTCTCATTGTAGCTTTTAGTTCTTGCCTTTAATTCGCGTTTTTATTCACTAAAGTAGTGTAGATTTCAAACCGCGTAGTTCGCCGGAGCTCTACTCCGGCAGGCCTTCTACTTTCCTTTGTTTGTTCTACGGCCCGCCAACCAACTCTGTTCCATACCCCCTCAGTTCACCTATGCCTCAAGCGCCTCCATTCAACATAATACTATCTATATTAGGAATTCAACTCTCCACCTCTGCCCTATGCCGGAGAGCGCTGCCACAACCCATATCATCCATTTCACATGAATAAGACCACAAAGACCCTAGGTTTTGTATGTTTGATCTTGCTTACAGGTGTTGGAGGTCCAAGGCCTCACCTGTGGTGGTTTGGACAAGAGCTTAGTTCCCTGGAACCACTTTCTTCCTCGAGCTGCCAGGGCCCCATCGATGGGTCCTGAAATGATTTAAAGGCTTCTACAAGGGCAGAGGAGCTCCAGCTCCATTCCGAGCCCCCTGTAGACATTTGAGACCACCGGAGAAGGAAGCTTTAGTCGATCGAAGGAGCCCTATCATTGAGTTCTTCATTGTTCCTTGTGAAAAACAGAAGTCGTTCGATCGGGTGCCAGTGTCAATTTATACAACGATCATTGGATCACACCACGCTTCGATTATTAGATTGAGCCCTCGATCTAATCCCAGCCATCCACGTTGAAGTGTCATCCATCAATCACATCGCAACACAAGGATTAGTGAAGCAGATCAGGTTGTCAACTCGTACGTTAATGGGGTAATTTTTCAATATATCCCCTAGTTTTATATTTTATCACTTTCCATAATCTTTCAACTGTAGTTTAATAGTTTTGTAATAATTATAGTTGGACCCTCCACTTCCTGTGATTTTATAGATTGGTCCCTCGCAACGACACCTTACGTGCATTTGCGCATGAGGCATGGACCTTCGTATTTATTGTATTTTATTTAGTCCATTAAATGTTAAAAATTATGCAATACTTTTTGGACATTTTGCATTGAGGACCTGTCTCTTTTTTAATATCGCAATCATGGCCACAAATTTCAGCGAAATTTGGTTGAATTTTTGTCAAATATCAATATCCTATTGAAATTCGACCGAAATGGCTGAAATGACCGAAATATGGGGGCCCTAGTACAAAAAATGACTGAAATGACCGAAATTTGTTTATTCTAGGCTTATTGCATGTTTAGCCCAAGAGTTCTTTAGGGGGTTATGGAAACTAATAATACTTTAATTAACTACAATGAGGTCCATGTTAGTTTAAGTATTTTGTTTCTTTTATTTACATTATTAAAAATATTATCTTGCATCTAAAAATTATAGGATAAATATTTTAAGTGTCTAATAGTACCTCAAATCATATATATTTTTCGTGGGGTGTTTAATTATGCTTTCCTATTTTTAAAATACCAAAACCTTGCATTGTGCTAACGTTTCCATTTAAAAATACATAAAAATTATAAAACCATTTTGAAAAAATCTAAAAATAAATATTTTTTATTACTCTATTTTATAACTACAGATAAAAAATCCCTAAAAATAGAAATGAAAATCGCTAAAAATTAAAAAGCTCTAAAATCATTACAAAAATCATGAAAATTCTTTTTAAAATCCAAAACTATCTATTCCTATTTCTTAATTTTATTGGTATTATATTATATATATCGTATTTAAGGAAGATTGGATTAAATATATAATTTTAATACCTTAAAACATACGACCTATTTACTTGTTCCCTATTTTAGGGTATTTGGACTATAAAAATACATAAAAATTAGAAAAAATTGAAACAAAGATAACAAAAATAGAGGAAAAAATATAAAAATAAAAAAATATGATTTTGTGATATTTAAAGTATTTATAGTTATATTAATAAACGTTGAAGAACACATTTCTATATATAGCTATATTTTCTTATATAATTATTAATATTATTATTATTACTTAAATATATTCTAAAGCCTCTAAAAAATAAAAAATATTGTACCTTAGGGTATTTTCCTAATTTGTACCTATTTTCTATATTTATTATATATATTATCTATATTATAGCATACACCTTTATCTTATTCTACTAAAAGTAAAAGAAACTAAAAACCAGTTAATAGAAATGATAATATAAATATAAATTAAAGCCAATGTAAATATAAAAAAACCATAAAAATATACCTAATTAAAAACCCACAAAAAATACAATAAAAAAGATGAAAATAAAGGAACATTTTTTGCAATCATTGCACAATCTATCATGTTTGCTCCTTAAGTTCGACACACTACATACATACACCTATACACACATTCTGTAGAGTTATAATAAATTTTGACACCACATTTTTATTTAGCGTTGCTTCATCTATTTATGGGTTGATTATTGTTTGAAATCAAGATTCTTGTCGGTCGCCTCAGGGACTGTGTTCCCACCTTGTTTGAAATACAAGACCGATAGGATTTTGACTTCAACAAATGACACCGTTGCTGGGGAGCAATGCCGCATAGATTGCATACTTTGTTTCATCCTTCTTGTCTCTCATTTTTCTTTATTTCTTTACTTGTCATTTTATTTGATCTTAATTATGAACTGTCTAAGCCTAATCTATGTTTAATCTTCTTGCGAGGGTCCACAGATCGAGGGAGGTACTCCTAGGAGGCCTAAACACCCACGTAAAGCGAAGTTGGCTTTTTCCTGTACAAGCTAAAAGGAGAGAACAACAGGAGAAGACTTAGAGAATTTTTAAGATAGTGTAATTTGTCTTTTATTTTATTTTATTTTGTAATTTAAGTGTGAGAGACATTAGATTTTGTAATAACTTAAACTCTCCAGGAAACTTCGACACTTCACCAGGTCCACTGTTCGAATGATTGTTCACTTGGGGGCTTCATCGACTTTTTCACATTTTTTTCCGTTTTCTTTTTCTTTCTTGTGTTTTGCGTTTTTTGTATTGCTTTTATTTGTTTTGTGTGATTGAGCCTTAGCATAGATTTGCTTATTGTTAGATTAAATCCACAACCCTAATTAAATTGCATGTACCTATAAAATTTTGTCTGAACTTAGTCAAACTGAATTGCTTCTTACTTAGACCTAGAATAGAGTGTCGCGAGGGACTCTATACAACGCTTGCAGGACCCGATGTAGCGGGCACCAAAGAGTTCCCAAGATCGAACTTTTGGATTTTATTTCTGAGTAATTAGCATCTTGTGCTTTACGCTGATGCAGCGTGGATTCAACGGATAGGGTCCAATATTTATCTAATTTTATTGGTCAGTTTTATTTACGTTTATTTAAGTTGTCGTGTCTTTAATTAAATAAATGAGATCGCCTGTGATCTCCAACAATTAGTTACAGATTTGATTTTTAAATTTGGTCGGTTAATTAGTTAGAGTCTAATTATGATAATTAGTTGTCAATTTAAATTAGTTTACTATTTTTGTAATTTCATACCTCCAATATAAAGGGATGAGGGTCCATTGGTTTTAGGGAGTTCAGTTGATATGAAAAATTAAGATTTTATATCTCTATCTCCTTCTCTCGTCTCTCTCTCTCCACGTGGTCTTCACGGTTCTTCTTCCCCAAACCCCTCGTATCTCTGACGAATTTCTTCTTCTCAACCCTTCTCTTTCTTCTTCCACCAATTATCTCTACCAAAATCTATTTTTCGACGCGCGCCAAAATCCGATTTGCATCATTTGGTATCAGAGCATGGCCTACAGATTGTCCTCACGATCTGACGATCCGTACCGGCATTCGCATCGACATACATCAAAGGACCATCATTTATCCGAGCAAAAGTGACGAGCCCTGGACGCCTACAACAAGGAGACGGCATGCATGTTGCGTGAATTCCAAACCACATTCCACACCCATCATCGCGAGCTTATGGCTACCCTCGAGGCCCTACGCGCTGTTCAATCATTGTCGCCAACCCCCGACGTCGTTGACACAAGTTTTGACGAAGAAAGCTCCGCTGTTGAGGAAGATCCGGCCGCTGTTCAGATCATTTCGAAAGAAAAAAGCGACGAAAACGTGGTTGTCCAGGTAATCTCAGACCTGCAAAATCCCCCGGAATCGACAAACGCCTCATCGGCAGCCCTGCTGCCAACCCCCGCTGCAGCCCCGGCCCCCCCAGCGACCCCCTGTTGAGCACGTTTTTCTAGGGTTGGAAAGTTAATGGTAAAAAGGTCGTTGTTCTTCCCCAAAATCCCGCGTCAATAAAATATTTTTTTTATTTTTTGCTACTTATTAACCTGTATAGCGGACAAGGTCGAACTCAGGGAGGCTACAACTCCCGGGGGTTATTCAATTAATCGAAAATCAATTAAAAGAAAACAGGAATCTCAAAGGACAACTATCCTTGGTTTTTGTGATTTTTTTATCTTTTATTTCTTTTTTAATTTCTGATTTTCAAATTTTTTAGTGATTTTGATTTTGCAATTTTTTTTATTTTTCAAAAATGATAAGAAGTGAAATGAACAAGGTCAAAAATATGCACACTGACTCTTTTTGGAATTTTTAAATTTATAAAAAAGACACATAAAAGTCCAAAGAAAATATTTTTGGGGTTTTAAATGTTTTGAAATATTTTTGAGAATTTTTATGGAATTTTCAGATGTTTTAGTATTTTTCTAAAAATCAAACAGTGAGAAAATAAGAAAATGTGCACAGCCTGGAGTAATTTGCAATTTAAAATTTTTTTCAATATTCAAAACTCCTGGCAATTGTTTTTAATACAAACTAGAAGCAAATAGCTACAAACAGGAACTGAATTCACTATTTTTAGATTTTTGTAGAATTTTCTTTGATTTTTATAAGATTTTTGATATTTTTCAATTTTTTTAGGTTTTATAAATAATTAAGGCATGAAAATTGGTCAGAAATTAAAAGACAATGAAATACAATTACTCTAATGTTTTTGGAATTTTTGGAACAATATTTGAATTTTTATGAATTTTGGAATTTCAAATAAGGAAAAATGACATGTTTTTTATTTTTGATAATAATAAATGATCACAAAATACAATGAAAATTTTATGCTAAAAGTTAATCACATCAGGAGCATAGCATAATTTTCTCGAAAATTTTGAAGCATGAATAACATTTATTTCAATGAAAAGCAAGCAAGCAAGTTTGTTGTCTGGAACATGGACTAAAATGTAAATAATTAATGTTCTGTCTTAAATTATAAAAAAAATAAGTATACGGACAGAACATATAAATTACCCAGTGGTGGCATGCAAAGCATGTGACTTGCTGAACTGATAAGGGCTTCTTCGTGATTTCCGAAATTTCTGAGGGCGTAAATGTAAATTTCCCAATATTTTATATTTCAAAATAGGCAGCCCTCGGTCTTCTTTCGTTTCTTGCAAATGGAAAGCAACAAAAGGGGGCGCCGCCCCTTTCTTCTTCTTCACGCGGATAGTGTTGCGGCGGGTCTGGAAGATGGTAGCGGGTGGCGGATACTGATACTGCTGCAGCGCCGCCTCGCTGCACGGAGGGCGGCTGGACTGGGCCGCAGCTGCAGCCGCACGCGCGAAGGGCGGCTAGCGGGTGCGGCGCTGCCCCACACAGCGGGGGAGGAAGGTGCGGATGCGGACTGCCGCGTTGCAGGCGGTGGGGTGGCGCGTAGACGTTCGAGCGGCGGGCGCGTGGCGGAGGCTGGGAGCGGCGGCGTGCTGGAGGTGATGCGGCGCCGCCCCACGCGGCGGAGGAGGGAGGCGCGGGTGCGGACTGCCGCGTTGCAGGCGGAGGAGTGGACGCGCCTGGAGAGCGACTATTTATTATTATTATTATTATTATTATTATTATTATTTTTGTTTTTTTCTGGTTATGATGTAAACAATAAATAAAAGAAGAAAAACCTTTTTTAAATTTTTTTGTAAATCCAAAAATAAGAAAAGAAAGGAGAAAGATTTTTTATTATTTTTTATAATGTTTCCCTGCAAAAAAATGTTAGATAAAATAGAGAAATTTTTTGTTTTTTAATGGTCCTGCAAAATCAACGTTAGAGAACAAAAAAGAAACAAATGTTTATTTATTTATTTATTTACAAATTAGGAAAAAAATGAATGGGGATCTGGTGAAAGTGGAAGATTGAATCCGATTCTCCGACCACCGTGCGTGGTCGGAGTTGATAGATCGTGGGAGATAGAAATCGAAGGCGGAGAGATCGAGAAAGTGAGATGAAAAATTGAGTCGGTGGCAGATCAAATCGTGGTGAATTTTAAGATCTAGATAAAAAATGACTACGAGACAAAAATGCAAAAAAATAAAACTACGATTGAACTAAGATAAAAATGCAAAGAAAAATGTGGATCTCACCTTAGGAGCGAAAAATGTTTCGTAATCGCCTCAACGAAGGCTGAATCGCTGTCACCGGACGGCTCAGAAGCTAGACACCTTTTCTCGACAAGAAGACTCTCGAAGATCGGGCTCCTCTCTCTAAAGATTGATCAAGTTGGAACGAGGGAGAAGGAGACATATAAATAGAGAAGAGATGAAATTTGAATTTTTGAATTTTTTTGGATAAAAAGATAAGAGAGATGAAAATTAAAATGGATTTTTAAATTTTTGGTGGAAGAGATAACATGAGATAATGTAAAAGAGATAAAACTATTTACAAAAATATCTATTTTTTTTGTTAATTTTCGTCACTTCATTTATTTGAATTAAACAATATTATTTTTTTATTTTTTATGGTTGTTAGTTAAAAATAGCAACTATATACATATATTATATACATATATGACATTATATACAAGGGTAAATGAGGAAATTAACCTTTTTTGTTTTAAAAATTTTATTAATTTTTTTATTTTTATTTTTATTTTAAATAATAAGTAAAAAATATTTACAAATATATACAAATACAATATGCACAAAATACATGTGAAAATTGCACAAACCACCCCAGAAAATCGACTTTTCAACCATAACTCCAAAAATTCTGAAATCACAGCCATTTTGAAGATAATTTAATTTAGAATTCAATGGAAGTGAAATTGGTTCAATTTGATATCATATGGAGCTGGAGTTGATCTTTCAATTAGTGCTTAGTGGCTTTTTCCAAGTGTGGCTACTTTTATTCTGTACATAATTTAATTGTGCAATCATTTTTATTAATTAGGACGCATTTTTATTTGCAACTTTGGTTTTGAATGTTATTTGATTTGGGTCCAATTAAGGTACAAATAAATTAGTGTCAGATTTATACAGATATACACAAAATAAGTGAGAAACACATTTTTTTGGATTTTCTGGTTGAGGACCCTATCTCCCCCTACTTTATTCCTGGTCGATCAGGTCAAGTCTTGACCTTCTCTCGGGGTTCGGGTCAGCCTGTATACAGTCTTCCTTTTTTTATTTTCTTTTCTTTATTTTTCCTTTCTTTCTTTATTTATTTATTTTAGGTTGAAATTAGTAAGGAATGTATAATATTTATACACAAATGCAAGTTAGTAAGAATATGGAGTTAGCGTTATATGCAGGTGTTTTATAAGAGATTTTAAGCTAAAATAAATGAATAAAGATGATGAATCGCAGATTCATCATCCCCCTATGCTTTACCTTTGCTAGTCCCTTAGCAAACACTTATTTGAAAGAATAAGTGAAGAAGAAAAAGAAAGGGAAAATAAAGAAAGTAGGACAATATTGACTATTAAACTTATCTTCATAAAATTGTAGTTTGGAGCTCTGTCGGACCTTTGGATTATTTGTGTGTCGGAACTTCTGTGAGACTTAGAATTTTAAAACCAATAGCCTTCAAGTTCTAAACATCATTGTCACAGTTTTGGCCCAGAAGTCATCTTAGATCGATCCTCTTCCCAAAGCATACCCTATGAACATTGAACAATCGACTCATGTGTGTGAAAAATTTTAGCTCTTCCCATCCAGAATGCCGGACTACCATGCAAATCTCCTCTCCAATAACTCGTCCTCGGGGAGTCAGGTATTTCCTTCTAAGGTCTGTCGTGTTGTGTTCACAATCGAAGTGGGGTAGAAGTTAGAAGAATGAGAAAAGAACTGGAGGGTGGCCAGTGTAGTCACCTCTCCTTGTGAAGCTGGCCAGTGTAGCTGAGTCTCCACCAAGATCTGCAGGTTTTCTTGAAGCTTGGACCTTTTTGATCAGATATTTATTTGGTAGTAGCTTCTTTGTATTTGGAGTTTTGGTGGTTCTGCTTGGATCTTGTTGTGCCCCTACGGATATAGAATCTTTTTTTCCGTACATGTTTTGGGGTCTTAGAAAAAAATTGTGCCCAGTCGTCCATCCCTTTTCCGAAGCTTTATTTCAACCTGTACTCCAGTCTTTAGATTTCCACGCTATCAGAAAAGAAACTCATACAGTCTTCCAACATCCCGTCTGAGTTGAGCTAAGTGCATAGTGCGGGAGTACAAATTAATTCGCTATTCCAGAGTTGTACCCAGAATGAAGAGACCAGGTTAGACACTAAGAGTCAAATGTTGTACATTGTCATGTGGAACTCAAAGAATTAAGTTAAAGACCTGAAGCTTCTAAAATCCTATTTCTCGGTGAAGTTCCTCTGAGAATTAGGTGAATTAAGGTCCAACTAAGCTCCATTCTTCAATTTTATTCCAGTCATAGTTTAAATATCAATGCTATCCTGAAAAATGCACATGCAAATGCAGAATATGAACAATGCAGAGAGTTTTTTTAAAGAATGATGCACATGTGAAAAGAACCATTTTTTAAAAACAATTTTCTAATTTTGAACTTTTTATGGATTTTTGGAGAAAAATGCAGATGTGAAAGAAAGTTTTTTTTATGCAAATTTTTATGATTTTTGGTTTTGTAGTTTTTTTAAGAAGGGTTAGTAATATATACAAGTATATACAAGAGATTTTTTTTGTTATTTTTTTGTTTTCTCTCTCTCTCTTCCCCTTTTTTTTTGTTGTTTTTTTTTGTGTGTGTTTTTTTTTGTTTTTTTTTGTTTTTTTGTTTTGTTTTATTTATTTTTTTGTTTTTGTTTTTTTTTTGTTTTTGTTTTTTTGTTTGGTTGTTTTTCTTGTTTTTTTTGGTTTTTTTGTTTTGTTTTTCTTCTTTTTTTTGTTTTGTTTTGTTTTTTTTGTTTGTTTGTTTTTTTTGTTTTTGTTTTTTTTTACGTGGATTTTACAAAATATACACATAACCCCCCAAATAAATGTATTTAAAAGTACGAGTTATGTCTAAAGTATATATACAATATATACGGCACCCCCTTATACTTAGCTCGAACTATGTCCTCATAGTGATCAGAGAGCGACAAAGGAAGACATAACTCGTGCTAAGCAAAGAGAGGTGAAAAGACTCCTATGCTACAACGACTCAAAGAAAAGATAAAAAGACGAGAAGTTGGTGATCCCCCCTATACTTAGGATCAAGTAATCCTAAGTATAGTAGAATGTACAAAGGGGAAAACCGATGAAGAGAATGTACAGACTCACAAAGACACGATATGAACAACATCACCCCCCCATACTTTGGGTAGAGTATCCCTAAGTATAGGCAACAACAACGAGGGTGATAAATAGGACGGATATGAACAACACAAATCCTTCACCCCCCTATACTTAGGATAAAGCACATCCTAAGTATAACATATATACACACACACACACACAAGGAAAAGGGGTGACTGATAAAACGGGAGAAGACAGAGTGAAACGAAAGGATATACAAGAGGAGTGGATTTACAAAGGTTAAGAAGGTCGAAAACGAACCTTCTTGCGGGACCGCTGAGGTATGGATTTGACAAGGTGTAGGTCGATATTAGGATTATCATTAGATATGAACTGAGTAGGATCGACCAAAATTATATCCTCAGCGGTTTCAGATTGTGCAGGCTTAAACCAGTTATTGGAAGTAGTGTGGTCATGTCCTGCCTTGGAAGTCTTGCAAACCTCAAAGTAAAATGGCTCGTAATCATTATCAAAAAAAGTAGGATCAATTTCAGCTTGGCGAGCCTCTACTGGATCATCATCTTTATCAAAAGGCCCAAATTCCTTTTTAAAAGCAATCAAATCAAATTTGGCCTGATCGGTCTCATCTGAATCAAGGTGAATAGGAACGGACTCATCAGTGAAAGTAGTCGAATCATGTCCATCCTGTCTAGTCTCAGGGTCTGCCTTCCGCTCTAGGGTGTCTATCGTGTAAATTCCGCGGATGTCATCAATGCATTGCCATGTACCAGAAGAGGGAACTCCAAGGTCTATGCTTTCCGAGTCCTCCTCCTTGAAGAGGAATTCTCGGGTCTCAGTATCATCCATCATATAGCAAAAATCTATGGTAGTATCATCATGATCAAATTCCTTGGGGTTGGCTAACACGGGCAGGCTCTCATGGGATGCGAGTCTCTGGACGGTAGTGGGTGTAGTGATTAACACATCGCTCCCTACATCAGAACGGAAACGAATCTCTCCTGAACCAAAATCAATAACGGCTCCCGCAGAGGTGAGGAAAGGCTGTCCCAGGATGATTGGAGGGTGCTCCACAGGGGTAGAGGTCTCCATGGGCATTACAACAAAATCCGAAGTAAAATTCATGCCCTGAATAAGAATGACAACATTTTCTAGAATACCCTTCGGCCTCTTGATAGATCCGTCAGTGAATTGACCTATCATCCTGGTTTTCTTGAGAGGCCCAAGATGAAGAGACTGTACCATAGAAAAGGGTATTATATTGATTGATGAACCGCCGTCAAGGAGAGCGTTATCACAAGAATAGTTAGATATGGAGCAACTCACAAGAGGTGTGGTCGTGTTCCCTTTCTTAAAATACGGACGGTGAGAGATGGCGTAGGCAGTGGCCATGGTCAAGATGTGACGCTCAGATCTTCTCCTTCGCTTTCTTTTCTTGTGTTGAGGAGTAGATAAATCTGTCATGGCCTGTTGAAGTGGGGCTTTAATGATCTCATGAAGGGTGGCCACCACTTCGGGTTTAGTCAACATTTTTTTGAATTTTTGGACCTCATCCATACAAGGGAGGAGGTCGGAATCATCATTTACACGAGGATTGCCAAGAGCAGTCTGTACAGTGACATCCTTGGGGTCAAGGTTGGGACATGGCTATGAATGATTGGTCATTTGTGTCCTCTCCTCATAAAATGAATCAACAACGTGTCTCCCGAATTCTTTTTGGATTTTTGAAATTTCTTCATTTTTTTGTATTTCGGGTGATTTCAAGCTCTCATGATTATCCTCAAATGAATTAATATCCTCAAATAGTGGAGCAGCGTTCTGGCTCTCATTAATGTTAAATAGATTGGAAATCCTCGAATTCATATGCTCCAACATTTGATTCAATGTCTTAAGAGTGGAAATCATGAAAGGTGACTCCAAACTCCCAAGATCGGGTGGGTTGAATAAGGGCGGGTGAAAATCAAAGTCCTCTGTCTCCTGAAATAATGGGTTAAGCGGATATACACAAACATATGGAGGAAGATCCTCCTGAAAAAAGGAAGGTGGATCGTCTGGAGAGTACGAGGTATCTGCGAAGATCGGATTAAAATAACTCCAGTCGGCCATCTACAAAACAAAAGATGGGAGAGCACGAGGGACAAGCCAAAAGATATGGAGAAAATAGCGCAAATGCACAGAAGGATCTGGTATGCACACAAGCAATCAAACACAATACAAGCCCCCAATTCACCAACTCAACGCAATGTGAAGACCGTGAAGGTTCGGTCTCTTAATCTTGTCTGTTTTAGAGTTAGGTGATAATCACAAAGTTGTACAAACACTTAGGTTGAATTATGGGATTTGTGCACTAACCTTAGTGTGTACGCGAGCAAGTTAAAACGAATACAATGAAGGGGTTACTCTCCCCAAAACAATGATTTTTCCTTGTATTTTTTTAGGGTCGAGTTTTCTTTAACAGTCCCAAATTTTAGGCAGTTGTCACATGGTTAAAATATTTTCAAAGAATCGCCTACCGAGTGTCCAATTTCCTTTTTAACTTATGTGAGTGAAAACAAGGAAGGAGATCGGAAATGCCAATGCGCGATTAAAAACGATGATGCATGCAGGGTTTAGAGATGCGTACCTTGTCTCCAGCACTCTACATGCAAGTGATCCGCGCAGAATTTAAATACAGAAAAATAAACTATCCTATATGATGCAAGTGAACCGTCCTAGATGATAACTTCTATTAACGGGCAAGAACAAGTTAATTTGACTAAGTCCAAACTACGCTCTACTCTATAGGTACAGAAATTCTTGTTTAGGGTGTTTGGACCTAATTAATTACCTGGCTCAAGCAAATTAATTAAAGCAATCAATAGGTGGCTCTCGAAATCCGCGAAAAACAAAGAAAAATAAAGGCGATGAAAATAAAAGCGGTGAGGTCCCCCAAGTGCACCGGCACTTGGTGAAACAGACCCCACAACAAATGAATGTCTGTTTGCAAAAGTTCAAATGCTAGAAAAGAAAAACTCTCTCTCTCTCTCTCTCTCTTTTCCCTTTTTTTCGCCTCTTTCAATTCTTCTTCCTCTTCTCACGCTATCCTGCAGCTTGGTGAAGAATCAAGCCGCCTCCACGTCGCTTGGATGCTTCAGCTCTCCTAGGATCGCCTCCTTCGCTCCGCGGGCCCTCGCAAGAAAAAGAAAAGAGAATGTATAAGAAACACAATTTTCAAATATGAGAAAATGATGAAATGAATGCAATGGATATGAACAATGGAATAATGTGGCAAACAGATATTTACAACCAAGAATAACAGGTCAAAGGAGAAACCTAACTACCCTCGTCGTGCCTCCCCGGCAACGGTGCCATTTTGTTGAGCACGTTTTTTTAGGGTTGGAAAGTTAATGGTAAAAAGGTCGTTGTTCTTCCCCAAAATCCCGCGTCAACAAAATTTTTTTTTATTTTTTTGCTACTTATTAACCTGTATAGCGGACAAGGTCGAACTCAGGGAGGCTACAATTCCCGAGGGTTATTCAATTAATCGAAAATCAATTAAAAGAAAACAGGAATCTCAAAGGACAACTATCCTTGGTTTTTGTGATTTTTTATCTTTTATTTCTTTTTTAATATCTGATTTTCAAATTTTTTAGTGATTTTGATTTTGCAATTTTTTTATTTTTCAAAAATGATACGAAGTTAAATGAACAAGGTCAAAAATATGCACACCGACTCTTTTTGGAAATTTTAAATTTATCAAAAAAGACTCAGAAAAATCCAAAGAAAATATTTTTGGTGTTTTAAATGTTTTAAAATATTTTTGAGAATTTTTGTGGAATTTTCAGATGTTTTTGAATTTTTCTAAAAATCAAACAGTGAGAAAATAAGAAAATGAGCACAGACTGGAGTAATTTGCAATTTAAAAATCTTTTCAGTATTCAAAACTCCTGGCGATTGTTTTTAATACAAATTAGAAGCAAATAGCTACAAACAGGAACTGAAATTACTATTTTTGGATTTTTGTAGAATTTTCTGTGATTTTTATAAGATTTTTGATCTTTTTCAATTGTTTTAGGTTTTATAAATAATTAAGGCGTGAAAATTGGTCAGAAATTAAAAGACAATGAAATACAATTATCTAATGTTTTTGGAATTTTTGGAACAATATTTGAATTTATTTAATTTTGGAATTTCAAATAAGGAAAAATGATATGTTTTTTTTATTTTTTTTATAATAATAAATGATCACAAAATACAATGAAAATTTTATGCTAAGAAGTTAATCACATCAGGAGCATAGCATAATTTTCTCGAACATTTTGAAGCATGAATAACATTTATTTAAATGAAAAGAAAGCAAGCAAGTTTGTTGTCTGGAACAGGGACTAAAATGTAAATAATTAATGTTCTGTCTTAAATTATAAAAAAATAAGTATACAGACAGAACATATAAATTACCTAGTGGTGGCATGCAAAGCATGTGACTTGCTGAACTGATAAGGGTTTCTTCGTGATTTCAGAAATTTCTGAGTGCGTAAATGTAAATTTCCCAATATTTTTATTTCAAAATAGGCAGCCCTGGGTACTCTTTCATTTCTTGCAAATGGAAAGCAACAAAAGGGGGCGCCGCCCCCTTTCTTCTTCTTCACGCGGACAGTGCTGCGGCGGGTCTGGAAGATGGTAGCGGGTGGCGGATACTGCAGCAGCACCGCCTCGCTGCGCGAAGGGCGGTTGGACTGGGCTGCGGATGCAACCGCACGCACAGAGGGCGGCTAGCGGGTGCGGTGCCGTCCACGCAGTGGAGGAGGGAGGCACGGTTGCGGACTGCCGCGTTGCAGGCGGTGGGGTGGCGCATAGATGTTCGAGCGGCGGGCCCCAACGAATTCATTATATATCCAACCTTTCACACCGGCACAAGCTTCTAGCGTCATTGCTGAGGGAGCCGAATCACGGAAGATGAATTTCTTCTTTTCCCCAGAATAGACTACTAACTCGTAAAGCACCCCATTTCTCATCAAGGGCCTCAGTTTGTATTTGTGATGGGAAACTCAATGTTTGATCAAAAGCATCAAAGCGAGAGAAATTGAGAAAGTATATCACTTTGCAGACTATCTCAGGCTATTACATGATTTTGATTGACCTTTCATCAAGAACTCCTCATTAAGCCGACTCGCACCAGAAGAACTCACTTCTCTTTCCTACACTCTCATCGGTCCTCGACTTGACTCCTTTCACTCTATTCCCACTCTCAGAACTCTTAGGCAGCCCACCTCACACTCGAGCCCTCCGAGCATTTCCTTGGGAAGCTGGGAGCAGCGGCATGCTGGAGGTGGTGCGGCGCCGCCCCACGCGGCGGAGGAGGGAGGCGCGGGTGCGGACTGCCGCGTTGCAGGCGGAGGAGTGGGCGCGCCTGGAGAGCGACTTTTTTTGTTTTTTTATTATTTTTTTATTTTCTGGTTTTGATGTAAACAGTAAATAAAAGAAGAAAAACCTTTTTTGAAATTTTATTTTTGTAAATCCGAAAATAAGAAAAGAAAGGAGAAAGATTTTTTATTATTTTTTATAATGTTTCCCTGCAAAACTAATGTTAGATAAAATAGAGATTTTTTTTAGTTTTTTAATGGTCCTGCAAAATCAACGTTAGAGAACAAAAAAGAAACAAATGTTTATTTATTTATTTATTTACAAATTAGGAAAAAATGAATGAGGATCCGGTGAAAGTGGAAGATTGAATCCGATTCTCCGACCACCGTGCGTGGTCGGAGTTGATAGATCGTGGGAGATAGAAATTGAAGGCGTAGAGATCGAAAAAGTAAGATGAAAAATCGAGTCGGTGATGGATCAAATCGTGGTGAATTTTAAGATCTAGATAAAAAAATGACAATGAGACGAAAATGCAAAAAAAATAAAACTACGATTGAACTAAGATAAAAATGCGAAGAAAAATGTGGATCTCACCTTAGGAGCGGAAAATGGATCGTAATCGCCGCAACGAAGGATGAATCCCTGTCACCGGACGGCTCGGAGACTAGACAAGAAGACTCTCGGAGATCGGGCTCCTCTCTCTAAAGATTGATCAAGTTGGAATGAGGGAGAAGGATCCATATAAATAGAGAAGAGATGAAATTTGAATTTTTGATTTTTTTTTTGGATAAAAAGATAAGAGAGACGAAATTAAAATGGATTTTTGAATTTTTTGTGAAAGAGATAACATGAGATAAAGTAAAAGAGATAAAACTATTTACAAAATTATCTAAATTTTTTTAAATTTTCGTCACTTCATTTATTTGAATTAAAAAAATATTATTTTTTTATTTTTTATGGTTGTTAGTTAAAAATAGCAACTATATACATATACTATATACATATATGACATTATATACAAGGGTAAATGAGGAAATTAACCTTTTTTGTTTTAAAAATTTTATTATTATTTTTATTTTTATTTTTATTTTAAATAATTAGTAAAAAATATTTACAAATATATACAAATACAATATGCACAAAATACATGTGAAAATTGCACAAACCACCCCAGAAAACCGACTTTTCAACCGTAACTCTAAAAATTATGAAATCACAGCCATTTTGAAGATAATTTAATTTAGAATTTAATGGAAGTGAAATTGGTTCAATTTGATATCATATGGAGCTGAAATTGATCTTTCAATTAGTGCTTAGTGGCTTTTTCCAAGTGTGGCTACTTTTATTCTGTACATAATTTAATTATGCATTCATTTTTATTAATTAGGACGCATTTTTATTTACAACTTTGGTTTTGAATGTTATTTGATTTGGGGTCAATTAAGGTACATATAACTTAGTGTCAGATTTATACAGATATACACAAAATAAGTGAGAAACACATTTTTTTGGATTTTCTGGTTGAGGACCCTATCTCCCCCTACTTTATTCCTGGTCGATCAGGTCAAGTCTTGACTTCTCTCGGGGTTCGGGTCAGCCTGTATACAGTCTTCTTTTTTTTATTTTCTTTTCTTTATTTTTCCTTTCTTTCTTTCTTTATTTATTTTAGGTTGAAATTAGTAAGGAATATATAATAGTTAACCCCAAATGCAAGTTAGTAAGAATATGGAGTTAGCGTTATATGCAGGTGTTTTATAAGGGATTTTAAGCTAAAATAAATGAATAAAGATGACGAATCACAGATTCATCACCCCCTGGCCACGTCAGCCCCTCCCGCGAACCCCCTTCCCCCAACCACTGCGGCTCCCGCTCCGCCCCCAAACCCGACGCCACCCCAAGCCATCCAGGCCCTCGCCACACCGTCGGCGACCCCTCCCGCGACCCCCAACCCCCCCTACGACTCAGCCCCGGCCACAGCTACCCCTCCTCCTCCCGCTATTCCCCAGCCCGCACCTATTCCCCACACGCCAGTCATCCCAGCCCTCCCGCCCGCGCCTCCTTCGCGTCGCCCCACACCCCCGCCTACGGCTCCTCCACACCGTCGCCACCTCCGGCCCCATCCCCCACCCCTCCAGCGCCCGCGGTTTCTCTCCTCCTTCTCTCCTTCACCGCCTGTGCCCTGCCACCCGTGCCTGCATTTCCCTCCCAGCACCCCGCACCCTGCCCTCCCTCTCCCGCTTGCCTTCTCCGCCCGCCGCTTCCCCTATCACGCGCACTGCCAACAACTCCCCAGCATACAACAGAGGCGCCATATGCGCCTACAGCCCTGCACCTGGCCCGTGCCCCGTGCCCTGCCCCCCCTCCAACTGCCGCTACCGCCGCATGAAGCCCACCGCCCGCGCCGAGCTACGAGCCACCATCATGGCGGCGATATGCAAGGGCAAACCCTAACTGGGGGCTCGAAGACTATGGGATGTGAATCCCACGACTTGTGGGATTGGAGATTAAATTGGGGAAAATTGCAAAAGAAAACCCCATGAACCCCCTATTTGCAGAATGGCCAAAAGTTATAGGAAATTCAGGAGGAATGAAGGGGTGTGAAAATTGTGCCCAAGCCCCCGGCGGCACAAATATTTAAAACAGAAGGCTGCAAATCAGAAATCTGGGGACCCTCCTTATCCAAATAGGACTAGGGCCTTGGGCTTCCCCTATATAAGGACCCCATGGCTTCATTCCTTGGACACATATCCTCCCCTCCTCTCCTTGTGTCATTGCTTCGCTATGGATTCTCCAAAGTCCATGTTGTTCATGCCTCATCAATTCTTCGATCATCACAAGGAGGAGACAACAATAAAGAAGACGCCCCCGTTCGCGCCACACATGTTCTTCAACCACGAATGCCGCGACACCCACGCCCGTGTATGGATCCCGTCGTTTGCTCCACACCAATTCTTCATGAAGATAACTGAGCACGCAGATTCAACCTCCAAGCCTGCAGATCCAGCAATTCGTCAAGAGACGAATTTTTAAAAGCGGAGGAGAGTTGTTGCAGCGTGGATTCCACGGATAGGGTCCAATATTTATCTAATTTTATTGGTCAATTTTATTTACGTTTATTTAAGTTGTCGTGTCTTTAATTAAATAAATGATATCGCATGTGACCTCCAACAATTAGTTACAGATTTGATTTTTAAATTTGGTCAGTTAATTAGTTAAAGTCTAATTAGGATAATTAGTTGTCAATTTAAATTAGTTTACTATTTTTGTAATATCATCCCTCCTATATAAAGGGATGAGGGTCCATTGCTTTTAGGGAGTTCAGTTGATATGAAAAATTGAGATTTTATCTCTCTATTTCCTTCTCTCGTCTCTCTCTCTCCACGTGGTCTTCACGGTTCTTCTTCCCCAAACCCCTCGTATCTCCGACGAGTTTCTTCTTCTCAACCCTTCTCTTTCTTCTTCAACCAATTATCTCTACCCAAAATCTATTTTTCGACACGCGCCAAAATCCGATTTGCATCATACGCTGATAGCAATTTCTGTACTATGGCGACTTCATCATATTGCGTTTACATGTAGTGTAGGTTTTAATTCATGTCTAGTACACGAAGAGAGTTGGAAGCAAGGTGAGCACCATCTATCTTATCATACATCATTGATCGCCACTTGCATTGCTTTTCCGACTCTCTCCCTCTAATTTTGAGCACCTAGGATTCTAAAGAAATTAAAACCTTGTTAGGTCAAAAAAGTGACAACCAAAATAAGATCGGGATTGTTAATCCATTTTGACCTAAAAAATAAATGTAATTGGATTCATTATCTTGGGAAGAGCAACTCCTTAAATGACTGCATGTTGTATTCTGATCGAGTAAGGTTGATACACATTAAGGACTAGAGATCCCATCCCCGGATTTGTGCCCTAAGTGCTAGGGTCAACTCTTGAGCCCTGTTACTTGCTACAAGCACTTGCCTCTGACCGTAGACGAAGTGGTTCCAGTATTCTAATGGGTGTGCAACATGGACTAGGATACAACCACTTTAGGAGATTACACCTGTGAGCTTGTACAACTTTTGGAAATTCACTTAACTCTAAAACTGAAAAGATAATCGATCGATATCTTACGATTTACGTTGTGTTGAGCTGGTGAACTGGAGTTTACTTTGTCTTTTGGTTGCTGATGATGATCCGAGTACGTTCATTTTCGTTTTGAGTTAGCAGGCGTCGAGTCTTTTTTTCTTTTCTTCTTTGCTTCTTTTTATTTCTTGAGTTCTTAATTTGCATAGTGATCATGTATCATCCTTATCTCCATCATTCGGATTGTCCGATTTGATCTCAACCCTCGTGCAGTTGGAGTCTTATCTGTAATTCTGTTATTCATGTCTGACCTACCCTCTTCTTGCCCACCTGTATCATTTTTTTATTATTATTTTGAGCACTCTGGGGAAGCTCGTACTTGGATATTGATCAGGTTACTGAGACGGGAATATCTTGTGATGGACCTGAGCTACATACTTCTGGTGTAGGCCAATTATCTTCTTATTCACGGAGAGTGTTAATCATTTCTCTTCTTTCCATGGGCCTATTATTTCTAGTCCTCTAATAGGATCTTCGTTGCTTTGGAGAGAAAACCAGTTTTTCGAGTTGATTCCTTTGTTCTCTCCTTCGAGTCAGATCTATGATATTACATCACTCACATAGGGCTATCTGCAGGAGGATGAGTTGTATTCTTTGTGCTCGGTTTCACACTCTGATTGTGCATCTGATTTGTCAAATGTCGAGATCGAGTCTTCTGATGATTCTGATTTCTCTGAGTTTTGTGTCGTCTCTCCTTGAAGACCCTCGCAAGGATGAGAGATGTCTTGTGATACCTGATGATCCCTCCGATTTCTATACATTATGTACATTATATATCCATTTTCATAGTGAGTCTCCCGTTCTTGACTTTTAATATTTTATTGAGATTTTGATTGACTTGGGGGATTCTATCACTGATCCATCCTTCTGCAAAGTTAATTTTATGGGCTTTGATCATTCAATCTATTCATATAAGCTGATGATTTCTTCTGAACCACTGAACCTAGCATTATTTTCAATTCTCTTCTTCCAATGTTATACACCCACTTGGTTGCATATACGGGTGTTCTTTTTTATTTCCTCGTTGTTCTCACTGTAAGACAAAGAGAAGAATACGAGATTCGTCTAACAGATGACTTCCTGAACCTTGACACCATGTTATCCTAACCTTGTACCCAGCTAGGGGTGTAAAACCTAACGCTTGTTGAGAGGCACCTCGACAATCCACACCTCTTGTATATATGTGCTTCATCCTTCATTCCTTCTTTCTTCCATATGTCACGTGCACCCCATATCATTCGTCATATATGTGTGTCTATACTAGGATGTACTTTGTCCTAAGTATAGGGGTTGCCCCTGTTGTGTTGTTCTATCCATCTTGTTTCATCACTCCTGTTGTTGCCTATACTTAGGGGTCTCTTACTCTAAGTATAGGGGGTGATGGGTACATTCTCCCATCATACTTTTTCTTCTTATCAATTTCTTCGTCCCCTCGCATGTCTCCTCTCTTGTTGATTTTTTATTATACTTAAGGATGTTTTACCATAAGTATAGGGGGAGACACTGTGATGTGATCTATCCATTCCCACCCTTGACCCTGCATGCCTTGTGTACAATCTGGCATACTTAAGATTAATTAATCCTAAGTATATGGGGGACGGTCGACTCCTCATTCTTTCGTTCTTTATTCCTTAAGTCTCTTTAATACTCAGTACAAATTATCTTCTTCCTTTCTACCTAATCTATGAGGACATGGCTCAAGCTATGTATAGAGAGGACGTATAGACGTTGTATATACTTTAACCATAACTCCTACTTTCCTATTTTCGAATAATATAGCTAAAATACAAATAAGTAACTGAAAAAATACACCTGTATAAAACTTGCATAAAAATTCTTTAAATTTTTGTAATAGATTTGGTAAAAAACATTTTGCAAAATGATTTGAAAAATGGTTTCTACTGTTGGAAAAATTTTTTGTGAAATGTTGGAAAACCTTTGTAAAAATATTTTGTTTGTAAGATTTTTTGTGTTTGAAAATTTATTTGCAAATGGTTTGGAAATGGTTACGGTCTTTCCTCTCATGAGAGAAATATAATATGTGGCATCATGCGAAAAGATCTCGTATTTAGATAAAGAACATTTAGAGACTAATACCTGATTCTGTCTGAGGCTATTTGGATTAGTCTGGAAGTGGGCTTGAATCACGATTTGGGGTGAAGTCAACTCATCTCTCCAACAAGAGAGTCGATTGATGTCAACTCTCATATCATGAAGTCCTTCCACCACTCGCTGGAGTTCGGGAGAGATCGAGGAAGAGGAATACCCCTGGCCTTGCTTAGCCTGAGGCTCCTAGTATTGTTTGAATTGGCACTACTGGCCCTGACGTTGATACTGCTACTATTGAGGCTGCGGGTTATGATAACATGGATGGTACTGTTGCCACTGTTGTTGTTGTTGATGCTGGTAGACAAGGTTTATCTCCATGGATGAGGGTTTGGAGTAGAGTTCAGATCCAATCGGTTGACGGGATCGAGGTTATACCCGACTTCATTTATCTCCATGATCGATGGAGGTTCCTCGTCGACGGTTTGAGTTGAGGTTTCTTCAGTTTGTTGAGCAAAGACTTAGTCTCATCCTCATTGGATCTGTTTCCCTTCCCCTTGCCCTTGAATGTAGTGAATTTTGTGAATGGGAGCATGGGTTGAAGTCAGGGCAGGTATCTGGATCATGAATACCCTATCAGCCAATTCCTCCATTTGCTTAAGCAGTTTAGACAATTTCTCCATATTAGTTGATTTATGGAGTTCGTCCACTTTCTTATAGATCTATTAAAGCATAGTCAGCTTATCAGCTATTATTCTCATGTCAGCATTCTGATTGGTCGATGGATTATTCACCATCTTCTCAGAGTCAGTTGCGTAAGCCCAAACAGTGGTCTATGTGCGGCCGGATTCTGCTAGTCTCTCGAACAACTTGTAGACAGTGTTCTCGTTGCGTCCTACGTAGCTTCCTCCGCAAAATACACTCACCAACCCTTGGGTCTCAGGGTTCAGCCCAATGACAAGACTTTGGACTAGCATCATTTTTCTTATCCCCTGCCCTGGGCATTTCTGGATTAGATCTGTGAATCATTTCCAGGATTCATGAAATGGCTCAGTCGGGTGCTGGAAGAATCTTGTGATCTCGATCCGCATCTGATTAATTCTACTTACTGGGTAGAATTTCTTTAAGAATAGTGTCTTGAAGGTGCCCCATGTGGTGACCACTTCCCCTAAGTTTTTCATCCAGTAAGCCTCCTTATCAGTCAAGGTGAAGGGGACAACTCTCAGCCTTATGTAGTCTTGACTAACCCTAGGGTGGGATAAGTTGTCACAGACTAACTTGAAGTCTCGGAGGAAAGTATATAGTTCTTCATGATTATTCCCTCCGAAATTTGGCAATAATGCGAAGAAATGTGGTTTGCATTCGAACGCATCCTCGGGAGGTATATGCCTCAACTAATTATAATCTTCATATATTTCGGGGAGGTATGGGTCCTCTGTGGCAGCTTCTCGTTGCAATTCCTCCATCGGTTCTCTAAGAGTGAGTTGTGTTGTTCAACAATAATTACCCTAGCCAAGAGTGCTTGCAGCGGGTCATTGTCGTTCTCTTCCTCATCGGGGTTCTTCTTTGGAGGCATTGTGACTTCTTCATCTTCAGATGTAAAGAGTTCAGAATTAGGTGCTGAAGGATGTGAAGATTTACCAAGGATAAGGATTTCCTTGGTAGATGAGTAAAATGAAGAATTAGTCTGGGATTGACTAAACCCTAAATGTGGTTGATTAACTTTGGAAAAAGGATCATTCCAATATCAGGAGGAGTGATAACGAGGATTTTCCGAGGGTCAAAAATACGCCCCGTACGAGACGGGGACGATCGTGTCGCTGAGGCGACCGCTCACAAAATCCTTGTTAATCAGCAATTAACCCACATCAAAGAATAAACCAATTAAGTCCCAAAACTGTGAATTGATATTTATAAACTCTACCTTAAAGATGCATAGTGTATAAGCATGTAGAGGTCAAACCACAGAGAGCAAAAAAATTGGGTAGCCCACCTTGTTCAAATACAACAGAGTCATCCTTATATGAATACTAGTTATGTGGGTAATTAATACTATTATATTATTTATTTATATATATATATATTTTAATTTTGTATTTTGGTTTTTCATTTTCTGATTTTATATATTTTTTTATATATTATATATATATTTATATTTTTTTGTTTTTATAAAGTGGATAGAATATATAGATAATATAAGAAGAAGGGTAATAAGTAAAAATAGCCAAAAATTAGGAAATGGAATATTTTTGGTCTTTTTATAATTTTTTTACTATTTTTGTGATTTTTCCATCTTTTTCAAAGTGTTTTTGGTATTTTTTCACAATCAAAATAATATAAAACAGGGACTTAAGCTACTAGACAGAATTGAAATGAGGTTTAAAAATAGAAAATGATATCCAAAAATCCTCAAATAAATTTTAAATTTAGATAATAAAAGAAAGAAACTACAGAAACTTAATTTGAATTTTTAGGATTTTTCTAGGAGTTTTATAGATTTTTATGAAGTTTTTAGGGGTTTTCTCATTTTTAAGGTTTTTGTTTTGAAATTTTTAGTGATTTTTGGATTGACACTAAGCTAGGAGAAAAGACACAGTAGGTGATTTTTTTTGGAATTTTTCTAGGTGTTTTACTATTTTTTGGTATTTTCTAAGCTAGACAGTAGCTAAAATGCATTTTTTTATTTTTAATAAATATTAAAATACAATAAAAATACAATGCAAAGATATAGCATGCTGATATGATGAAATAGGAACTTAAATAAATTTTTGTGGAATTTTTTTAGTGATTTAAAGATGCATGAAATAATTAGAGATAGCAAAGAGAAATTATATGCCTAGCAGGGGCATTTTTGCAAATAAAAATAACTACAGGGAACATAGTGCAAAAATGCCACAAATATAACATGTGGTATGCAATTTTAAGGACTGAAATGAAATACAAAACCCGCCAGGGACCCCCGCGCAAAATGACCATCACGCGGGACCACACGTGACCCGCACCCACAGGGACCAAAATGTAATATCAATAAGGTTCAGGGTCCTGGTTGCAATTTTTCATAAAAATAATACACTTGAAATCTTTTTATGGACTGAATATTTATGTACAAACTCACAGGGGGTCTTGTGCAATTTAACCACCTCACGTGGGACGACACGTAAGGTGACGTGGACTGGACCTAAGTGTAATATGAAAAACATACAGGGTGATACATGCAAAATGCCCACAATAAAATGAACTTCTACTTTTATTTACAGGACTAAGCAATAAATACAAAAAAAACTGGGGTTAAATAAGAAATTTACCCCTTATTTAGGCGCTAACTGACGGCGATGAAGCTTCCACTTGACACGTGTCGCGCATCCGTCGGCTGATACCGGTTCGCAGATGAAGGCTTGAGATTAGATCCTCCTCGCTGATCGGACGGTGATGGCGACGCTTCATCTGACGGCTCTGATGGAATCTGGGCGTCCCTCCTAATCGGACGACGATGAAGAGGTTTGGAAGAACAGGGGAAGAACTTGCACCAGGCGAGCTTCGATCTTGGAGCGTGGGCTCCTCCGGTCGTCTCCCTCGCGTCTAATGTGTTCAACTCGTAGCTGGAGGTGTCCTGCATCTGCCGAAGGTCTTGGCATGGCTCCTGGAGGTCCAAGGAGGTCAGGCGAGGTTGATGAAGGTGGGGACCTCCAGGAGCCTCTTCCTGGATCGAATCGAGTCCAAAGGGCCTCGTTGCTTCATGTAACCTGCGGGGGAAGAACCAGGGGGACGAGGGCTTTCTCCTCGACTCTGAGTTTTGAAGCCTGGCAGCAAAATGAGGTGAAGCGGAGGAGCTCCGACTAGCTACGGAGGTGGAGCTCCGATTCGCAAGGACTGGGGGTCCTTGGTTGAACGAATGTGAACAAGAGATGAAGAAGATGATGGGGAACGAAGTGGGATGAAAATGGCGGTCGGAAACAGTGGCTAGCACGATGAAGAAGTCGCCGGAGCGGAGCTCAGGCGAACTTCGATTTAGCTTTTTTACGTTACTCTACCGATCTAGAAGCTAAACTAAGCACGGGAATGAAATGTTGGAACTTAAATCTACCTAAAAAGCAAGAAAGAACAGCTCTTATACCTGGGGAGATCCAGGGAGCAGGACGGACGCCGGAGCTCCGCCGCGACAAAATTACCCCTCGTCTGGCGGATTCACGTTGCTGAAATGCTCCTCCTATCACAAGGAACCTTCCAGGAATGAATTCAAGGCTTTTGGGTGGATGGAAATTGGCCAACTTTGAGGAGGAGGTCGGGCGCCTTTAATTATAAACATGAAGACGCACCCTTATTAACCGGGGCGCCATGATGAATCGGCAGGTTAGATGATGGATCTGGGTTGGTGGCGGTGGTGTACAATGATCAGGGATGATTTCTTGTGAAGGAAGCGAGCGCGATCGATGGACGAGATGCCCGCGAAAAAAGGGAGAAGACGCCTGGAAAAGATGGGCCGCGTCTAATCAGGCGGCTGGAGGTCGAGTTGACCGAGCGGTCAACGTTCGTAGGGACCTGTTTGGTCTACATCTGCACGAATTTGACTTATTATTTTAACATAGTAAATGATTTTATTAGATTTTATTTATAAAATAAAAAATGTTTATTATTTAATGTAGTATTTATTTATGATTTTTATTTATTTTTTTATATCTTTTATTATGAATTTATTTTAATAATATATTTATAAGTGTATTTATATGTATTTTGTTTGATTTATTTTTATTTTGTATATTTATTTTATTATTTTATTTTCTTATTTCATAAATTTATAAATGATTTTTGTGAGTATAAATTTATTTTGATTTAATTTTTATGAGTTATTTGCATTTTTAACTAAATAGGGGTGTGATTTGCCTAGGTATAGGTATAGGTATAGGTATTTTGCCTATGTTTTGAGACAAATTTATTTTATTTGTACATTTCTTCTTGGTCTAATTCTAGTTTTACTGTACACCTATGTTATAAATATTGTATATAAATTTATAAAAATATGAATTTTTAAAAATAATAGGTAATGAATAAATTGAATATTTTAATCGGTATCATGTACAATAGGGGCCCAAATCCAAACTTTCACAGATAAAATCCAAAAATTATGAAACCAATTTTATTAAATAGTTCTTGAAAAGCTATATACAATTAAAGGTGTGTTTGGGGGATTTTGAGTTTTTATTAGCAAGATATGGGTCTGTGAAGTTGAGATTCTGGCTTTTTATTCTATGTATAAAATGTACACTACATATTATTTTTGCACAAACTTAATTTTGGCTTTTTATTTACATTTTTATCTACAACTTTCATGTACAAAATATTTTTATTTGATGAATAGATAATTAAATACAAAATGGGTGTCAAAATGCATAAATGAATGATTAAATAATTGAGGTACCTATTGTATTATTGGCCCTTATCTACCCCTACTTTATTCCTTGTCGACCAATTCCATTCTGGCCTTGGTCTCGGGGTTAGGGTCATAAAATATTTGCAATATTTTATTCCTTTTTCTTTTCTTCTCTATATTCTATAATTTTGGCATTAAAAACCTTATTTTATGTACAATAAATACAATAAATAATGAATGCTATTATGTACAAATTGATGTTATTTACATGCATTTATAGGGATTTTTAAGGCCAAAATGATAGAATAAAGGTGATGAAATGGAGATTCATCACCCCCCTATACTTGCCTTTGCTAGTCCCTAGCAAATACTTATGCAATAAGAAGAAAAAGAATAAAGAAGAAAAGAAAAAGGAAATTGAAGAAGCTAGAGTGAATAGGATAGCTTCCAGTGCAATACCTTGTCCTTACAAATCAGAGTTTGGAGCTCGGTTAAACCTTGATGTGAAAGTGTGTGAAACCTAGTCGGGAACCAAATTTAAACACAACAGCCTTCGAGAGTCACAGAACTCGGTTCAAACCACCTCAATAGCCAGGTCAGAACTAGCCTATGTCATACGCAAACCCTTATGACTATGAAGCTGACTTGTACAGTGTAAGTGATGGTGGCTCTCCCTAATTGAAATGACAAAGGAATTGACTTCTCCAAAATGACAACCCAATGATTCCCCAATCCAACCCTCTACCGTCGAGGAGCGGGGTATTCCCTTCTAAGTTCAAGTGACATCCAACTCAAGAGGAGGGGGTGAAGAAGAGAATGGATGGTAGCCAGTGTAGCTACCTATCCTAAGATGCAAGACCAGTGTAGTCAAGTCATCCAGCTGCAGGCTCACACGATATAACTTTGATGCTCCAGCTTGCTTATTTTCTATACAACACATATACATACTCTAGCAGGCACTTTTATTTTTATTTACAAGCATGCCTATTTTTTTGGAGTTTTTTTATACTATTTACAGCAGCATTTACATAAGGACTTTTTCCTCTTGAGCCAGAAGACTATCCCTCTTTTGAAGCTTTATTGCAACCCGCACTCTCCTGTCATTTGAACTCATTGAAACTGGACCAGGTTGGGGTGCACTTCCCTCCCTAGATGAGGACGAATGTTTCCACCCGTGTGCATCTCAGGCTGGCAAATCCAACCCCCTCACCATTCCAACTGAGTTGAGCCAAGTGAAAGGTGCAGATGTCCAAGTTAGGTCACTACCGACAAGAGTCATGCGTGTGTCTCGAAGACTTCTAGTTAGTCAGTTGAGGTGACTTAAACCCAGCCCTGATTTCTCAAAGAATTAAGTCTGAATAGACCTGAAGTACCTTAAACCTAGTTCCCATAAGGTCTCTGTGCAGTTAGGTGCGGTAAGGTCCAACCAAGCTCCAATCTTTGACTTTATTGGACTAGCTCAATCATCAAGCTCAAGAAAAGAATATGAATGCTATGCAGATGCTATTTACAATTATGCAAAGAATAATGCAATTTTTTTCAAAGAATTTGAAACAAAGTGAAATTTTGTACAAAGAGTTTACAAATAAAAGAATTTTGGCACCGGAAATAAAAAATATGTACAACTATTTACACGGGCGTGCCGCTTTATTTTACAAGACTTAAAGAAATTTAAAGCATTTATCGGTTTTAACAAAGTGATTTTAGGTGTATGTACAATTGATAAAGAATTTTATGTATTTTATTTTGCATGTATTTTATTTATTATGATGCATTTATGCTTCAAATTTTATTTCAAAATCATTTTGAAAACTATAGTACAAAGTAATTTTTGCAAATAGTTACAAGCATTTGAAAGCCATTATGCAAAGATTTTGCAAACACTGTATACATCTTCAAAATATTGTTACAAACATTTTCAAAATCTTTTGCAAATGGGTATTCAAATCCTTTATTTCACACAAATAAAAGAATTTTTGCAATCAAAATATTTTTACAAAGGTTTAAATCGTTTCACAAAAAGTTTTCCAAACAGTTCACAACATTTTTCAAATCATTTTGCAAAACTATTTAACCTGATTTATTAATCAGTATATACAAAGAGCAGAAACTTATTTGGGCTCTTATAAGTTTTATTTGGAATTGTTGCTTGTTTTTGTATGAGAGATTTCTGTGTATACTCCTCAGCCTTATTTTGAAAATCGTTTGAAAAAGATTTTGAAAACCATAGTCCAAAATATTTTTACAAACCTGTACACACATTTGGAAATCATTTTGTAGAAGTTTTTCACATAGTATAGGTTTTTTCAAAATAATTTTACAACCATTTTCCAATCATTTACAAACTGCTTTTCAACATTTTTATTTCACGCAAAGAAAATAAATTTTGCAATTAAAAATATTTACAAAGGTTGAAAACTTTTTACAAACCTTTTGAAAAGTTTTCACCAAGAGTATCAAAGCTTTTACAAAGCTATTTTTGCCTGATTTATTAATCAGTATGTAAGAATCTGAGGAGCTCACAGTCATCTTTTATTATAGTAATAGTGATACATTTATCATTACTTTTAACTTGAGACAGTATTTTATTTCCAGTATGACCTATGGCTTATAGTATATACATGGTATATACGACCCCCTTATACTTAGCTTGAGCTATGTCCTCATAGATCGAAGAGAAGAGCACAGACATAACTCGTACTGAGTATAGACAAGTCAAAAGAATAAGAAATGAATGAATGAGCAGTTGACCGTCCCCCCTATACTTAGGATCAAGTAATCCTAAGTATAGCAGACTGTACAAAAAGCAGGGAGGGTCAAGGGTGGGAATAAACAGATCGTACTCGGCATGTCTCCCCCTATACTTAGGGTAAGATACTCCTAAGTATAGACAAGAAGAGGTGACAATGGAGAGGATCAAAGAATAGAAGAACTTGAGGTGCACATTCCCCCTATACTTAGGACAAAGTGCGTCCTAAGTATAGAAAACTGTCAAAAAGGGATAGCACCTTTCGATAAAATAGAAGAGAAAAGAAGAGGAGAAGAAGAAAATCAGATGAACATTTTTTGAGGTGCAATGTCTGAATCTTCGGATGCTGTGGAGATGTCATCATGGTGCAGAAGCTGGATAGAATCGACAACGGCCAAGAATGTATCTGGTTCGAGGTAAGGCTTCAGGAGTTGACCGTTGACGACGAATGGTTGTGCGTCAGCAGACAATTTTGATATGGCAATGTTTCCATTGTCACGCACTTCACGAACTTGGAATGGCCCTGTCCACTTACTCTTTAATTTGCCCGGGAATATCTGCAACTTTGCATCAAATAGCCACACCTTCTGTCCAACTACAAAGGTCTTTCGTATGATGTGCCGGTCATGCCAGCGTTTCACCTTGTCCTTGTACATAAATGTGTTATCGTATGCATAGTCTCGGAACTCCAGGAGTCTGTTCAGATCATCCTTTCTTTTCTGACAACTTTTTCGTGAGCCCAAATTGCGCATGTTAATTGCCCATAAAGACTTGTGAATTAATTCGACGGGCAAATGGCACGGCTTCCCATATACAAGACGATAGGGAGACATGCCCAAGGGAGACTTGTAGGCGGTTCTGTAAGCCCAGAGAAATGAGTCCAAGAGTTGAGACCAGTTCTTTCTATCCGGCCGTACAAGTTTCTGCAAGATCGTCTTAATTTCTCTGTTCGACAATTCGGCCATGCCATTGGTCTGAGGATGGTAAGGAGATGCGACACGATGGTCGATGCCGTACTCCTTCGTTAATTTCTTGACTTCTTTGTTGATGAAATGGCTACCCCCATCTGATATGAGAATTTTTGGTATCCCGAACCGCGAAATGATATTCTTCTTCAAGAACTGACACACTGTTCGACTGTCGGCGGCTCGAACGGGAATAGCTTCAACCCAACGACTCACGTAATCGACGACAAGAAGGATGTGCTCAAAAACTTGACTGTTAGGAAAGGTCCCATGAAATCAATGCCCCATGCATCGAAAACATCTGTTATCTGAATGATTTTTAGGGGCATCGAATCTTTCACAGTGAGTGTACCCTTCAGTCTCTGACAGTCAATGCATCGTTTGACAAATTCTGTTGCATCCTTGAATAATGTGGGCCACCAGAAGCCGCATTGAAGTACCTTGGTTGTCGTACGGTCTCCAGAGTGATGTCCACCAGATTCGAGCGAGTGGCAATGCTCGAGGACACTATAATGCTCCTCCTAAGGAATGCACCGGCGCCAAATGCAATCTGCTCCTTCTCGGAATAAAAGAGGATCCTCCCATTGGTAGAAACGGATGGTCGACATAAATATGTTCTTTTGATTCTTTGTCCAATCTGATGGTGTTACCCCCGAGGCGAGATAATCAACTATATCAACATACCAAGGGAGCGAATCCACTGCTAAAATTGATTCATCAGGAAAGGTTTCTGTGATGGGTGCATTATTCAGAGGAGGCTCTTGCTGCTCAATTCTGGAGAGATGGTCTGCCACCACATTCTGGACTCCATGCTTGTCTTTGATTTCCAAATCAAATTCCTGGAGGAGAAGGATCCATCGAATCAGTCTCGGCTTGGCATCCTTCTTCTGCTGTAGATACCGGATAGCAGAGTGGTCTGTAAAAATGGTGACTTTTGATCCAAGCAAATAGGATCTGAACTTCTCGAGGGAGAAAACCACAACCAGCAACTCTTTCTCTGTCACAATGTAATTTCTTTGCGCCTCATCTAATGTTTTGCTGGCGTAGTGAAAGGCATAGGGCGCCTTTTCTTTCGTCTGTCCAAGAACAGCCCCGACTGCAAAGTCTGACGCATCAGTCATGATCTCAAAGGGAAGAGACCAGTCCGATGGCTGTAGGTTTGGAGCCTGAGTGATAAGCTCCTTTAGGTGATTGAAGGCATGGAGCACATGATCATCAACGTTAAATTCTGTCTCCTTGCATAAGAGTTCAGTCAAAGGTCGGGCGATGCGGCTAAGTCCTTAATGAATCGTCTGTAAAATCCCACATGCCCCAGGAATGACCTTACATGTTTCACTGACTAAGGTGGCTCTAGATTGGCAATGACATCCACCTTCGCTGGGTCGACTTCCATGCCACGTTTGGAAACGACGTGACCCAGTACAATGCCTTCCGTGACCATGAAGTGGCTCTTTTCCCATGAAAGTACTAAATTGACTTCGCTGCATTTATGAAGCACTCGGTTCAGGTGCTCGAGACAAGAATCACAAGTATCACCATAGACAGAGAAGTCGTCCATGAACACCTCGAGAAAATTGCCTGCCATTTCGGCGTAGACTGCTAGCATGCATCTTTGGAATATTGCAAGTGAATTACATAACCCAAAGGGCATTCTCTTGAAGGCGTAGGTACCGAACGGGCAAGTGAATGTTGTTTTCTCTTGATCTTTAGGAGCGATAGCCACTTGGTTGTACCCGGAATACCCATCCAAAAAGCAGAAGAACTCCTTGCCTGCTAGTCTTTCCAGAACTTGATCAATGAATGGCAAGGGGAAGTGGTCCTTCTTAGTTGCTGCATTAAGATGGCGGTAGTCAACACATACCCGCCAGGATGTTAGTACCCGAGTGGATATTTCCTCTCCTTTGTCATTGGTAACCACGGTAAGCCAGGATTTCTTCGGAACTACATGCAGTGGGCTTACCCATTTTGAATCGGAGATGGGATAGATGAAGCCTGCTTCACACCATTTCGTTATTTCTTTCATGACGACGTCTCAGAGGTTTGGGTTCAACCATCTTTGGAATTCGCGGGACGGCTTGGCATCTTCTTCCAGATAGATGTGATGCGAACACAAAGCTGGATTTATCCCTTGGAGATCTGATACGCACCAACCAAGTACCTTGCAGTTCTTTTCTAGAACCTCGATAAGACGGGATTCCTGATCCGGGTTCAGCCTGCTACTGATGATGACCGGATACATGTGTTCTTCACCCGCAAGGAAAGCATATTTCTGGCCTACAGGAAGTGGCTTGAGTTCTGGTTTTGACCTGTCCAACTTGTTGGTCACTTCAGACACTACGCTGGTGGTAGGATGTATTTCTTTGAGGGGGTTACCATCCTCAGCATTCTGTTGAGATCCAGTTGAGGTGCCGAACGGTTCTGCGCTAGGCTCCTTGTGTTCGGTCTGTAGTGAATACCCTGGCTCAAAAAGATGCACCTGCATCTGAGAATCTCTCTCCCAAGAATCATCGGAGCATAAGGTAACTGTGCTTTCCAAGTCCTCCTCAAGAGTGAGGATTTCTCGGGTCCATGAATCATTCAATGACAGGGATGAGTCTCTGATCTCTGCAACAAAGTCACAGTCTGCTTCTGATGCTGCACGACTCTCATCAGTCGTAGCGTTCGGCTCTCTGGTCATGCTTATAGTGATCTGCTTGTTGTTCAAGCTAAAAGTGATCTTGCCAGACCCGTAATCAACCACGGCACCTGAGGTACGCAAGAATGGTCGGCCGAGGATGATCAGGGTATGGAGTAGAGGGGCGGGCGAGTCCATATCAAGGACTACAAAATCAACTGGGCAGTACATCTCCCGTACCTTAACTACAACGTCTTCCAGCAAACCCCAGGGTCGCTTGATGGATCGGTCAGCGAACTGGAGGACCATTCGTGTCTGCTTAAGCGGACCCAGTCCAAATTCTTGCGGTATTGATGATGGCAAGAGGTTGATGGAAGACTTGCTGTCGAGGAGAGTGCGCTCGAAGACTTGATCAAAAATCTCACAACTGATAAGAGGTGCTCCGGTGTCTTGTTTCTTCTGTGGGAGGTTGTTGATAGCTGCAACAGTGGCCATGGAGAGCACGTGCTTTTCTACATCTCTTCGTCTGTTTTCACGTGTCGGGAGACGTTTGTTGGTGCATGCCTCCTTCAAGCCTTTTTTCACCACGGGCATGTATTTCATGGCCTTGATTAATATCATTTCTATTGTTAAATTGTCTAGAATTTCCACAACTCTAGGATCAGACAATGCATTTTTTCGTTTTGCAATTTTTTTGGATTTTTCTATTGCATGAGGAAAAGGAATATGTACATCCCTAGCAGGAAAAACAGAGTTCTTATTTACAACAAAATTATCGCCCACAGAATGTTGTACATCCGGACTACAAAAAGGAGTACACACTGGATCTTGACATGCTGGTGCTGATGGGTGAGCAAAAGGTGAGGCATCTGTGCCGTCAGCTGGTGAGGCATCGGCTACTGGCGGCTCCTCCAATGCTGGTGTGACTGTGCTTTGACGGCACCCTTCTTTTCGTTCTTTTTGTTTTTGCTGATTTTTTTGTGATTTTTGTTGGTGAAGACGGTGGTGGCTGATAGCAGGAATGGCTTCTCCCTCTTCTTCCTCCTCACCCGCCCCTGTAGTTGGCACGGCTGATGCAGAAGATGACGATCCACCTGGTTCTTTATTCTCCCCATTCTTGATAGCAGGTGGGGGCAAGGCCCTACCGCTCCTGAGAGTGACAACATTAGAATAAACAATGTTATCATTTTCTGACTCTATAGATGCAGACAGGATATCACATTCTACCTGCTCTCTCTTTTTGGAGCTATTGGGATTGGCTTTGACCTGAGCTGGAATGGTGGTCTCGGTGGTAGTCAGCTCGTCGAGCCTCTTGGTCATATCTGCTAGCCCTTTGACAAGTTGGGCCAAGCAATCCATGGTGGGGTTCACTGGAGTTGCCTCGGTGGATTCAGCGTACAGACCACGCTGTTGTTGCATATGTTGGTGCTGAGGCTGTTGTTGGTAGTGCTGAGGTGGTGCAGGAAGCTGAAGCTGCTGATAAGAAGGAGGAGGATACTGTTGGTACTGCTGAGGTGGAGTAGCTGCATACTGATGGAAAGGCTATGGGTGACGGTATGGCTGCTGCTGATACTGCTAATTCTGCCTCCATTGATTTGCATACTGGGGAGGCTGATGATACGGTGGCGACGACTGTGAGGACTGCCCAAAACAACCACCCTGAGGCTGGTGGTATTGCCGGTTAGCTGGTGGCTGACCCTGAGGTTGTCCCATAGGACGGGTCGGCTGTGCTTCGTGACTCCATACCCCGTTCACTTCCTGAACCAGCGGTGGTGGTGGGAATACCGAATTAGATCCTGATACAAACTCTGGTTGGTACACAACCATCTGCTGTTGCGGCTGGCCCTGGTCGGGTGCCTGCACGTAGTACACGTGCTGGACTGCCGGTGGCTGCTGGCTCGGCTGAGGTTGATGTAGCGGTGGTTGCTCGTCTTTCCTCTCAACTGGAGCTTCTAATGGTGCTGCCGACTGAACAGAATTGATGGTTCCCACTAGCAGTTCTAGCTGCTTGGTGATCTGATCAAGCTTGTCAAGGTTCTGAGTCCTCTTTTCGATCACCGAAAGTTTTTCGAGATCCTGTGATCGTTTCTCAATAATATCAACCTTTGAGAGATGGCCCCCGATGATGCTGAGGTTGGAGCTCTCATCTCTCTCCGCCTCTCGGGACGCTGCCATGTGTACTTGTTTCTGGAGGATCTGGGGTTGCTTCTGGTATGCTTTTGATGAAGAGAGGGCGGCCTCTCCTTCGGCCATTTCTTCGAATATCTGCCAGACTACATCTTCATCCTTGTTGAAGTGTGAACCCCCACAGGATGCGTCAACGAGCCTTTGGCTCTCAATATTCATGCCCCCAAAGAAGTGTTGGACCAAACTGGTCTTTGGGATCTCATGATGGGGACATTTCTCTTGCAGATTGGTGAATCTCTCCCAGGATTCATGTATGGATTCGTGTACCCCTTGGGAGAAGTTGCTGGTACGTGATCGCATCTGGTTGAGCCGGCCGAGAGGATAATATTTGTGCAGGAAGGCGGACTTCAGTTCCTCCCAGGTGGTTACAACCTTCCCCAGATGGTTGACCCAATAAAGGGCCTTGTCTTGTAGGCTGAAGGGGAATGCCATCATTTTGACAATATCCAGAGGGACATTCAGATAGTGAGTAGTTCGACAGATGCGTGAGAATTGCTACAGGTGGATATATGGCTCTTCATTGGTGTTTCCATGGAAAGCAGGAAGAAGAGCGAGGAACTGGGGCTTCAGCTCGAAGTGAGCATGCACCGGTGGGATGACGATCCACTCGGTCATCTGGCTCTCTCCAGGATTATAGGTTTCCTTTAGTGTAGGCTTTGGTCCCCTATTTTCTGGCTCTTCGTCGTCATCAGGTGGACCACCACCTCCTCCTCTGCCTCCTCCTCCCTCGGCTCTGTTCATCACATCATTCAGCATATCCTGAAAAGCGGTCTGTGCTAGGGCTTGCTCTGTCAGTTGTTGTTGGATTGCCTGGATAGATGCTAATAGTTGTGCATTAACTTGATTCTGATCTGGCAACTGTCCTTCTGATTGGGGTGGTTGCTGACCCTTGCCCTTTCCTTGAGGAGCCATGTCAAGGTCTGAGTCGGACGAAATGAATTCCGGAGTAGAAGCCAGGGCTCAGTCTACCCTTTTATCTGCAGAATGAGAGAATCCTAATCAGACCACTTGCCATATTGTTCAGCTGTCATGATAATTTTGGAGTTAAGGTCAACCCCAACATGTTGTGAACGGAACAAGATGTAGACTGTAATCAACTTCCATCCACAACGCCGAAAGTGGGACAAAAGTGATCCACGTTTATTGGGTGGTCAAAAGGGAGGTAGAAGACGAGGAGTCTGGGGATCGATCCGCAAAGTCTGGATTGGGTTCTCGGGAATCGCCTCGAATTTATTGGCGAAATAGAGTCCATGGAATCGATGTGGGTTTCAGCAAGGTCCCAACGGAAACCATCCAGGGATCGAATTCGCAAAGCAAGAGAGGAGTTTATGTTGGATGAAAGATACGATGGTCAACAAGGAGTAAAAAGGAGTGCAAACAGTATAAAGGCTCAAACTGAGCGGGAGGTCAAAGGGAAATGACACAACAAAATTTGCGCAAAGGCGCGGGACTTGATCTTTGAACCTTAATCTAGATCCATACAAACACAATACAAGATTGGGTTCACCAACTCACACCATGTAAAACCGTAAAGGTTCGGCTACTTATTATCTTGTAAATTTAATGTTGTTCTTTCAGGCATATCTTTTAACAAGTCCTTAGCACGCTCCCCCTATAGGAGAGAGAGTACTACCAAAAAAGCATCCCGTACTTGTCCTCCTCCTTTGTAACCTGTAGTCTGTACTTTTTGAGGTCCTTGTAACCCTTCCTGGATCCCTACTCAGCCAAAGAAATAGAGAGAGGAAGCCAATAGGCGAAATCGATACTTCGGTTCTCGCTCGCAACGGAATCACCCATGAGCGTGCAAGAACCTACTCGGACGTAAGACGATGAGACAGACACCCCCGTGAAGGCGTGGCCTGTGCTCGATACTTCGGACAAGGTCGATGCTCTACACAACAGAGAGTCATCACTGGTGACCAAGCCCTACTCGCCCACGTACGATAGAAGCGCCAATACATCGGAAATCCAGGCGATACACAAGGCAGTTGCAGACTGTGATTTTGGCTCTATTTCTTATGGGACGTGCCTCGCTCAAGGGAGTAGGGTTTTGGTCCCCCTCCAAAGGTACCTGAAAACAATGAGGGCTTTATGAACCCAGTAAAATGATAGTCCCTTACAAGTTTTAATTAAGATCAAAGTTTATTTAGCAGTCCCCTTGTTTTAGTTTTTTGGGTTTTCACTTTTTTGAGTCTGTTTCATACCAGCGCCTAACGTTTTTGTAGATTTTCATGTATGTCCTAGATGCTCAAAATCAGAGGGAGATAGCGGAGAAACCGTGCAAGTTGGTTCTATGATGGAAATCTCACCATTGAACCGAATGATGCATGCTGAGTTAGAAGACTTACAGTGCATCCCAGCTCTCTCCATGTGGTATGCAAAACAGAATTTTTAAACCTATCTGCATGGCGGTGTGCATTCGACAAAATTGCCCTAAACAATAGCTGATATTAACGTGAAGAACCACAAGTTGGTCACTTATCTTTAACCTAAGGGTCCGGTCTTGGCTTACCCCTACTCTTCTTGACACACTCGAGTTCAGGAGTAGCGCTTGATGGGGTTCGCTCACGGCACATGGGTTAAGAGATAAATGACCGAACTGTTTAAATTTGACTAGATCCATACGAAGTAGACTATAGGAAGATGCATTCTTATTAAGATTTGGACCTAACTACCGGATCAAGCAACCTATATCTAGGGGCTCCAAGCACACAAAACAACATGAAATAAAGGCGGAAAGCATAAAACATCGGGAAAGCAAAGAAAAGAAAGCGGTAGAAAACTCGAAAAAGCCACGACGAGGCCCCCAGGTGAACATACACCCGGGCACTGGACCTCGTTGTAAAGAGTAGAGTCCAAGTTATATTACATGCCAAAATTGTCTCTCTCTCATAATAAATTACAAAATTGATCCTAAGACCTAGCTAATTCTCATCTCTTTGCATCTTTGGTGCTCTCTCCAGCTGGTCATGAAGTGAAGACCAACCTCCTCCAAGCTCGGCTGCCTTGGCCTCCGAAGAAACCATCCTCGTGTGGCGGGCCCTCGCAACAAGGTCACAAAGATATAGAATTAGTACAAGCTCAATCAATGAAATAAAGAATCAATTAATTAATAAATGAATGTGTATGTCACCAATCAAAGAATCATGTATAATTGAATAAGTTCAAAGAAATAATTAATCACAAAATAAATAATGAATGAATGAATTTTTGTACAAGAATGACAAGGTATAATAGGCTACGCTCATTGCTCCCCGGCAACGGCGCCATCTGATAACGAGGATTTTCTGAGGGTCAAAATTACGCCCCGTATGAGACGGGGACGATCGTGTCGCTGAGGCGACCGCTCACAAAATCCTTGTTCATCAGCAATTAACCCACATCAAAGAATAAATGAATTAAATCCCAAAATTGTGAATTAATATTTATAAACTCTACCTTAAAAATGCATAGTGTATAAGCATGTAGAGGTCGAACCACAGAGAGAAAAAAATTTGGGTAGCCCACCTTGTTCAAATACAATAGAGTCATCCTTATATGAATACTAGTTATGTGGGAAATTAATACTATTATATTATTTATTTATATTATATTATTATGTGGGTAACCACGATTTGATCATGGAGAGTTGTAACCGTTCACTTCTCTTTGGTGGACTTCATCCATCTCTTCTAATTATCGTGAGATCTCATTATCTCAATATATATATCATCATCTCTTGTCGATAATATTTTCACCAAAAATAATTCCAAATTATCTTATGGAAAATATCAACCATGCCACTAAAATTATGTGAATCTCAATCACAACCCAAAAAATGTAATTATATTTTCAATTAATCCTTTTTAATGTGAATCCAATCCACATTAACAATCAAGCAACAAATATAAATTACAAAAGTCTCTGTCTGATATATTATAAATCTCATTTACAATATATGTGGATAATTGAAGAATACTATCCACATTA
Organism: Ottelia alismoides; assembly: GCA_037367405.1. Classification (NCBI taxonomy): domain Eukaryota; kingdom Viridiplantae; phylum Streptophyta; class Magnoliopsida; order Alismatales; family Hydrocharitaceae; genus Ottelia; species Ottelia alismoides. Next base: position 407,395 of record JAZKJV010002000.1, on the reverse strand, counting down.
TCCATATCCATAATAATTAAATCTTATTTAATTACATTGAGTAATCATTCTCAAGCATTCATATAATGTGAATCAAATTCGCATGATTCATGATAATTAAATCACATTTAATTATCCATTTCTCATTGCTTAGACATGATTCAACTTTGGAATTATTCTTGAACTCTTTCAAGAATAATGCGCTTTCTTCGTAGATGCTTGGAGATAAGGACATGGCGATTGTATTGTACCACGTATAGTGACTTGGATATTGAGATCACATCTCAAATCCAGATCTCGGGCCTCCCATAGATGCTTGATTAAATCAAGATCGCAAATCTAATCTTCTCATTGCATATGAATCACATTCAGATCAATGTCCAACATTTGGACCAAGATCAGATACTTCTCTACTGAGAGGAGTCACTAAAATCCAGACACGTTTCATCACTCCCAGGAATGGAAGCGTAATGGTTATACAATCGTTTATGATCACATCACCCTCAGGTATTCCAATACCTGTACATACTTCATACTGGAAGACCTATGATTAAACCCAAAGTACAAGATTTGTTTTAGACTTTCTACTTCAAGGTTTTATCAATAAGTTTCTCATTTGATCATTGGGAATCGGTTTCGATCATATACTTTTCCAAAAGCATATATCATACCTAGGTCTTGATCATATACTTTCCAAAAGTATATATCAAACCTACAATTTTAGTCATGCTTCCGAAACGAGATGACTGTGTACGGAATTTGATCCGTCCTAATATCTCATGAGTGAGTAATGAATTCGTGATTCATTAACATCTTTGTCGCATTTTGTCTGAAAACCCTTAACAAATACATGTAAATATACATTAATTTGCATCTTTTATCAAAATTCCATTCATGAATAAAAATGCACTTTTAAGCATAAAAAACATGTAAATAAATAAAAAAATAAAAATAAAGAAAAGAAAAGGAGGCATATTATAAATATGTATATATGAATAATACGACTTATGAAATATAAATATAGCTGCAAGAAATATTTATACAACCTAATCCCCGAGACAAGTCAGCATGAATTGGTTAACAAACAAACAAGTAGGGGGAGATAAGGAAAGAAAATCATAATAATAATTAAAGAAACACTCCACACATTCTTCATTATTTATCAAATAAATTCCAAATCTTCAGTGATTTTTAATTAATTCATATGTACATATTTTCACCAAACTCCTTTCCTAATCATTTCTAAAAATACATATAAACATATTAAAATAAGTTAAAACTATTGTCTTGTATATATGCCAAGAAATCCATCTTTTAAAATTGTTAAATTCTCAAATTCTGAACATCATAACTTTCTCATACGAACTCTAATTTCACTCTACTCACGTTTAAAGTTCATAAAATAATATTATCTATTTAATGGAGGTGATTTCAATAAAATTGGACCCGTTTGCAAAAAATCGGTTTTGGGACCTAATGACAATGGGGTTTCTAGGCTATTTATTTTATTTAGAACATACTATTTATAATTTTATGAATTTTATAATTTCTATCTATTTCACGATCTTGTATTTTCACCATGATTTATTTCAGAATTTTTAGAGCTTATTTATTATTTTAATAAAATCTAAAACCTAATTTATAAATAAAATTGAACTATATGACTTGTACCTGTATTTATTAATATATCTAAACTAATTATTAAAATCCACAAAAATTCATAAAGGTATTATTTATTATTCTAATAATTAATAAAATATAAAATTAATATATAATTACTTATTTATTGAATTAAAAATCCAAAATCTATTTATTAAGTATTATTTATACCTATTTATTATTAAAATATTTATATTTCAGACAATATTGACTATTTATGATAATTAATTATGCCATAATTTAGATAATTAAGTTCTCTTTATTTTTCATTTTTATACCTATTTAAAATAATGATATTTACTATTTATTACATAATTTATAGTGTATTTAAACATCTGGCCAACCAGGTGCTGCCATGTGTGTTGGACATGCGAGCCCACGGCGAGCCATTATGCAATAAATGTTATTACGAATATCATTCCCTGATCTGAAATGAAGAAAGAGTAATTTGCATAATAGGCCGCTTAGTACAATTAGGGTTATGTACCATGGCCATCTTAATAATCATACAACTGTTGGTTCAACTATTGAATTATAGAGGTTGGTGCTTGGATGAATATATAAAGAGTTAGATTGAGGACTCATCAAGCACCGTCAAATGATTGTTAAGAGATGATCTCCAGCCTGAGTAGGAGATGGCAATCCTTTCTCACATAGGCTGATATCTGACCGACCTCTTGATGCAGGTCCTCTGCATAGGAATAGATATTCGGAGGTGTCAGATTGGTTAGGTCAAAGAGTTGGCTTAAGGAGATCGAGATAACCAAAGACCTATATCGTATGCTATCATCATATAGGCACGCATCATCTGACCGTAGACAGATGTGTTACTGTATATCTAAGTATGTACATTTGGCAGACCAATAGGTTGATGACCTAACCAAGGTCTATACACCGGTATGCTGGTGTGCATATAAGGGCATATGAGTAATACGATCTCTCAAAGGGATCATACATGTTCACTACTGAACCGGAAGACATGATCTCACTCATGAGATATTGGGAAGAATCAAATTCCGTGCAGGGTCGTCTCGCTTTGGAAGCTTGACTGAATTTGTAGGGTTGATATATACTTTTGAAAAGTATATGATCAAGACATATGTATGATATATGCTTTTGTAAAGTATATGATCGATACCAAATCCCAATGATCAAATGAGAAACTTACTGATAAAACCCTGAAGTAGACGGTATAAAGTTGATTTAATACTTCGGGTTTATTCTGGGTCTTCCAATATGCAGGATGTATAGGTATTGGGAATACCTGAGGGTGATGTGATCATAAACGATTGTATAACCATGACGCTTCCATTCCTAGGGAGTGATGAAACAAGTCTGGATTTTAGTGACTCCTCTCAGTAGAGAAGTAATCTGATCTTCGTCCAAAAGTTGGACATTGATCTGAATGTGATTCAGATGCAATGAGAAGATTAGATTTGCGGTCTTGATTTAGTCAAGAATCTATGGGAGGCCCGATATCTGGATTTGAGATGTGATCTCAATATCCAAGTCACTATACGTAGAACAATACAATCACCCTTTCCTTATCTCCAAGTATACGCGGAGAAAGCGCATTATCCTTGAAAGAGTTCATGGATAATTTCATTGTTGATATAAGTATCCAAACATCAAGAAAATTGATAATTAAATGTGATTTAATTATCATGGATAATATGAATTTGATTCATATTATAAGGAGAGATATCTAAGATACTTAAATGTGATTTAATTATCAAAGATATGAATAATGTGAATGCGATTCATGTTATTTGGGCACATGAGAAAAGAGATCCAAAATGATTAAATGTGATTTAATTATCATGGATATGAATAATGTGGATAGCACTATCCATACTAATCATATATATATTATAAATGTGATTCATAATATAGAATAGGGAGCATATTGTGATTCATATTTGTTAATTAATTATTAATGTGAATTGGATTCACATTAGATGATTAATTGAAAATATAATTTACATTTTATTTTGGGATGTGAATGTGATTCGCAATTTTATAATGGCATGATTTCAATATTTCACAAGATAATTGTGAATTATATTTGTGAAATTATTTACAACAATTGTTGTTGTAAATTTTGGAGATATATCATGAGATAATGAGAACTCATGAGACAATGAGACCTCATGAGATAAATGAGATCTCATGAGAAGAGTGTCCGTCCCTTATTTTTAGGGGATATGGTTCATCTCCTCATTATCTTCAAGGATAATTAATTGATTTGATTTGAATTTAAATATATTGATTATCGATATATATTAAATTAAATTAAATTAATTGTTGTTGTGTTTTTGACAACAAGATCATGGCCATTGAAAGAAACACAAATCAATCTCAACCATTGATTGTGTGTTATCCATGGATTGGGATCCATGGACTTCTAAAACCCTATATAAGAAGAGGCATGCCTTGCTCTTAGATTTACACCGAATCGACGAGTCTCTCTCTCTCTCTCTTATTTTCTCTACATGCCTAGTCTCTATCTCTATCTTATAATGGTCGTCCAGCATGGAGCCATTGTGAGAGACGTCATCGATGCAGCATCGTCGTTATGCTGCCGGATCATCTACTCATGGATCTCCATCTCCTTCGGTGTGTCTCGCTCGTGAAGAAGATGTTGGATCTCATGTGATGAGATCAGGAGATCCGTCGCTTGGATCATCAACATAGATTGCGAGGAGCACGCGATTCGTCCCCGCGCTCGCAAGTGTCTCCTCCGTTGGATCAGACTTGAGACAGGAGGTCTCTTTCTTTAGAGACTCGATCGCAACCACGCTTCAAGAGGTAATCCTATTACTTGTTTATGGTTTAGATGAAACGATCCGAGAAGTGTTCTTGGATCATGTGGTTTCATCACATAAAAAAAATTAATTTCCGCTACATCGAGCAACTAGTGCGACTAGTCGCTCCCGATCGCATTCGATGCGATCATCTTGCTTCCGTGATGCGCTTGAGGATTTTCCCGTATCCTTCAAGTGGTATCAGAGCCAGGTTGATGAAGGTTTTGGATTTGATCCATGAACCTACGAAGATTTTGGCTCGTTTGGCCCTATCTTTTGATAAAATTTCGGCCCTGTTTGAAATATTTAAACATGAAATTTTAAATTGGAAAATTTTCCCCATTAATTAAGGAAACAATAGGATTTGAGTTTTCGTGATTTGGAATCTGATAACTCAAGATATGATGTTTTTAATAATCATATGTCCACTGTTTCGGGTATGGCGATTAGTGACCTAATTAAAGAGTTAATTACGGATCCTAAATGCTTGGAAATGTATAATTATTACTTTGGTTCTGTTTTAAATCAAATTAGCGAACAAAATAAATTTAGTTTGCATTAATTAGATTTAAATTGATCGAGGTATGTTAATTTTAGTGAGTAGGGGTCACTGCTTGAAATTAACGAACTTGATCATGAACCTTGTAATAGTCATTCAAATAAATTGATGAAAATTAATTGTTAATTTTCTGAAATAATTATTGACAAATATTTTTGAAATATTTGAAGATGATAATTGTTTCCTTGAATGACATTTCACTAACCAAAATGATAAGATAGTTGATCTTGATCATAATTGGTTGATATGAAATCATCAACAAACATTGTTTTCATGGAAAACCCTAGTTTATCCTACAATAGTTGTAGGACAACTTTTACATGCGAAACCCTATTGATTGAATAGTATTGGGGATTTGTTTAGCAAATCTCCTTATAATATTATCAAAATGGTTCGGATGAATATTATATGGTATAATTTCGGTTAAAAAACCGATGAGCATCTCAAAGTACATATGATCTATCTGGCATTATCCTTTCCTGTGGTGGATATGGTGACTAGTCGGAGAGCATTGGGGTAGCGGGTTGCAACGTATGTGGTCTGTCCCACTCTCGTCGGTACTGGTCATGACAATGCGTAGGAACTCGATAATACCGGAGAAGTCAAAGTGTATTTTTCTAATTATTAAATTCGAATAATACGTACTTTGAGATTATACCTACTATTCAAGCAATAATCAAGTTTGTTGATTGAAAATTGGATTGATAATTAATTTAATGTGATTAAATTGATTATATCCAATTAAAAGCACTCTATTATGAATAGATGTCTATTTCCCTTGGAAGGATTGATCATAATGAATGTGATTCATAATGGTAATTAGAATTTGAATGTGATATGGAGGATCACATTAGTTACATCCATGGTCTCCCGTTAAGGCGAAGGGTTCCGTCCCCAGGGATTGTATGTAGGAGATGCATGTCCGAAGTGACAGCTCCTGTATGCAAGCGCATCTGGATCGGGCTCTTTGCTTCTCGAAAGAGTAAGGCCATATGCGTAGTGACCCCAATATCGAGTCCTCATATTATTGGGGCGATATTGGATTGTGCATAGTGAATTCTAATCCTGTTGATGGTTGGTTCAATTAACAACATGTCAACATCGCCTTAGGGGTGGTGGGCTCGGGTGTTAAAAGACTGAATTGGGAGATGCAAGTTGGACTTGCAAGGCGGAATGTGTTCCCGCTTCTTTTTATCGGAGTCACAAGTTCTCATATTATTGGGAGATGACAAAGATAAGGAAGGAGATCCCAGATCTTGCTTGAGATATAATGGTAAGAATATCTCTTACATTGAAAGTGAATAAGGGAATGAGAATGAACTTTCAGTGTTGACAAGGCAAGACATCTTTGATAAAAGAACTCCTAAATCAAAGTAAAATATGTGTGTATATATATATAAATATATACACTTATGCAAATTTCTTATTTCAGATAATCCTTCATTAAACCCACTCAATGTTATACTCAATAATAACTAGTAAAATATCATGGATTGGACTCATAATCCAGATATTGTACTTGCAGTTGGACACATAATGTATGTGGTTGCATTGTGCAAGATTTCTCAACATAGTGAGGTATGACAATTAAATAAGACAATAAGATATCACCTTAGGGCTCGTATGTCTCTATAGTCTTGATCTTTCATCGAGTGTACTTTGGAAGTGACATGTCGATGGTGATCGTAATTGTCGAACAATCCTTATAAAATCAAAGAAGATATTTTGACATACTTATGTGCTTTAGACATTTAATCATGAATGACATGATTCTCTGCATTATGCGGAATGGTAGCTCGAAAGAGATGATGTATTCGAAATGTTTGAATACCTACCTGAACCAATGTTTTAGGAGTCTAGATGGATGTAGAAATGATGAATGTCATCATTCTACAGTCTATACTCATGTCATTCATGAATTTTCATAATATTCATATTGTATGAATTAAATGAAGCATGTATAAATGTTGAAGTTCTCTTATATTGAAATCTTTTGAGTTCAACATAAGAGATCCTTTGTCTTGAGCAATGGTTGTTCATAGTTAAAGAGAGTGCAGAGGAAGCGTGGGTCGGACCCATGTGGGAAGGAAAGTCAAAAAGAGTTGACTTTATTTCTATGACTTCCATATGACATCCAAAGAGTTGGATGAATGCCTATACTGCAATAAGTTGATGTGTTGATAGTATGACTACCAAGTCTGTCTAGAATCCTTAGAGAAGGACTCAGATAGTGCATCATAATAATCTATATCTACATTTGATCATTGAAATTGACTTTCTTATAAGATAAGATTAAAGTCTAATAATTGTATCTCATTCTTCTAATGACACTTGCAATTATTGCATATGTTTTAGAAGACTGAAAAAAATGTGATCTTAAGGTTTATAGTCATCTACATGGATTTTGATGCAGTTGTTGCAACAATCTCTATTGGATTGATGGACTTCATATTTTCTGTGGGAGAGCCCTTTGTCTTAGAGAATGTCTCTATGACCTAGATACAAGAATACACTCATAGTTTATTTCTAAATGTTGGAAATAAACATGAATTCTAGAATAAACCTATCATAAAGAGTTATGATGGATATATTTCAGATAGTAATCTGGCGTCTAGTGGACTCTACTAAATTAGAAATTTAATAAATGGTTCATTAAGATTTCTAATGCTGAAAATTAAAACCTTTATAAGATCAACATGAGGATGAAGATCATTTGACAATGATCTGGTATCAAGTCTTGGACATTTATCTGTTGATTTGATCAATAGACTAGTAAGATATGGAACTTTAGAATGTCTAAAATTTCAAATCTTACATACTTGTGAATATAGTATTCAATGTAAATGTCCAATACACCCTTCTCTGGGAAAGGTGTAAGATGTCGAGGTATTTGGGATCTCATACATATTGATGTATGTAGATCATCTATATCATAGTGAACATCATGGATATTTGATATCTATTGACGATTATGTATGATATGAGATTTCTTCTCTTCACCTGAGAAAGCTTTGAAATGTTCAAAGATTTCACAATTTTGGTTAAGAACCAAAGTTTGAAGAAAGATGAAATGAAGAAAATGAAGAAAGATGAAATGAAGAAAATGAAGAAAGATGAAATGAAGAAAATGAAGAAAGATTTCACAATGTGATTCTTAGAGGCCGAGACTCTTGAGAATCAAGAAGAAAATGAAGTAAATGAACTCATTTAATCTTGAGATGATAATGAGGCTCTTGAAATCGGAAACTAAAAGGATAATTAAATATGAAACATTAAATACCTCTTCAAATGAGTTTGAGGATGTATTCCATGTGTCGATTAAGTCTGACAATGATCAGACTTCATGTGATGAAGCTCCTGAGGATCATGACATGGAAAGATGGATATTAGAGATAAAGTCTAAAGTAGACTTCATATACAAGTGTTGTATATGGACCCTCGAGGATCTACCTATATGGGTAAGACCCATAAAGGTGTAAATGGATCTTCAAGAGAAAGGGAATCTGATGATAAGGTAGAGACCTTCAAAGCTCGGATCGTAGCCATGAGCTATACACTTGAAGAGAAGACATTGCTTGCGATGAGACTTGCTCTTCAGTAACCATGCTTAAACCCATCGGATTATTGCTAACTATAGCTACACAACTTGGCTTTGACATCTTCGAGATGGAAGTCAAGATTGCATTCCTCTATGAATGCCTCTCTGAGGATATTCACATGAAGTAGCCCCAGGGCTTCATGATTGGGGAAAGTAAGGTGTGAAAGCTAAAGAAATCCATCTATGGACTCAAAAAATTTCTTGTTGGAACATAAGATTTGATGAAATTATAAATGTTATGATTTCAGATAGAATCTTGATGAACCATATGAAGCTTGGTGGGAGTGCCTTTGTGTTCATCGTGCTAAAAGTAGATAATATCCTAATCATTTGGAATGATATAAGGATGATAATAAGTGTTTTATAGACTGGCTATTCCATACCTTGAGATATGATCTCAAGAATACCTCTTAGATCTTAGTTCTAAAGTTGTTCAGAAGCAAAGAAAAGAGGGTATTGGGACTGTCGCATTTATAGTAAACCTTGAACATGTTCCATTCTTGGAAAACTCCAAGGAAGGCTTCCTTCCCTTAAGATTTGATACTGACCAATCTAAAGGGATAACACCTCAAAGAGTGGAGGAAGTGAATTCTAGAACTGCTTACACTTGTGCATCGGTTACGAGAAGCTGAGTGTATGCTAGATGTGTACAAAAGGCAGATATCTGCCATGCAGTGGGAGTAGTAAAGAGTTGATAATCCTACTATAGAGAGAAAACACTTGATAGCAGTAATAACAAAATCTTCAAAGATGACAAGGCTTAGAGATAATGATCTCAAAGACTCATCATCAAGAACCTAAGAGTTTATAGATAATGATCTAAAAGGTCTTAACTGTAGATGCCTTGGGAGATAGAGATCTCCAGGACACTATAAGGATTATGGAAATACTGGTTATAATAATTAATGAGCATTAGTGTCAAGGACACTATAATTGCTTTATCAAAATTGAGTATTGGTTGGATAAGATGCAACATTCGCATTGGATGCGAGCACTGTTACATAGGGATATGCAAGCGTCGTAAAAGAACTTGGCATAGTCTTTTGGGAATAGAGTGACTGATCAGCTTACCTAGCTATTTCTAAATAGCCTATGATTGTCACATGAGTGTGGGTTTAAATGATTAGCCCATTAATGGCTCTTTGGGCTAGTGGGAGATTGTTGGACATGCGCGGTGAGCCATTATGGAATAATTGTTATTGCGAATATCATTCTCTGATCTGAAATGAAGAATACCTAATTTGCATAATATGTCCCTTAGTACAATTAGGGTTATGTACCATGGCCATCTTAATAATCATACAGCTGTTGGTTCAACTATTGAATCATAGAGGATGGTGCTTGGATGAATATCTAAAGAGTTAGATTGAGGACTCATCAAGCACCGTCAAATGATTGTTAAGAGATGATCTCTAGCCCGAGTAGGAGATGGCAATCCTTTCTCACATAGGCTGATATCTGATCGACCTCTTGATGCAGGTCCTCCGCATAAGAATAGATATTCGGAGGTGTCAGATTAGTTAGGTCAAACAGTTGACTTAACGAGATCGAGATAACCAAAGATCTATATCGTATGCTATCATGATATAGGCACGCATCCTCTGACCGTAGACAGATGTGTTACTATATGTCTGAGTATGTACATTTGGCAGACGAATAGGTTGATGACCAAACTAAGGTCTATACACTGGCGCGTTCATGTGCATTTAAGGGCATATGAGTAATACGATCTCTCAAAGGGATCATACATGTTCACTACTGAACCGGAAGACATGAGCTCACTCATGAGATATTGGGAAGAATCAAATTCTGCGCAAGGTTGTCTCGCTTTGGAAGCTTGACTAAATTTGTAGGTTTGATATATACTTTTGGAAAGTATATGATCAAGACCTAAGTATGATATAAGCTTTTGGAAAGTATATGATCAATAGCAAATCCCAATGATCAGATGAGAAACTTACTGATACAACCCTCAAGTAGATAGTATAAAGTTGATCTAATACTTCGGGTTTATTCTGGGTCTTCCAGTATGCAGGATGTACAGGTATTGGGAATACCTGAGAGTGATGTGATCATAAACGATTGTATAACCATGACGCTTCTATTCCTAGGGAGTGATGAAACATGTCTGGATTTTAGTGACTCCTCTCAGTAGAGAAGTAATCTGATCTTGGTCCAAAAGTTGGACATTGATCTGAATGTGATTCATATGCAATTAGAAGATTTGATTTGTGGTCTTGATTTAATCAAGCATCTATGGGAGGCCCGAGATCTGGATTTGAGATATGATCTCAATAACCAAGTCACTATATGTGGAACAATACAATCACCCTGTCCTTATCTCTAAGTATCCGCGGATAAAGCACATTATCCTTGAAAGAGTTCATGGATAATTTCATTGATGATATAAGTATCTAAGCACTGAGAAAATTGATAATTAAATGTGATTTAATTATCATGGATAATATGAATTTGATTCAAGTTATAAGGAGAGATATCTAGATAATTAAATGTAATTTAATTATCAAAGATATGAATAATGTGAATGTGATTCATGTTATTTGGGCACATGAGAAAAGAGATCCAAGCTGATTAAATGTGATTTAATTATCATGGATATGAATAATGTGGATAGCACTATCCATATTAATCATATATATTATAAATGTAATTTATAATATATAAGAGAGAGCATATTGTGATTTATATTTGTTAATTAATTATTAATGTGAATCGGATTCACATTAGATGATTAATTTAGAATATAATTTACATTTTGTTTTGGGATGTGAATGTGATTCACAATTTTTTAATGGCATGATTTCAATATTTCACAAGATAATTGTGAATTATATCTGTGAAACTATTTACAACAATTGTTGTTGTAAATTTTGGAGATATATCATGAGATAATGAGATCTCATGAGACAATGAGATCTCATGAGAAGAGTGGTCGTCCCCTATTTTTAGGGGTTATGGTTCATCTCCTCATTATCTCTAAGGATAATTAATTGATTTGATTTGAATTTAAATATATTGATTTATCGATATATATTATATTAAATTAAATTAATTGTTGTTGTGTTTTTCACAACAAGATCATGGCCATTGAAAGAAACACAAATCAATCTCAACCATTCATTGTGTGTTGTCCATGGATTGGGATCCATGGACTCCCAAAACCCTATATAAGAAGAGGCATGCCATGCTCTTCGATTTACACCGACTCGACGAGTCTCTCTCTCTCTCTCATTTTCTCTACACGCCAAGTCTCTATCTCTCTCTTATAATGGGCGTCCACCATGGAGCCATTGTGAGAGATGTCATCGACGCAGTATCGTCGTTATGCTGTCGGATCATCTACTCATGGATCTCCATCTCCTTCGATGTGTTTTGCTCGTGAAGAAGATGTTGGATCTCATGTGACGAGATCAGGAGATCCGCCGCTTGGATCATCAACATGGATTGCGAGGAGCACACGATTCATCCCCGCGCTCGCAAGCGTCTCCTCCGTTGGATCGAACTTGAGATAGGAGGTCTCTTTGTTTAGAGACTCGATCGCAACCACGCTTCAAGAGGTAATCCTATTACTTGTTTGTGGTTTAGATGAAACGATCTGAGAGGTGTTCTTGGATCATGTGGTTTCATCACATAATTATTTTTAATTTCCGTTGCATCGAGCGACTAGTGCGACTAGTCGCTCTCGATCGCATTCAATGCGATCATCATGCTTCCGTGACGCGCTTGAGGATTTTCTCGTATCCTTCAACATGTCAACACCTGGTTCTTCTTCTCGAAGAAGCCGGTGCAGATTCTGCTCCACCAGCCGAACTTCGACAAATTTTCCCGTGATCTTCCAAACTTCACGCAATTCACAATCAAAGTAGGAGCTGCATCAGATCTTAGTCACCCAGACAACTACTTTCATCGACGGAGAACATCGCCTTCCAGCCACCTATGGAGGAGATCCACCGCGGGCGAGCTTGACGGGTGAAGGCATCACCCCTCTGGCTTTGCTGGAGGCCCAAGCGTCACATCGTTCGCCGGCTATAATTTGGAGAAGAGGACATCATTGTCATTTGTGCGCAATACTGTAAGAACATGAAGAACGCCAGATGCTATAGTTGGTTGACATGTGGCACTGACGGACGATCCAGATCGCGTCCCCGATTCTAATCTTGACTGTCAAATCTGAAACGGTGAAAAAATTGCAGCATAAACCTAGCGTTCCTGATTTTCAGACGTGCCCCAGAACTTTCTAGAAATTGCAATTAGGTCCCCACATAGGGACATAAATGTAATTCCTTTGGTTTTCTTTTCATTTCAGTACCCAAAGGGACCTTTTTGTTAGTAAAATAATAAATGTTTTTTGTAGTTACGCCCATGGCTTGTAGGGGCTGTTTGGACCTTGATTTTTCCATATTTTTTCGTGATTTTTTAGGGTATCCTGATAACTACCCAAGATATTTTTCTAGTATTTTCCACGAATTTTTGTTGCATCGTTGTGTCATTTTGAATTTCGTAATTTTGAGTTAGTTTTGAGCCACATATCTTCGAATTTCTTTCTTTGTAAAATCAAGAATAAAGATGACTTTTCTGGAATTTCTTTTTTGTCTCAAAAACTACGGTTTTGATATTCTGCCTCCTTGAGTTCGACCCAGGCACACTTACCTGGTAAAATAACTAGTGAACAATAAAATAGGAGAGAAGTTTCCTTATCTCTATCCTATTTTATCATATTTTTGTTTGATCAACGAGGTTCCCTCTCTGCGGCTTTTTCTCTACACCGACATCTTAACCGCTGGTCGGAAACACATTATCAAAATGGCGTTGTTGCCGGGGAGGCATTATTTATACATTGATTTTTGACTCGATTTTCTTGAAATTCTTATTATTCTTGATTTTACAAGTTTTCGTGATTCTTTCTCTTTCGTAATTTTCTATTGGTTCTTGATTTACGACTTTCTTTGAATTTTTGTGTACGATTTTTTCGTGTGTTTCTTCTAACCGATCTTTGCAGGGCCTGCAGGTTCAATCAGCTTCCTAGGAAGCCAAAGCAGTTGAAAGTGTAGAGACCGATTTTTTCTGTTGCTGATGACATGATTAATTAGAGTCGTGTAATTTTCTGTTATTTTTTGTAAAAAAGGAAAAAGAAAAAAAGAGAGAAAAAAGGACACTTGCCTGTGTTTTTGTCTGAAACATTCGTTAGACACTTGTCTGAAAAAGATCCAAAAAAATATATAACCAAACTAAAATCGGAACTGCTTAAGTATCTGACTTTAAAATAAACGTAAGGATCAATTGATTTGGGAGAGTAATCCCCGCACTTCAACTGCAGGTACTTTCCAGAATTTGTGAGTGAGGGACGACACTTAAGGATAGAACCAAAGTCCATGTTTCTTTCAAGATACTATTTAGTCTATACACCTAATCACTATTTTTCAGTACGTGCGCTTGGGTAACTGGAAACAGTCCGAGTTTACTTAGCAGAGTGGGTGGTTTAGAGGACACTGCATAAGGCTTCGTTCTCAAGCAACACAGGAAGCCAGAAATGGTCCATACTTACTCCCATACTGGCTGGGAACAAGTGGTTTTCTGTAAGGACTTGGGACAATATTGAGGGGAAATTCCGGGCACCTATCAACTCGCGATAATTGGTGAGTATACTTGTATGTTAAAACAACCCTAAAATCGACAAGATAAATGACCGAACTCTTACGGTCATCATCGGGTTGTGTTGGTAAATACAGGGTTTGCTTTGTGTTTGCTTGTGGGGCGTAAGTTCCGCGTCTTATACGCAGTTCCCATCTCTCTTGACTCAATAACCATGCTCTCTCGATTATTCTATTGACATGGAAGATGACGACTCGACGACTATTTTACCCAGACTCCGTGAGCCCTCGATCTTTCACCGTCCGTCGTACATTTTCACAAACTCGGGATGACCTATGACCTTCTTCCCGAGTTGGTCCCATCTGATCTCGAGGAGAGTCAGACCCAGATTCCCTCGCCTCCAGGCAAGACTTTTGAGGCATACCCTTGCCTCAATCTATCATCACTTTCTCTAGCTGATTTTTCGCTGAGTTCTTACGAGAAGTTCTCTTTCACAGAAGATCTGAAGCACATGGCTCATGGAAAAGGACCAGCACAGAAGAGGCTAGCTGAGGAACATCATGCTGATGGAAGACCGGATCCAGCCGCAGATATTACAACCGAGATTCTCAACACACTATAGCAGATGAATCTCCAGACCTGAGAACAATTAAGAACTCAGAATGAGTTGCGAGATGAGATACCCGCGTTGAGGGCAGGAGCCGGGAACCCATTGCCACCTGCAGTGGTTCCCGCTACTTTACGAGATGAGTATGACTCGGGAGCTAGAACGCTACACCATTGGATTCGGTTACCGCCGAATCAAGGTCCATACAAGTTGAGACTGTTCTTCATCTCTTTACTTCCCAAGTTCTATGGGAATGCTACAAAGGAGCCGTTTACCTTTCTGCAGCAGTTTGAGATGATTTGTGGTACAAATAGTTATCCAGGAGTTACACAGGAGGCTATTCACCTCAAATCCTTTCTCTTCGCCTTAGCAGATAAGGCGCTAGACTGGTTAAGTCACTTAGGGAGGGAAATTTCTACATGGGACGATCTGAAGTCCACATTCCTGCGTAAATATTTTCCTTTGGGAAGGACGAACATGATGAGGAGTCAGATCTCTAACTTAAAACAATTACCGATTGAATCTTTCCATGAGGCATGGGATCGATTCAAGGATCTTATGGAGAGATGTCCTCATCACGAGATACCTATGAAGGTGTTTGTACAAAATTATTTCGGAAGACTCCAACCGGACATTCAAGGGATGGTAAGTGCTGCAGGTGGGCAGTTATCTGAATAAGGATCTCGAGTCTGTCTGGTCCATCTTCGAAGGGATGGCAGAAAATTCAAGAGTAGTCGACTCTACTCGGGCATTTCAGAAGGTCCCTCAGCCACTACATCACTGAGAGCATCATAAGGTGGCAGATATTCCAGATTCTGAATTGAATACCAACATGGGTTTTATCAGCAAGAAGTCAATATTCGTAGATGTTATTCAGAAGCAAGTTCAGGACTTGCAGCCGCTGCGAGAGTTAGATAAACTCTCATCTCTACCTCAGCAACTGAGTGATCTTACGAAGAAGGTAACAGAACTACAACTTCAATATCAGCAGGCTCTAGCTTCTTCGAATCCACAACCTGCACGGAGGTCTTTACCCGCTCTGCCCACCCGACAAATCCATTTTGTCCAGAGCGAGCCAAAGACTCCGGATATTGATTGGCATGAGGACCAATCTCATGCCAATTCTGGTCAGATCACCAGTTCTGCGGATATAGATGTTGAACCTCAAGCCCCTCTTGAGATCAACGGTATATGGTACTCTCCAATTCAGCAACCAAGTGTACATTATCAGCCACAACAATAGTATAATCAAACGCAGGATGGACGTCCACACTTTCAGCATCGACAACCTTACATGCAGCAACAGTCTCACCAGCATGCATATCAGAGACCACATTCTTTTCAGTATCCTTCTATACATTCACAGAAACATCATTACCAGCAGCAACAACAGTCTTCCTTTACACCTAAGTGATCTTCTCAGCCTTACACTTCACAGCAGCACATGCCAAGGCAGGAGAGATAGACAGCCAGGGTCACCATACAGAGTCTGAAATGTCTTCACAAGCCCTGGCACTGAATCAAATCACGGATATGTTGAGCACGCTCCAGACTGCACATAGAACATAGATGGAGTAGGTTAACTGTCGGCTGGATGAGTTAACTGCGTCGAAGACCACTCTTCTAGCTCAGCCTCAGATGAACCTGAATAACAAGAGGAGGCATTCAGATCAGGTAGACATCACTACATGTATGATCTCTTTTCCTGAATTTGTATCTAACTTCATTTATCTCAGGAGTGGTAGATCACCACGTGCACCTGATAGAGTAGAGGAGATGGCAAATGATGAGGAGCAAGAGCCAATCCATGATCAAACACATTCTGATGCTGAGGAGGAGAACCGTCACGATGATGAGGACCACCTTGATGATCAGAGAGAAGGGAGCGATGCAGAAACAATTGACATGGACACATGCGAGTCAGACGATGATATCACGCCAGACCATGCAGAT
Source organism: Ottelia alismoides (assembly GCA_037367405.1). Taxonomy (NCBI): domain Eukaryota; kingdom Viridiplantae; phylum Streptophyta; class Magnoliopsida; order Alismatales; family Hydrocharitaceae; genus Ottelia; species Ottelia alismoides. Next base: position 390,623 of record JAZKJV010002000.1, on the reverse strand, counting down.
ACCGCCGATACAAATTTTTCTTCCCATGTTTTAGAGACTTTTTGTACATAATTCTGAAACTCTCTATGTACAAGGTGATTCCAATTCTGATATGAATAAAAAATTTGATTTTGTCATTTATGATATTGTTCCTTTTCTCGATGCCTTGTTTGGAAAAGGAAAGAAAAACACCAAAAAGAATGTTGTCACTTCAGAGATCGAAAGATTATTAAAAGATCACATCTTTTTTAAGATCACTTCACGATGCCTTGAATCACTTTCCTACGCTCAAGAATCATTTGAAGAATAGATGTACTACACGTAGGAAAATGAGATCTGCACATTAAAGCATGTTTTGACCAAGGCCACATCCTGTGCTATACAAAACAAATTACCTAAGAAGAAGAAGGATTCATGAGTACATTAAGTCAGATCCGAGATTGCTCATGCATCATTTGATCGCACTCTATTAGATAACGTTTCCTCAATCAATTTGAAACCATCTTGTTTACTCAACAAGATCGAGTTAGGTCCTCTTTACAAATCTCGTGTGATCCTTCAGTTTGCTGATAGATCTGTAAAGAGACATAGGGGCATATTGAGGAACGTTACCCGTGACCGTGCAGGGCTTGTAATTCCCAGTGAACTTTACTGTACTGGACATGGAATGCCCTACACAGTTGCACCTTACCCCGATCATTCTTGGGAGGCCTTTCTTAGAGACCGCAAAGGCTCTCTTCGATTATGATACAGGGAAGGTATCTTTTCGCGCCGAGGGCGAGAATGTACATATAAATATGGCAAGAGAATCACATATATCTAGTGTCACATCTACAACCAGTTCAGATATCTTGAGTTCTTTAGCCACCTGTGATTATATGGATGAGGTTAGCCTTGATGACCTTGAGAGGTATCGAGTAGAGACCCATGATTTCCTAGCAGAGGATGGGTCCGAGACTACAGTTGGCAGTTCTTCTGATGGTACTTTATATTTCAGTATGGATGATGATAAGCAGATGGAGCAGATACCCGAGGATTTTATTACATATATCTCAGATTCGGATGGTTTACACGATTCCTCCACTTCAGATGATCTAGAGAGTGATTTTCATTTAGCTGAGCTATTTTCCTCTAGTCATTCTGAGGATGAGCATAGATGCGGGTCGGATGATGTTTTAGACATCTTCTGTAGTCCGACTATGGAGCATATTGAGATGGTGGATAACTATGTTGCAGACACATCTACTACCAGCACAGATCCCACTATACATACAAATGAGGTTACAACAGAGCCAGATTCTACCTTGCCAGAGCTGAAAACATTGCCACCAAATATGAATTACGTTTTCCTTGCGGGTCCACATCGATAGTTTCCAGTCATTATTAGCACATCTTTAACCGAAGAGCGAGAATCTCATCTGATGGAGATTCATGAAAGAAACCACAGGGCTATTGGGTGGAATGTATCCGATCTTCGTGGGATAAACCTTACTTTGTGTTCTCATCATATATATCTCGATTATGACAGCAAGCCTTCTAGGGAATTTCACCGCAGGCTGAATCCGATCTTAAGAGATGTTGTCAAGAAAGAGATTACAAAATGGTGTGACGCAAGGTTTATCTATCCCATCTCTAACTCTGACCGGGTCAGCCCATTACATATTGTCCCGAAGAAGTCGGGAATTCAAATGATTAAGAATGAGAGTGGAGAGGAGATTCCAAAGAGAGTAACCACGTCATGGCGGGTGTGCGTTGATTAAAGGAAGTTGAATGCCACGACGAAGAAGGATCACTTCCCTTTGCCTTTGATAGACCAGGTCATAGAGAGGTTGGCAGGGAAGGAGTACTTCTGTTTCCTTGACAGTTACTCCGGATACAACCAGGTCACTATTGCTCCTAAAGACCAGGAGAAGACCACCTCCACATGTCCTTTTGGTACGTATGCTTTTATATGGATGCCCTTTGGATTGTGCAATGCCCCTGCTACTTTCTAGAGGTGTATACTTGTTATTTTTGCAGACATGGTTGGTGATTTTTTAGAGGTCTTTATGGATGATATTTCGGTCTATGGTGAGTTCTTTGACGATTGTTTAGTGCACCTAGACTAGGTTCTTTAGAAATGTTGTGAGGTAGATCTCGTTTTTGTCTTGGGAAAAGTGCCATTTTATGGTTACACACGAGATCGTATTGGGGCATGTCATCTCCAAGCGAGGTATGGAGGTTGACCCTGCCAAAGTGGATGCCATCAACTGTCTCGAGCCACCATCCAACATCAAGCAGTTAAGATCTTTTCTGGGGTATGTTGGCTTTTACAGACGATTCATTCATGATTTTCCAAGATTGTCTGGTCGTTAACTGAATTATTAGGCAAAGACATCGAGTTTTTGTTTGATGACAAATGTCTTCATGCCTTCCTCTCATTAAAAGAGATGATCATCAGTGCTCTTGTCCTACAGCTACCTAATTGGTCTCTTCCCTTTGAGATCATGATGGATGCTTCAGATTTTGCGGTCAGGGTTGTATTAGGACAAAGGAGGGATGGACATCCTGTTGCTATCCATTATGCCAGCCAAACATTAGATGATGCTCAACGCAGTTATACCGTGACTGAGAAGGAGATGTTGGCAGTGGTATTTGCATTGGACAAATTCAGATCTTATCTTCTTGGCTCTAAGATTACAGTTTACACGGATAATTCAACTATCAGATTTTTGACGGAGAAGAAGGATGCCAAGGCATGCCTTCTTAGATGTATTCTCTTACTTCAGGAATTTGATTTGGATATTAGGGACAAACCTGGGGTAATGAATGTGTACAGATAGAGCAGCCTTCAGACATCTACACACCAGAGATTGCAGAGAAATTTCCATATGAGAGTATCTTTGCAGTTACCGAGCTTCCATGGTATTTAGATATAGTGAACTTTTTGGTTATATAGAAAAGTCCACAGGGTTGGCCGAAGGACCGAGTCAACAGACTAGTTTCCGAGGCATGATACTACATTGGGAGGATCCGATTCTTTTTCGTGAAGGATCGGATTGTGTTTATAGGTGTTGTATTCCTCAGGAGGAATACAATAGTGTCCTCACTCTGTGCCATTCCTTAGAGGCAGGGGGACATCATTCAGGGAAGAGGAAAACACAGAAGTTACTTCAAAGTGGATTGTGGTGGCCGACTCTTACTAGAGATGCTTGTACATTCGTGAAGAGTTGCCTGGATTGTCAGAGAGCAGCAGGAACAATCAGTGCTAAAGATGCGATGCCTAAGCAACATGTTGTTATTTGCGAGATCTTTGATGCACGGGGTATAGATTTTATGGGACCATTCCCTTCCATCAGTGTCTTTGAATGCATTCTTCTCGTTGTAGATTATGTTAGTAGATGGGTGGAGGCTATACTTGTACGAACCGTAGACAATAGAACAGTGTGCAAGTTCCTGAGGGAACATATTATTTCATGGTTCGATATTCCACGTATTCTTATTTCGAATGGGGGTACCCATTTCATTAATAAGGAGGTGAAAAGCTAGTGAAGAAATATGGCATTGATCACATAGTAGCTTCTCCTTACTACCCACAGCGAACGACATGGCTGAAGTTTCAAATAAGGAGGTGAAATCTATTCTTCAAAAATTATACGACCGGATAGGAAGAACTGGTCACAGCTTCTAGACCAAGTTCTTTGGGCATATCGTACTGCATATAAGACTCCCTTAGGTACTTCACCGTTCAGACTGGTTTATGGGAAGCCACACCATTTGACTGTAGAGATCATGCACAAATCTGAATGGGTTATCCGAGAAATTTCACTTGATATGCAGAAAGCAGGAGCCAAGAGGTAGATGGATCTGAATGAGCTAGTGGAGATTCAAAATCAGGCATACAGGAACACCCTCAATTATAAGGACAAAGTGAAGAAATGTCACGATAGACATATTCAGATCTTTGTTCATGGGCAGAAAGTTTGGTTGTTCAATGCACAATTGAGAATTTTTCCTGGCAAATTGAAGAGCAAGTGGGAAGGACCTTACATAGTCAGACCTGTGCATGACAATGAAAGTATAGCTATATCAGATGTGTCACCTGGTGCAGATCCGTTCGTAGTAAATGGGCAGATGCTAAAGCACTTCGTGGAGATTACTGATCATCTGGCCTATGTTGAAGTGATCTATTTTGTACAGGACTCATGACTACGCTTCCACTTTGTCTCATCCTATGCAAAGACTATTGAGCCATTCGATTTTTGGAGTACATTACCACCTGTATATTCTTCGTAGACCACAATCATCCTCAGATTTTGCTCATCTTTTATGCTTAGGATACCAGATCATAAGTATAGGGGGGAATGATTGCCTGTTGATTAGCGTTTTTGATTTTGTTCTTTTTCTCTTGTATATCCTATCTTTTTCACGAATCACTGCTCCTATTTTTTGGTCACGTTATTTTCTATACTCAGGATGCCTTATCCTAAGTATAGGGGGGACCAAGTGATTTCAATGATCTCATTTTCTCTATTTCTCTTATTCCTCTGTTGTATATTCTTTTACCTCAGTCACCTCATTTTTCCTCTTCCATTATACTTACGATGACCAGATCGTAAGTATGGGGGGGTGATTGACTTCACATCATTTATTCTTTTTCACCCACTTTTACTTAGCACGAGTTATGTCCTCGTTTTTTTCTCTTTTGACGCTATGAGGACATTAGCACAAGCTAAGTATAGGGGGTGCATATATATTGTATATATACTTTTGTCCATAACTCGTACTTTTATGTATTTTCTACATCTATAAAATCCATAAAAGTGGGCGAGGGTTAATTTAAAATCCATCTATTTATGTATTTATTTATAAAATCCTTGTAAATTAGTAAAATATGTTTAAAATCTTTATCTAAAATTTTAATTTAAAATATGTATTTAAAATATGTATAATACTTATTTAAAATCTTATCAATTAAAATATGTGTAAAAATCATTTAATCCTTGTAAAATTCTCTGTATATAAAATTTGTAGAACACATTAGTTATTTAATCCAAATAAAATATGGGTAATTTATCTTGTAAAATTCTTGTACATATATTTGTTTATAAAAGTCAGAAAATCTATAAAAAGTACAAAAGTTCTAAAAATAAAAAATTACAAAATATTTAAAATCCATAAAAATGAGTAAAATTCAGAAAATGTACTTCACAAAAATATTGTTGCATTTGCATTCGCATTTTTTAGAATAAGTTTGATTTCGAGAACCAAAGATTGGGAATAGTCTAAAGGATGGAGCTTGATTATGGCCTTTAACTTTCATTGTAAGGAGCCTAGTTAGAAACTGGAATTTAGACTCTTCAGGTCTTTGATATAAATCTTTTTGTTCGATAAGACCATATTTGGGAAATCAACTCACATGTGCTTAAGTAGAACACTTGGTGTCATCAGTACAACTCTGCACCAGTGGACCAATCATGGATACATGCACTTTGCACTTAGCTCGACTTGCATGGGGCCGCGAAAGGCAGTACATCTTGGTAGTGCCTTTTTATCCTTGTCTTTGTAGCATTGACGTCTAAAGACGGGAGAGATTGGGGTTGCGATAGTCGCTTCGGATGAGGGAAGGATCCACTGACACAATTTTTCTAAGACCTCAAAAAGGGGATGGAACAAAAGATGCTATATCCGTCGAGGCACAAAAAGATGAATGCAGTGCAATCAAATTACAAAGCCAAATCAAAGAAGAAGCCACCAAATACAAATACGACCACAATGGTCCAAGCTTCCACCAAAAACATGCATGCACATCTTAGTGGAGACTTAGCTACACCAGCTGAGCTTCATAAGGAGATGCGTCTACACTGGTCGCACTCCAGTTCTTTTCTCATTCTTCTACTTTCTCTCTATTCGATTGTGGACGTAGCACGAACTGACCTCAGAAGGGAGTACCTCCCTCCTCGAGGAAAGAGTATCTGGATAAGGAATCAATGGATGTGTATAGCTGGATGGATGGTTTCTTCGCTTCTTTAAGCAGGAAGAGCTAAATCAATTCACACACTGTACAAATTGACTTCAGGGTTGATAGAATTGGAGATATGAATAAGTGAGTCTGAACTAGCTTACGAGGTGAACTTAAATAAGGATTTGTGGAACTTGAGGATTTTTGAGGATAAAATCCTAATCCTAGTTAAGGTTCTTACAAAATGCTTGTTTCCGGCCCGATAGAGCTCTGTCCTTTGTCTGTTCTCATGAATTGATTTAGGAAAATAAATTCATTCTAACTTTCTTTCTTTTTCACTTACTTTTCAAATAAGTGTTTGCTAAGGGACTAGTAAAGTTTAAGTATAAGGGGGTTGATGAATCCGTGATTCATTAACATTTCTGTCGCATTTTGTCTTAAAACCCTTAACAAATACATGTAAATATCCATTAATTCACATCTTTTATCAAAATTCCATTCATGAATAAAAATGCACTTTTAAGCATCAAAAACATGTAAATAAATAAAAGAATTAAAATAAAGAAAAGAAAAGGAGGCAGATTGTAAATATGTATATATGTCCAATATGACTTATGAAATATAAATATAGCTACAAGATATATTTATACAACGTAATCCCCGAGACCAAGTCAGCATGAATTGGTCGACAAACAAACAAGTAGGGGGGGACAAAGAAAGAAAATCATAAAAATAATTAAAGAAACACTCCACACATTCTTCATTATTTATCTAATAAATATCAAAATTTCATTGATTTTTAATTAATTCATATGTACATAACTTTCACCAAACTCTTTTCCTAATTATTTCTAAAAAAATATATAACAATATAAAAATAAGTTAAAACTATTATCTTGTATATGTGCCAAGAAATCCATCTTTTAAATAATCAAATTCTCAACTTCCGAACATCATAACTTTCTCATACGAACTCCAATTTCACTCTGCTCACATTTAAAGTTCATAAAATAATTATCTAATTAATCGAGGTAATTTCATTAAAATCGGAGTCCGTTTGCAAAAAAATTCGATTTTGGGACCTAATGACAATGGGGTTTCTGGGTTATTTATTTTATTTGGAACACATTATTTATAATTTTAGTAATTTTATAATTTATAATTATTTTCATAATCTTATATTTTCACCATGATTTATTTCAGATTTTTTGGAGCTTATTTATTATTTTAATAAAATCCAAAACCCTAATTTATAGATGAAATTGAACTATATGACTTATACCTGTATTTATTAATATATCTAAACTAAATTATTAAAATCCATAAAAATTCACAAGGCATTATTTATTATTCTAATAATTAAGAAAATAAAAAATTAATACGTAATTACTTATTTCTTGGATTAAAAATCCAAAATCTATTTATGGAGTATTATTTATACCTATTTATTAATATAATATTTATATTTCATACAATATTTATCTTTTATGAGAATTAATTATATCCTAATTTAGATAATTTAATTCTCTTTATTTTTCATTTGTATACCTATTTAAAATAATGATATTTACTATTTATTACATAATTTATAGTGTATTTAAACACATGGCCAACCAGGTGCTGACACGTGTCAACACATGGTTCTTCTCCTCCAAGAAGCCGGTGCAGATTCTGCTCCACCGACCGAACTTCAACATCTTTTCCCGCGCTATTCCTAACTTCCTCGCTCGATCCTAACCCTTCACCTTCTTCTCCTAACTACCTTCATTCACGCCCACCCTTAGATCCACCTTAGATCCTTGCCATTTTACCTATAAATTCCCCTAAAGTTGGTGCAATCAAATAGACCTCTCCGACTACCAGAACCCTCCAATTCGCAAATCGAGCACACAAATTACTCCTTGCAAGTCTATCTTTCATCTGGAGCGACATCATAACCTTTGGATCTTATAAATGTCACGCAATTCACAATCAAAGCAGGAGCTACATCAGATCTTAGTCAACCGGACAACTACTTTCATCGACGGAGAACGTCGCCTTCCAGCCACCTTTGGAGGAGATCCACCGCGGGCGAGCTCGAGGGGTGAAGGCGTCACCCCTTTGGCCCCGCCAGAGGCCCAAGCGTCACATCGTTCGCCGACTATAAATTGGAGAAGAGGACATCATCGTCAGTTGTGCGCAAGACTGCAAGAACATGAACAACGCCAGACGCTACAGTTGGTTGACACGTGGCACTGACGGACGGTCCAGATCGCGTCCCCAATTCTAGTCTTGACAGTCAAATCTGAAATGGTGGAAAATTGTAGCATAAACCCAATGAAGTTCTTGATTTTCAGATGCGCCCAGAACTTTCTAGAAATTGCATTTAGGTCCCACTTAGGGACCTAAATTTAATTCCTTTGGTTTTCTTTTCATTTCAGTCCCTACAGGGACCTTTTTGTAATAAAACAATAAACATCTTTTGCTGTTACGCCCCTGGCTTGTAGGGGTTGTTTGGACCTTGATTTTTCTGTATTTTTCCGTGATTTTTTTGGGTAGCCTAATAACTACCCAAGACATTTTTATAGTATTTTTTCATGAATTTTTTTCGCATCTTTGTGCCGTTTTGAATTTCTTAATCTTGAGTTAGTTTTGAATCGCATATCTTCGAATTTCTTTCTTTATAAAATCAAGAAAAGGGGACTTTTCTGGAATTTCTTTGTTGTCTCAAAAACTGCGGTTTTGATATTCTGCCTCCTTGAGTTCGTCCCAGGAACACTTACCTGGTAAAATAATTAGTGAACGATAAAATAGGAGATAATTCGCCTTATCTTCTCTCCTATTTTATCGTATTTTTGTTTGATCAACGTGGTTCCCTCTTTACGGCTTTTCCTCTACACCGACATCTTAACCGCAGGTCGGAACCACGTTATTAGTGAGCTCATGTCTTCCGATTTACAAGTGAACCTGTATGATCCCTTTGAGAGATCGTATTACTCATATGCCCTTACATGCACACCAGCGTGCCAGTGTATAGACCTTGATTAGGTCATTAACCTATTGGTCTGCCAAATGCACATACTCAGACATATAGTAACACATCTGTCTCTGATCAGAGGATGCGTGCCTATATCATGACAACATATGACATAGGACTTTGGTTATCTCAATCTTGTTAAGTCAACTCTTTGACCTAACTTATCTAACACCTCTGAATCTCTATTCCTATGCAGAGGACCTACATCAAGAGGTCGGTTAGATATCAGCCTTTAGAGAACGGATTGCCATCCCCTTCTCAGGCTGGAGATCCTCTCTTAACAATCATTTGATGGTGCTTGATGAGTCCTCAATCTAACTCTTTCTATATTCATCCAAGCACCAGCCTCTATGATTCAATAATTGAATCAACAACTGTATGATCATCAAGATGGCCATGGTACATAACCCTAATTGTACTACGGGGCCTATTATGCAAATTAATCATTCTTCATTTCAGATCATGGAATGATATTCACAATAATATTTATTGCATAATGGCTCGCTGTGGGCTCACATGTCCAACAATACTTTGGTCTTGTGGACAAGTATATAGGCAATGTGTACACGTACAAATGTCTAATGTATCGATACAAATGCAAGACGTATTGGTAAAAAATCATCTTTGAAAGCACCTAGTACCCAGTACAGTCATATAGTGTACTAGTGTACCAGTGATTTGATCATGTTCTTAATCATTTTGTTCTCATTATTGAAGGTTTCCATAGGGCTTTGGTTCCTCTTTTTCTCTTTGATGGTTTTCAACCCAAGCATGTTTTCTAACGTGAATAATATCTAAATCAGTAAATCAGTATGACATTCACATATGTATTAGTAACAATACGACATCAAACAAGCATAGCATTCATGCCACAACAAACACATGTGAAACTAATAACAAGGTGGATGAAAACTTTGTTATCTTGAGTAATGACTCCTCGAAACTCCTTTGAAATTTATGCATGTCCAACAAATTGGATAATAATGAGGATTCATGCATGGAGATAATGTCAAGCTCACTTATGTTATGTCTGCTTCAAATCATTAAAAGGGCAAATTTTGACGACCCCCATCTACCATTTTCGGGGACAGAGGTGGTACTATGACATGGATAAAGAGAAGGGTAATTAGGGTTTGTGGAGAAAAATCTTCTTCCTCTTTCATAGGAAAGAACCCAAAATCAAATCTGCTTTGGATCCTAGAATGGATCTTCACATATTCATATGAAAATGCTCATATCTTGAGCTTTGAAGCTTGGAATTCGATGTTATGAGGCTCGTTAGAAAGGTCTCAACATGTTTGGACTAGCACATCTCCTCGGGTCCATCACATCTCATCGTTGTGGTTATCAATCTACAGAAAGTACATTGGTTTCAACCTTGTCATGAGAGCGGTGGGGTCAATCTATGCTATCGTAGGATTGGTCGATCAAGTGAAAGCTCTACTATATCCTCCTCCAGGCAATCCATGTCCTTATCTAGATGGAAGGCTCTAGCATACAAGTACTCACAAGTAAAGAACTGAATGAAAAAATTTGTCTGATTATAATACTAAGATTTCATATTCCAAAGACTCAAAATTTAGTTTAGGATGATTGGCTATTATTGCATGTAGCAATATTAAAATAAATGCAAAATCAAGAAAGAAAGTAGAACGAAAATATGGAGTTATGTGGAACCCTGCTCCCTTAATAGATGGATGAAACCACATGAGAAAGACTAAAGAGACTAGCCATTTTATTTGAATCTCTCAATGATACAAGAGGTGTTGGGCTCTATTTATAGCTCCGCCAACTCAACCAAGTCACACTACTTAGCAATGTGCAACTAAACATCTCTCCACATAGAAGCGGAATTACAAAGATTTCAACACTTTCATTAAAATGGAGTAGAAAATGCCAAGCTTGGGTAATACAAAACTCAAACTACAGAAGTTGAGAATAGAGACCAAACAAAATTCTCAACCTTTTACCTACATCCTCTCGCTCTTATTATCTGGGGAAGTTTGTTACTAATGTTCGACTCTTTAATTCTTTGGATACGTGATTCTGAAAAAGGGTCTCTGCAAAGGAGACTTTTGTGAGTATTGCCATCATATAATGATTTGAACAAAGGGATTATATCTTGAAGCAACTACAATTGGTCTCTCTCAATGAGATTCACTAATCAGGCCTCTCCTTCCCCAGCTTGGAGAAAAGGTACTCTACTCTAAAGCCCCTGTGACTCTCTCTCCATATCAAGCCTCTACCATGGGCTTCTAATAGAACTGGCCCACCCTAAGATTGAATCCAAATCATGGTAATGGGGACCTATTGCATACTCATCATATATGTACACTTCATACAAAACAATGAGGTGTTTGTATATACTCACATATCCATGTGCGAGACATGCAATTCATAAAAAAATCTCTCCTTTTTTTCTTTTTTTTCCAATCATCATATATTTTTTCCATCAAGAATTAATCCATTAAAACTTTTACCTCTGGAACTATTTTTTCCAGCTGCACTTTTTTTCTTATCTTCTATTTTTTTGTTGCTACAACATTCCATTTAAACCATTTTTTCAGCTTCTCCACCCTCTTTTTGGCTCAAATCGTATCATTTTTCAGCCTATCTCCTAGACGTCATCTCATGTCATTTTTATTACCTTCCTTTTTTAAAAAAATTATGGACTTATGGCCTCTTGGGCCCAAATAAGCTTCAAAGGGGAATGGTCATTAGTTGAATTAGCAGAACACCCACCTTTATTATTGAGAGATTTTTGGAGAACCCATCTTCATCTAATAAGACTCAAGATGGGGAGCATCTCACCATTGCTTTAATTATATGTCACTCATGGGGATGGATTCTCACACCCCATTGGCTATAACTTATTGTTGTCACTACCATGGAAAGCTCTTACGTGGGAGAGATGCAATGGAGATCTGTTAGGGGACTTCAATGTTATGGCTTGTTTAAAGATAAGGATTTACCCTTGCTTAATTAACCAAATTGGTGTGTTGTAGTCAGGAAATTACATATCAATCTAAACATGTAATTAAATTAATCAATGTATGAGCGGTTGTAATTTTTAACTTGGGAAAGCTCAAGGTCGAATTCGGGGAGGCCACAATATCCTTGGGTTAATTTTCAGATAATTTAGGTACTAGGCTTTTGAGGGGATTATTTTAGATTTTTTTATGCAATGCAAGTGTGGACTGGAAATATTAAAGTCAAATCAACATAAAGTAGAAAATCCAAATGAATGTGAAAATGAGCTTGAAAATCTATAAGGCTATTTTCCCAATTTATTTATTCAATGATAAATCAATAACACATTTTTTAAAGACTTTTTATGGCATAATATGCATGTGTGAAAGTAGATATTTTTCAAGATTTTTGATGTAAATTTTCTTGTAAATGAAATGAAAAAATCATGAAAATTGGATAGTAGGTTAAAAATGATAAAATTAACATACTGTAATGTTTTTGTTGGACGAGAATTGTATTTAGTGTGGATTAAACATGCAGACAATGTGATTTTAAGTTAATTAATTTTAAAATTAATATACCTAATTATTTTTCAGAAATAAAATTATCCCAGATATGTCTAATAAATAGTTATCCAAGGGAAATGTTAATTCCTAAAAATATTATGTTCACAGTCAATTAAAATTCATTTACAGGAATCGCAAAATAATTTATTTAGAAAAAATATATACACAATTAAATGATTTTTGGACATAAGTCAGGGAACAATTAATTCTATGTAATGTGATTTTTGAGGAATTTTTGGAGCAGTTAATGAATTTCTATTAATTATTGATCATAGATTGGGTAAAATATGAGAAATTTCACCATAACTAAAACAATAAATCATTCCAATCTCTCAAAAATACACACGACTCACCACATAAAGAGAATTAACTATTCTACATAATGCAATTTTTGACATTAAAAATCTATGCAAATTTTTTGTTTTAATTAAAGCTCAAGTACATGGTGCAAACTACAATTACAAAAATAGAATCCAAATACAAAAATAGCGTAAAAATGTGCTTCATTAGTTACATAAACCCTCGAGGGTTTTATTGCAATTTCTCTAATTGGGGCAGATGGGGACTAAAGTGTAAATCTCCAGAAGGTTGAGTTGCAAGGTGCAAAATGTCCACGGTTGCACGGGCTCAGTGCATACAGGCGCGAGGTTCGGGTGGAGCTTTGGGAGGCATGGCTCCACGTGGCGTATGGAGGTCATTCGGGCGAATAGCTCGTGGCTTCCAGCCAGGAGGATGGCATGTAGTTTACATGGTTGATGTGGAGTGGCATGGACCATAGGATGACAAAGAATAGGGGCTGATCTAAGACAACTCTAGGTTGTCAGAAGACCTAGGGGGTTCCTTCTTCTGCCACCCCTATGATAACTCGGATTTTGCGAGGGTCTAGAGTAGTCTACACAAGGCGAGAACTACAATGTCGCTGAAGCAACCGCTCATGAAACTAGGGTCAATCAACAATTAACCCATAATTTAATATCAAGCAATGAGAATAAAAAAGCAGAGTTAAAATTTATTATAACACTAAAAATGTGTGTATAGTATGCAAGTATGTGTAGAGTGCCAAACACATGGTGCAATCAGGATAGATCAGACAAATTAATGCACAAAAAGATGATCGTGAAATCTTTGTCTATATTTGTTTTTGTGGGTTCAAATTTTATTTTTTTATTTTTTGGTTTATATTTTAGTATTTTGTTTTTGACTTTATAATTTCATATTTTCTTTTTTATTTTTTATTATTTTATATTTCTTTTTCTTTTAAAGATATAATATAACTATATACAAAGGTAGATATACAATATAGGTAGGAGAGATAATATATATAAATAGGTAAAAAATAATCAAAATACATGAAATAAAGTATTTTGGGGTTTAAATATTTTTACTATTTTTTTGATTTTTTAGATAATTTTTGCTAATTTTTATATATTTTTAAAGAAAAAATACCCTAAAACAGGGATTATTGAAATGGATGATGCTAAAATGGAGGTGAAAAATACCAAATAATATCAAAATTACTCTAAATTTATTTTAATATATAATTAATAATATAGAGAAATATATAAAACACAATTTTCGGAATTTTTGTTAATTTTTATAACGGTTTTTAGGGTTGTTCATTTTTAGGTATTTTCTTTTGTAATTTTTTATTCTGATTAAATAAGCAATATATATTTTTTTGGGAATTTTTCAAAACGTTTTTATATTTTTTAGTATTTTATACAGTAGACAGAGACAAAAGGGCTATTTTTTATTTTTGTAAATATTAAAAGATACTAAAATTGCAAAATAAATATATAACGTGGAAGTTCATGCAATCATGAGGTGGTAACTATTTTTGTGGATTTTTTGAGTAAAGTAGCTATTTAAAATAAATAGAGACAACAAAGAGAAACTACACTTCTGGTAGGGGCTTTTATGTAAATAAAATAAAGTAGGGGGGACAATATACAATTTCACCAAAAAGTTACAACTTTCATTAAATGTTCTAGGTTAAAGAGAAATACAAAGACTCCAGGGGGACCTCTGCAAAATGCCTGCACCTCACGTGTACATGCATGTGAGATGATGTGGCTCAGAACCTAATTGAAATTACTAGAAATTCATGGGATTAACGTAAATATTACAAAATGTAAACAACTACATATGAAAGTTTAGATATTAACAAATAAATTACAAAAACGCGTGGGTGAATGTTGCAAAATACCCACGGCCTGGCGTGATCAACCGACTGATCATCAATCACTTGACATGAGGCGCATCCACATGCGACGATATTGCTTTAGAGAGGAGGGGCCATGATTTGATATGGGACACGAGATCAACGGTTATAGACGAGACTGATCTAGGGGATCTGGTGCGATCTGGCACGACTAGATGATCAGACGACAGAGAAGGCCTCAGGAAGAACTCGCCAAGAACATGCCTGTGGTGGGCTTTGAATCGTCTCCTGTGCTCTTCCGGCCACCTGGATAGCTCAGACAAATGGGCAAAATGGAGTGTAAGATCCTCCGCTTCAGATGCGACCTTTAGAAACTACGTTGGAGCCGTGGTGAAGGATAGAGAGCTCGTGGAAGAACGTGGGCTCCAGGTACTTCAAGTCTTTGCAAAATCGACCCATGGGAGGGCTTTTAGCTCCTAACCTTGCAAGTAAAGCTCAAGCAAGAAAATGAGGTGGCTCGAGGGCTCTTATTGGTGAAGGGGAGTGATAGGTGGAGCGTGGCGGAGGTCAACAATGAGGTGGCGGAGTGGGGGACTGATAGGTTAGATCAGAAGCTGATATGAGTGAGAGATATGCGTGGGATGATGAGAAAGTGAAGGGAAACATGTTTGGAGGTGGCAGCGGATCGTAGAACGGGTGTAGGCACTATGGGGTGGTTCGCTGGAGCGAGGCTCCAGTGAACTACGAAGGCAGAGATTAAGCTAAATTCAAGCGATATAATGCTAAAATAACTAGTGAATAAAAAGAAAGAATAAAATTACACTAGAAAGCAGTAAAAAATAGACCTCAATGGCTGGAAAACCATGAGATGCGACCTCACAGCCAAGATGGTCGGAGATAGGTGGAGACACACCTAAACCTTCGCTTGAAGTTGCTCCAACTGGCTAGAGGCGCCCCTGTCACCGACGTCAATCCGGAGCACAAGAGTGGAGGATCAAAATTGGGTAAAGGATGTTAAAACTGGAAGAAAAGGTGGAGGAACATTTATGTAAGGATAGACGTAGGGCTCTAAAGATCGAGGTGTATTAGGAAATGCAGTGATCCAAAGCCCAAGGGAATCGGTGGGCGTGTATGTACAATGAACGGGACACAACTATGTAGAAGAAATCGAAGCGATTTGGTGAAAAGAAAAGGCCGAGAACATATCGAGAAGAAGGCTAGGAATGAGGCATGACAGGCTACAGAACATTGGGCAGAGAGTTGGCCGCAAGTCAACTCTCGCCGCAACCTGGTTGGTCCACGTAGACCAACCAGGGAAAAACATCCTGAAAATTATTTAAAAATAAAAAAAGAATTAATAAATGATTTTATTAACTTTAAGTTATAAAATAAAAAATACTTATTATTTATAAAGTGTTTTATTATGATTTTTATTTCTTTTTTAGAGGTATTTAGTTACAAGTTAGTTTTTAGGGTTAATATATATGTATATTTATGTATATATTTAGGTTTTTTGTTTTTATTTTGCATATTTTATTTTGTATGTTTTATTTTATAGTTTTATAAATTTATAACTTATTTTTATATACGTAAATATATTTTTAATATATTTTCCTGAAGTAATATTTACACTTAAATAAATAGGTATATTAATTGTATGGTATAAGTAGAGGTAAATGGGGTTGCCCCAAGGGAGTAGCCAACTTGTCTACTCCCACCCCTCTTTTTCCCTCATTTTTTTATTTTTTTGGAAAATAAAAATTTTTATATTCATCATTATATCCCACTCACATTCTATTAAAATTTCGTCCAAAACAGAGACTCCTACGGCCTCCATCCAAACATGGTCGATTTAAAAAATCTTGCGACCGTTAAAAAAATGACGTCTCGATGGAGGCCTTAGGAGTCTCTGTTTCTGACGAAATTTTAATAGAATGTGAGAGGGATATAATGATGAATATACAAATTTTTATTTTCCAAAAAAATAAAAAAATGAGGAAGAAATAGGGGCGGGAGTAGCCAAGTTGGCTACTCCCTGGGGGCAGCCCCATTTTACCCGTATAAGTATATGTATTTTACATATGTATTTTATTTTATATACATATATTATTTTAATATTTTTATGGTATTATTTTAGTTTTAATATGTACATATATTATAAATAATATTTATAAAATTATAAAAATTTAAAATTATAAAAATAATAAATGAATAAATAAAATGAATATTTTATACATGTATAGTGTACAATAGGTGTCCAAAACCTAACTTTCACATAGAAACTACAAAAAATATGAAACCATCTTCATTAAATATCTTATTAAAAGTTATATATAATTAAAGGTGAGTTTGATAGATTTTTAGTTTTTATTTGGGAGATATGGGTCTGTGAAGTTCGAGTTCCGGGATTTTATTTTGTGTATAAAAAGTACACTATATATTTGTTATATGAAATCAATTTTGTATTTTCCTTTATATTATTATCTACAAATTTCATGTACAAAGTTTATTTATTTGGTGAATAAATAATAAGGAATAAAATATGTCCCAAAAGTGAATGAATAATAATAAATAAAAGGGTTTCTTTATGTTATTTTTGGCTCTTATCTCCTCCGATTTTATTCCTTGTCGACCAAATAAATTCTTGACTTGGTCTCGATGTTTAGAGTCTTAAAATACCTTTGCTTATTTATTCCTTTTCTTTTATTTTATTTATTCGATAATTGTAGCATTAAAAACAATATTTTATACAGTATTTGCAACAAAGAATGAATGTTAATTTATGCAAATTAGAGGTATTTACATGCATTAGTTATGATTTTAAGGTGAAAATTATAAAATAAAGATTATGAAATGGAGATTCATCATCCCCCTATACTTGCCTTTGCTAGTCTTTAGCAAACACTTTTGCAATAAGTGCAGAAAGAAAAATAAAGAAAAGAAAGAGAAAGAGTGTGGATCGAATTTAATTCTCAAGCATGTCTTCACAAAATCAAAGTTTGGAGCTTTAGTCAGACCTTGGTGCGAGTATGTGTGTGGAACCTGGTCGAGAACCAGATTTAAAACACAACATCCTTCGAGAGTCACAAAACTTGATTCAACCCACCTCAATATCCATGTCAGAACTAGTCTACATCATACACAAATCCTTATGACTATGAGGCTGACTCATACAGTGTAAGTGATGGTGGCTCTCCCCACCTGAAATGACAAAAGACTGACTTCTCCAGCATGACAACTCAATGATTCCCTAATCCACCATTTATTTCCTCGAGGAGTGGGGTATTACCTTCTAAGTTCATGTCCATCCGACTCGGGAGGAGGGGGTGAACATAAGAATGGATGGTAGCCAATGGCTAACTATACTGGGATGCATGACCAATGTAGTCAAATCATCCCGCTACAGGCTCACATGATATGACTTTGAAGATCAAGCTTGCTTATTGACTATACAAAATATGTACACTCCAACATGTATTTTATTTTCAATCAGGCATGCCCACTTTTTTGGAGTTTTTTATCCCCCCTTTTTCGAATACTATATACAACATTATTTACATAAGGAGTTTTTCCTCTTGAGCCAGAAGGCTATCTCTCTTTTGAAGCATTATTGCAACCCATACTCTTCTGTCTTTGGATGTCGATGCCACTGGACGGGTGATGAATATGCGATTCTTCATCTCTATTCATTTATTTTAGCTTAAAATCCCTTACAAACACCTGCATATAACACTAACTCCATATTCTTACTAACTTGCATCTGTAAATATTATACACCTCATACTAATTTTAACCAAAAATAAATAAATAAAGAAAGGAAGGAAAAATAATGAAAAGAAAATAAAAAAGAGGAAGACTGTATACAGGCTGACCCGAACCCCGAGAGAAGGAAAAGACTTGACCTGATCGACCAGGAATAAAGTAGGGGGAGATAAGGGTCCTTAAGCAGAAAATAAAAAAAATGTATGTGTATTGTTGTAAATATTTCTCACTTATTTTGTGTTTATCTGTATAAAACTAACACTAATTTGTTTGTGCATTAATTGACTCAAATCAAATAACTTTCAAAACCAAAGTTGTAAATAAGAATGTGTCCTAATTAATAAAAATAATTGCACAATTAAATCATCTACATAATAAAAGTAGCCACACATGGAAAAAAGCCACTAAGCACTAATTGAAAAATCAATTCAGGCTCCATATGAACACAACTTAAACCAATCTCACTTCCATTGGATTCTAAATTAAATTATCTTTAAAATGGTTGTGATTTCATAATTTTTGGAGTTACGAGTAAAAAGTTGGTTTTCTAGGGTGGTTAGTGCAATTTCCCCATGTATTTTGTAAATATTGTATTTGTATATATTTGTAAATTATTCTTACTAATTATTTAAAATAAAAATAAAAATAAAAAAATTTATTAATTAAAACACAAAAAATCTAATTTCCTTATTTACGCTTGTATATAATGTCATATATGTATATAATATATGTATATAGTTGCTATTTTTAATTAACCATCATAAAAAAAATAAAAAAATAACATTTTTTAATTCAAATAAATAAAGTAACGAAAATTCAAAAAAACTAGATAATTTTATAAATAGTTTTATATCTTTTACTTTATCTCATGTCATCTCTTCCACAAAAAAATTCAAAAATTAATTTCAATTTTCATCTCTCATCTCCATATCCAAAAAATTCAAAAATCAAATTTCATTCCATCTTTTCTATTTATATGGCTCCTTCTCCCTCATACCAACTTGATCAATCTTTAGAGAGGAGCCCGATCGTCTGGTGACAGTGAGTCAGCCTTCGTCGAGGCGATCACGATCATTTTCCGCTCCTAAGGTAAGATCCGTAGTCATTTTCTTCTTATTTTTATCTAGGTTAATCGTAGTTTATTTCTTGCACTTTTGTCTCGTTGTCTTTTTTTATCTAGATATTAAGGAATCCATCTCGTTTTGATCTGCCACCGACTCGATTTTTCATTTCACTTTCTCGATCTCCATGCGTTCTATTTCTATCGTTCACGATCTCTCAACTCCGGTCGCGTACGGTTGCCGGAGATCGGATTCAAATCCCTCATTTCCGTCGAATCCCCGTTCATTTTTCCGATTTGTAAATAAATAAATAAAAATGTTTGTTTCATTTGCTCTAACGTTTGTTTTGCTGGATCATATAAAAAATTTAAAAAAACAATAAAAAATCCCTTTTACCCTTGTTCACATTTCTGATAAAAAAATAAAAAAAATTTCCTTTTTTTATTATTTCTACTGTTCATACATAAACAGAAAATAAAAACAAAAAAATGAATAAAACAAACAAGGGGGACGACTGCTTTCCAGCACCGCCCCCTGCTCATTCGCCAGACCGCGGGCGGCGCCCCTCCGCTCTCTAGCAGCCGCCGGTGTCCTCCATCGCGTACCCCCGTCGACGCCTCTAGCCGCGCCCGCGCCCGACATGCGCTGGACCCCGCTCCTCTGCGCTGCACCTGACCAACCCACCGAGCTCCTCTCCACAACACAACAACGCACTACCATCTTCATCGCCGTCAACCCATCGCACCACACACATCACCGCTTTCTCGCTGATGTGCACACCCAACACACTCTCCATCACCCCCACCTCTGAAGATCCATCGGCCTCCACCACCGTTATGCCCATTGCTCGGCCCCTCCTCCGTAGGAACCACCATCTACAACCGATTCTCCCCTCTTCAACCACTATCTCCTTGGCCGCAACTCCACATCCGCTAACCATTCAGCCCCGCCGACCGCGTTGGGAGAGGGAAGAAGAGGGGCGGCGGCCCCTTCGCATTGAGAATGAAGAAAGAAGCCCAAATAGGTGTAACTAGGGCTTAAAAAAATTTGGGAAAATTGCAACACAGCCTCCGGAGGTTTATATATTTACGCAATATCCCCTACACTTAGAGCTTTACACGTGCGACCCACATGCAATTGGGTAATTTACACGTTCTTGCCTTAGTTTATTTCTTTTATTTATTTATTGTAAGAACTTCAACTATTCACATTTCAGTCCTTCATTTATAGAGTCTTTATTGCATATTTATCTTATTCGAATAAATGTTATTTGTGACCTAAAATTTCTTGCAAAAGTTGTGCTACGCTCCTGATGTGATTATCTTCTTAGCATAAAATTTTGATTTCATTTTTTCATTATTTATTATTATTAAAAAATCAAAAACATGTTATTTTTCTTTGTTTGAAATTCCAAAACTCATAAAAATTCAAATATTATTCTAACAGTTTCAAAAAATTAGAGTTGTTGTATTTCATTGTCTTTTAATTTCTGACAAATTTTCACGCACTAATTATTTATAAAACCAAAAAAATTGAAAAATACCAAAAATATTATAAAAATCACATAAAATTCTACAAAAATCTAAAAAAAGTGATTTCAGTTCCTGTTTGTAGATATTTGCATCTAGTTTGTCTTAAAAATAATTGACAAGAGTTTTGGGTATTAAAGTAGTTTTAAGTTATAAATTACTCCAGGTTGTGCACATTTTCACATTTCTCACTGTTTGATTTTTGGAAAAATACAAAAACATCTGAAAATTCCACAAAAATTCTCAAAAAACATTTCAAAACTTTTAAAACCCAAAAATATTTTCTCTGGATTTTTCTGAAAATTTTTGATAAACTGAAAAAATGCAAAAATAGTTGGTGTGCATATTTCCTGTGCTTGTGCATATTATTCGTTTTTGAAAATTTAAAAAAATTACAAAATCAAAATAACTAAAAATTTAAAAATCATAAAATAAATAAATAAAAGATAAAAAAATCACAAAAACCAAGGATAGTTGTCCTTTGAGATTCATGTTTTCTCTTAAATGATTTACGATTAATTGAATAACCATCGGGAATTGTAGCCTCCCTGAGTTCAACCCTGTCTGCTATACTGGTTAATAAGTAGCAAAAATAAAAAAAATATTTTTTTTGTTGTCACGGGATTTTGGGGATGATAACGACATAATTTACCATTTTTTTCCATCCCACAAGATTTCCGTGCTCAACAAAATGACGTCGATGCCGGGGAGGCACGACGAGGGTAGTTAGGTTTCGCTTTTGACCTGCTATTCTTGGTTGTAAATATATGTGCATAATTTGCCACATTCACATCATTGTTTATATCCACTGCATTCATTTCATTTTTTCTCTCATATTTGATAATTGTGTTTCTTACACATTCTCTTTTCTTTTTCTTGCGAGGGCCCGCGGAGCGAAGGAGGCGATTCTAGGAGAGCTGAAGCACCCAAGCGACGTGGAGGCGGCTTGATTCTTCACCAAGCTGGAAGATAGCGTGAGAAGAGGAGAAGAATAATTTAAAGAGACGAAGAAAGAGATTTTCTAGCATTTGAACTTTGTAAAACGGACATTCATTTGTTGCGGAGTCTGTTTCACCAAGTGCCGGTGCACTTGGGGGTCCTCATCGGTTTTCTTTTCATCGCCTTTATTTTTCTTTATTTTCTGCGGATTTCATGAGCCACCTATTGATTGCTTTAAATAATTTGCTTGAGCCAGGTAATTAATTAGGTCCAAACACCCTAAACAAGAATTTCTATGCCTATAGAGTAGAGCGTAATTTGGACTTAGTCAAATTAACTTGTTCTTGTCCGTTAATAGAAGTTATCATCTAGGACAGTTCACTTGCATCATATAGGCTAGTTTACTTTTCTGTATTTAAATTCTGCACGGATCACTTGCATGTAGAGTACTGGCGACAAGGTACGCATCTCTAACACCTGCATGCATCATCGTTTCTAATCGCGCATTGGCATTTCCAATCTCCTTCCTTATTTTCACTCACATAAGATAAAAAGGAAATTGGACACTCAGTAGGCGATTCTTTGAAAATATTTTAACCAAGTAACAACTGCCTAAAATACGAGACTGCTAAAGAAAACTCACCCTAAAATAAACACAAGGAAAAATCATTGTTTTGGGGAGAGTAACCCCTCATTGTATTCATTTTAACTTGCTCGCGTACACACTAAGGTTAGTGCCCAAATCCTATAATTCAACCTAAGTTTTTGTGCAACTTTGTGATTATCACCTAACTCTAAAACAAACAAGATTAAGAGACCGAACCTTCACGGTCTTCACATTGCGTTGAGTTGGTGAATTGGGGGTTTGTATTGTGTTTGATTGCTTGTGTGCATACTAGATCCTGTTGTACATTTGCGCCTTTCTCTCTATATCTTTTGACTTGACCCTCGTGCTCTCTCATCTTTTGTTTCGAAGATGGCCAACTGGAGTTATTTTAATCCGATCTTCGTAGATACCTCGTACTCTCCAGACGATCCACCTTCCCTTTTCCAGGAGGATCTTCCTCCTGATGTTTGTGCATATCCCCCTAACTCATTATTTCAGGAGTCAGAGGACTTTCATTCTCACCCACCCTCATTCAACCTACCCGATCTTGAGATTTTGGAGTCACCTTTCATGGTTTCCACACTTAAGACATCGAACCAGATGATGGAGCATATGAATTCGAGGATTTCTAATCTATATCACATGAATGAGAGCCAGAACGCTACTCCACTATTTGAGGATATGGATTCACTTGAGGATAATCATGAGAGCTTGAAATCATCCAAAATACAAAAACATGAAAAAAATTCAAAAATCCAAAAAGAATTCGGGAGACACGTTGTTGATTCATTTTGTGAGGAGAGGACCCAAATGCCTGATCATTTACCCACACAGTCATGTCCCAACCTTGACCCCGAGGATTCCACTGTACAGACTGCTCTTGGAAATCCTCGTGTAAATGCCGATTCCGACCTCCTCCTTTGTATGGATGAGGTCCAAAAATTCAAAAAATGTTGACTAAACCCGAAGTGGTGGCCACCCTTCATGAGATCATTAAAGTCCCACTTCAACATGCCATGACATATTTACCTACTCCTCAACACAAGAAGAGAATGCAAAGGAGAAGATCTAAGTGTCATATATTGACCATGGCCACTGCCTACACTATCTCTCACCGTCCATATTTTAAGAAAGGGAACACTGCCACACCTCTTGTGAGTTGCTCCACATCTGACTATTCTTGTGATAACCCTCTCCTTGTCATCGGTTCGTCAATCAATATAATACCCTTCTCTATGGTACAGTCTCTTCATCTTGGGCCTCTCAAGAAAAGTAGGATGATAGTTCAATTTGCTGATGGATCTATCAAGAGGCCGAAGGGTATTCTAGAAAACGCTGTCATTTTTATTCAGGGCACGAATTTTACTTCAGATTTTGTTGTAATGCCCATGGAGACCTCCACCCCTGTGGAGCACCCTACAATCATCCTGGGACGGCCTTTTCTCGCATCTGTGGGAGCCGTTATTGATTATGGATCAGGAGAGATTCGCTTCCGTTCTGATGTAGGGAGCGATGTGTTAATCACTACACCCACCACTGTCCAGAGACCCACATCCCATGAGAGCCCACCCATGTTAGCCAACCCCAAGGACTTTGACCATGATGATACTATCATAGATTCTTGTTATATGTTGGATGATAATGAAACCCAAGAATTCCTCTTTAAGGAGGAAGACTCGAAAAGCATAGACCTTGGAGTCCCCCCTTATAGTACGTGGTGATGCATTGATGACATCCGCAGAATTTACACGATAGACACTCTAGAGCGGAAGGCAAACTCTGAGACTAGACAGGACGGACATGATTTGACTACTTTCACTGATAAGTCCATTCCTATTCACCCTGATTCATATGAGACCGATCAGGCCAAATTTGATTTGATTGCTTTTATAAAGGAATTTGGGCCTTTTGATAAAGATGATGATCCGGTAGAGGCTCGCCAGGTTGAAATTGATCCTATTTTTTTGATAATGATTTCGAGCCATTTTACTTTGATGTTTGTGAGACTTCCCAGGCAGGACATGACCACACTATTTCCAACAATCGGTTTAGGCCTGCACAATCTGAAACCGCTGAGGATACATTCTTGGTCGATCCTACTCAGTTTATGTCTAATGATGATCCCAATATCGACCTACACCTTGTCAAATCCACACCTCAGCGGTCCCGTAAGAAGGTTTGCTTTCGACCTTCTTAACCTTTGTAATCCACTCCTCTTGTATATCCTTCCGTTTCACTCTTTCTTCTCCCGTTTTATCATTCACCCCTTTTCTCTGTGTGTGTATATATGCTATACTTAGCATGCACTTTATCCTAAGTATAGGGGGGTGAAGGATTTGTGTTGTTCGTATTCGTCCTGTTTATCACCCTTGTTGTTGTTGCCTATACTTAGGGATACTCTACCCTAAGTATGGGGGGGTGATGTTGTTCATATCATGTCTTTGTGAGTCTGTACAATCTCTTCATCGGTTTTCCCCTTCGTACATTCTACTATACTTAGGATTCCTTGATCCTAAGTATAGGTGGGAATCACCAACTTTACTTCTTTTTATCTCTTCTTTGAGTCGTTGTAGCATAGGAGTCTTTTCACCTTTCTATACTTAGCACAAGTTATGTCTTCCTTTGTCGCTCTCTGATCACTATGAGGACATAGTTTGAGCTAATTATAGGGGGGCGTCGTATATATTGTATATATACTTTAAACATAACTCGTACTTTCAAATACGTTTATTTGAGGGGTTATGTGTACAATTTTGTAAAATCCATGTGTGTAAAAAAAATAAAAAAACAAACAAAAAAACAAAAAAACAAAACAAAAACAAAAATAAACAAAAATAAAAACAAAACAAATATAAAAACAAAAAATTCTCTTGTATATACTTGTATATATTTTACTAACCCTCTTTCCTTTAAAAAAACTACAAAACCAAAAATCTATAACAATTTGCATAATTTAAAAAAACCTTTCTTTCACATCTGCATTTTCCTCCAAAAATCCATGAAAAATATTAAAATAGTAAAAAATGTTCTCTTCACATGTGCATAAAAAAACTCTCTACATTGTTCATATGTTGCATTTGCATGCGCATTTTTCAGGATAGTATTGCTAATTAAACTATGTCTGGAATAAAATTGAAGAATGGGGCTTAGTTGGTCCTTAATCCACCTAATTCTCAGAGGAACTTCACCGAGAAATAGGATTTTAGAAGCTTCAGGTCTTTGACTTAATTCTTTGAGTTCCACATGACAATGTGCAACGTTTGACTCTTAGTGTCTAACCTAGTCTCTTCATTCTGGGTACAACTATGGAATAGGGAATTAATTTGTATTCTCGCACTATGCATTTAGCTCAACTTAGACAGGATGTTGGAAGACTGTGTGAGTTTCTTTTCTGGTAGCGTGGAAATCTAAAGATCGGAGTACGGGTTGAAATAAAGGTTTAGAAAAGGGATGGACAACTGGGCACAATTTTTTCTAAGACCCCAAAACATGTACAGAAAAAATATTCTATATTCGTAGGGGCACAACAAGATCCAAGCAGAACCACCAAAAATCCCAATACAAAGAAGCCACTACCAAATATATATCTGACCAAAAAGGTCCAAGCTTCAAGAAAACCTGCAGATCTTGGTGGAGACTCGGCTACACTGGCCAGCTTCACAAGGAGAGGTGACTACACTGGCCACTCTCCAGTTCTTTTCTCATTCTTCTAACTTCTCCCCCAATCCAATTGTGAACACAGTGCGACATACCTTAGAAGGAAATACCAGACTCCCCGAGGACGAGTTACTGGAGAGGAGATTTGCATGGTAGTCCGGCATTCTGGATGGGAAGAGCTAAAACCTTTCACACACATGAGTCGATTGTTCAATATTCATAGGGTATACTTTGGGAAGCAGATTGATCTAAGATGACTTATGAGCCGAAACTATGACAATGATGTGTAGAACTTGACGGCTGTCGATTTTAAAATTCTAAGTCTCACAGAAGTTCCGACACACTAATAATCCAAAGGTCCGACAGAGCTCCAAACTACAATTTTATGAAAATAAGTTTAATACTCGATATTGTCCTACTTTCATAATTTTCCCTTTCTTTTTATTTTTCTTCACTTATTCTTTCAAATAAGTGTTTGCTAAGGGACTAGCAAAGGTAAAGCATGGGGGATGATGAATCTACGAGTTATCATCTTTATTCATTTATTTTAGCTTAAAATCCCTTATAAAACACATGCATATAACACTAACTCCATATTCTTACTAACTTGCATCTGTAAATATTGTACACTTCTTACTAATTTTAACTGAAAATAAACAAATAAAGAAAGAAAGGAAAAATAAAGAAAAGAAAATAAAAAAAGAGGAAGACTGTATACAGGCAGACCCAAACCCCGAGAGAAGGTCAAGACTTGACCTGATCGACCAGAAATAAAGTAGTGGGAGATAAGGGTCCTTAAGCAGAAAATAAAAAAAAATGTGTGTGTTGTTGTAAATATTTCTCACTTATTTTGTATATATCTGTATAAAACTAACACTAATTTATTTGTGCATTAATTGACCTCAAATCAAATAACTTTCTAAACCAAAGTTGTAAATAAAAATGTGTCCTAATTAATAAAAATAACTGTACAATTAAATCATGTACATAATAAAAGTAGCCACCCTTGGAAAAGCCACTAAGCACTAATTGAAAAATCAATTCCGGCTCCATATGAACTAAAATTAAATCAATCTCACTTCCATTGGATTTTAAATTAAATTATCTTTAAAATGGTTTTGATTTCATAATTTTTGAAGTTACAAGTAAAAAGTTGGTTTTTCCAGGGTGGTTTGTGCAATTTTTCCATGTATTTTGTAAATATTGTATTTGTATATATTTGTAAATTATTCTTACTAATTATTTAAAATAAAAATAAAAATAAAAAAAATTATTAATTAACACACAAAAGCTAATTTCCTTAAATACCCTTGTATATAATGTCATATATGTATATAGTATATGTATATAGTTGCTATTTTTAATTAACCATCGTAAAAAAATAAAAAATCATTTTTAATTCAAATAAATAAAGTGACGAGAATTCAAAAAAAATAGATAATTTTGTAAATAGTTTTATCTCTTTTACTTTATCTCATGTCATCTCTTCCACAAAAAATTGAAAAATTAATTTCAATTTTCATCTCTCATCTCCTTATCCAAAAAAATTCAAAAATCAAATTTCATTCCATCTTTTCTATTTATATGACTCCTTCTCCCTCATTCCAACTTGATCAATCTTTATAGAGAGGAGCCCAATCTCCGAGAGTCTTCTTGTCGAGAAAAGGTGTTTAGCCTCTGAGCCGTCCGGTGATCGCGAGTCGGTCTTCGTTGAGGCGATTACGATCATTTTCCGCTCCTAAGATGAGATCCATAATCATTTTCTTCTTATTTTTATCTAGGTTAATCGTAGTTTATTTATCACACTTTTGTCTCATTGTCATTTTTTATCTAGATCTTAAAGAATCCATCTCGTTTTTGATCCGCCACCGAGTTGATTTTTCATCTCACTTTCTCGATCTCCACACGTTCTATTTCTTTCATTCACGATCTCTCAACTCCGACCGCGTACGGTGGCCGAAGATCGGATTCAAATCCCTCATTTCCGTCGAATCCCCGTTCATTTTTCTGATTTGTAAATAAATAAAACAAATTGTTTATTTCATTTGTTCTAACGTTTGTTTTGCAGGATCATATAAAAAATTAAAAAAAACAATAAAAAATTCCCTTTTGCCCCTGTTCACATTTCTGATAAAAAAATAAAAAAACTTTTCTTTTTTATTATTTCTGCTATTCATATATAAATAGAAAATAAAAACAAAAAAATAAATAAAACAAAAAAGGGGGATGACCGCTTTCCAGCGCTGCCGCGTCAACGCCTCCTCATCGACGAGCACACCCAACACGCTCTCCATCACCCCCACCTATGAAGATCCATCGGCCTCCACCGTCGTTACGCCCATCGCTCAGCCCCTCCTCCACAGGAACCACCATCTACAGTTGATTCTCCCCTCTTCAACCACTATCTCCTTGGCCGCAACTCCACAGCCGCTGACCATTCAACCCCGCCGACCACCTTGGGAGAGGGAAGAAGAGGGGCAGCGGCCCCTTTACGTTGAGAACGAAGAAAGAAACCCAAACAGGTGCAACTAGGGCTTTAAAAAAATTTGGGAAAATTGCAACACAACCTCCAGAGGTTTCTAAATTTACGCAATAGCCCCTGCACTTAGAGCTTTGCATGTGCGACGCACATGTAATTGGGTAATTTACAAGTTCTTGCCTCAGTTTATTTCTTTTATTTATTTATTGCAAGAACTTCAACTATTCACATTTCAGTCCTTCATTTACAGACTCTTTATTGCATGTTTATCTTATTGGATTAAATGTTATTTGTGATCTAAAATTTCTTGCAAAAATTGTGCTACGCTCCTGATGTGATTATCTTCTTAGCATAAAATTTTAATTTCATTTTTCATTATTTATTATTATTAAAAAAATCAAAAACATGCCATTTTTCTTTGTTTGAAATTCCAAAATTCAAAAAAATTCAAATATTATTCCAACAGTTCCAAAAAAATTAGAGTTGTTGTATTTCATTGTCTTTTAATTTCTGACAAATTTTCATGCACTAATTATTTATAAAACCAAAAAAATGAAAAATACCAATAATATTATACAAATCACATAAAATTCTACATAAATCCAAAAATAGTGATTTTAGTTCCTGTTTGTAGATATTTGCATCTAGTTTGTCTTAAAAATAATTGCCAGGAGTTTTGGGCATTAAAGTATTTTTAAGTTGCAAATTACTCCATGCTGTGCACATTTTCAAATTTTCTCATTGTTTGATTTTTAGAAAAATACAAAAACATCTGAAAATTTCACAAAAATTCTCAAAAACATTTCAAAACTTGTAAAGCCCAAAAATATTTTCTCTAGATTTTTGTGAACATTTTTGATAAACTGAAAAAAAATGCAAAAAGAGTCAGTGTGCATAGATCCTGTGCTTGTGCATATTGTTCATTTTTGAAAATTAAAAAAAATTGAAAAATCAAAATCAATAAAAATTTATGAATCAGAAAATAAAAAAAATAAAAGATAAAAAAATCACAAAAACCAAGGATAGTTGTCCTTTGAGATTCATGTTTTCTCTTAATTGATTTTCGATTAATTGACTAACCCTCGGGAATTGTAGCCTCCCTGAGTTCGACCCGTCCGCTATACATGTTAATTAGTAGCACAAATAAAAAAATATCTTTTTGTTGTCACGGATTTTGGGGACGACAACGACATAATTTACCATTTTTTCAATCCCACAAGATTTCCGTGCTCAACAACGGGTTGGGGTGTACTTCCCTCCCTAGAGGAGGATGAATGTTTCCATTCGTGTGCGTCTCAAACTGACAAATCCAATCCCACACCGCTCCAACTGAGTTGAGCCAAGTGAAAGGTGCAGGTGTCCAAGTTAGGAGACAACCGACGAGAATCATACGTGTGTCTCGAAAAGTTCTAGTTAGTCTATTGAGGTGTCTTGAATCCAGCCCTGAATCTCAAAGAATCAAGTGACTTGAAGTACCTTAAATCTAGTTACCTAAAGTTCCAGTGACATTAGGTGCATTAAGGTCCAACTAAGCTCCGATCTTCGACTTTACTTAGACTAGTTCAATTATCAAGTTCAATCCAAAAAATGCGAATGCTTGCAAATGCTATGTACAAGGTAGAAAATATTTTTTGATGCAATTTCAATTTTGAAATTTTTATGGGTTTTTTGTAAATGCATTTTTTTAATTTCGAAAACATTTTACAAAATTTTATGAGTTTTAAATTTTGCAATTTTTTAGTGTCTTTAAATAAGGTTAGTAGATGGAATTATATACATGTATATATACAGGAGTGAATTAGTATTTACAAGAGTTAGGTATATATATAATTTACAAATTAGGTGTTAGTTACTTTTATAGGTATATATACAATTGATAAAGAATTTGTTTGAAAGATGCATATATTCCTCAAACTTTATTTAAAGATAAATTTACAAATAATTTTTGAAAACTTTAGTCCAAAATTATTTTTAGAAAAAAATTTTACAAACATTTACAAACATTTGAAAACTATTTTGCAAAGATTTTTCAAATAATATATATAGATTTTTCAAAAAATTTGCAACCATTTTCAAAACCATTTGCAAATAGGTTTTCAAATCATTTTTTTTCACACAAAGAAAACATTTTTTTACGAACAAATCATTTTTACAAAGGTTGAAAATATTTTACAAAATATTTTTCGAATAGTTTTCAAAGGATTTTTCAAATAGATTTTCAAACTATTTTCCAAATACTTTTTAAAGCATTTTACTGGTTACTGATCAATATATACAAAAAGAATTTGAGGAATAATATGCGTGTTCTTATGAATTGATTTAATGAATTGTATAAGTATATGTAGTATTTTAGCCAGGATATTTAAAAATACGAAAGTACGAGTTGTGGCTAAAGTATATACAGAGTATATACGACCCCCCTATACTTAGATTGAGCTATGTCCTCACAAATTGGAGAGAAAAGAGAAGATATAACTCATACCGAATATAGAAAAGTCTAAAGAATAAAGGAATAAGGAATGAATAAACGAATAAGAAGTTGACTGTCCCCCTATACTTAGGATCAACTAATCCTAAGTATAACAGATTGTACACAAGGCAGGGGGGTCAAGGCTGGGAATGAACAGATCGTACTCAGACTGTCTCCTCCTATACTTAGGGTAAGATATCCCCAAGTATATACAAGAAGGGGAAACAATGGAGAGGATCAAAGAATGAAAGAACTCGGTATGGACACCCCCTATACTTAGGACACAGTATGTCCTAAGTACATAAGAATGACAAAAAAGGGGTGACACCTTTTTGGTAGAAAAATAAAAATGAAAATGAAAAGAATAAAAGAGAGATGAGGATAGAAGAAGAGATCATAGAATATACACATCACTCCCCCTATACCTAGGGTGAAAGAGCCCTACGTATAGGCAACGACAAGAGTGGTGAAATAGAACGATGAATGAACACTCAGCTCGTCCACCCCCTATACTTAGGGCAAAGTACATCCTAAATAAGGCAACAAATGAAAATGGGGTGAATGAGAGATACGGTGGATGGACGGAGGAAAACGAATGCGAATATACAACATGATGGATCTACAAAGAATCAAGAAGGTAGAAAGCAAACCTTCTTGCAGGACCATTGAGGAATGGAACTAACAAGGTGTAGGTTGATATCGGGGTCCTCAATAACCAACCGATCATGATCGACCTGGTGAAGATCCTCAGTGGTCGTAGGGTGAGAATGAAGGATATCGAGAATCCTCAAGCGCATCACGGAAGCGTGTTGATCGCATCGTATGCAATCGGAGCAACTAGTCGCACTAGTCGCTAGATGCAGCGGAAATTAAAATTTTAACTTTAAAGATGAAACCACATGATCACGAGAACACTTCTCGGATCGTTTCATCAAACCAAAAAGTACAAGGAATACCTCTTGAAGCGTGGTTGTGATCGCGAGATCCCAAAGTAGAGATCCTTCTATCTTAAGTCCGATCCACGAAGAACGCACTTGCGGGCGCGATGATGACTCACGTTCCTTCCCGCAATCCTCGATGAAGATCCAAGCGATGGCTCCCCCGATTTCGTCAAACGAAATCCGTCGTCTTCCTTTAGAGTAAGAAAACTCCAAAGAAGAAGGAGATCCTCGAGTCGTCGAAGGCGAAAACCGAGAGTCTCTCCTTTCTCAACATAAAGTGGACGGCCACTTGATGGAGAAGAGAAAGAGAGAGGGCGAGAATGAGAAAGAGAGAGAGAGAGTTGTAACCTTGCACAACTCTTAATGATGTACCCTGGAGAGGCTACCCTAGCCCTCCTTATATACTAGTTTAGGATCCAATGGATCTCAATCCATGGGACACATGGATCCAAGGGATATGCTTGGTCCATGATAAATCAATGGCTATGATTGTTGTTGGTTAAAACCAACAACATTAATTTAAATTAAAAAATGTTGCAACATTATCAACATAATTTAATTTAACTTTAACTAATTAAGAGATAATGTGATAAATAAAAATGGAGTCAACCAACCTCCCTAAAAATGGGGTTATTTTGTCTCCTTTTATTTTATCTTATTATTTCTTAATAAATTGCAATAACTATTATTGCAATAATATCCACCAAATTAATTCCAAATTAATTTGTGAATATTTCAATCATGCCATTGATCATTATGTGAATCATATTCACAACCCAAACTAATTAGTAAATTGCATTTCCAATTAATTAATAAATGTGAATCCAATCCACATTATTAATTAACAAATGCTATTTACATAAATTCTCTCTCTTATATATGTATATTATAAATCATATTTATAACACACATATATCATGGATAGTGTTATCCACATTCTCTTAATCCTTGATAATTAAATCCCATTTAATTATCTTAGATAATCATTTTCACAACATGAATCATATTCATATTTAAGCTTGATAATTAAATCTCATTTAATCATCAAGTCCTTGCTTGGATATTTCATCAAATGAATTATTCTTGAATCCCTTCAAGAATAATGTGCTTTCTCCGCAGATACTTGGAGATAAGGACAGGGCGATTGTATTATTCCACGTATAGTGACTTGGATGTTGAGATCTTGTCTCAAATCCAGATCGTACGAACCTCCCACAGATGCTTGATTAAATCAAGACCGCAAATCCAATCTTCTCATTAAATCTGAATCTCATTCAGATCAATGTCCAACACTTGGACTAAGATCAGATTGCTTCTCTACTGGAAGGAGTCACTAAAATCCAGACCTATTTCATCACTCCCTCGGAATGGAAGCGTCATGGATATACAATCGTTTATGATCACATCACCCTTCAGGTATTCCCAATACCTGTACATCCTGCATACTGGAAGACCCATGGTCAACCCGAAGATCAAGATCTATTTTACACTGTCTTCTTCAGGGTTTGATCACCAAGTTTCTCATTTGATCATTGGGATTTGGTATCGATCATATACTTTCCAAAAGCATATATCATACCTAGGTCTTGATCATATACTTTTCAAAAGTATATATCAAACCTACAAATTCAGTCAAGCTTCCAAAGCGAGACGACCGTGCACGGAATTTGATTCCTCCCAATATCTCATGAGTGAGCTCATGTCTTCCGGTTCGGAGTTGAACCTGTATGATCCCTTTGAGAGATCGTATTACTCATATGCCCTTATATGCACACCAACGCGCCGGTGTATAGACCTTGGTTAGGTCATCAACCTATTGGTCTGTCAAATGTACATACTCAGACATATAGCAATACATCTGTCTCCGGTCAGAGGATGCGTGCCTATGTTGTGACAGCATTCAACATAGGACTTAGGTTATCTCGATCTCGTTAAGTCAACTCTTTGACCTAACTAATCTGACACCTCCGAATCTCTATTCCTATGCAGAGGACCTGCATCAAGAGGTCGGTCAGATATCAGCCTATGCGAGAAAGGATTGCCATCTCCTACTCAGGATGGAGATCACATCTTAATAATCATTTGACGGTGCTTGATGAGTCCTCAATCTAACCCTTTAGATATTCATCCAAGCACCAGCCTCTATGATTCAATAATTGAATCAACAGCTATATGATCATTAAGACAGCCATGGTACATAACCCTAATTGTACAGAGGGACCTATTATGCAAATTATTTATTCTTCATTTCAGATCAGGGAATGATATTTGCAATAACATTTATTGCATAATGGCTCGCCGTGGGCTCACATGTCCAACAATCTCCCACTAGCCCAAAGAGCCATTAATGGGCTAATCATTTAAACCCACACTCATGTGACAATCATAGGCTATTTAGAAATAGCTAGGTAAGCTGATCAGTCACTATGTTCCCAAAAGACTATGCCAAGTCCTTTTACGGCACTTGCATATCCCTAGGTAACAGTGCTCGCATCCAATGCGAATGTTGCATCTAATGCAACCTATACTCAATCTTGACAAAGCAATTATAGTGTCCTTGACACTATTGCTCAATAACTATTATAACCAGTATTTCCATAATCCTTATTAGAATACCCTTATTCCTGGAGATCACTATCTCTCAAGGTATCCACAGTTAAGACCTTTTAGATCTCTATCTATAAAGTCTTAAGCTTTTGAAGATAAGACTTAGAGATCACCATCTCTAAAGCCTTGTCATCTTTGAAGATATTGTTATTTCTGCAATCAAGTGTTTTATCTCCATAATAGGATTAGTAACAGTTTACTACTCCCACTGCATGGCAGATATATGGCTTTTATACACATTTAGTATACATTTAGCTTCTCGTAACTGATGCACAGGTGCAAGCAGTTCTAGCATTCACTTCCTCAACTCTTTAAGGTGCTATCCCTTTAGATAGGTCAGTACCAAATCTTAAGGCAAGAAAACCTTTCTTGGAATTTCCAAAAATTGAACATATCCAAGGTGTACTACTAATGTGACAGTCCCAATACCTTCTTTTCTTTGCTTCTGAACAACTTCAGAACTAAGATCTAAGAGGTATTCTTGAGATCATATCTCAAGGTATGGAATAGCCAGTCTATAAAACACTTATTATCATCCTTATATCATTCCAAATGATTAGGATATTATCTACATTTAGCACGATGAACACAATGGAACTCCCACTAAGCTTCACATGGTACATCAAGATTATATCTAAAATCATAACACATGATTTCATCAAATCTGATGTTCCAACTACAAGAAGCTTATTTGAGTCCATAGATGGATTTCATTAGCTTTCACACATTGCTTTCCTCAACCATGAAGCCCTGTGGCTACTTCATGTGAATATCCTCAGAGAGGTATTCTTAAGAGGAATGCAATCTTGAATTACTTCCTGAAGATGCAATCGTCAAGTTGTGTAGCTAAGGTTAGCAATATTCTGATGATTTTAAGCATGGTTACCGAAGAGCAAGTCTCATTGCAAGCAATGTCTTCTCTTTTGATGTGTAGCTTATGGCTACGAACCGAGCTTTGAAGGTCTCTACCTTCTCATCAGGTTCCCTATCTTCTTGAAGATCCATTTATACCTTAATGGGTCTAACCCTTATAGGTGGATCCTCGAGGGTCCATATACAACACTTGTATATGAAGTCTACTTTAGACTTTATTGCTAATATCCATCTTTCCATGTCATGATCTTTAGGAGCTTCATCACATGAAGTCCGATCATTGTCAGACTCTGCTGACACATGGAATACATCCTCAAACTCATTTGAAGAGGTATTAATGTTTCATCTTTAATTGTCCTTTTAGTTTCCGATTTCAGGAGCCTCATTATCTTCTCAAGATTAAATGAGTTCCTTTACTTCATTTTCATCTTGATTCTCAAGAGTCTCAATCCTCCAAGAATCACATTCTCAGAGATGAGATCTTTTAAGAATCTCAAGGTCATAAAGTAGGTATCCAATACCATTCTTTATTTTCCTAATGAAGCAGCACTCTCAAGTGCTAGATTCCAGATTACATGCATGGAACCTTATTAAGGATATATATTGTAGTCTCTACTACACATATATACCTGGAAACTAAGGGATAATTATGCTAAAATTCATCATTGATCAAATCATGTCACACATGATCCAATTGTATCTCCCTACAACTCTATTGAGTTCAGGTTTATCAGGAGGAGTGAGATAGAAATGATATTCATATCTCCATAAGGTATTCTTTGAATTTTATCTAATAGGTACAAGCTACCTAGGTTAGATCAAATTCATTTCATCTTTCTTCAAACTTTGGTTCTAAACCAAAATTGTGAAATCTTTGAACATTTCAAAGGTTTCTCAGGTGAAGAGAAGAAATCTCATATCATACGTAATCATCAATAGATATTACATATCCATAATGTTTACTATGATATAGATGATCTACATACATCAATATGTATGAGATCTTGA
The DNA here is from genome assembly GCA_037367405.1 of Ottelia alismoides. Lineage (NCBI taxonomy): Eukaryota > Viridiplantae > Streptophyta > Magnoliopsida > Alismatales > Hydrocharitaceae > Ottelia > Ottelia alismoides. Next base: position 354,057 of record JAZKJV010002000.1, on the reverse strand, counting down.
ATACCTCGACATCTAACACCATTCCCAGAGAAGGGTGTATTGGACATTTTTCTTTGAATACAATGTTCACAAGTATGTAAGATTTGAAATTTTAGACATTCTAAAGTTTCATATCTTACTAGTCTATTGATCTCATCAGCAGACAAATGTCCAAGGCTTGATGCCAGATCATTGTCAAATGATCTACATCCTCCTATTGATCTATCAAGGTTTAATTTTCAGTGTTAGAAATCTTAATGAACCATTCATTAATTTTTCTAATTTTGTGGAGTCCACTAGATATTAGATTACTATCTGAAATATATCCATCATAACTATTTATGATAGTTCTATCTCAGAATTCATGTTTATTTCCAATATTTAGAAACAAACAATGAGGGTATTCTAATATCTAGGTCATAGAGACATTCTCTAAAACAAAAGGGCTCTCCCACTGAGAATATGAAGTCCATCTATCCAACAGAGACTGTTGCAACAATTACAGCAATATCCATGTAGATGACTACTAAACCTTGAGATCAAATTTCTAATCTTCTAATATGTATATGCAACCAATTGCAATTGTCATTAGAAGATTGGGATACAATTGTCAGACTTTATCTTATGAAATAAGAAAGTCAGAGTCAATGATTTATGTAGATTATTCTGATGCTCTATCTGAGTCCTTCACTAAGGATTTTAGACAGACTTGATAGTCATACTATCAACACATCAACATATTGCAGTATTGGCATTCATCCAACTCTTTGGATGTCATATGGAAGTCACAGAAGTAGGTCAACTCTTTGACTTTCCTTCTTACTCGGGTCCGACCCATGCTTCCACTGTGCTTTCTTCATCAATAAACAACCATTGTTTAAGACAAAGAATCTCTTATGTTGAATTCAAAGGATTTCAATATAAGAGCATTTCAACATTTATACATGCTTCATTAAATTCATACAATATGAATATCATAAAGCTTCATGAATGACTAGAGTATAGATAATAGAATGATGACACTCATCATATCTTCATACATCTTAACTCTTAGAGACTTAGGTTCAGGTAGGTATTCAAACATTTTGAATACATCATCTCTTTCGAGCCACCATTCTGCATAATGCAGAGAACCATGTCATTCATGATTAAATGTCTAGAGCACATACGTATGCCAAAATATCTTCTTTTATTTTATAAGGATTATTCGACAATTACGATCATCATCAACATGTCACTTCCAAAGTACACTCGATGAAAGATCAAGACTATAGAGACATACAAACCCTAAGGTGATGTCTTATTGTCTTATTTAATTGCCCTTCCTCATTATGTTGAGGGGACTTGCACACTTCAGCCACATACATTATGTGTCCAATTGCAAGTACAATATCTGGATCATGAGTCCAATCCAAGATATTTTTACTGGTTATCATTGAGTATAACATTGAGTGGGTTTAATGAAGGATTATCTGAAATAAGAAATTTGCATAAGAGTATATATATTATATATACATGTTTTACTTTGATTTAGGAATTTTATATCAAAGTTGTCTTGCCTTGTCAACACTGAAAGTTCATTCCCTTAATCACTTTCAATGTAAGAGATATTATTACCATTATATCTCTAGCAAGATCTGGGATCTCCTTTCCTATCTTTGTTGCATCCCAATAATATGAGAACCTACAACTCGGATAAGAAGAAGCGGGAACACATTCCGCCTTGCAAGTCTAACTTGCATTTCCCAATTCGGTCTTTAACACCCGGGCCCACCACCCCTAAGATGATGTTGACCCGTCATTAATTGAACCAACCGTCAACAGGCTTAATACTCGCTATACGCAATCCAATATTGCCCCAATAATATGAGGACTCGATATTGGGGTCACTACGCATACGGCCTTACTCTTTCGAGAAGCAAAGAGCCCGATCCAGATGCGCTTGCATATAGGATCTGTCACTTCGGACAGGCGTCTCCTACATACAATCCCTGGTGACGGAACCCTTCGCCTTGACGGGAGACCATGGATGTCACTTATGTGATCCTCCACCTCATATTCAAATTGTAATTAATTATCGTGAATCATATTCACATAATTAATTCTTCCAAGGGAAATACACATCTATTCATAATAGAGTGTTTATTGGATATAATTAATTTAATCACATTAAATTAATCATTAATCCAATCATCAATCAACAAACATGTCTTTTACTTGAATAGTAGGTATATACTCAAAGTACGTATTATTCGAATTTTAATAATTAGAAAAATACATATTGTCTGTCTCCGGTATTATACAGTCCCTACCCGCTGTCATGGCCAGTACCGACGAGAGTGGGACGGACCACATACGTTGCAACCCGCGACCCCAATGCTCTCCGACTAGGCACCACATCCGCCTCGGGAAAGGATAATACCAGATAGACCATCATGTACTTTGAGATGTTCATCGGTTTTTCAACCGAAATTATACCATATAATATAAATCAAAACATTTTTGATTATAAGGAGATTTGCTAGACAAATCCCCAATCCTATTCAAGCAGAAGGGTTTTCATGTAAAAGTTGTCCTACAACAATTGTAGGATAAACTATAGTTTTCATGAAGGCAATGTTTGTTGATGAACCAATGATCAAGATCTAATATCTCATCATTGTGGTTTAGGCAAGTGTCATTCAATGAAATAATTATTTCTTTAAATATTTCACAAATATTTATCACTAATTATTCCAGAAAATTAACAATTAATTTTCATCATGATAATTGAATGACATATCACAAGGTTCAAGATCAAAAATGTTAATTTCCAGCAGTGACCCCCAATCACTAAAATTAACTTATCTTGATCAATTTAAATCCAAAAAATGCTAACTCAGTTTCCAAAGATTGCCTATTTGATTTATTAAAGAACCCAAGTGATAATTCACGCATTTCAAGGCGGATTAAAACCGTAATTATCTCATTAATCACGTTCAAATCCGCAGTTCCCGCAACAGTGAATATAGTCATATTCAAAAAGCCATATCTTGAGCATATGAAGTCCAAATTTAGTAAACTCAAGTCTTATGATTTCCTTGTTTAATGGGGAACCAAATCCAATTGAAAATTTCGTGTTTAAACATTTTAAACAGAGCCGAAAAATTCAATTTTACAGAGGTGCGAAAAATTGAAATGCAGTAAAAATTTCGCAACCCTTTCAAGAACCAAATCGTCTAAGGTCTATGGATCATATCCAAACCTTATTCAACCTGGCTCTGATACCACTTGAAGGATATCGAGAATCCTCAAGCGCATCACGGAAGCGTGTTGATCGCATCGTATGCAATCGGAGCAACTAGTCGCACTAGTCGCTAGATGCAGCGGAAATTAAAATTTTAACTTTAAAGATGAAACCACATGATCACGAGAACACTTCTCGGATCGTTTCATCAAACCAAAAAGTACAAGGAATACCTCTTGAAGCGTGGTTGTGATCGCGAGATCCCAAAGTAGAGATCCTTCAATCTTAAGTCCGATCCACGAAGAACGCACTTGCGGGCGCGATGATGAGTCACGTTCCTTCCCGCAATCCTCGATGAAGATCCAAGCGATGGCTCCCCCGATTTCGTCAAACGAAATCCGTCGTCTTCCTTTAGAGTAAGAAAACTCCAAAGAAGAAGGAGATCCTCGAGTCGTCGAAGGCGAAAGCCGAGAGTCTCTCCTTTCTCAACATAAAGTGGACGGCCACTTGATGGAGAAGAGAAAGAGAGAGGGCGAGAATGAGAAAGAGAGAGAGAGAGTTGTAACCTTGCACAACTCTTAATGATGTACCCTGGAGAGGCTACCCTATCCCTCCTTATATACTAGTTTAGGATCCAATGGATCTCAATCCATGGGACACATGGATCCAAGGGATATGCTTGGTCCATGATAAATCAATGGCTATGATTGTTGTTGGTTAAAACCAACAACATTAATTTAAATTAAAAAATGTTGCAACATTATCAACATAATTTAATTTAACTTTAACTAATTAAGAGATAATGTGATAAATAAAAATGGAGTCAACCAACCTCCCTAAAAATGGGGTTATTTTGTCTCCTTTTATTTTATCTTATTATTTCTTAATAAATTGCAATAACTATTATTGCAATAATATCCACCAAATTAATTCCAAATTAATTTGTGAATATTTCAATCATGCCATTGATCATTATGTGAATCATAATCACAACCCAAACTAATTAGTAAATTGCATTTCCAATTAATTAATAAATGTGAATCCAATCCACATTATTAATTAACAAATGCTATTTACATAAATTCTCTCTCTTATATATGTATATTATAAATCATATTTATAACACACATATATCATGGATAGTGTTATCCACATTCTATTAATCCTTGATAATTAAATCCCATTTAATTATCTTAGATAATCATTTTCACAACATGAATCATATTCATATTTAAGCTTGATAATTAAATCTCATTTAATCATCAAGTCCTTGCTTGGATATTTCATCAAATGAATTATTCTTGAATCCCTTCAAGAATAATGTGCTTTCTCCGCAGATACTTGGAGATAAGGACAGGGCGATTGTATTATTCCACGTATAGTGACTTGGATGTTGAGATCTTGTCTCAAATCCAGATCGTACGAACCTCCCACAGATGCTTGATTAAATCAAGACCGCAAATCCAATCTTCTCATTAAATCTGAATCTCATTCAGATCAATGTCCAACACTTGGACTAAGATCAGATTGCTTCTCTACTGGAAGGAGTCACTAAAATCCAGACCTGTTTCATCACTCCCTCAGAATGGAAGCGTCATGGATATACAATCGTTTATGATCACATCACCCTTCAGGTATTCCCAATACCTGTACATCCTGCATACTGGAAGACCCATGGTCAACCCGAAGATCAAGATCTATTTTACACTGTCTTCTTCAGGGTTTGATCACCAAGTTTCTCATTTGATCATTGGGATTTGGTATCGATCATATACTTTCCAAAAGCATATATCATACCTAGGTCTTGATCATATACTTTTCAAAAGTATATATCAAACCTACAAATTCAGTCAAGCTTCCAAAGCGAGACGACCGTGCATGGAATTTGATTCCTCCCAATATCTCATGAGTGAGCTCATGTCTTCCGGTTCGGAGTTGAACCTGTATGATCCCTTTGAGAGATCGTATTACTCATATGACCTTATATGCACACCAACGCGCCGGTGTATAGACCTTGGTTAGGTCATCAACCTATTGGTCTGTCAAATGTACATACTCAGACATATAGCAATACATCTGTCTCCGGTCAGAGGATGCATGCCTATGCTGTGACAGCATTCAACATAGGACTTAGGTTATCTCGATCTCGTTAAGTCAACTCTTTGACCTAACTAATCTGACACCTTCGAATCTCTATTCCTATGCAGAGGACCTGCATCAAGAGGTCGGTCAGATATCAGCCTATGTGAGAAAGGATTGCCATCTCCTACTCAGGCTGGAGATCATATCTTAATAATCATTTGATGGTGCTTGATGAGTCCTCAATCTAACCCTTTAGATATTCATCCAAGCACCAGCCTCTATGATTCAATAATTGAATCAACAGCTATATGATCATTAAGACAGCCATGGTACATAACCCTAATTGTACAGAGGGACCTATTATGCAAATTATTTATTCTTCATTTCAGATCAGGGAATGATATTTGCAATAACATTTATTGCATAATGGCTCGCCGTGGGCTCACATGTCCAACAGAGAAGACACAAACGGGTAAGTGGAAGTAGTGTGGCTAGGTCTGACCTTGGGTGTCTCGTAAATGCCATCATGAAGTGGGATGAACTCATCATCGGAAGAAGTAAGGTCAAGGTCGTCCTGCGAGGTTTCTCCTATGTCAAAACCAAAGGGAACGAATTCATCTGTAGAAGTAGTCGAATCATGTTCATCCTCTAAAGTTTCAACCGGATCATCATTCTCATCAAAAGGGTCAAATTCCTTTATAAAAGCAATCGGATCAAATTCGTCCTTATCATTCTCATCTATATCTGCCCTCCGCTCACATGTGTCAATCATGTAAATCCCACAGATGCCATCAACACATCGCCAAGTACCATAAGAAGGAACTCCGAGGTCTACGCTTTTTGAGTCTTCCTCCTTGGAGAGGAATTCTCGAGACTTAGTCTAATCCAACATATAACAAAAGTCTCTGGTCGTCTCATCAAGGTCACAGTCCTCGGGTCAGCCAGGATAGGTGAAGTTACATCAGATGCAGGGCTCTGGTCAGCAGTAGGTGCAGTGATGACCACAATGCTCCTGTCATTAGGATAGAAGCGAATCCCTGCTGATCCATAATCAATAACGATCCTCACAGAGGCGAGAAATGTCCTCTCAGGATGATTGGAGAGTGCTCCCCAGTATATGTCTCCATGGGTAATATGACAAAATCAACGATGTAGCTCATGACCTGAATCAAAATGATGGTGTTTTCTAGAATACTTCATCCTCTTTATTAATCCATCAGCAAACTGAACGTCATCTTGGTTTTCTTGAGAGGCCCTAAGTGAAGAGACTGTATCGGTGAGAAGGGTATGACGCTAATCGAAGCACCGCTTTCAAGGAGAGTGTGATCACATGTGTAGTAAGAGATGGTGCATCTGATGAAGGGTGGAGCAGTGTTCCTTTTCCTAGAGAATGGACGATGTGAGATGGCATAGGCAGTGGCCAAAGTCAAAATATGACGCTCAGATCTACTCCTTCACTTCCTCTTCTTGGGTATAGGAGCAGAGAAATGGGTCATGGCCTCTTGAAGTGGGGTTTAATGATTTCATGAATGGTGGCCACCACTTAAGGTTTAGATAGCTATTTTTTTAATTTTTGGACCTCCTCCGTACAAGGGAGGAGATGGGAATCATCATCTACACAAAGAATGCCAAGAGCAGTCTGTACAATGGCATCTTGGGATCAGAGGTGGGATAAGATGTAAGTGAATGTGTGGGCAAGTAATAATCTAGCTTGTGTGCCCTCTCCTCACAAGACGACTCACCAAAGTGTCTCCCAAACTCTTTTTGTGTTTTTATTTTTTTCTCATTTTTTATATTTTGGTTATTGCAATCTCTCATGGGAATTCTCAATCAAGTCCAAATCCTCATTCAATGGAGCAAAATTTTGGCTCTTATTTAAAATAGTGAGATTATCAATCCTTGAATTCAAATGCTCCATTAACCGGGTCATGGTCTCATGTGTGGATGTCATAAGAGGTGACTCCAACAACTCAGTATTGGGTTTATGTGAAGGTGGAAAGTGTGAAGGAGGAGGTGGGTAAAAATCTGAGGCCTGATACTGTGGATGAGGCGGATATACAGAATAAGAAAAATCAAGAGGAAAATCCTCCTGATAAAATGGAGGTGGACTGGCTGGAGGGTACGATGGATATGCAAGATCTCCAAGTAGCCATCTCCGAAATCAAAAGGCGGGGATCGGGAGAACACGATAGTCAAGTCAAAAAATGAGAAGAAAAAGGAGCAAATGCGCAGAAGGATTGATTATGCACACAAGCAAATACAAACACACACATACACACACATACAAAACTAACATACCCCTCAATTCACCTACTCGACTTGCTGAGGACCGTAAATGTGCAGTCTTTTTATCTTGTCTATTTTAGAGTTAGGTGAGAAGTCAAAATCTTGTACGAACACTTAGGAAGGCTTGATAGGATTTGGGCACTACTCCTTAGTGTGTACGTGAGCAAGTAAATGCGAAGACAATGAGGGGATTACTTGCCCCAAGACAATGATTTTTCTTTTTAATCTATTTTAAGGTCAAGCGATTTTATTAATCCCAATTTTATTGTTATCACTTTTTTTGTATTTTTAATGAGAATGCACGAGTCCTATCGAGGGATCGATTTTACTTAGCACCTAGGTGATCAAAATCAAAGGGAGAGAGTTGGAAAAGCAATGCGAGGCGAGATCAATGATGCAAGCTAAAAAGAAATTTCAACCTTGCCTCCAGCTCTCTACATGCAAAGATGTTAGGCATAATTGAAACCTAAGCTATACGTAAATGCAACCAATGAAATCGCCCTAAGCAGAGGAATTACTATTATCATGAAGAACAATCTTCCAAAATTTGACTATGTCCAAGCACGAATATACAGGTACATGCAATGATAATAGGTGTTTGACGTTAATCTAGCATCAACCCAATCCTATATATAGGGTTCAATCACACAAAATAAAGAAAATGAAATCAAAAAACAAAATAAAAAGGTTATGAAAACACAAAAACCAATGAGGCCCCCAAGGGAACAATACCTCGGGCACAGGTCCACGTGAAGTGTGAAGTGTACTGAGAGTGTCATGTTTATTACAATAACTATGGTATCTCTTTCACTTTAAATTGCACAAATAAATAGCTAAAATAATGCACACAAATTTTATCTTCAAAATTCCTCCTAGTCCTTCTTTAGTGCATCCTTCTAACAACTAGGTCAAATGGTCGACTAGATTCACATAGGTGCGCAAGCTCCTAGAAGGGCCTTCCTCGATCTGTGATACATCGCAACAAAGTCAAACAAAGAGAGGTAATTAGACAATTAAACAATAATATAAAATAAATCAGAAAAAAATAAGGTAAAAATAGACACAAAGGATAAAGAAGTCACAATCAATCAAAACCAATCTATGTGCAATTGTTCCTCGGCAATGGTGCCATTTGATAACTTAGATTTTGCGAGGGTCTAGAGTAGTATACACAAGGTGAGAACTACAATGTCGTTGAAGCGGCCACTCACAAAACTCGGGTCAATCAACAATTAATACACAATTAAATATCAATCAATGAAAATAAAAGTGTGGAGTATAACTCTACAAATGTGCGTATAGTGTGCAAGTATGTGTAGAGTGTCGAACATAGGGAGCAAACAAGATAGATCGGACAAACTAATGTACAAAAAGATGATCGTGAAATCTTTTTCTATATTTGTTTTTGTGGGTTTTATATTTTTATATTTTTTTGTTTTATATTTTTGTATTTTGTTTTTGATTTTATAATTTTATAATTTATTATTTTTATATTTCTTTTTCTTTTAAAGATATAATATAGCTATATATAGAGGTAGATATACAATAAAGGTAAGAGAGATAGTATATATATAAAAATAGGTAAAAATAGTCAAAATACATGAAAGTTTTTTTGGGTTTTAAACAATTTCTATTATTTTTTATTTTTTAGATAATTTTTGCTAATTTTATATATTTTTAAAGTCAAACATACCCTATAACAGGGATCAATTAAATGATTGAAATTAAAATGGAGGAGAAAAATTCCAAGCATTATCAAAATTACTCCACATTAATATTAATATATAAGTAATAATATAGAGAAAATATACAAAAAACACAATTTTTAGAATTTTTGAGAATTTTATGAATTTTTATAACGATTTTTAAGGTTTTTCATTTTTAGGTATTTTCTTTTGCTATTTTTAAATATTTTTTGTCTGAAGGTTGAAAATACTAAAATAAGCAACACATTTTTTTGGGAATTTTTCAAATATTTTATATTTTTTGGTATTTTATATTGTAGACAGGGACAAAAGGGGCTATTTTTTTATTTTTTGTAAATATTAAAGATCCTGAAATTGCAAAATAAATATATAGATTAGAATTTCATGCAATCAGGAGTTGACAACTATTTTTGTGGATTTTTTCGAGCAATGTAGATATTTAAAATAAATAGAGACAACAAAGAGAAACTACACTGCCGACAGGGGCTTTTTATGTAAATAAAATAAAGTACAGGAGCTAATATGCGATTTCACAAAAGTTACAACTTTAATTAAAGTTTTTTAGGTTAAAGCGAAATAAAAAGACCCTAGGTGGTCCTCTACAAAATACCTGCACCTCACGCGTACATGCTCGCGAGGTGATGTGGCCGAGGACCTAATTGCAATTACTAAAGGTTCAAGGGATTTAACGCAAACATTACAAAAATTAAATAATTACAGATGAAAGTTTATATATTAATAAATAAAATATAAAAACTCATGGGTGAATGTTGCAAAATACCCACGGCCTTACGCGGTCCAACGACTAATTGTCAATCACTTGACACGAGGCGCATCCACGTATGAGGATACCGCTTCTGAGAGGAAGGGCCCTGATTAGATCTCGGGCATGAGATCAAAGATTGCGGGAGGGACTGATCCAAGGGCTCTGGTGCGATCTAGCATGTATAGATGATCAGACTGCGAAGAAGGCCTCAAGAAGAAGTCACCAACCGATGGTGGGCTTCGAATCATCCTCCCATGCTCTTCCAGCCACCTGGATATCTCGGATAAAGGACAAAATGGAGCATAAGCTCCTCCGCTTCAGATGCGACCTTTAGGAAGTACGCTGGAGCCAAGGTGAAGTCTAGAAAGCTCGTGGAAGAATGTGGGCTCCAGGTAATTGAAGTCTCTACAAAATCGACACCTGTGAGGGTCCTTTAGCTCCTCTCCCTACAAGTAATGCTCAAGCAAGAAAACAAGGGGGCTTGGGGGCTCTTATTGGCGAAGGGGAGCAATAGGTGGAGCATGGCGGAGGTCACCGGTACGGTGGCGGAGTGGGTGACTGATAGGTCAGATCAAAAGATGATCTAAGTGAGCGAGATGTGTGGAATGATGATAAAGTGAAGGGAAACATGTCTAGAGGTGGTAACGAGTTGTAGAACGGGTGTAGTCACTGTGGGGTGGTTCATAGGAATGGGGCTCCGACGAACTACGAAAGCAGAGATTAAGCTAAATACGAGTGATATAATGCGAAAATAACTACCGTAATAAAAAGCAAGAATAAAATTACACTAGAAAGTAGTAAAAAATAGACCTCAATGGTCGAAAAAACATGAGATGCGACCTCACGGCCAAGATGGCTGGAGATAGGTGGAGACGCACCTAAACCTTCGCCTGAAGCCTCTCCAACTGGCTAGAGGCACCCCTGTCACCAGCGTCAAACCAGAGCGCAAGAGTGGAGGGTTAAACTTGGGTAAAGGATGTTCAAACTGGAAGAGAAGTCAGAGGAAAGTTTATTTGCATGATGGACATAGGGCTCCAAAGATCGAGGTGTATCAAGAAATGTAGTGATCTAAAGCCCAAGTGAATCAATGGATGTGTATGTACAATGAATGAGGCACGATTGTGCAGAAGAAAGCAAAACAATTTGGTGAAACGAAGTGGCTAGGAAAATATCGAGAAGAAGGCTAGGAACGAGGTCTGACAGGCTATAGGACGTTAGGCAGAGAGTTGACCGCAACTCAACTCCTGACGCAATCTGGTTGGTCCAAGTGGATCAAGGAAAAACATATTGAAAATTATTTAAAAATTCAAAAAGAATTAATAAATGATTTTATTGATTTTAAGTTATAAAATAAAAAATATTTATTATTTTATAAAGTATTTTATTATGATTTTTTATTTTTCAGAGGTATTTCATTACAAGTTAGTTTTTAGGGTTGATATATAGGTATATTTATCTATATATTTAGATAATTTATTTTTATTTTGTATATTTTATTATATTAATTTATTTTATAGTTTTATATATATTTATAACTTATTTTTTTATATTGAAATATTTTTTATTATATTTTTATGAAGTAATATTTACACTTAAATAAATAGGTATATTATTTTGTATAAGTATAAGTATAGGTATTTTACCTTTGTATTTTATATACATATATTATTTTAATATTTTCTTTATGGTTTTATTTTATTTTTAATATGTTTATATATTAAAAATAATATTTAAAAAAACATAAAATATAGAATTATAAAAATAATAAAGAATAAATAAAATAAATATTTTATACATGTATATTGTACAATAAGGGTCCAAAACCTAACTTTCACATATAAACTCCAAAAAATATGAAACTAACTTCATTATATAGTTTATTAAAAATTATATACAATTAAACGAGGTTGATAGATTTTGAGTTCTTATTTGGGAGATACGGGTCTGCGAAGTTCGAGTTTGAGATTTTATTTTGTGTATAAAAAGTACATTGTATATTTTTTATATGAAATCAATTTTGCATTTTCCTATATATTACTACCTACAGCTTTCAAGTACAAAGTTTCTTTAGTTGATGACTAAATAATAAAGAATAAAATAGGTCCCAAAAGTGAATGAATAATGAATAAATAAAAGGGATTCTTTAGGTTATTTTTGGCCCTTATCTCCCCCTACTTTATTCCTTGTCAACCAAATCAATTCTTGACTTGGTCTCAGAGTTTAGGGTCATAAAACACATTTTCTATTTTATTCCTTTTCTTTTATTTTCTTTATTATATAATTTTGGCATAAAAATAATATTTTATATAGTATTTGTACAATAGAGAGTGAATATTAATTTATACAAATTAGAGGTATTAACATGCATTAGCTATGGTTTTTAAGGCCAAAATGATAATGTAAAGATGATGAAATGGAGATTCATCACCCTACCGCTTGGCGAAGGTGGATCAAAGAGGGAGCTTCGACTTTAAATGTGGGTGAAGTGGCTCCAGTTTCAAGTAAGGGAGGAGGACGGTGTAGTCTCAGTCGACACACGACTGAGATGCTAAAGGTCAGAGGAGGCTATGTGAATCGGGGAAGGGCTGTGAGATTCCATTCCTCCGATTGATGTTGGTTACATTGAAGTGGTTCTGCTAAGATCGACTACAAGTGAAGAGGTTGCTGAAGAAGGTAGCTGTGATGACCAAGGTAGACTCAAGTCATGAGGCCAGATGTGGTGGAGCACGACCTTGTTGGACATGCAAGCCCACGATGAGCCATTATGCAATAAATGTTATTGTGAATATCATTCCCTGATCTGAAATGAAGAATAGATAATTAGCATAATAGGTCCCTTAGTACAGTTAGGGATATGTACCATGGCCATCTTGATGATCATACAACTGTTGATTCAAATATTGAATCATAGAGGTTGGTGCTTGGATGAACATCTAAAGAGTTAGATTGAGGACTCATCAAGCACCGTCAAATGATTGTTGAGAGATGATCTACACCCTTAGGAGATGGCAATCCTTTCTCATTTAGGCTGATATCTGACTGACCTCTTGATGCAGGTCTTTTGCATGGGAATAGCGATTCGGTGGTATCAGATTAGGTAGGTCAAAGAGTTGACTTAACGAGATCGAGATAACCAAAGTCCTATGTCACCACGATATAGGCACGCATCCTCTGACTGGAGACATATGTGTTACTATATGTCTGAGTATGTACATTTGGCAGACCAATAGGTTGAAGACCTAATCAAGGTCTATATACTAGTGTGCTAGTGTGCATATAAGGGCATATGAGTAATACGATCTCTCAAAGGGATCATACATGTTCATTACTGAACCGGAAGACATGAGCTCAGTCATGAGACTGTCGTCTCACTTTGGAAGCTTGACTGAATTTGTAGGTTTGATATATACTTTTGGAAAAGTATATGATCAACACCTGGGTATGATATATGCTTTTGTAAAGCATATAATCGATACTGACTCCCAATGATCAAATGAGAAACTTAAAGATAAAAACCTGAAGTAGACAGTGAAAAGAGATCTAATACTTTGGGTTTATTCTGGGTCTTCCAGTATGCAGGATGTACAGGTATTTGGAATACCTGAGGGTGATGTGATACTAAACGATCGTAAAACCATGATTTTTCCATTCTTAAGGAGTGATGAAACGGGTCTGGATTTTAGTGACTCCTATTAGTAGAGAAGTAATCTTATCTTGGTCCAAATATTGGATATTGATCTGAATGTGATTCAGATGCAATGAGAAGATTAGATTTACGGTCTTGATTTAATCAAGCATCTATGGGAGGCCCGAGATCTGGATTTGAGTTGTGATCTGAATATCCAAGTCACTATACATGGAACAATATAATCGCTCTGTCCTTATCTCCAAGTATTCGCGGAGAAAGCATATTATCCTCGAAAGAGTTCAGGATAATTTCATTGTTGATATTATATAGAGAGTTATCTAAGATAATTAAATGTGATTTGGTTATCAACGATATAAATAATGCGAATGTGATTCACATTATTTAGGGACATGAGAATATAGATCCAAGATGATTAAATGTGATTTAATTATCATGGATATGAATAATGTGGATAGCACTATCCATATTAATTATATATATTATAAATGTGATTTATACTATATAAAAGAGAATTATTTGTAATTTGTATTGGTTAATTAAATATTAATGTGAATTGGATTCACATTGGACAATTAATTGAAAATGTAATTTGCATTTTATTTTGGGTTGTGAATATGATTCACAAATTTCCAATGGCAAGATTGCAATATTCACAAAATTATTATGAATTATTTTTGTAGAATAATCTACAACAATTGTTGTTGTAAATCTTGAAGATTTTCATGGAATAATGTAATCTCATGAGATTTCCACGAAATCCCATATTATGGAAGGAGGCAATCTTCATTCCCTAATCTACATACTTGATTGATTTAACTTGGGATTAAATCATATTGATTTATCAATATATATAATCTAAATTAAATTAATTGTTGTTGGTTTTTTACCAACAAAATCTTAGCCATTAAAAGAAACACAAATTAATGAGAGCCATTGGATTTGTGTTGTCCATGGATTGAGATCCTTGGATCCCAAAATATTATAAATAGAAGGGCATCACATGCTCTTCATATGCTAATGAGAACATAAGTCTCTCTCTCTCTCTCTACACGCCCTCTCTCCCTCTCTCTTGTGGCTGTCCACCATGGATGCCCTTGAGAGATTCTCCATCGCCGCAGCGTCGTCGTTATGTTGCCCGACTGTTTGCTCATGGATCTCCGTCTCCTTCGGTGCACCTCGCTTGTGAAGAAGATGTTGTATCTCGTGTGTCGAGATCAGGAGGTTCATCGCTTGGATCATCAACATGGATTGCGATAAGCACACGTCTCATCCACGTGCTCGCAAGCGTCTCCTCCATCGGATCGAACTTGAGATAGGAGGCTTCTTCGTTTAGAGACTTGTTCGCAACCACGCTTCAAGAGGTAACCCTGATACTTGTTTGTGGTTTAGATAAAACGATCCGAGAAGTGTTCTTGGATCAAGTGGTTTCATCGCATGATTTTTTTAATTTCTGCTGCATCGAGCAACTAGTGCGACTAGTCCCTCCCTATCGCATACGATGCGATCCTCACGCTTCCATGATGCGTTCAAGGATCTCCCCATATCCTTCAAGTGGTATCAGAGCCTTAAGTCAAAGGTTTCGGATATGATCCATAAACCAAAGACGACTTGGGTTCGTTAGGGTTGCGAAAGTTTTTTCGCATTTCATTTTCGCATCTCTGTTTAGTGATTATTGTCGGCCCTGTTTAAATTGTTTAAAGGCGAAAATAAAATAAATATTTTGTTCCCCATTAAATAAGGAAAATATGGGTTTTGAGTTTGCGTAATTTCGAATCCGTTTGCTCAAGTTATGATCAAATTAGTGAACATATATCCACTATTTCGGGGACTGTGAATCTTAACGTACGGATTTGAAATGCCTTTAAATGCGTGAAAATAACTTAGGTTCTGCTGCAAATTATGCTAATGTTAGTAAGTGAGGGTCATTGCTGGAAATTACTTTCTTAATCAAGAACCTTGGGATTGTCATTTAATTAATTAGTGAAATTAAATGATTTATTTTCCTGTAATAATTATGGATAAATATTTGTGAAATATTTGATGATAATTATTTCCTTAAATGACATTGCCTTAACCAATATTTGATTAGATATGATCTAGATAACAATTGGTTACGCAATCCAATTTTCAACAAGCATGGTGCTTGCATATGATTTGGGATTTGTTTAGCAAATCTCATTATGATGTTAATCAAAATTGTTTTGATTATTATTATATGGTATAACTTCGGTTGAAAGACCGATTATAATCTCAAGTATATAATGATCAATTTGGCATTATCTTTTCCCGAGGTGGATATGGTGTCTAGTCAGGGAGCATTGGGGTAGCAGGTTGCACCGTGTACGGTCTGTCCCACTCCCATCGACTGACCATGATAGTGGGTATGGACTTGATAATGCATGAGAGATCACAGTGTATTTTTCTAATTATTAAAATTTAGAATAATGCGTATTTGAGATAATACCATAATTCAAGTAGCAATAAAGATTGTTTGTTGGATATTAATTAGATCATTAATTTAATATGATTAGATTAATTGGAATAAAATTAAAATTAAAACACTCTATTATGAATAGAGATGTTATTTCCTTGAAATAATTAAATCATAATTAATATGATTCTTGATGATTAATTAGAATTTGAATATGATATGGAGGATCAAAAAAAGTGACATCCATGGTCTCCCGTCAAGGCGAAGGGTTCTGTCACCCGGGATTGTATGTAGGAGACGCCTGTCCGAAGTGATAGCTCCTGTATGTAAGCGCATCTGGATCGGGCTCTTTGCTTCTCGAAAGAGTAAGGTCGTATGAGTAGTGACCCCAATATAGAGTCTTCATATTATTGGGGTGATACTGGATTGCGCAAAGTGAGTATTAATCATGTTGACGGTTGGTTCAATTAACGACAGGTCAACATCACCTTAAGGGTGGTGGTCTCGGGTGTTGAAGACCGAATTGGGAATGCAAGTTGGACTTGCAAGGCAGAATGTGTTCTCGCTTCTTTTTATAGGAGTTACATGTTCTCAGATTATTGGGATGTGACAAAGATAAGGAAGGAGATCCCAGATTTTACTGAGATATGATGGTAAGTATATCTCTTACATTGAAAGTAATTAAGGGAATGAACTTTCAATGTAGACAAGGCAAGATAACTTTGATATAATAATTCCTAAATCAAAGTAATATATATATATATATGTTTATGCAAATTTCTTATTTCAGATATTCCTTCATTAATTCCACTCAATTTTACACTCAATAATAACCCGTAAATTATCATGGATTGGATCCATGATCAAGATATTGTACTTGCAGTTGGACACATAATGTATGTGGTTGCAATGTGCAAGTCTTCCTCATAATTATGAGGAATGACAATTAAATAGACAATAGGACTACAACCCTTGGGTTTGTATGTCTCTATAGCCTTGATCTCTCATCGAATGTACTTTGGAAGTGACATGTCGATGTTGATCGTAATTGTCAAATAATCCTTATAAAATCTAAGAAGATGTTCTGGCATAGATATGTGCTCTCGACATTTAATCATGAATGACATGGTTCTCTGCATCTTGCAAAATGGTAGCTCCATCAGAGATGATGTATTCACATTGTTCGAATACCCGCCTGAGCCAAAAGTCTTTAAGAGTTAATATGTATGTAGATATGATGAGGTCATCATTCTACCGACTATACTCAAGTCATTCATGAAGCTTCATATTATCAATATTGTATGAATTGAATGGCTCATGTATAAATGTTGAAATATCTTATATTGAAATGTTTGGATTTCAACATAAGAGATCCTTGGTCTTGAGCAATAGTTGTTTATAGATGAAAGGAGAGCAACGGAAGCATGGATCAGACCCAAGTAAGAAGGAAAGTCAAAAGGTTGACTGTACTTCTATGACTTTCATATGACATCCAAATAGTTGGATGAATGCCAATACATCAATAAACCGATATATTGATAGTGTGACTATCTAGACTATCTTGAATCCTAAGAGAAGAACTTAGACAGTGAATCGGAATAATCTACATATAATCATTGATATTGACTTTCTTATTTGATACGATGAAGTCTAATAATTGTATCATAATCTTCTAATGACACTTGCTCGTTGCATATTTATTAGAAGATTAGAAATTTGATCTTAAATGTTTAATAGTCATCCACATGGATATTGATGCAATTGTTGCAAACAATCTCTATTGGATTGATAGACTTCACAATTTCAGTGGGAGAGCCCTTAGTCTTAGAGAATGTCTCTATGACCTAGATATTAGAATACACTCATTGTTTAGTTCTAAAAGTTGGTAATTCTGGAATAGACCTATCATAAAAAGTTATGATGGAGATATTTCAGATAGTAATATAAAATCTAGTGGACTCTACTAAATTAGAAAATTAATGAATGATTCATTAACATTTCTAATACTGAAATTAAACCTTAAAAGATCAATAGGAGAATGAAGATCATTTGACAATTATCTGACATCAAGCCTTGGACATTTGTCTGTTGATGTGATCAGATACGGATAAGAGATGAAACTTTAGATTGTCTAAGGTTCAAATATTACATACTTGTGAATATTGTATTCAAACATACAAATTTCCAATACACCCTTCCTTGTAATGGTGTAAGATGTCAAGGTATTCAAGATCTCATATATATTGATGTATGTGAATCATTTATATCAGAATAAACATTATGGATATGTGATATCTATTGATGAGTATTTGTGATATGAGATTTCTTCTCTTCACTAAGAAACCTTTGAAATGTTCATAGAGTTCACAATTTTGGTTTAGAACCAAAGTTTAAAGGAATATTAAATGAATTTGATCTAATATAGGTAGTCAACACCTATTAGATGAATTCATGGAATACCTTATAGAGATATGAATATCATTTCTATCTCACTCCTCATAATAAACGTAAACTCAATAGGAGTTGTAGGGAGATACAATTGGATCATGTGTGACATAATATGATCAATGATGAATATTAGCATAATTATCTATTGGTTTTCAAGATACATATGTAGTAGAGACTACAATATATATCCTTAATAAGGTTCCATGCAAGTAAGCTGGAATCTGGCACTGGAGAGTGCTACTTCATTAGGAAAATAAAGGATGGTATTGGATACCTACTTTATGACCTTGAGATTCTTAAAAGATCAAATATCTAAGAATGTGATTCTTAGAGGATGGCTCTCTTGAGAATTAAGATGAAAATGAAGAAAGGAACTCATTTAATCTTGAAAAGATAATGAGGCTCCTGAAATTGGAAACTAAAAGAATAATTAAGGATGAAACACTAATACTTCTTCAAATAAGTTTGAGGATGTATTCTATGTGTTAGTTAAGTCTGAAAATGATCAGACTTCATTTGATGAAGCTCCTGAGGATCACGACATGGAAAGATGGATGTTAACAATAAAAGTCTAATGTAGACTTCATATACAAGTGTTGTATATGGACCCTCGATGATCCACCTATAAAGGTTATACCCATTAAGGTGTAAATGGATCTTTAGGAGAATGAGGGAACTTGATGAGAAGGTAGAGACCTTCAAAGCACGATTCGTAGCCATGAGCTATACACTGAAGAGAAGACATCACTTGTGATGGGACTTGCTCTTCAGTGACCATGTGATGAAACTCGATTTCATCATCTTTATTTTCCATTAGTAACCCCTTGCTTAAACATATGTCAATAAAACCCATATAGTGTCCTGTAATTATCAGAGTCCTTAATAAATTAAAAAAACCACAAAAAATCGCAAAACTAAAATCTGTGGTATTTTTAGCCTTAAAAATACCCTTAAAAATATTTCGAGCCTATATTTGATCTCATCTCCAGTTTTGGTCAACATGAAACTTGTAGATCTAATCGAGATCTACAACTTTCATGTTTTGAGTTTTCTCAAATTCGGCCATATAGACCCTCAAAAATAAAATTTTCTTTTGCAATAATCTGATTGGGCCACATGGCCCGTTCTGAGTGAGCCACGTGGCCGCTCTCCTTGTCTCATCCGCCTCCGCTCACGGCCGTTGGATCCTCATATCGATCCAACGGTTGCAACATCATCCACGTCCGCTCTTATTCTACCTCCATCCGATCATTTCCCACCACTCATCACTGCCACTCGTTAGCGCTGCGCGCAGAGCCTGCCACGTGGCGCATTGAGCGCCATCCGATTGCACCCTCGTCCCTCTATCTCGGCCCTTCACTTCATCCATAGTCTCAACCCTACGATCATTAACTTGAATCAATCACCACCGCCCGCCAGTGCGATGTCTGCAGCTCAACATGTGGCGCATTCAGCGCCCTCGATCGCTTCGCCTCAGATCTTATCAGAACCGCTCTCTGGCGCTTTGATATGGGCCGTTTTGTCTTCTACCTCCGGTCGGCCTCTCTCCCACGATCTCCACTGCACCAACCCGTCGCCCCCTTCCCATTATCTCCACCTCCTCCGACCACGTCTCTCCTCGACAACCAGCTCATGATCCTCCCCAATCGTCCACAACCTTCGCGAGTCATCCCACGACCCCCGTCATCCTCCCAATCGCTCCACGTTCCTTAGGCAAACCTACGCCACTACCACCGAAACCGTCGTCGTCGCTTCTCAAATACTCCGCTCCCACCGCCCGCCATCATCGTCCACCTTTACGCGGGGAAGGGCCCAGCCCTCCTCCGCCTCCCTATGACAGGGGGAGGCGGAAGGATCGAGCGAAGACGACCTTCTCCCCCGGTGTCGAACCGCCGCCAATCATGGCGATATTGCGGTGCCTTGAGCCCACTCGAGCTGCCTCCACCAGCTGAGGAGGTCCAGCGAAGACCAGAGCTCCGCCATGGAGCTCGCACCCAAGCCCATCGCACCGCCATCGCTCAGGTAACCTTCTGATCCCTTATGTGTTTTTCATTTAATTTCTCTTAATTTTGTAGGTCGCTTCACCCATTTCAGACTCCCGTTGATCACTCCTCGAGCTCCGATGCGCATCCCCCTTCCACGCGCATCACTCCGACCATCTTCTTCTTCCTCCAGACCCTATACCACCTCCGACCCATCTCCTCCACCATTCACGGCGGAGGAGCTTCGAGCTCCCACTCTCTTCTCTACCTGAGCTCCCATTCCATTCACATATGCATTCCCTATTTACGTCGGATAGGTTTCTAACCATGTAGGTGCTTCCTCTTCAATGATCGGACTTCGCCACCGGAGCTGTTTCACCAAACACGTTCCCGGTCTACTAGCATCTCCAGCATCCTTCATGTGACCCGGCGGCTCGACCAACCTTCCAGGATGACCTCTAGGGGATTGAGCACAGCCGGGGAGCCTCAACGACAGTAGAGGAGAGTTGCGGAGATGGGCTCCCTTCGCCAGAGTTCTGAACTCGTCGCCTCCTGCTGTTGAGGAAGATGGAGCAGTTGCCGTTGGATGAGTCTCACAAGTGCTCATCCAACGGCAAGAGGGCAGCCACGTATTCTCACCAAGGGTTTTAACAACCATCCGATCGCCACGCTCGGATGGTTCATAGTCAACCACATGGAGTCTTCAGAGCCTCTCCGAGCTTCGGAATCCCCAAGCCTTATCTGAACCTACACCGAGCCCGAACCAGTTCCAAAGCCAAACAGAAGCAATCCCGAGCCTCTGCCGAGCCCGAGCCTCCCTCCGAACCTGAATGGCGCGTGCATAGCACATGCCATCTTGGTAATTTGCACAGAGGCCCGGCCATCTTCTCCAATTTGCAACCAGGTCCTCAAGCATGTGCAGCACCATGCGCGCCTATGGTTATTTACATTTAAACCTTCGCGGATTTGAATAATTGCAGATATACCCCCGTGGAGGCCGCGGAGGCCTCCGGGGGGGAGGGAGGGGGAGGGGGGCGTGGAGGCCACGGAGGTCTCCGGGGGGGAGGGAGGGGGAGGGGGGCGTGGAGACCTCGTAGGCCTCCGGGGGGGAGGGAGGGGGGTGTGGAGACCGCGGAGGCCTCCGAGGGGGAGGGAGGGAGGGGGGCGTGGAGACCGCGGAGGCCTCCGGGGGGAGGGAGGGGGCGTGGAGGCCGCGTAGGCCTCCGAGGGGAGGGAGGGGGGCGTGGAGGCCGTGGAGGCCTCTGGGGGAGAGGGAGGGGGGTTTGGAGACCGCGGAGGCCTCCGGGGGGGAGGGAGGAGGCGTGGAGGCCGCGGAGGATTCCGAGGGGAGGGAGCAGGGGCATGGAGCCACGGAGGACTCCGGAGGGAGGGAGCGGGGGCGTGGAGGCCGCGGAGGCCTCCGGGGGGAGGGAAGGAGGGGGGGAGGGGGCGTGGAGGCCGCGGGGGGGGGGGGGGGGGAGGGGAGGCACGGAGGCCTCCGGGGTGTGGAACTTTTACAGGGAAGGCCTCGAACCTTATTTTTATTGCATTTTAGTCCCTCACAGGGACCTGTTTGTAGTTATCATTTCAGGTTTTCTTGCATTTATGCCCTTATCTTCATTGTTGCATAACTTGAGCATCACGTTTCCGTTTAAGTTGATTTCAGTTTCATTTCGAAGCTCGTTTGACAAACTTTCTCATGGCATGATCATTTTGTATAATGGACACTTTAATGTTGATGTATTATTTTGATAGCTATGTGTCTCTTGTTACTTAATCTATGCCTTGTTCAAATTGAGTTTGTCATCTTAATTAAATCTGGAATTGACTTGTTGCTTATTTGCCTCATCATTTCGTACTAGGGCATATTATTTGTGATGCATTTTCATCGCATTTGGTTTGCATGATAAAAAATAAAATAAAAAAATGCATGTTTATTCTCCTTTAATGCTTTGTCTTGTTATGTCTTTTCATGCATCTATTTGACCTATATTCTCTTTCACTCAACACTTTGTTAAATAGATGAGAATCTGGATAAGTAGAGAAAGGCTCGTGTCCCTGAGTTCGACCTTGGTATCTTGTCAAGTAAAAATAAATATACGACCATCTCATTCTGATTGATATATTTAAATAAGATGGTCTTTGATGAGCCCATCTCGGCCCGACTACGATGACGACTTCAAGTGCTAATTCAGCACTATTAAAGGGCCGATTTCGCGTCTCATCAAATGGCGCCGTTGCCGGGGACACGGCTCATTTCTTGTATTTTTGGATTTTTGTTTATTTTATTTAGTGTTCATTTTATAGGTCAAATTGTTCATCTATTTTGCATTAGAAAATTTTCTTCTCTATCGATCTCTAACCATTGTTTTTGTGGTAGGGCCCATGATGGTTCAAGGAGGCGAGGAGCCGCAGAAGCACGCTTGGAGTACATCGAGAAGAAAGAAAAAAATGTGTCTTTCATTTTTATTTCCATGCATAAACTTGTAATAATTCGTCTTTACAGCGGTCTTCGATTGAAGACTCGCGAGTGTAATCGAATGATTGTAGTTGTGTGGGGCTCGTCCCCACTGGAGTGTCGACTTAGGACCAGGCACGCGGCTCTTTGAGCGTATTTCATTTTTATCTTTTACGTGCTTGCTCATAGGTAGGACACACTTTAAATAAAGACGCATGTAGCATCGCCTCACTTAGCCAAATTAAAAGAAAATTTTCCCCGTTAATAGAAGCATGTTAGGTGCGGCTTTCTGATTGACTTGCATACATGAGTTTTGGGTGTTCAAAACAGCCGAAGTTTTTCACGGATTTTTCGCCAAATCACCGCATGATTTCTCGCTTAGCCTAGATCACAGTTTTTATCGAATACATGGTTTTTTCTCGGTTTCTCTTCCTAGATTGATCACCTAGGATTAATGGAAAATGGGAATGAACGGTAGACGATGAATGCTTGATTTATGTGCTCACATTAATCAGTGACAACCTTAAATAAAAATTGGGACTGTTAATTGCAAGTCAACCAAAAATGGAGTAAAATTCTGGTTTTGGGAGAGCAACACCCTCGCTTACGCGTTGATTTTCACTTAACATTTTTCTCCGCATAAACATCAAATGTTTTATCACCAATAAAACCGACAAGATAATAAACCAACCTTGGTTGGTTTCATGTGTGAGTTGGTGAAATTGAGGGTCTTGCTTGATTGATTGAGCCATGTTTGCTTCGATACACTCCCCTGAGCCGTAAACACTCCATTCATCTCCGCAGATTCGTCCACTCATCTGTACATCCATCCTTCTTCTTCGTTCACCTTGGGTCCCTACCAACATCAAATCCCATCTTTATACTTAGGCTAATCTCAGCCTAAGTATAGAGGGGGACCCGAGATCCCCGTGATTTTCTCTACTCTCCTTTCCTTGCCTTTATACTTAGGTTATTTCTAACCTAAGTATAGGGGGAGCCCCTCTTAGCTCCCGTATATTCCTTTATATTTAAATGGACCTATGTACTTGTATCATCTATTGCTATGAGGACATAGCAAAGTTTAAGTATAGGGGGTATATCATATATACCGTATACTTACTTTAGCTATAATCTGAAAAATTTGAAAAATTTAAAACTTTTTGGCTAAAGTAAAATCCTTTGGACTAAGAGAACTCCCATGTTTTTCATGGATTTTCCTATACTATGTTACGCTATTTTTATTTTCAAAAATGATTTGAAAAATGAGTTTTCCTTGTTTTGAAAAATCTTTTGAAAATGTTTTGAAAACTTTTTATTTGTGTGACATGGTTTTGAAAAAAATTTCTATCTCTTTTTTTCAAGGAAAGTTGAGTCTAACCTGTGTTTTAACCTTTAAATTTAAAACCATAAAAAAGAGAAAAATCGAAAAATCCTTTAGGAGTCATTAGTGAATACTAAGCCCAATTAAATAGCCGCGTTCAGTGAGGGTTCGCCCTTAGCAGATTAGATGGTTTAGAGGACATCGCGTAAGGCCCCGTCCTCAAGGAACGGGCTCTGGCATGTACTTACATCCATATTGGCTAAATGAAAATGCAACTATTTAATTGAGATTAGGCAGTCCTAATATCTCTTGAAGGGAAAAAATGAAGTTTTTGAATGAAGAAGTTGGATTAATCCTCTACACATACACTTCCACCCAGGATCTGAAATGATCAAGGAAACTTAGCTTTATGAGGTCTTTAAGATTTTAGGTTAACCAACCTTAGTCATCAGGGTCATAGACTTAATCATCCACATTTCCCTAGATTTCTAGATTTGCATGCTATATTCAATGCTTAGTCTCAGACAAAAAGAATATGATCAGCACATCACATGCACGACTGCGGTTTTTGATGAGATGAGTTGACTTTTCACCTGAGGGATTAGGATGAGGGATTCGAGTATGGATTTGATCTAATGATGCTCGAGGATGGGATAAAATCTTTGAAGGCTTCATGAAACCTGAGTGTCAGCAATTTTTAGCCAGTATGAGAACTTGATTCTTATACTAATATCTTGACATTGACCTAAGTGCCAGGGTGTGATATAAATAAAAAAATGTTGATCAGTGTGCGCCAACTCTTGGTAAAAGCAGTGGAGCTAGCCACAAATTACACAAGTCAATGAAATTTCAAAGAAAAAGCTCTCATTCCACAAAGTCAAATATCAAAGAGCTTCCACCAAAGGCGAGCGCTCCCAACCATTTCAAAGTGTCCACTTGGACCACCGCTATTAGGACCATGAGTCGGGCTTGCACCAAAAAAGGGCTCTGCATCGTAAATGCTACAAGTCTGGGTGTCGAAGGTAGGATAAGTACTCAAAAGAGACACACCCCGGTGTACTCACAGGAAAACAAGTGTAGACGGTTCCAACTTCTCTTGACGGACGCACTGATCAACACCAAAAAAAATGTGTTGCGTAATAAAGGCACTAGAAAGAATCCTTGTTCCAATGAGAGGGAGAGAAGAAATGACACAATCCCATACCCTCCATCACTGGCCTTCCATCTACATTTTCTAAGTCTGACAACTAAAGAGACGGTGGACTGGATGCAAGATTCGATTTATTCTCGAGTGTTGAGGATTGGGTCCTTAGGAGAGTTTCTTGGACCAAGACTTTGGGTGACGATTTGACTCTACTCTCAGAATTGCAGTCAACACTAAATGTCATATCTTTAGATTATATGTACATCAGAGAGAGTCTGGAGAATTAGAGGAATTGGGTACCTCTTGATTAAGGTTGGTTTGAATTCTATAATTTTGGACCTGTAAAGTTGAGTCGACTTGAACAGATTGGATCTTGTACTCACATGCACAAGGGGGTTAATCTAGCTTAATCATTCTCTTTGATGCTCGAGGACAAGCATAGTTTAAGTATAGGGGGGTGATGAAACTCGATTTCATCATCTTTATTTTCCATTATTAACCCCCTTGCTTAAACATATGTCAATAAAACCCAGATAATGTCCTGTAATTATCAGAGTCCTTAATAAATTATAAAAACCACAAAAAAATCGCAAAACTAAAATCTATGGTATTTTTAGCCTTAAAAATACCCTTAAAAATATTTCGAGCCTTCATTTGATCTCATCTCCAGTTTTGGCCAAATGAAACTTGTAGATCTCATCAAGATCTACAACTTTCATGTTTTGCGTTTTCTCAAATTCGGCCATATAGACCCTCAAAAATAAATTTTTCTCTTGCAATAATCTGATTGGGCCACGTGGCCCGCTCCCCTTGTCTCATCTGCCTCCGCTCACGGTCGTTGGATCCTCATCTCGATCCAACGGTTGCAACATCATCCATGTCCGCTCTTATTATACCGCCATCCGATCATTTCCCACCACTCATCACTGCCACTCGTTAGCGCTGCGCGCAGAGCCTGCCACGTGGCGCATTGAGCGCCATCCGATTGCGCCCTCGTCCCTCAATCTCAGCCCTTCACTTCATCCATAGTCTCAACCATATGATCATTATCTTGAATCAATCACAACCGCCCGCCAGTGCGATGTCTGCAGCTCGACACGTGGCGCATTCAGCGCCCTCGATCGCTTCGCCTCAGATCTTATCAGAACCGCTCTCTAGCGCTTTGATCTGGGCCGTTGGATCGCAAGATCAAACGGCCAGGACCTTGTCTTCTACCTTCGGTCGGCCTCTCTCCCATGATCTCCACTACGCCGACACGTCGCCCCCTTCCCATTATCTCCATCTCCTCCGACCACGTCTCTCCTCGACAACCACCTCACGATCCTCCCCAATCATCCACCACCTTCGCGAGTCATCCCACGACCTCCATCGTCCTCGCACTCGCTCCACGTTCCTCAGGCAAACCTACGCCACTACCACCGAAACCGCCGTCGTCGCTCCTTAAATACTCCGCTCCCATCGCCCGCCATCATCGTCCACCTTTATGTGGGGAGGGGCCCAGCCCTCCTCCGCCTCCATATGACAGGGGGAGGCGGAAGGATCGAGCGAAGATGACCTTCTCCCTTAGTGTCGACCCGCCGCCAATCATGGCAACGTTGCATCGTCTTGAGACCACTCGAGCTGCCTCCACCGGCTAAGGAGGTCCAGCGAAGACCAGAGCTCCGCCATGGAGCTCGCGCCCAAGCCCATCGCACCGCCATCGCTCAGGTAACCTTCTGATCCCTTCTGTGTTTTTCATTTAATTTCTCTTAATTTTGTAGGTCGCTTCACCCATTTCCGACTCCTGTTGATCACTCCCCGAGATCCACCGCACATCCCCCTTCCACGCGCATCGCTCCGACCATCTTCTTCTTCCTCCAGACCCAATACCACCTCCGACCCATCTCCTCCGCCATTCACGGCGGAGGAGCTTCGAGCTCCCACTCTCTTCACTACCTGAGCTACCATTCCATTCACATATGCATTCCCTATTTGCGTCGGATAGGTTTCTAACCATGCAGGTGCTTTCTCTTCAATGATCGGACTTCGTCGCCGGAGCTGTTTCACCAAACACGTTCCTGGTCTACTAGCATCGCCAGCGTCCTCCTGTGACCCGGCGGCTCGACCAACCTTCTAGGATGACCTCCAGGGGATTGAGCACAGCAGGGGAGCCTCAACGACAGCAGAGGAGAACGGCGAAAATGGGCTCCCTTCACCGGAATTCTGAACTCGCCGCCTCCTGCAGCTACGGAAGATGGAGCAGTTGCCGTTGGATGAGTCTCACAAGTGCTCATCCAACGGCAAGAGGGCAGCCACGTATTCTCGCCAAGGGTTTACAATAGACATCCGATTGCCACGATGGGATGGTTCATAGTCAACCACGTGGAGTCTTCAGAGCCTCTCCGAGCTTCGAAATCCCCGAGCCTTATCCGAACCTGCACCGAGCCCGATCCAGTTCCAAAGCCAAGCCGAAGCAATCCCGAGCCTCTGCTGAGCCCGAGCCTCCCTCCGAACCTGAATGGTGCGTGCATAGCACGTGCCATCAGGGTAATTTGCACAGAGGCCCAGCCATCTTCTCCAATTTGCAACCAGGTCCTGAAGCATGTGCCCATGCGCGCCTGGCGTTATTTACATTTAAACCCTCGCAGATTTGAATAATTACAGATATACCCCCGCGCGTGTGGAACTTTTATAGGGAAGGCCCCGAACCTTATTTTTATTGCATTTTAGTCCCTCCTAGGGACTGTTTGTAGTTATCATTTCATGTTTTCTTGCATTTATGCCCTTATCTTCATTGTTGCATAACTTGAGCATCATGTTTCCGTTTTAGTTGATTTCAGTTTCATTTCGAAGCTCGTTTGACGAACTTTCTCATGGCATGATCATTTCGTATAATGGACACTTTAATGTTGATGTATTATTTTGATAGCTATGTGTCTTTTGTTACTTAATCTTTCCCTTGTTCAAATTGAGTTTATCATCTTAATTTAATCTGGAATTGACTTGTTGCTTATTTTGCTCATCATTTCGTACTAGGGCATATTATTTGTGATGCATTTTCATTGCATTTGGTTTGCATGATAAAAAATAAAATAAAAATGCATGTTTATTCTCCTTTAATGCTTTGTCTTGTTGTGTCTTTTCATGCATCTATTTGACGTATATTCTCTTTCACTCAACACTTAGTTAAATAGATGAAAATCCGGATAATTAGAATAAGGCTCGTGTCCCTGAGTTCGACCTTGGTATCTTGCCAAGTAAAAATAAATATACGACCATCTCATTTTGATTGATATATTTAAATAAGATGGTCTTTGATGAGCCCATCTCGACCTGACTACGATGACGACTTCAAGTGCTAATTCAACACTATTAAAGGGACAATTTCGCGTCTCATCACAATGCTTAAAACCATCAAAATGTATCTAACCCTAGCTACACAACTTGACTATGGCATCTTCAAGATGTGAGTCAAGATTGTATTCCTCTATGAATACCTCTTTAAGTATATTCATGTGAAGTAGCCCCATGGCTTCATGGTTGAGGAAAGCAAGGTGTACAAGCTAAAGAACTCCTTCTTTGGACTCAAATAAGCTTAAAGTAGTTGGAACATAAGTTTTGATAAAATTATAAATGTTATGATTTCAGGTAGAATCTTGATGAACCGTGTGAAGCTTAGTAGGAGTGCCATTGTGTTCATCGTGCTAAATGTAGATAATATCCTAATCATTTAGAATGTTATAAGGATGATAATAATTGTTTTATAGACTAGATATTCCATATATTGAGATATAATCTCAAGTATACCTCTTAGATCTTAGTTCTGAAGTTGTTCAGAAGCAAAGAGAAGAGGATATTGGGACCGTTACATTAATGGTACACCTTGGACATTTCCATTTTTCTGGAAAATTCCAAGAAAGGCTTCTTTCCCTCAAAATATGGTACTAACCTATCTAAAGGGATAGTGCCTCAAAGAGTTGAGGATGTGAATGCTAAAACTACTTGCCCTTGTGCATCAGTTCTGAGAAGCTGGGTGTATGCCAGATGTGTACAAAATCCAGATGTCTACCATGCAATGGTAGTAGTAAACTATTACTAATCCTACTATGGTGATAAAATACTTGATTGCAGTAATAACAATATCTTCATAGAGGGCAAAACTTTTGAGATAGTGATCTCAAAGTCTTATCTTCAAGAAATTAAGACTTTACAGTTAGTGATCTAAAAGATCTTAAGAACTGATACCTTAGGAGATAGAGATCTCCAGGATTAAGGGTATTCTAATTAGGATGGTAGAAATTAAATACTGGTTAAATGATTATTGAGTTGTAGTGTCAACGACACTAGCAATAACAGTGTTGAGTATTGGTTGCATAAGATGCAATTTTCGCATTGAATGCGAGAACTGTTACTCGGAGATATGCAAGTGCCGTAAAAGGACTTGGCATAGTCTCTCGGGAATAGAGTAACCGATCAACTTACCTAGCCATTTTTCTAAATATCCTATGATTATCACATGAGTGCGTGTTTAAATGATTAGCCCATTAATGGCTCTTTGGGCTATTATCACATGAGCCCACGATGAACCATTATGCAATAAATGTTATTGCGAATATCATTCCATGATCTGAAATGAATAATAGATAATTAGCATAATAGGTCCCTTAATACAATTAGGGTTATGTACCATGGCCATCTCGATGATCATACAGCTGTTGATTCAAATATTGAATCATAGAGGCTGGTGCTTGGATGAACATCTAAAGAGTTAGATTGAGGACTCATCATGAACCGTCAAATGATTGTTGAGAGATGATCTCCAACCTGAGTAGGAGATGGCAATCCTTTCTCATTTAGGCTGATATCTGATCAACCTCTTGATGTAGGTCCTCTACATGGGAATAGAGATTCGGAGGTGTCATATTAGTTAGGTCAAAGAGTTGACTTAACGAGATCAAGATAACCAAAGACCTATATCGTATGCTGTCATGGTATAGGCACACATCATCTGACCGGAGACAGATGTGTTACTATATGTCTGAGTATGTACATTTGGCAGACTAATAGGTTGATGACCTAACCAAGGTCTATACACCGGTGTACTGGTGTGCATGTAAGGGCACATGAGTAATACGATCTCTCAAATGGATCATACATGTTCACTACTGAACCGGAAGACATGAGCTCAGTCATGAGATATTGGGAAGAATCAAATTCCGTGCACGATTGTCTCTCTTTTGAAGATTGAATGAATCTGTAGGTTTGATATATACTTTTGGAAAAGTATATGATCAACACCTGGGTATGATATATGCTTTTGGAAAGCATATGATCGATACCGACTCCCAATGTTTAAATGAGAAACTTAAAGATAAAACCCTGAAGTAGACGGTGAAAAGAGATCTAATACTTCGGGTTTATTCTAGGTCTTCCAGTATGAAGGATGTACAGGTATTGGGAATACCTGAGCATGATGTGATCATAAACGATTGTATAACCATGACGCTTCCAGTCCTAGGGAGTGATGAAACGGGTCTGGATTTTAGTGACTCCTCTCAGTAGAGAAGTAATCTGATCTTGGTCCAAATATTGGATACTGATCTGAATGTGATTCGGATGCAATGAGAAGATTAGATTTACTATCTTGATTTAATAAAGCATCTATGTGAGGCCCGAGATCTGGATTTGAGATGTGATCTCAATATCCAAGTCATTGCATGGAACAATACAACCGCGTTGTCCTTATCTCCAAGTATTGCGAAGAATGTGCATTATCCTTGAAAGAGTTCAGGATAATTTCATTGTTGATATATGTATCCGAGCATTGAGAAAATGGATGATTAAATGTGATTTAATTATCATGAATAATATGAATTTGATTCATATTACACAGAGAGTTATCTAAGATAATTAAATGTGATTTGATTATCAAAGATGTAAATAATGTGAATGTGATTCACATTATTTAGGCACATGAGAATAGAGATCTAAGATGATTAAATGTGATTTAATTATCATGGATATGAATACTATGGATAACACTATCCATATTAATCATATATATTATAAATGTGATTTATAGTATATAAGAGAGAGAATTATTTGTAATTTATATTTGTTAATTAAATGTTAATGTGAATTGGATTCACATTGGACAATTAACTGAAAATGTAATTTGCATTTTATTTTGGGTTGTGAATGTGATTCACAAATTTCCAATGGCAAGATTGAAATATTCACAAAATTATTATGAATTATTTTTGTAGAATAATTTACAACAATTGTTGTTGTAAATCTTGAAGATTTCCATGGAATAATGTAATCTCACGAGATCTCATGAGATTGCCACCAAATCCCATATTATGGAAGGAGACAATCTTCATTCCATAATCACCATACTTGATTGATTTAATTTGAGATTAAATCATATTGATTTATCAATATATATTTAATCTAAATTAAATTAATTGTTGTTGATTTTTTACCAACAAAATCTTATCCATTAAAAGAAACACAAATCAATGAGAGCCATTGGATTTGTGTTATCCATGGATTGAGATCCATGGATACCAAAATATTATAAAAAGAAGGGAACCCCTTGCTCTTCATATGATAATGAGAACATAAGTCCCTCTCTCTTTCTCTCTACACGCCCTCTCTCCCTCTCCCATGTGGCCGTCCACCATGGATGCCCTTGAGAGATTCTCCATCGCCGCAACATCGTTGTTATGCTGCCTAACGGTTTGTTCATGGATCTCCGTCTCCTTTGGTGTGCCTCGCTTGTGAAGAAGATGTTGGATCTTGTGTGTCGAGATCAGGAGATTCGTTGCTTGGATTGTCAACATGGATTGCGAGAAGCACGCATCTCATCCACGCATTCGCAAGCGTCTCCTCCGTCGGATCGGACTTGAGACAAGAGGTCTTTTCGTTTAGATACTTGATCACAACCACACTTCAAGAGGTAACCCTACTACTTGTTTTTGTTTTAGATGAAACGATATGAGAAGTGTTCTTAGATCATGTGGTTTCATCGCATGATTTTTTTTAATTTCCGATGCATCGAGCAACTAGTGCGACTAGTCGCTCCCGATCGCATACAATGCGATCCTCGCGCTCTGTGATGTGCTTAAGGATCTCCCCATATACGTCAAACCCTACCCTTTCCATGTTACTGCTCGGAGTTTATGTATTGCACCAACCTACAAGAAAATTTCAGACTCGATATACGAAGATCTCATCTAGAAGTTTCTGAAAATGGGGTCCTGACAAGCATAGAGGATATGTACCAATCGATGTGAGGTGTGAATAAATAGATTGGAATCGAAAAGATCAAGAGATGATGGAGAAATTATAGTTGTATTTCGGTTTACAGTTTACAACAGGAAAGGAAAATAACATTGGAGTTGTAGAACAACTACAGAAAAAATGGAGAAGAAGAAGAGGAAATGGAAAGAAGAGAGTAAGGGAGTCACCTAGAGGTTCGTTGGATGTCGTGTCTAGAAATAGCTCATGAAAGAGCCCTTGATCTTTTCTCTACTCCTCAACTAGACGGTGTTAGGTGCTTGCTCGAAGAGAACCACGACAGAGCTCTATCACAACTCCAGATCTTACCATGACCAAGGCACCGTAGTTGCTCGAGGGCGAATGGAATGCTTGAGCTGATTGTGCTCCCTCCCATTGGAGAATGAATGGAGATGGAGGTAGAAAGACGGTTTTATTGGTGGTTAGATCGAGCGAGAGGTGCGGTGATGGAGGGCGAGGTGGGTGGTCGAGGGAGAAGAGGAGTGGAGGGAACTCGGTCGCGGCGAGCGAGAGGGACGGAGGAGAAGTGGAAAGAGGAGGTGCGAGCTTGGTTGAGCAAGCCGGGGAAGGAAGAGATCATTGTGTGGAGGGGTTTCACATGTGGGTAGAGAGAGCAGAGGTAGGAGAAAGGGCCTCGATCATTCGATCGATTGAGATGAGACCATGTGGCACAAAATAATAAAAGAAATTAAAATAAAAAGAAATTAAATAAATAATAAAATAAAAGATGAAATAATCAGGTATGTTGGATGAAGTACCCTTTATGCAACTGTCCAAATAAAAGGATGCTTAAGTAAATAAGTGGGGCGACGCGTGGCGGCTCCGTGAGCGATCACGTGTTGTTTCCACAAAATTAGAAAATAAATGAAAAGAAAAATCTAAATAAAATAGTAAATGACTTCAGATTAAAAATTAATCTTCTTGAAATTATTCTCGATGAGATCTACAACTTTTTTGAAGGAACTAAAATCAAAAGAAGTCATTTGTATAATGTGTATTTTTGGTGGTCTTCTATGTACATGGAATACCGAATTTTTTAAGGTTTTGCAATTTTTCATTATTTTTAAATTAGGAAAATTTCAAAATAATATAAAATAAAAAATAAAATAAATATTTACTTCTCCATATTTTTTTGTATTTTTAGTACTTAAGAGAATAAGAAATAAAAGAAGAGAGCATATATACAGACTATATATACAAACTCAGAGTGGTTTATTTTCTTTGATTTTTAATTGAATTTTGATTTGTATTTTTGTACACTTTATTAAAACATAAATTAAAGAAAATAAATGAAATAAAAAGGAGAGTTAATTATCTACATAAAATAATAAGGTCAAAGTTAGTCAATATATACAATATACAGTGAGGTCCCAAAACCCAAGTTTCACATATGAACTCCGATTCTTTTGAATATGGTCTTGTTTTGTAGATAATTAAATATACATTATTTTAAAAGTGAACAAGATTCATAGAAGACTATATGTGAGAGATATTTGACATTGCACCTTTTTATCTCGAAATTATGGTTTGGTTTTATTTGTTAACTATAATGCTTAGTATTTTTCTAGATTTTTTCCTTTATTAAGGTTAGAATATGTATATAATGAAGTTGATTTTATTGTATTTGGGGTCAATGAATAATAACTAAAAAATGGAAGTTCTGTTAATATACATGTGATTATATACTGGCTTCTTATTTATGCAATTATAGATGCTAAAATATTTATATTATTTATACATGCATGAATGCTAATAATGCAATTTAAATGATTAAATGTAATTAATCTCTTAGGAACAAAGATTTATTTTTAGCTTTTAGAGTGATGAATCACATATTCATAACCCCTTATACTTTAACCTTGCTCATCCCTGAGCAACTAAAATGGATGCTCAAATGCAATGATATTGGGTTCCATACCAAGATCATGAGAAAAAAATGAAATTGGAGCTCAACTTGACTTTTGGATTAATAATGTGGCGGAACTCCTTATGAAAATTAGGATTTTAAGAACAACAGTCTCTAAGTTGTACAAGTCATTATCCAAGTCGGACTCAGAAGTCATTTTCGATCAATCCCCTTCCAAATTATCCCACATGAACATGAATAACCATCTCTTGTGTGTGAGGGATGTTAGCTCTTTCCATCCAATATGCCGAACTATCAAGCAATCTCCTCCTCCAGTAACTCGTCCTCGAGGAGTAATGTATTTCTCTAAGTTCAGGAATGTGTTAGTTCAAAACGAATATAGTGAGAAGTATAGAAGAGGAAATGAACTGGAGTGTGACCAGTGTAGTCACAACTTTTGTGGAGCTTTGGCCAGTGTAGCCAAGTCTCCAACAATATATGTTGGCTATCTGAAGCTTGGACCGTTGTGGTGAAATGATGTTCTTTTGGAATTGGTTTCTTTTTGTTAGGAATTATGACTGCTCTACATTGATCTTTTATGCCCTAACGAATAAAGAGTCTATTGTTCTGCCCATGTTTTGGGGTCTTCGAAAGAATTGTGCTAGCAGACCATCCCTCATCTGAAGCTTTATTTTGACTCGTTACTCCGTTCCTTATATGTCCATGCTACTAAATAAAAAGATGCACAATATTCCAACACCTCATCTGAGTTGAGATAAGTGCGCAGTGCTAGAGTACATATTAGTTATGTATCAAAGAGTCTACTCAGAATGAGGGGATCATGTTAGATACTAAGAGTCAAAGTTTAGACATTGTCTTGTCAAATTTGGAGAATTAACTCCATGACCTGAGTTTCTAAAATCCTACTTCTCAATGAAGTTCCTCTGAAAAATTACATGGATTAAGGTTAGGTCAAGTCCACCCCTGGTTTTTACTCATGACTCGGATCAGAACCAGCTGACTTTCTACTTTGCATATGCATGATATGCTAATGAATGCAAAAATGCAATTGAATGAAGTGTAATTTTTGATTTTTTTTTATTTGCAAGAATGAATGAGAAGCCATTTTCATTCGATAAAAAATTTTGTTATACCCCAAATTTTACAACAATTTTACCAAAAGCGTATTAATTACACAAATTTATACAAAGTATACATATTTTACAAATTGTACTATATATACATTATACAATCTAACACGTATTTTACATATTAAACCAATTTTAATTTTTTTTATATATGCATGAATGAATGAGAAGCCATTTCTATTTGGCAAAAAATTTTGTTATACCCCCAATTTTAGAAATAATTTTACAACACAAGTATTATTTACAATTTTTTTACAACAATTTTACAAAAATTGTATTATTTACACAAACTTATACAAATTTTACATGTTTAACAAATGGTATCTTATATAGATTATACAAATTTATATGTATTTTACATATTCCACTTATTTTACACGCATTGTTTTTACAAATTTTACAAAGTGGTTACCTATCTCATATTTATTTAATATTATACACATAAAATACATAAATGTATGAGATATGGGTAAAATATATATGTAATATAGACACACCCTATACTCGGCATGTGCTATGTCCTCACAGCACAGAAAGTGAGGAAGAGACATAACTCATGCTAAGCGCAGGATAGTGAAAAGAAAAGAAGTTTAGAAATTGACTTGCCCACTATACATAGACTCTAGTCAACCTAAGTATAGAAAAAGAGCAAAAATGCAACGGTCGAGGTCAATAGGAAAATGAATGAATGAATGGATATATAGTTTGGTCATCGCCATCACCTATACTTAGTCTCTAGTCAACAAAAGCATAGAAGGAGTAAGTGTGAAAACTGATGGGGTTGGGGAATATACAAAGAAAAAAATGAAGAAGAAAGAAAGAGCAACTCGGTCCCCTCATCCCCCTATACTTAGAGTATGGTCATCCACAGTATATACACAAAATGAAATCGATAAAGAACTAGAGTGAGTTATGCGAATCATGGGATAGAGGGAATAAAATGAAGAAAACCTTTACAAGATGAAGTGAGAATATACAAGGATCAAGAAGATTTGTAAAAACATTCTTGCGAGAATGAAGATGTAGGGAATATACATGTACGTCGCTGTCAGAATCATCCTCAAAAGAATAGTAGTGAGGTGAAGGGATCATCCAATGAGGGTCGACACACGACAACTTGCTCAAATAGGGTTAAGAACATCCGAACTGATCTCTCTCATATAGATCACCACATCATGACCTGATGACGAATCCTTAAAAAATCCCTTCTCTGGTATTGTGATAACCGTTCCCCTTGGGTCTGGGTACCCGGCAAACCGATTCCATGCGCATACCATTCCACGTTGGAAATACACAATATAATACGAGCAAGGGAAAATAACACAAAAGACTGGAATTTAAATAAAAGTTCCAACCATTCATAACATCTCCATCATTGCATTTCACTACAATCCCATACATGTCCACAAAAATATAATAGATGTATGCTTTAAAAAATGTTTTATACAAGCATAGCTATATCACATTCCTCTTAAAATATTACAAGAAAAGAAAGAACATTAAAAGTTATAAGTAACCGCACCACAAAAAGGAAGCTTTGTAGCTACACAAAAAGAAGTAGCTCCAAATAAACTAGTACCACTTAATGTTGCGGTTTCTGTTGAGAACCTGCGGATCCAACAAATAGGTACATTATGAGTAAAGTTGCCCAGTATGATATATATAAAATTTACAATAAGCAATATATAATTAAAAAGTGTGCAAAAGAAACAACTGTATAAACTGTCCTCACAAAGAGATAAATTTTAATCATTATTTGGTATGGATAACCCAAGCTTCGTGGATAGTCTGTGGCATTGGTCTGGATGAGACCTCACACTATGACTCTAAGGCAAGAATAAGGCCTTAAGGTTGGGTTGCTTCCGTAGGCATGCAATGGGGTATAATGCATCTTACCTAAGTTCCTAACACGTCCATTTGTCTTCACTTATAAGATTGTAAGTTCGATTCACAAAGTAAATTCCAACCCGTGAATAATCGTGAACCACCCAAGTCCATTACCCACGTGTAAGAGTCCACGATGGCACATGCCACGAGTAAGGGCATAGATTACCAAGATCATTCTCAACATGGTTCGAATCACCACAACTAACACAACCCTCCTTATGCATAGAAGATTCATATTTCATTCCCAACTTCATTTATCCACATTTTCTGGAACTCCCCTCTTAGTGTTCGTACTCAGAATACTAACCAATGTGGCCTACACCGGCCAGTACACGAGTGTTAAATCCAGGTGAACAAGTGAAGAACTAGACCACCAACCACGAATACTTCACCTGCACTCGAAACACTGGGTTAAAGGCGTACAAGTACTGAGGCGAGGTTAGGAAAGTTTACTAAAGTCTTTTATGAATCAACGACATGCCCTAATAATGACCTCACAATCTTCACATTTGGAGGTGGCTTGAGTTTAGAAATTACATCCACCATCATCGGGTTGACCTACATGCCACACATGGAGACAACATGTCCAAACACAATTCCTTCTATGACCATGAAGTGGCTCTTTTCTAATGACAAAACAAGATTAACTTTGTGACATTTCTGTAGTACTTGGTATATATGTTGAAGGCAAGAGTCAAAACTATCACCATAGATATGGAAATCATCAATGAAAACATTGAGAAAACTCCCAACCATGTCGACAAAGATGACAAGCATGAACCTTTGGAAAGTAGATGAGGCATTACAGAGTCTTCCACCTCAGCCACTTGACCGCATGGTCCTGTATCAGAATCGACTACTCTAGAAGGAGATGTTTGGTTCCACTGGTAAGTCCTCATAGCTGATTACGTGCCTATGATCTCGGATGTACTTCTGAAGATCTGACCCATGGAACACGTCACGAATGCCCTCAAGGCATGGGGGAAAGTAAACTCTGTATTCCACCTTCCCAATTCGGGCCAAGATTTCAAATGGTCCTGCAAAGCGTGGTGCCAACTTGCCTTTGACACCGAAACGTTGAACGCCTCTCATTGGGATACTCGTAGGAACAAGAAATCCCCAATATGTGATTATGAAGACCACTTTAGACATCAAAGGTTGGTTAAGAAATCAATCCTTATGGTATGACTGTAAGATACTATACCTTAAACTCAAGATCTCGATGACGTTGGTCGGCGTAGCTCTTTTGATGGCTTTGTGCAGTTAACAATCTCTTCCTGACAGTCTCCACAATTCTAGAGGTCTCCTCTATGATCTTTGGGGTGAACAAGTGTTGTCACCCACCTGCTGCCAACACAAGGGAGTGGTGCATCCCTCCTATATAAGGCCTCAGAAGGTGCCATGCTTATGCTGGCATGGTAGATGTTGTTGTATGTAAACTCAACTAGTGGAAGATGGTCCTTCCTAGATCCCTTCCAGTCAACAATGCAAGCCCGTAGCAAGTCCTCTAAAGTCTGAGTGGTCCTCTCAGAGTGTCCATCTGTCTGTGGATGGTAAGCTGAACTCAAACGTAACTTGGTCCTCAAGGATCTCATGAATTCTCCTCAGTAATGTGAAGTAAAACATGAATCTACGTCTGACACTAACTCCTTAGGTATCCTGTGCAACTGAATGACCTGTTAAATGTATAATGTACTAGATCAATTGGTATACATGTCATGTTGACTGGAATAAAATGGGATGACTTGGTCAATTGGTCAACGATCACCCATATCACATCGTGCGCACCTGGGATGCACAACAATGATGTGGTAAAATCATGGAAATGCTCTCCCATTTCCACACTCGGATGGGAAGAGGCTGTAGTAAAATAGGAGATCTCTGGTGCTTTGCCTTCACCATCTGACAGGTAAGGCATCGTCTGCTTGTTCAGCTGTGTCTTTCTTCATGCCATCCCATCAAAAGTGCTGGCAGAGGTATCAATACATCTCAGTGCTACATAGAAAGAAAGTCTCGAACTATACGCCTCATCTAGGATATCTCTCCTTGACTCCTCATCATCCGGTAAACACACACAATCTCCCTTCCATAGGATGGATTCACGCACTCATAATCTGTCGAACTCATCCTTTAGGCATCTATGGTACAAGTTCTGAATCATCTGATTTGTCTATTGCCCTTGGACAATCCTATCCCGACTGCACTTTGTTGGCACGTTCACTGCATCAGATTACTAAGTGTAGTAAGCACATCCCAAGTCTGCAACCAAGCCATTGAACCCTTTGTGTATGACCGTCTGCTCAAGGCGTCTGCCACCACATTCCCTTTATCAAGGTGGTAAGAGATGGTACAATCATAGTCCTTCAGCAGCTCCATCCACTGCCTTTGCATCATATTCAGCTCCTTCTGATAAAAAATGCACTTGAGACTCTTGTGGTCAGTGAAGATCTCAAATGTCACCCCATACAAATAGTGGTGCCATACCTTTAATGCAAAGACTCTGGCCGCCAACTCCAAATCATGAGCAGGGTAGTTGCGCTCATGGCTCTTCAACTGTTGAGATGCATAAGCCACAACCTATCCTCGCTGCATCAACACAGTGCCCAACCCTTTCTTGGAAGCATCAATGTAAATTGTAAAGTCCAAGTTACTAAAAGGAAGGGTGAGGATGGGCGCAAAAGTCAACTACGCCTTAAGCGTATGGAAGCTCAATTCACATTCGTCACTCCAAATAAATTTGAACATCCTTCTACCTCAACCAGGTGAGGGGTAGGGCCAAATGGGAGAACCTTCTAACAAATCTCTTGCAGTACCCGATGAGGCCAAGGAAACTGCAGATCTTTGTATCCATCTTGGGATGCACCCAAGACAACATTGTCTCTATCTTAATGGGGTCATCTGACATCCTCGCCTCTGAAACCACGTGGCCTAGAAATGCCACCTCAGAAAAACAGAACTCACACTTGTTGTATTTGGCATACAACTGGTGCTCTCAAAGTGTCTCTAGAACCATGTGCAGATGGGACTCGTGCTCGTACTCATCACAGAAGTAGAATAGAACATCATCTATGAATACGATCACGAACCTGTTCAATTACAGATGGAAGACCTGATTCTTCAAATCCATGAATGCGGTAGGTGTATTTTTAAGTCCAAAAGGCATCACTAGAAACTCGTAGTGACTGTATCTAGTACGAAATGTAGACTTCATCACGTCTGCATCCTTGATCGTCAACTAGTGGTTTCCTGATCGTAGGTTAATCTTGGAGAATACTGTTGATCCCTGTAATTGATCAAAGAGATCATCAATCAGTGGAAATGGGTAACAATTTTTTGATCATTTTCTTGTTCAGTTGTCTGTAGTCTATGCATTCCCTCAAGGATCCCTCTTTCTTCTTCATGGAAAAGACTGGTCCTCCCCATGGTGAGGTACTGATGTAGATGAATCCCTTCTCCAACAGCTCCTGTAACTGCACTTTGAGCTCCTTGAGCTCAGCAGGTGCCAACCTGTATATAGGGATAGAGATCGACTGTGTGTCTGACAATATCATGATCTCAAACTCTATCTCCCTCACTAGTGGTAGTCTAGGTAAGTCATCTGGAAACATATCAGGAAACTCATGCACAACTCTAACGTCCTCGATTATATGATCCTGCATCGCTGGTAAGGTAGGCTACACAACCATGGCTGAGAAACTGATGTGCTCTCATGGAGGATATGCACTCAATCCCAACCTCGGAAGTACGTCCGTCAAACTAAAATGGCAACACTCCATGTAAATGGAAGACCACCATCTTCCCAAAATAGTCTAAGCACGTATGGTGCCTCTCTAACTAGTCCATTCCTAAGATGATGTCAAAGTACTCTAACTGGATCAATATAGGAAACTAGGCATCTCATGCCCACCTATCTTCATGACTACATCCTCTACTACCTCGCAGATGATAAACAATTGGCCTCCTGGGCCCTTGATGTAGTACGAGGAAGCAATCTCCATCAATGACTTGCCCAATGTGGGCACCATATGATGTGCAAGGAAGGAATGTGTAGCCCCAGAATCAAACAATGCATGTAAAGAGTCTCGTGAGATGAATACATACCTCTGACAATCGATCCAAAAGCATGAGCCTGCTCCCGTGTCACTGCATTCAGTTGTCCTCATGATGGTGCACTAGATCCCACAATGTTGACTGTCTGTTGTGGGGCTTGCTAAAAGTCACGACCTCCTCAGGGGGATCTTGATCCCTGAAATGTCTAGAAGATCCAGTTGGTCTTCCGCTCTGCTTCTGTTGTGTGATCGAGCTGCTGGCACGTAATGGGCATTGGGCCTTGAAGTGGCCTGGTTATCAACAATGGTAACATGTACGCCTGCATGCCTGTGACAAGCTCCCACCAGAAGAAAAACTGTCGCTGAAGGATATGGAAAAAAAATCCTCAAGTGCATCACATAAGCATGGGGATTGCATCAAATGCGATCACGAGCGATTAGTTTAATTTGTAGCTCGATGCTATAGAATGTAAAAAATTTTAGATGACGAAACAACATAATCCATGAACCATTCACAGGTCATTTCATATAAACCACATATCATATAAAGGAATACCTCTTGTAGCATGGTTGTGATCGAGTCTCTAAGCGAAGAGACCTCCTGTCTCAAGTCCGACCTGACGAACGAGATGCTTGTGAACGCGAGGATGAATCACGTGCCTCTCGTAATCCAAGTTGTTGACCCAAGTGGTAGAACTCTTGATTAGGGCAGTAGTTGTTGTCAAAAATTTTACCTAAAAGAGCAAGTGATGCCTCTTCTTATATAGTATTTTGGGAGTCCATGGATCTCAATCCATGGACAATACAAAATCAATGGATGAGATTGATTTGTGTTTATTTCAATGGCCATGATTTTATTGTAAAAATATAATAACAATTAATTTAATTTAATTAAATATATATTGAATAATCAATATTAATTCATTTCAATTAAATCAATTATACAAGAATATAATTAAAAAAGAGATAAGCCTCTTCCCATAAAAAGGGGGGACGATCACCAATTCCAATGAGGACTTGGTGGTCGTCCACCACCCTTAGATGGAAGGTGGACATCATTTCTTTATTTCACGAAATTACTCCAATAATTTGCAACAACTTTTTGTTGCAAATTTATCCACACAAATATTTCATAATTATTTTGTGAACATTTCAATAATACCATACGAAATTTGTGAATCATATTCACAACCAAAACTAAAATGTAATTTATATTTCAATTAATTGTCTAACATGAATCCAACTCACATCAACACTTAATTAAAAAATATAAATTACAATTGTCTCTCTTTATAATACATTATAAATCATATTTATAATGTATATGAATTATGTGGATGGTGCTATACACATTATTCATTTCCTTGATTTTTGAATCACATTTAATTATCTACGATCTGAATTCTCATTCACTCTAATAATATGAATCTTATTCATATTATTGATGATAAAATCACATTTAATTATCCATTAATGTTTGGATATATACATTAACGTTGGAGTTATTCTTGAACTCTTTCAAGAATTATACGCTTTCTCCGCGGATACTTGGAGATAAGGACATGATGATTGTACTTTCCACGTATAGTGACAGATATTGAGATCATATCTCGTATCAAGATCTTGGGGACCTCTCATAGATGCTTAATTCAATCAAGGTCGTAGATCTAATCTCCTAATTGCATCTAAATCATATTTAAATTAATGTCCTACATTTGGATTGAGATTAAATTACTTGTCTACTGAGAGAAGTCACTAAAATACAAACCTTTTTCATCACTTCCTCAGAATGGAAGCGTCATGGCTATACAATCTTTTATGATCACATCTCCCTTAGGTATTCCTAATACATGTACATCCTGCTTACTGGAAGACCTAGAATAAACCGGAAGTTTTAGATCTCTTTTGGACTGCCACCTTCAAAGTTTTATCATTAAGTTTCTCATTCGGTCATTGGGAATTGGTATCGATCATATACTTTCTAAAAGTATATATCATACCTACAAAGTCTTGTCATTCTTCCAAAGCAATATGACCATGCATGGAATTTGATCAGTCCCAACACCTCATGAGTGAGCTCATGTCTTCTAGTTCACAAGTGAACCTGTATGATCCCTTTGAGAGATTGTATTACTCATATGCCCTCATATGCACACTAGCTCGTAGGTGTATAGTCCTTGATTATGCCATCAACCTATTGGTCTAACAAATGTACATACTCAGACATATAGTAACACATTTGTCTCCGGTTAGATCATGCATGCCTATATCATGACAATATACGACATAGGTCTTGGTTATCTCGATCCCGTTAAGTCAATATTTTGACCTAACTTATTTGACACCTTTGAATATCTATTCCTAT
Organism: Ottelia alismoides; assembly: GCA_037367405.1. Lineage (NCBI taxonomy): Eukaryota > Viridiplantae > Streptophyta > Magnoliopsida > Alismatales > Hydrocharitaceae > Ottelia > Ottelia alismoides. Next base: position 310,003 of record JAZKJV010002000.1, on the reverse strand, counting down.
GCAAAGGACCCACGTCAAGAGGTAGGTCAGATATCAACCTTTAGAGAAGAATTGGCCTTCATCTTCTCAGGCTGGAGATCCTCTCTTAATAATCACTTGAGATGCTTCATGAGTTCCAATCTAACTCTTTAGATATTATCCAAGTACCAGCCTCTATGATTTAACGTTTGAATCAACAGTTGTTTTATCATTAAGATAGCCATGGTAGATAACCCTAGTTGTACTAAGGGACCTTATAGTGCATTCATTTATTCAATTTCCAACAAGGAGTGAAATAGACCAATAACTTTTATTGATATATCAAAGTAGAGAGAGAGCCTGGGTTGCCCTCTCGCTTTCTCTTGCCTACTTGATTCTCTTCTCTGAAACGGGATGGATATGATAAATCGCTTAGACGCTTGGGAACCCCACTCCTAGGTTACCACGAGTAAGGAAGAGAAACTTGTATGTACGAGCCCCTTAATATCATAGACCGTCAGGAGGTCAGGTAGAAGCTGCGGCAAAGAAAGCGTAAGCGAGATATGAGACTTGACTAATACAAATAAAGAGGACTTCGATTGATATTAGTTTAACAGATTTCTCTTTTCCACTAGAATTTAGATATTATATATATATATATATATATATATATATATATATATATTCATTTCCTTTCCATGTGCTAGCTCTTTTGATGCCATCTGGGTTCCTTCGCCTGGGCAATGGCTCTCATGTTATCATAGAGTACCGGGATGGGAGTATCAGAGGAAACTATGCCAAGATCCAAGATGAATTTGCGCAACCACACCGCCTCCTTTGCAGCATCTGATGCGGCAATGTATTCGGCTTCTGTTGTTGAATCAGCCATAGTGTCTTGCTTCTTGCTTCTCCAGCTCACAACACCACCTTTCAACAGGAACACAAACCCTGATGTTGACTTTCAATCATCAATATCTATACCGGAAGTCTGAATCTGTATATCCCAAGACTTGGAGATCGCCATCTCCATAGACCAAGATGTAATCTTGCGTCCATCTTAGATACTTAAAGATGTTCTTCACTGCATTCTAGTGTTGCTCTCCATAGCAGATTTTGTAATGGCTTACCACTCCCACTGCATGGCACATATCTGGCCTTGTGTACATCATGGCGTACATCAGGCTTCCTAAAGTTGTTGCGTAGGGGCATCCAATCATGGCCTTCTTATCCTTAACTCTTTTAGGAGCTATCCCTTTAGACAGGTGGATACCATGTCTTAAGGGAAGGAAGACTTTCTTGAATTCTCCACATGAAAACATTCCAAGATCTTCATAATGTACCCATGTTGTGATAATCCCAATATCCTCTTTTCTCCATTTCTGAATATCTTCAGTCCTAAGATATAAGAGGCATCTCCAAGATCTTTCATCTCGAAGGTATGAGATAACCAAATCTTAACACTGGTCATCATCTATGTATCATTTCCACTGATAAGGATGTCATCTATGTAAAGCACGATGAACACAATAGTGTTCCCACTAATCTTCTTGTACACACATGGTTCATCAAGATTCTGCACAAAATCATAACTCTTTATGGTTTCATTAAATATGATGTTCCAGCTACGAGAAGCTTCTTTAATCCCGTAGATGTATTTCTTCAGCTTGCGTACTTTACCTTCCTTTGTTATGGATCCCTGAGGCTGCTCCATACAGATATCCTCCTCGAGGTATCCAATGAGGAAAGTCATCTTGATGTTCATCTACCAGATGTCGTAGTCAAGATATGCAGCTATAGCCAGCAGTGCCCTGATGGACTTAAGCATAACCACATGAGAGAATGTCTTATCGTAGTCGATGTCTTCTCTCTGTTTGTATCCCTTAGCTATGAGCCATGCCTTTAAGGTATATACCTTCCCATTAGGTCCCTCTTTTCTCTTGAAGATCCATTTACACAAAATGGGTTTTATCCATTGATGAATATCCCTTTCATCATGTTCATTCTTTCATTTTGGCCTTTAAACCCTTGCTAAATCATGTATATATCATTAATTTATCAAAATAAACACCCACTAATTTGTACATAATATTGTATAAAATACTATACTTTTACTGTATTTATTACCAAAATAAAAGAATAAAAAGAAAGAAACATAACGAAGTGTCAAGGACATTAGAGTGACCCTAACACTTGAGACTCTATCATCATAATGACTTAGTCGACAAAGAATAAACTAGGTGGAGATAGGGAAACTAATTGTACAAAAAACACATTCAAACCACTATATAAAAATAGGCTAATAATTGATTTTTGGGACCTATTTTATTCTTTGTTATTTATACATCAAATAAAGAAAATGTGTACATGAAATTATAAAGAATAATGTATAGAAAAATACACAATTGATTTCATATAAAAATACTATATGATGTTCATTTTACACACAAAATAAAAATTTGTAAACCAAACTTCATAGACCCATATCTCCTAATAAAAATTCAAACCTATCAAAATCACCGGTAATTGTATATAACTTTTAATAAATAATTTATTGGAGGTGGTATTTATTCAATTTAGAGCTGGGATGTGAAAGTTAGGTTTTGGGACCCTATTGTATTATATGCCTCTATACAATATTCATTTTATTTATTCCTTATTATTTTATAATCTTATATTTTTATAATGTTGTAAATACTATTTATAATATATGTACATATTAAAACTAGAATAAAACCATAAATAAACATTAAAATAAAGTAAATATATAAAATACATAGGTAAAATACCTATGCTTATACATATATATTTAATATACCTGTTTATTTAAGTGTACAAAGTATATCATAAAAATATAACGAAAATATATTTATGTTTATAAAAATAAGTTATAATTATATAAAATAAGAAAAAAAATAATAAACAAAATACAAATAAAATATTCAAAACATAGGTAAATATATCTATAAAGGAAACGCTAAAAATGAACTTCTAAATAATAACCTCAAAAAAACACATAAAAAACTTATTAAAATACTACATAAAATAATAGTCATTTTTTATTCATGACCTAATAATAATAAAATTAATTACTATTTATTATTCATTTTCCTAGGCATTTTCCTTGAATTTTCCTGGTTGGTCCACATGGACCAACTAGGCGCCTTCAAATGTTGACTTGGGCGGTCAACTGTTCGGCCCCTCTCTGACTTTTGTCATAACTTCACGAGTGTGCCACTTTTCCAATTTCTCCATGCCTCCATCTTACTCCTCCCACCTCAAAACGTTTACTACCCTGTAACCTCTTCGTCCTAGAGTCACTCCCACCCTCGAATCTCTACCTACCACCACCCGTCCTCACGCAATAAACCATTGAAGAACCCCCAAAATTCACCTATAAATACACCCCTGGATCCTCTTTTGCTTTTTGATCGCTCTTTAGCCTGTTTTAGCCCCTCAAATCCCTCCATACATCTCCAGCTTGGTCACATGAAGCTCTAGGTGTGGTTTTGCAACAAGGAAGACGACCCGAGAGGTGCATCCAAACACCTACAGCGGACCTCCGATGCATGGTTCTGCTCCTGAGCTTCTATCTCGGTCGAGTCATTTTCTATGCTTTCCTAGGTATTGTGAAAGTTTAGCTTTCATTCCACATAGTTAATTTTAGATTCAATCAAGTGTATAGCGTTGAATTCACAAATCCCAAATTTCTGAAGCTAAGATTCCAGGGCAAAATCAGAAGCATGTAACCCTTAACTTGCCCCAATTTTCATATCATCTCATTCCTCCTCACATTCTCAACCAAATCCCCACTTTATCCAATCCCGATCCATTGTGGATCTGGGAATTTAAGCTCCCTCTGCTGTCCATTACCGGAGCTCGCCTCCATTCCATTCCCCATGTTATTCGTTCAACTCATGGGTGGAGGAGATAGACCTCGCATCGAGGAACATTTTGTTGCTAACTTGCAGGTCTAGGAACACATCTGAGACCCCGACGACCACTTGGAGCAGCTCTAGGTGCTTTAAATTCGCCGAAGCATATTACACATCATAGAAATGTGTAATATTTAGCAAACATTTTGTCAAAACAATGTGCGTTCGTCATATGAACTAGAAAATGTAGCACAACATTTTGTGCACCTAGAAATAAAAAACGAAATGATTTCCTTTATGATTTCTAATATTCATGATGAATAAGAAAGGTAAATCAAGATTACCTTTGATTCTCGAGTTTCTACGAAAGAAACTTTTCGAATTGAAGTTCGATCTGTAGACTTCTCTCTCGTTGGTGCGGAGATGAGTCCTGTTGATTCCCATAAACCCGGACGTTGACTTAGGCAACAAGAAGAGAGTTGTGAGAGTTGTAGACTCTCAAGAGTCTCTCTCAAAGGGAGCACGAAATTTAGAGGACTTTCTTAGAATTATTGTCAAAGAAGAAGGCCTGGCCTCCATTTATACTTAAAGCACATGTCTTACATGTGCCTTGGTAGCCCTTGGATTATAAATCAAGGGATAAGACCAAGTCCTAATTCAATAGGGATCATCTCCTTATTATCTCCAACCAATGTTAATTAAAATAAAATAATCAACAACTTTAGGGTCCTAATTCAATCAGAACTCAACTATATGGAGACATGTGTACACCATATGTATACACCACATCATCTTCCATATATAGAAGTTGTTGCAAATTTTAATAATGATTTCACATAATAATCATATTATAAATATTGGAAAAATAATATAGTTAATCCTTGATGTTTATGAATCATATTCATGAGCTTAAAATTTAAAGTAAATCCAATTTACATCTACAAAATTATTGTGAATAAAATTCACAAAATCTCGTACCTTGGATAACTTTTGTAAATCAAATTTACAAAAATATGAATCATATCTATATAAATATTAATTATTGTGAATCACTATTCATATTAATTAATAAGTTATGCTTGTAAATCATATTCACAAAATTTCCCTTATCAATAATATGTAATAATCATAATTATTACAATATCTCCAGTAATAGGTATGAGTCCTAATCCAATTTGGACCCATGAGACAGAAAAACAGATACTTGGAGATAATGTCTGGGAGATCATACTATCTATTTATAGTTACTTGAAATGTAGAAAACTATCCAATTTCAGGGTTTATACCATTTTTGTAAAAAAATCTATTACCTACGAATGTTGAGCTCGAGCTGCAATACTTTACGCTCTCAGTGAGCTCAACGAAACACATCACACTCTCCATGAGCTGGAGGAAGTGTCTGTGAGTTGAATCCAACTTCCTTGACCATTTCTAATCATTGTCCAAACCATTTGGAGTGAATAAATGAGTTCAAGAAGCTTGCATACTTCCGTTTACATGACCATTTCTGTTTCTAACATTTGGATATTGAAATTAGAATTGGAATTGGAAATTGGATTCTAATGAATTGTAATTTAATCCAATTAAATCATAAATCATCTAGCTAAATAGAGCCACTAAAATCCATCCTATTTCATTACTTCTTCGGTATGGAAGTGTCATTGTAGATGATCAATTACAATAACAAAAGTAACCCTGAGTATTCCAAATACTCATCCATCCTTCACACTAAAAGACTATGATAATCTGATGTTCAAACCCTGGTTTGACTATCTTCTTAGAAACGTATCAATAGATCTCTCATCTGATAAGTTGGTGATAATATTAATTATATACTTTTGAAAAGCATAATCTCGAATTTATGTCTTTTTTCCTAAACAAGATGATCGTGTATGGAATTCATTTTGACCTCAAAATATCTCATGAGTGAGCTCTGTTCCCTGGTTCATCAACTATGAACTTGTATGATTCCTTCGAGAGATCATACATCTCACACAACTTCATATGCACACCAATGCACCCATATATGGACCTTGGCTAGGTCATTAACCTATTGGTCTGTCAAATGTGAAATCGAAAGAATATCTCAGATTGACATATTAATACACTGATTTACCATAATAATAAATAACGTCAAAGGTGACGAAGCCGTGGGAAGAGCCGCTTCTTTCTTGCAAGGGCTAGACATGTAGATGCATATTTTTCTCAGGTCAAAGGATATGTGCCTGATCATGAGAGTTACGATTCATGTCTTAGTTTATCTCGACCTCATCAAATCAACTCTTTGACTTGATTATTCCAATGCTTCTAAATCTCCATTCCTTTTGCAGAGGACTTGCATTAAGAAGTCGGTTAGAAATTCGTCTTTAGAGAAAAATTGACATCTTTTTCTTAGACCAGATATTCTTATTGAATATCACATGTTTGAAGTTAGTTGTGTCCTCTTAGCTGCATGGTATTCGATATGGCCTTTGGTACATAACCCTAATTGTACAAAGGGACTTTAATAATAAAGTGCATTTATTCGATTATTCATTACATTTCAGATGGACATGATAAAAAATAACTTTTGTTGCATTATTAGGTCGCCAAGGGCTTACAAGTCCAAAAATCTCCCATTAGCCCTCATAGCCATTCATGTACAACTCTCAACCACATATTCTTGTGCTAATCACTGACTATTTGTCAAAGAGTCTGGTAAGCTGATTAGTCACTCTGTCACCGATGACTATGCCAAGTTTTGTTACAAACTTGCACAACCCAAGTGAATATAAACTACATCCAATGTATCTGATGCATCTTTGAAGACTCGAGTTTTACGAGGGTGTTGTTAATCCACAAAGTGAATCAATAATTATCAAAGCGACCGCTCATGGGACCTAAATAATCCAACAATTAACCCACAATAGATATAACAATGGATAAAAAAATAAAATATGGAGTTAAAATTTATTAATAACTCCACAAAAGTGTGCATAGGTGTAAGTATGTGTAGATTGTCGAACATAGGGATCAAACATGATAGATTCGGAATTTAGATCCAAAGTTTATTCTTTTCATGTCTTTTTATTCTATTTTAATGCGGGGTTTTTAATCTTATATTTTTATGTATCTTTTATATTTTTATATTTTTATATTTACACTTTTTTATTTTCTTTTTATCTTTTCTGATTTTTTATTTCTTTTTGGAATTATAAAAATTAAAAGGAATATACATATAGTAATATATATAATATAAACAAATATATATAGATATAAATATAAAAAAATGGTCAAATAAAGTGTCTTTGAGTTTTAAATCTTTTTCTACATTTTCTATGATTTTAAAGTATTTTTATAATTTTTATGTATTTTAAAAGTCAAAAATATCCCAAATCAAGGATTAAATAAATATGTCGAATGTTTTAAAGTTTCAAAAATATTACATAAATCTAAAATTCATTAAATATATTTTTAATATATATTATACAATATAAAGAAAATCAACAAGTAGAAACAAATAATTTTGGATATTTATAGAGTTTTGTAGGATTTTAAGATTTTTAATTTTTAGCTATTCTCTTTTTCCATTTTTAATGGTTTTTGTTTCTGGAGTTATAAAATAGTAAGATAAAAAAATATAAATTTTTGGAATTTTTCAAAATGGTTTTATTTTTTGGTAGTTTTTACAACAAACGGGGAAAAATTGCGTTTTTTTGAATTTTAGAAAATTAGAAAAAGGCCTAATTGCAAATCCAAAATATAGCGTGAAAGTGTATTCTAGTAGGCACATAACCCTTTTCTTCATTTTTTTAGAACTTGGATGATATTTTAATAAATAGAAAACATGCACAAAAATAAATGAATTAGCAGGGGTATACCTGTAATTAAAAATAAAGATGAGGGTTTCAATGCAAAATACCCAAAATTTTACAACTAATAATCAAACTTTAAAAACTAAAACAAATTTCAAAAACCAGTAAGGGTCTAAGTACAAAATGGCCACCTCACTTGGGATGGCACATGAGGTGACCTGACAAGGACTCAAAAGGAATATCTCAAACAAACGAGGGGTTCCTTGCAATATTTACAACAAAATTTAAACTGCTTAAATAGCTGTAGGACTAAAATATAAATGCAACAAAAGGGGAGAAGATGAAAATTTTTGCCTAAAGGTGCTTCATCATGTAGCTACATGCACTACAAGAAAATACAGTTTTTGCGACTATACTATTGCTACTAACCTCGGTGGGAATGTAGTCGCAAATGTTATAGCGGTTATTTTGCAACTACCTTACCACCACATTGTAGTCGTGACTATTTGCGACTACATTACGACCACGTTGTGGTCGTAATGCGACATAATTTTCTTCCCTGACCCCCTCTCAAACCCCTCATGATCGTGCCCCCGCCTCTCCATCACCTCATCTCCCTCTTCATCTCCAAGCCACCACGACCTCTTCCCCCTCCCCACCACCTCCTCCTCGTCTCAAAGCCACTGCCGTCTCTGCCTCCCCCTCTTCACCACATCCTCCTCGTCTTGAAGCCGTCGTCGCCGCCCCCTCTCCACCACCTCCTCCTTGTCTCAAAGCTGCCGTCGTCACCGCCTCCCCCGCTCCACCACCTCCGTCTCGTCTCAAAGCTACCACCGCCTCCCCCTTTCCACCACCTCCTCCTTGTCTCCAAGCCACCGTCACCTCCCCCTCTCCACTACCTCCATCTCGTCTCCAAGCCGCCGCCGCCTTCCCCTTTCCATAAAAGAGTGGGAGCTTTTCGAGCCCATATGGCGTAGACCACATGCTGAATGACATTACTTCTGCTTGTTGGTTTACTTACCTTCTTCTGTTCTTGACGGATATTGGTCTTAGCCCGAGGTAAATTCCAACCAGCACTTTGACCCTTAGCTCTTTATATGTGTTTGTACACCTCTCCTGAAATTCTTAATATGTACTTTGGAATTGCAGGGAAGCATCCATTGTCATGCTCTTTGGTCAAGTTGCTGATGGCTTTGTAACTATATTTTCTGGGGAACTGATAACTTGGCTTTCTTTTGAATCTTATAGCAGTTGCTTGTTTGATTTTTTTTATTTAAAATCGAGAATGACTAGTCTTCACCTCTAAATATTATTCAAATTGTTTTATTGTCTGCATATTTCCTCTGCAAATATGTTTCTTTATTTAGGTTGTTTCCAAGTTATGTTTATTCAAGTTGTTTCCAAGTAAGTTATTGTTTTGCAATTTTCTACATTTGTTCAAGCATGTTAGTTACATAAATAATGTCATAATCATCTATTAAATGTCACAAGCCTTTACTTTTGATTTTGTGGTGATATTTGGCCTGTGCCATTTGGATAGGCAATAGCATTTTTTGATCTAAGACAATTATATTGTAACCCTGTTGTAGATGCTAGTTAAATTACTTATTTGGGCAAATTTTTTAATTTTTTTTGAAAAATAACACCATGTATATTCATCCCTATATCCCTCCTATATACCATTCGAATTTCGTCAGAAACAGAAACTCCTACGGCCTCCATCTGGACAGTAATTTTTTAACGGTAACAGGATTTTTTTAAATCGATACCATCGAGATGGAGGCCGTAGGAGTCTTTGTTTCTGACGAAATTCGAATGGCATATAGGAGGGATATAGGGGTGAATATACACGGTTTTATTTTTCAAAAAAAATAAAAAAATGTCGAAAAATGGGGTGGGGGCAGCCAACAGGGGGCAGCCCCATTTTTTCCAATTACAAATGCCAATATTGCATTATTGTTTTTTAGAATATCCCTTTTCTCATATATGTTTATTTGTATTAACTTATCAGGAATTTACTTTTACTATGATAAGGGATGATTACACAAACATATGATTTCCAATTTCATCTTTGCAGGCTCTTCTAACATTTTTTGTCATTAATGATTTGGAGATGTCTCAATCTTCGAAAGCACTGGTAAATTTTCCTCCCCGTTGAAACTTTTGAAAGCTCTTGTTGAAAGAATCTAACTTGAAATCATCTTGCATTGAGTAGAGCGTTATAACTATTTATTAACCACTTCACAGTTTCATCATCTATAAGTTAGCACTCTCGACTTATAATTCCTTTGGAATTACTGATTCTATTATGGATTTCTTAATCACTTATCGAATTTGTAGGTACCTGGGATAATCTTCATCTGCAGTTTTGTGGTATCAGTAATCTTACAGGTCTGTTTACAAACATGGAATTCACCACTATTTCATAACATATAAATAATGTGCACCCCTTAAAAAATAGTGTTCAATGACATTCATTATTTTCAAACTTGTAAATTGTAGCGGCTTCTCTTCATATTTTTTGTTTTAACATTGTCACCTTAATTACTTTCACTTATTAACCTTTACATGGAGAATATTTCGTCTCGATGTGAAACATGTGATTTGAAGTTATTTTTTATCCTTTGTTTATCTGATAAGCAAATTGACTAGATGCATGCTTTCATTCGAAACATTGGACTTGATATTTTTTGTTTGAATAAACGAACTAGTAATTTATCTTTTTAATTCACTAATAGAAACAAGAGAGAAACTTAAATAATTTGTTGCATTTAATCATTTTATCTTATCATGAAAGGAAGCTTGATGCAATGGTGAAAATTACTGCTTTGTAGCCAACCAAGAAGGTAATGGGTTCTTGGGTGAAAATAACCTTTTGCAAAAATGCAAAGGGTTCATCCATTGAATGAAAAAGTGGTACAAGACGTATTGTATCTTTCATCTTATTGGAGTTTTTTTAATAGGACTGACATCCACCAATTATTTGTTTAAAACCCGACCAAAGACTATACTACTCTAGGGATCTAGTCTTCAATGAATTCAATGTTGTTTTATTTCAGAGTCTGATTATCATATTTGGTCTTTATTTTTGTGAGTGAATGATTCTTGTATTGTGTTTTCTATCTTGATATAGATCATGAAATGAATTGTATCCATATTATGACAAAAAGTCTCTAAAGAGCACGAGGACCTAATAGAAGACAGACTTTGGGTGGCTTGTCACTCAAGTTCTTGTCATCTTCTGATTCCATTGGAGCCTCCAGTTATTTTGGGATGACCTCAATGTATAACATTCCAACATCTCAATCAGGTGTATATGAGATTGAGTTTGGAAAACTACCATAGGCTGTGAATTCACTTGTAAGTACAGTTGGTAACATGTCTTCTGGATTACAAAACTTATCTTCTGAATGGTCTCTTTGAAGGAGGATGTAACTTATTTGAGGTATTTCTTATATTCTCAGTTATGTTATAGTATATATATTGATTCATCTTTCTAACATTTATAGTGACTTATTTTTCTTCTTAAAAATGATTGAAGTACAATTTCAAAAGGTCATGAGGTGGAAGATGAGGACAAAGAGGAAGATGGAGAGAAGGAGGATGATGACGAGGATGATGCCACCACATATAGAGTCCCGCATCGTAAAATGGTTGTGATCTCGAAACGTGAAAAATAAAAAAAGAATCCAAAAAAACTAACAAGGAGAGGAAGAACTAGGGGAAGGCAGAGGAAGGGTTTTTTCAAAATGGAGGAAAAAGAAGTTTTGATGCAAAAAGTTGTAATGTTAATAAGTTTAATGTGTAGATGTTAGTCATGAACTTGTGCCTTTTCTTGAACTTGAACTTTAGCTTTCTATTGTCTTGAACTTGCAACTTTTTAAATGCATTTGCACTTTTATTATCTTGCTTATATATTAAGTGTGTGTTGAACTTTGGCTTTATTCAAGTAAGATTGGTTCTTCTTAAAGATGATTGTATTAGATTGTAACTACAGATTGGATGATTTGAAGAGACTTGGCTGATAATATTAGCTTCTATGATATTAGCTTGTATTATACTACAGAAGAATCATACAATGCAGGTGGTCACTAGTTATTTTTTTATTTGGACAGTAGAGTGTGCGACTATGTTGCTACTACATTGCTACCACTGTAGTAGCAATGTAGTAGTCATGTGATCGTAGATTGGGTGGTGTGTGATGGTGGAAACATGATCTGCTACTACATTTCGACTACCTTGCTACTATTGTGAAAGCAAAGTAGTAGTAAGATGGTCGTTATTACTAAAATAGTGGTGGTCACGTGTTCTTTGAGTGGTCGCTCTTTGTGGTGTTATTGTGGTCGCAAAGTAGTGGACCTATAGTCGCTATATAGACGATAGCAGATGACTAAACTACGACTATATCTCGACTCTCAGCGACTACAAGTACGACAATATAGCGACTATATTGTAGTCTCTAAATATTTGCGACCATTTAGGCCTGATCACACATTTTAGTACTACATGTGGTCGCAAATGGTTTTTGCGACCATGTTGGCACCGCCTTGCCACAACTTTACTACCATATTTGTAGTCGTAGATTCTACATTTTCTTGTAGTGATGTACTCCACTTGCCACGTGTCGACACAAGAAGGCGCGATGACGGTTAGTGTCTGACGTCCAAGATTAGATCCATGATGGGGATCCTACGGCTGAGGCTCGTTAGATCCAATGTCAACTGCTTGATCTATAGGATGCACTTGATCGGATGGTCCTGAGGTGTCCAGAAAGAACACGAGATGAACTCGCCGCTGACAAGCTTCGGTTCGATGTGGTGCGTTCCTCCAACCTCCTGGAATCCTCCTGATGGTATTTATATATTCCTATAGGCCTCCTACGTGAGTTGATGCCCTTAAACAGATCCGTGGCTTAGTGATGGAGACTTGAATGGCGGTGCTACCTAGAGGATATTATTGGAATCGAGAAGGGCTCAGACGCCCTCTTCCATACATGCAAAGAGTCTCAAAAGAATGGAGGTGGATGGGCAAGCAGGTCTGGGCCATTCTTAGTGGAAGTTGATAGGGAAATGGAGGGGATGGATCGAGGTTCGGTGAAATGGAGGAGATGAACCTCGAGGATCAAGATCAGGCAAGATATGGGTGGTTGGCAAGTTGGGAATGATGGAGGAGCAACAAGAAAAGATAATGGGGTGGCTGCGATGGTCAGAAACAAAGTAGGATGATGAATGACAGTGGTCAGAACTCGAGAGCTCTGGTGAAGCTAGGATTTAAAAATTATGCTAATGTAGATGACTAAACACAAAATAAACATGCAAAATCAAAATCTATGAACTAAGTCTCTCCAGAAAGCAAGAAAAATCAAACCTCAAGTAGCAGGAGCTACGAGATGAAGGCATCATGCCAGCGAGTGGCAGAGATGATGTAATCTACCTCCTACGCCGCCTCCTCTATCCTGCAAAGTGCTAGGAAAACCTCCTGTCACGAAAGTCAATCCATTGCGGGCAAAATGAGGGGAAGATACAGAGTAGAAAGGATTCAAAAATTCAAGAATGGATAGGGGAGGTTTTTGTACATACGAGTAAGAGGTGGTCTTTATCCAGGGATAATGGGTGTATCTGTGAGATTCAGCCCTAGGCGAGGTGTTAGCGAGGATCATGGATGAATAGTGAACAAATCTCATGAAGGAAGAGGGAAAAAAATCGAGAAGAGAGGTAGGAAGCCGTTCTGACAGGACTAGGGTGTTAGTAAGAGGAGTTGACCCGCGATCAACAGTTGGACACCTCCTATTAGTCCGAATGGACCACTAGAAGACAAAACCAACTGGAAAAATATAAATGAATAAAAATAAAATAATAAATGAATTAAATAAATAAAAGTTATAAAATAAAAATTGTAGTATTTTAATATCATTTTTATTTATTTTTATAAGTGTATTTATTACAAGTTGTTTTTTAGAGGTAGGTAAATTTACCTATGTTATGTATATTTTATTTTTATTTTGTATTTATATTTTACTAATAAATATAAGTTTTTATTAGATTTTAATGGGGATGCCCTTGAGGTAACCAACTGCTGATCCTACGCCATTTTTTGACATTTTTTTGTTTTTTTGAAAAAGACCGCTATGTGTTTTCATCACTATGTCCCTCTAATATATCATTCAAATTTCATTAGAACAAAGACTCATATGCTCTCCATCTAGAACATCTAATTTTAACGGTCTCAGAATTGCTGTAATCAACATGTTCTAAAATGGAGGGTATAGAAGTCTCTGTTTCTTGGATGACATATTAGAGGGGTACAGTGATGAAAATACATGGAGGTATTTTTCAAAAAAACTAAAAACAATTGTTGAAAAATGACGCAGGTGCAGAGCCATTAAACCCTTTTTATTATATAGGGTATATGTATAGAATATTCATCTATATATTTATAAATTTGTTATTTATAATATTATTATTATGGTTTTATATTATATATATATATATATTTAATAATATATGAATAATATTTACAAGGGTAAAATATATAAAAGAATAAATTACCCTTTTATTCGTATACATGTATATGTAAAGATGATTCATTTGTATATTTTTTATTCACATATTTATTTTAGTATCTTTTTACACATTTTGTTTTTTAATTATGTGTATGTGATATATATAATATTTACAATTTTATTAAAATAAAAGAATATGAAAAATATTAAGAAAAAAAATAAAATGAATATTTTATTCGTGTATAATATACAATAGGGATCCAAAACCTAACTTTTGCATCTTAACTCAAAATTAAGTGAATCTGCCTTCATTAAATAGCTAATTAAAGGTTATATACAATTAAAGGTGATTTTGATGCATTTTATGGAGAAGATACATACCTGAGAAGTTGGGATTTTAGAATTTTATTCTGAGTATAAAAGTGCTTTTTGCATTATTTTTGTATGATTTTTTTGTATTTTTCTATGTATTTTTATCTAAAACTTTTGTGTTCAAAGTTTCTTTATTTAAGATATAAATAATAAAGAATAAAACATGTCCCAAAATGGACTCAATGATGGATAGATAAATAGGATTTTTATTGATTTATTAGCCCTTATCCCCCCTACTTTATTCCTTGTCGACCAAGTCAATTCTTGACTTAGTCTCGGAGTTTAGGGTCGTAAAATACCTTTGACATTTTATTCTTTTTCTATTCTTTTCTTTATTCTATTGTTTTGGCTTTAAATAATGTATTTTCTACAGTATTTATATAATAAATAATTAATGTTAATTTAGGCAAAATAATGTTATTTAATGCATCTAGCTAGGATTTTAAGGCCAAAATGATAGAATAAAGATGATCAAATGGAGATTCATCACCTCTATACTTCCCTTATCTAGTCCCTAGTAAATATTTATGCAATAAGTACAAAAAATAAAATAAAGAAAAGAAAAAGAAAACAAACTAGATTGATCTTAATTCTCAAACTTCTCTTCACAAATCAATGTTTGGAGCTTAGTCGGACGTTTGGATTATTAGTACGGTCGTAACCATGATGGGAAGTGGACTTGAAACTCAACAACCTATAGAAAACACAAATCTCTGCTCAAGTCTCCTCAATAGCCAGGTTAGAATAGGTCAATTCATAAGCAAACTCTTATGACTATGATCCTATCTTAGACAGTGTGTGATATGTAGCTCTTCTCAGCTGAAGCGATAAAAGTCAATCTTCTCCAACATGGTGACCCTATTCCCCAATCCTGCAACTCTTTCCTCGATAATCAAGGTTTTCACTTCTAAGTTCAAGTACAACCAACTCAAGAGGAGGTGGAGAAAAGAATGGGCGGTAGACAATGTGGCTACCTACCCTAGGATGCCTGACCAGTCTAGCCAAGTCACCCAGTTTCAGGCTCACATGAATATGACTATGAAGCTCAAGCTTGTTTATTGGACTATACGAATATATACAAACTCCAACATGCATTTTATTTCCATTTAGACCGGTCCAAATTTTTGGAATTTTATTTATTTTGCATTTTTTTGAATGCTATATACAACAACATTTACATATAGACTTTTTCCTCTTGAGCCAGTAGACTATCCCTCTTTTGAAGTATTATTGCAACCTACAACTTCTATCCTTAGATCTCATTGCTACTGGATTGGGTTGGGGTACAATGGCCACAAATGTGTGACTTTTGATGTTTCCATTGGCTTGTTCTCATGTCGGCAAATCCAACTGTCTACTACTTCAAATGAGGTGAGAAAAGTGTAAGGTGTGCAAGTTAGGTCATTACCAATAAGAATTATGTGTGCGCTCCGACATACTCTACTTTGGTCATCAAGATAACACCGAACCAAGTCTTATAGTTCCCAAAAAATTAATTCTTGCAGACTTGAAGAATCTCAATTCCAAATCCTATAAGGTTCTTGTGATTAAGTAGATTAAGGTCCAACCAAGCTCCAATCTTTGGATTTTATTTATACTAGTTCAACTATCAATCTCAATCTAAAGAATGCAAATACTATGTACAATGCAAGAAAGTATTTTTGTGATGCAATTTTCTAAATTTGAAGTTTTTTTGGATTTTTTATTTTTTTAAATTTTATATATTTTTGAAGAACAAAAAGACAAAGAATTTTTATAAACATTTATAAAATTTGAAAATCATTTTGCAAAAATTTTTCAAATAGTATGTATAGACTTTTCAAAAATATTTTTACAACCATTTTCCAAACCATTTACAAATAGATTTTCAAAATATATTTTATCCAAACAAACAAATTTTTACAAAAAAAATAGTTTTACAAATGTTTAAAATATTTTACAAAACATTTTCCTAACGATTTTCAAAATATTTTGTAAAATGATTTTCAAATATTTTTTCAAACTGCAAAACTATTTTACCTGATTATTAATCAATATATACAAGAATTTTCTGAATTTTACATAAGTATTTATAATTAAATAATTTTATTTTAGCCATACTTATTGAAAATACAAAACTACTTGTTATGGCTAAAGTATATACTGAGTATATATGACCCCCGATAGTTAACTTGAGCTATGTCCTCATAATTAAAAAGTCTATACTACAATGATGAAAGATTGTGAAACGAAAGAATGAATGAAATGAGAAGTCAAGCATACCCCTATACTTAGGTAGAAATAATCCTAAGTATAATAGACTGTACACAAGGCAGGGAGGGTCAAGGGTGGGAATGAAAAAATCACAACTAGGTATGTCTCCCCCTATACTTAGGGTAAGATATCCCTACGGATAGAAAAAATATCAACAGGAGAAGAAGCATGTGAGGGGATCAAAGGAAACTGATAGAAAGAAAATATGTTGGGACAATGTACACATCACTCTCCCTATACTTAGGGTAAAAGATCCCTAAGTATAGGAAACAACAAGGGTGATGAAACAGGATGAAGAAAGAACAATCGACTCGCCCACCTCCCCTATACTTATGACAAGGTACATCCTATATAAGTCATACATACAGAATGAGGTGGATGATTAAAATGGTGTATGCATGGTAGAAAACGAAAGTGAATATACAAAGAGATGGATATACATAGATCAAGAAGGTAGAAAGAAGACCTTCTTGCGTGACCATTGAGGAATGGATCTCACAAGGTTCAAGTCGATATCAGGTTCATCATCAGACACAACCCGATCATGATTGACATGGTATAGATCCTTAGTGGTGTCAAAATGAAAAGGCACGAACTGGCCGGTGGAAGTAGTGTGGTCAGGTCCGGCTTGTGAAGTCTCACAAATTTCAAAGTGAAAAGGCTCGAACTCATTAATGGAAGTAGTAAAGTCAAGTCTGGCATGGTGAGTCTCTCCTAAGTCTGTCCTTCGCACTTTAGGTGTCTATCGTGTAAATGCTGTGAATCTCATCAACACATCACCACACACAGGAAGAGTGAACCCCAAGGTCTATGTTTTCAGAGTCTTCCTCCCTGTAGAGGAATTCTCGGGTCTAAATATCATCCATCAAAATGCAAACCTCTTTGATATCAACAAATAGATCATAGTCCTCAGGGTCGGCTGACACGGGCACACTCTCATCAGATGTGAGTCTCTGGTCGGTGGTGGATGTTGTGATCTTCTGAATCAAAACACTTGCATTATCTGAACGAAAACACATCTCTCTATATCTATAATCGATAACTTCTCTCACAGAGGTGAGAAAGGGCCATCCCAGGATGATTGGAGTGTGCCCCATAGAGATGGAGGTCTCCATGGGCAATACAACAAAATCTAAAGTGATGCTCATGCCCAGAATCTGAATGATGACGTTTTCAAGGATACCCTTTCAACCTCTTTATTTATATGCTAGCAAACTGGTAAATCATCCTAATTTTCTTGAGCGAACCTAGACGAAGAGACTGCACAATTAAGAAAGGTATTATATTGATTTACGCACCACCGTCAAGGAGAGTGTGATCACAAGAATAGTCAGAAATGTCACATCTAACAAAGAATGTGCTAGTGTCCCTATACTAGTGGGTGGACAATGTGTGATAGCATGGGTAGTAGTCATGGTGAGAATGTGTTGCTTGGTTCAACATCGTCGCTTCCTCTTTTTGTGTGTGTGCACGACCAATTTATTCACGACCTAACGAAGTGGGGCCTGAATAGTATCATGAATAACTTCCACCACTTCAGGTTCGGTCAACATTTTTTAAGATTTTATATCTCTTCCATGTAAGGGAAGAGATCAGACTCACCATATACACAAGTATAACCAAGAGAAGTCTGTATAGTGTCATCCTTGGGGGTGGAGGAAGTGGGAACTGTGGTTAATGTATATGCGGGTATAATATGTGGCATGGGTTCCCTATCCTCACAAGTTAACTCTTCTAAGTGTCTCCCATCATTATCTTTTTTATTTTTATATTTTTATATTTTTTTGTATTTTGGGTGATTGCAAGCTCTCATGGGTGTCCTCAAATGAATACATAACATCAGAAGGTGAATCGACATTCTGCATCTTATTTAGACTAGTGTGATCATTTATCCTATGGTTCATCTGATCCACTAACCGGGTCATGTGCTCAAGTGCGGTCTCCATAAGAGCTGACTCCAAGAGGTCAGTCTCGGGTGGGTGAAATGGTCGGCAATGTGATGGTGGTGGTAGATAATAGTTAAAATCCGAGGCCTAAAACTGGGGATGAGGCATATATGTGTGATAAGAAAAGACCGAAGCAAAGTCCTCCTAATAAAATGGAGGTGGATCGACCGAAGAGGAAGAAGGATCTGTAAAGTTCAGATAAAATCACTCGAGCCATCCATATTCGAAATAAAAGGTAGGGATCGGGAGATCACGATGCTCAAGTCAAGATATGTAAGTAAAAGGTGCAAATGCATGGAGTAGATATAGTATGCACAAACAATCACAAAATATAAAAAACCAAACTACTCAATTCACCTACTCAACACAATGATGACTGTGAAAGATTGGTCTTTTTATCTTTTCAATTTTAGAGTTAGGTGATAAGCAAAAAGTTGTACAAACATGCAGGTAGGCCTAGGATTGGGTCACTAATCCTTAGTGTGTACACGAATAAAATGTGAATAAAATGAAGGGGTTACTCTACCAAAGAAAAGGCTTTCTTTTAGGTTCGAGTAATATTAGTAGTCCTAAACTTATTGATTATCACTTTTTTGGAGATTTTTTAAATGCATGAATCATAAGGAGGTTTCAATTCCTTTAGTATCCTAAGTACTCAAAATCAAAGAAGAGATCGAGAAAGTAATGAAGCAATAAATCAATGATGAATGCTTAGTTAGAAGACTTGCAACACTTCCTAGATCTCCCCTTGTGGGATGCTAAGAAGAATTGAAACCTACACTATATGCAAATGCAAGCCGATGCAATCACCCTAAAATAGTAATTGCTATTAACGTGAAGCACTAGATGCTAACTATCTAGATATAAAACTTAAGTTCGATCTTGGAGACTCCTCGGTGTCCACTACATTGGGTCCTGCAAGTGCTATGTGGAGCCTCTCACAACACATGGTTTCAACTCTAAATAATCAACAATTAGATTTGACTAAGTCCAAACGCGAATCTATATGTACATGAAAAATATAATTAGAGATTTGGATCTTAATCTATCGAGCAAGCATGTCTTAAGCTAGGGCTCAATCGCACAAAATAAATAAAATAAAGGAGAAAAGCTCAAAACTTGTGAAATAAATAAAAAGAAAGGTCGAAAATCACATAAAAAATTGACAAGGCCTCTGAGTGAAATTTTACTCGGGCATTGGACCTCGTGAAGTATAAAAAGTCTTGGAGAGTCTAATTATTACAAATCAATATGTCTCTCTCACACTTGAATTACAAAATGAAATAAAATAAAAATGACACTGTCTTTAAAATTCCTCGAAGTCCTTTTTTGTCTCTCTCGTGTCGGTTTTTACTGAAAAGCCGACTCCACGTCACTTGAGTACGTAGGCACTCCTAAGAGAGCCTTCCTCGATCCACGATCCCTTACAACAAGGTCAAACAAAGAGTTAGATTAGAAGTTCACAAATAACATCAAATAGAATGGAGAATACATAAAGATACAAATAGACAAGATGAAAGAAACAAGTGAAGACAATCTATATGGTGTTAGTACCCGCCACCCCGACAATAGCACCATTTGAAGACTTAGGTCTTGCAAGGGTCTTGTCAATCTGCAAGGCAGATCAACAGTGGATGAAGCGACCGCTCATGAGGCCCAAATAATTCAACAATTAACCCACAATTGATATAGAATGGAAAGTAAAATAAAACATGGAGGTAAAATTTATTATAACTCTACAGAAGTGTGTATATGTGTAAGTATGTGTAGAGTGTCAAACACATGGAGAAAACAGGATAGATTTGGAATTTTGATCCAAAAATTGTTCTCTTCATGTCTTTTTATTCTATTTCAGTGTGGGTTTTTACATTTATATTTTTCTGTGGTTTTTTATTTTTATTTTATACTTTTTTATTTCTTTTATATTTTCATATTTTATATTTTTTATATTTTAAAAGATAAAAGGAATATATAAGCAATAATATATAATATTAGATAATATTTATATAGATAAAAATATTAGAAATTGGTCAAATAAACGTTTACGAGTTTTATATATTTTCTTTTTTTTGTGATCTTCAAGTATTTTCGTTGATTTTTATTAATTTTTAAAGTAAAAAATATCCCAAATTAGGGATTAAATAAGTAGATCGAATGTTTTAAGGGTTTAAAAATACTAAATAGGTCCAAAACTCCTTAAAACTATTTTTAATATATTATATAATATATACAAAATTAAGAAATAAAAACAAATATTTTGGAGTTTTTATAGAATTTTATTTTTTTATAGGATTTTTGAGCCTTTTAATTTTCAGTTATTTTCATTTCCTATTTTTTAGGATTTTTGGTTCTGGAGATATAATATATATTTTTTGGAATTGTTCAAAAATGTTTTATATTTTTTGTATTATTTTACTTCAAATAGGTACAAAAAGTGCTTTTTTATTTTAGAATATAGAAAAATGCCTAAAATGCAAATCCAAAAAATATAACGTGAAAATGTATGCTAACAGACACTTAACCTTTTTTTTAATAATTTTTAGAACGCGGATGATATTTTTAGTAAATAGAAAACATTTACAAAAATAAATGAACTAACAAGGGTATAATTGAATTAAAAGTAAAGACGAGTGCTATAATACAAAATACCCAAAGTTTTACAACTAAGAATAAAACTTTAAATACTAACATGAAATACAAAAATCCACAAGAGTCTAACATCATAATTTCCATCTCACATGGGACGACAAACGAGGCGACGTTGCAAGGACTGAAAAGCAATATCTCAAACATACAAGAGGTTCCTTGTAATTTTTACAACTAGTTTTAAACTACTTAAATAGTTACAGGACTAAAATATAAATGCAACAAAAGATTGAAAAGATGCAAAATACCCACCCAAAAGGCGCTTCATTGTGCGACTGCATGTACTCCACTTGCCACGTGTTGGTACGAGAAGGTACGATGATGGTTAGTGTATGTCATCCAAGATTAGATCCCTAATGAGGATCCTACGGCAGAGGCTCTATAGATCTGACGTCAACTGCTCAATCTGGAGGATTCACTTGATCAGATGGTTTTGAGGTATCCAGAAAGAACATGAGATGAACTCACCATCGACGAGCTTCGATCCAATGCAGCGCGTGCCTCCAGACACCTGGAAGCCTTTCGATGGTCTCTTTACATTCGTGCAGGCCTCTTATGTTTGTGAATGCTCTCAAACAGATATGAGGCTCAATAATGGAGCCCTGGATGGCATTACTACTAAGAGGATATTATTGGAATCAAGAAGGGCTCAAACGCCCCCTTCCAGACCTGCAAAGAGTCTCAAAAGAATGGCAGTGGATGGGCATGCAAGACTGGGTATTTATTAATGGAAGTCGACAGGGAAATGGAGGGGATGGTTTGAGGTCCGACGAAGTGGAGGAGATGAATCTTGGGGATCAAAATTAGGTGAGATCTGGGTAGTTGGCAAGTTGAGAATGATGGAGAAGTAGAGGAAAAAGCTAATGGGATGGCTGTAGTGGTCAGAAACAAAGTAGGATGGTAAACGACCGTGGCCTGAGCTCGAGAACTCTAACAAAGCGATGATTTAAAAATTTTGCTAATGCAGATGACTTAAAATAAAATAAAAATGCAGCATCGAAAGCTACGAACTAAGTCTACCTCGAAAGCAAGAAAAATCAAACCTCAAGCAACAGGAGCTACGAGATGAAGACCTCATGCCATCGAGCGATAGAGATGATGGAATCGACCTCGTACACCACCTCCTCTATCCTACAAACTGCTAGGCAAACCTCCTGCCACGAAGCTCAAGACATTGAGGGTAAAATGTGGGGAAGATGCAAAGTTGAAAGGATTCTAAAATTCAAGAATGGCTAGGGGGAGGGTTTTGTACATGCGAGTGAGAGGTGGTCTTTGTCTAGGGATCACATGTGGGTCGATGTTCAGCCCTAGATGAGGTGTCGGCGAGGATCATGAATGAATAGTAAACAAATCTTATGAAGGATGTACAAGGCCTCGAGCCTTTTATCATGAAGGGAAAACTCAAGAAGAGAGGCGGGCAACCATTCTGACAGGGAGAGGGTGTTAGTCAGAGGAGTTGATTCAAGATCAACAGTCGGGTGCCTTCTATTGGTCCAAATGGACCACTAAATCAACTGGAAAAATATAAATAAATAAATAAAAACAAAATAATAAATGAACTAATTAAATAAAATTTATAAAAAATTTATTCATTATATTCTATAGTATTTTCATATGATATTTATTTATTTTTATAACTTTATTTATTACAAGTTGCTTTTTAGAGGTTCATTTATAGGTATATTTACATATATTATGTATATTTTATTTTTTGTATTTACTATATATATTATTATATATATAATTTATGTATTTAAAACATATTTTAATACACTTATATATATTTTTATTGTAATTTTCTGATATAGTATGTAAACTTAAATAAATATAAGTTTTATTATATATGTGTATGCATAGTTTATTCATCTACATATTTGTAGGCTATTTATTTATTTTAGTTTTTTAATGGTTTTATATTATTTTGATATTTTTAATAAGATATGAATAATATTTACAAGGATAAAATAAATAAAAGAATAAAAGAATAAATTCCCCTTTTATTTATATACTGGTATATGTAAAGACGATTCATCTATATATTTTCATTCACATATTTATTTTATTATCTTTTTATGATTTTTTTATTTTAATTATATATTAGTGAGATATATAATATTTACAATTTTATGATATGAAAATTTTGCATCTTAACTCCAAATTAAGTGAAACTACCTTCATTAAATAGGTAATTAAAAGTTATACAAGTAAAGGTGATTTTGATTCATTTTGAGTTCATATGGAGAATATATTGGTATGATACGTTGGGATTTTAGAATTATATTCTTAGTATAAAAAGTGCATTTTGCATTATTTTTGTATGAAATTGATTTTATATTTTTCTATTTATTTTTATCTATAATTTTTATATATAAAGTTTCTTTATTTAAAGTATAAATAATAAAGAATAAAATAGGTCCCAAAATGGACTTATTGATGAATAAATAAATAGGATTTTTATTGATTTATTGACCTTATCTCCCCCTACTTCATTCCTTGTCGACCAAGTCAATTCTTGACTTGGTCTTAGGGTTTAGGGTCATAAAATACCTTTGGCATTTTATTAATTTTCTTTTATGTTCTTTTCTTTATTTTCTTCAAAAAAATGTTCTTTTCTTTATTCTATTATTTGGCTTTAAATAATGTATTTCTACAGTATTTTTCTAATAAATAATGAATGTTAAGTTACACAAACTAATGCTATTTACATGCATTTAGCTATGGTTTTAAGGCTAAAATGATAAAATAAAGGTGATGAAATGGAGATTAATAAATCTTATATAGCCATTGCCTTTCTTTGTCGAAGCTGCCATAACATCCTGCTTCTTGCTATACTTAACTCACAAGGCACTACCGTCCAATAAAAAATAAGAACCCTGAGGTTGACTTCATGTCATCCACATCTAATTGGAAGTCTGAGTCAATGTACCCTATGACTTGGAGATCATTATCTCCATAAATCAAGAGGTAGTCTTGAGTTCTTCTTAGGTACTTAAAGATGCTCTTCATTGCAGTCCAGTGTTTCTCTCCATAGCAGGATTGGTAACATTATATCGCTCCCACACATGGAAGATACCTGGTCTAGTTCACATCATGGCATACATCAAGCTTCTTACAGCCGATGGGTAAGGGCATCCAGTCATGGCTTTCTTTTACTCAACTATTTGAGGATTTGTCCCTTTAGATAGGTGAATACCTTATCTTAAGGGAAGGGAGCCTTTCCTGGAATAATCCAGGTTGAATCTTTCCAATATCTTCTTGATGTATCCTTGTTGTGATAGTTCCAATATGCTCTTTTATCTATTTATGAATAGTTTCAGACCCAAGATATAAGAGACTTCCCCGAAATTGTTCATTTCAGATGTATTGGACAATCAGATCTTAACACTAGTCATCATCCATGTATCATTCCCAATGATAAGTATGCCATCTACATAAAGCATAATAAATATGATGGCACTCCCACTAAGCTTCTTGTACACACATGGTTCATCTGGATTCTTCACAAAAGCATACCTCTTTATGGTTTCATCGAATATGATGTTCCGACTATTAGAAGCTTGTTTGAGCTTATAGATGGATTTCTTTAGCTTGCACACTTTTCCTTCCTTAGTTATGATGCCCTGGGGCTGCTCCATATAGATATCCTCTTCGAGATATACACTGAGAAAAGCAGTCTTGACATCCATCTACCATATGTCATAGTCCAGGTGTGCAGCTATGGCAAGCAATGCTTGATGGATTTAAGCATGCCTACAGAAGAGAATACCTCATTCCCTTTGAGTGTAACCCTTGGCTACAAGCCATTTGAAAGTCTCTACCTTTCCATAGGGTCCGCTCTTTCTCTTGAGGATCCATTTGCACCCAATGGGTTTGACCCCTTTAGGTCCATCTTCGAGGGTCCTTACACCATTCCTGTGCATGGAGTCTACCTCAGACTTCATTACTTGCATCCAGATATCCATGTCGCAATCATCCAAAACTACATAAAATAAATTTGCATCATCATTAGGCTCCTGTGATACATGGAATACGTATCTTTCAGGCTGTCTTACAACCCTAAATCTCCTTCTATAGGTACGGTCGTGTCGTTTTCAACTATCTCTTTAGTTTCTAGTATAGGAACTTCATCGGTCTCACTAGATTTGATTAGTTCCTTACCTTCATTATTTTCTTGACTTCTAATGAATTCATCTTGTAGAAATTTGATATCAGTATAAATTAATACCTTTTGAATCTTAGGATCATAAAGTTGGTATCTAATACTATCTTTACGCATCCAATGAAGTAGCACTCTCCATTGCGAGATTCCAGCTTGCTTGTACCCACGTTTTTAGCATGGACCAAACAATCCAAATCTTTAAGTGTTGTACACTTGGCTGGGTACCTTATCAAATCTCGTGGGGGGTTTGGGGTACATATTTAGATGGAATCTTGTTCAAGACATAAGCTGCAACCTCTACTGCATGTCCTCAGAAATTGAGAGGTAAGTTTTCTTTACTCATCGTTGATCTCACCATGTCCAACATGGTTCTGTTGCATCTCTTTGCAACTCCATTGAGTTGATGAGTACATGGAGGTGTGAGATTGGAAATAATTTATCTCTCGTTAAGGTATTTTTTAAAGTTATCTAAAAGGCATTAGCCACCTTGGTCAGATTGAATCCGTTTTATCTTCTTTCCTCTTTGCTTCTCATATAAAGTCATGAACTCTTTGAACTTTTCAAAGGTTTCATGTTTGCGACATAATAAGAAGACAAAACCATACCACGAATGATCATCAATAAAGCCTCAGACAGTATTGATGTCCATTTTGAGTTGTGGTATGAAAAGGACGGCATACATCGGTATGTATTAGGTCCAATATACCTTGGCATCATTCACCTTTCCTAGAGAAGGGTGCCCTAGACATTTTCCCACTAATACAATATTCCCAAGTTGGTAAATCACAGACTTCCAGAAAATCCAAAGGTACGTCCTTCACCAGTCTATTGATCCTATCAACAGATATATGGCCAAGCCTTTGATCATAGATCATAGTTAAATGATTTCCATCCTCCCTTGATTGTTTAGGGTTTTAACATTATTATTAATGTTAATGTTATCAATAGTATTGACATTCATAACACAATCATGTATGGTCAATTCATAGAGTTCACCTGATGATAGAGAACCATCTGCTATAAAATTACCACAATGATTTATGATAATCTTATTACAAAAAAGGAAAGTGTATTCATGTGTAACCATCTTAGATAGGAATAGTAAGTTCCTTCTAACATTCGATGAATTGATTCATGGAGACAATCTCTAATGTGCATGACTCTCCCAATGGATATTGATAGTCTACAAGTTCTAATGGCGATCGCTGCAACAGTTGCATCAGATCCCATTTAGATGACTATCTCCTCTTCATCAAGATTCAGATGTATTAAAACATTTTAAACCAATTACATACATGTAAAGAAGCACTAGAATCACAATCCAACTTCCTTCTCATCCTACGAGCATGTTGGTTTCAATGTAGATTTCTTATTTGACAGTGTTATACTTTTTTCCTTCTCTGAGGGCTATAGATATTCTGGATGGTTATTCTTCCAGAATCCTGGATTATTACAGTGATGGTAGAATCCATCTCTATGGGTGTTAGATGCATTGAAGCTTTAGAAGATTAATCAATAGTTTGACCTTTGTTCTTCTGTTGAATCAGATCTTTCCGAAATACGTGCTTCCTCTCACATTTCTCTTCAACCTGTGCAACCAATGCACTGCTAGAGGAACATTATTTCTTCAAAATGTCTACAGTGGATTTTAATATAGAAAGCGTGCAATTCACATTTCCATACATCTGTTTCAGATTCAAGAGCATCTTGTGAGTCGATTCAATGTTTATAAGTTACTTCTGAAGCACATTAGACAATGATCTAAGAATGTAGCAATGAGCGATCGAATGATCCTCATCCCACTTCTTATTGAACTCACAAGCATCCTTTGTTTGAGGGTTCTCATACTTCACAGAAGAGAGTACATACACTATGTGTTCTACCTAAAGTATGAGTTCCAAATTATGGATCCAATTCCAATAATTTGGACCTGTCAACAGATTGACCTTAAGCAAATTGTTATGTGGGTTGAGAGAATTCATCTGAAATAAAAAGAAAAATAGAATACACTTTAATATCTTGATTAATGAAATTAAGCAGTTTAATATTATATAAATCAAGAGTTGTTGTATGTTTTGTACTCTGAAATGCTTTCCTTTATAAGCGTTCAAAACATCATGCATGCTTAACCAAAGGCTCACTAAGAAATCTAAGTCCTCTTTCCATTTTCATTGTATGAGAAAATGCAACTAACGATGAAAGAAGTGTGAAATATTTCCACCTTACAAGTCCAACTTGTATTCTCAGTTTGATCTTCAACACCCACACCACCTACATATATGGAGTTATCATGTTGTCCATTAAACCAACTGTTAATGAGTAAATATCAATTTACGCTATACACATTCCAATGACACCTCAATAATATGGAGAACAACATTGGGGTCACTATGCATACATCCCATCTTTGACTAGAAATGAAGAGTCTGATCCATGCGAATTTGTATTCCAAAGTCATTACTTTGCATGGACATCTCCAAAAACAGAACCCATGCGACAAAGTTCTCTGCAATGACGGGAGACCATCGATGTTCTCATATGGCTCACTCCATATCATGTTTAAATTAATGATTAAACATTTCGAATCATATTCTCGTGATTAATCTAGAGGATTCATGCTTATTATCTTAGTTTTAATCTAATTAAAACAACGACACAAGTGGTCCCAACAAGGGTTTGATCTTTAATTCATTTGATGTTACCATGTAGTATTATACCTTAGTACAATATAATGTTCCAATTTTAGTTGTTTAAGTACGCCAAAACTCCTCATGCCAACTTTCATCAAAACAGATCCAACCAGGTCGGACAGACAATGTTAACATGGAGCTCTACCACTGCAAATGCGGCGCAAGGTGCCAATTAAGTAACCCATTAGCATTTCCACTGTCTGGACATATTCTCCGAATCAATTTTAGACAACACAATCGATACATATTGTGCTAAAGAAGTTTTTTGATCTTTTGATCGTGTATGATACTATATAGTAACTCTTATATATTTTAGGAATTTAAAACTCTTTTTAATTTCCCAAAAGGTCTAATGCAATAATCTAGAGCACTTCTTGAATTCATAAAACTTCTTTTTTAATTTCAGAGGGTGTAATGCAATAATCTAAACAATTCTTTGAATAAAAATAATTTCAATTGTGAAAGTTTTCGTGTACAATAATTAAGAAAATTTGTGAAACTAATAAAATTAATTGCATAATTTCTAAATACATTGTAAACATTCAAATGAATAAATAAAGAAAAATGAAATAAAAATATGTTCTATTTTATTGTATATTTCTAAAATAAAAAAGGATTGATTTCAGATTTGAATTTGCACGTTGCGACCATCACACTTCAAATTAGAAAGCACAATATAATTTGGACTTAAAATTCATTGCGACCCTTGATATTTCTAAAATATTAGGTCAAACTCCATATGTAAATATATCATATATGTTTCCATCAATTTGCATCCCATAATATTAGAAACAAGTAAATAAAATGATATAGTCCTCTTCCAGCTTCTTCCATGGAGAAATCCAATTTCTTGAGGTCGCACAGTCGGAATTGTACGAATTTTTAACTTATTAATCAGTATTTTATCATGTTATATGACCCAAAAATAGTATCAAAAAAATCAATATGTTATTGTTACAATCTTTGGTCGAAGTCAGAGTCTGTGATCGCTGTTAATATCTGAATCTTCTCCCGAATGTCACCAACATTTGGTGCATCTTTTGAGTATGATTTCAGACCTTTTAGACCCTATATATATCACACAATTAAATAGATGATAACAATATCAACTTTGAAAGTCACCAAATCATTCGAATCATTAAAACTGATGCAAAACAATGTACCCGATAATCACGATAATCTAGCCAATTGTTCATCGAACTTGGATGCATACCAAATCCTCTAAACCTAGCTCTTATAGCAATTGAAGGAAGTAAATAAAGTTTTTTTACCACACATGATAGAAATGTGGAATATTTAGCAAACATTTTGCTAAAACAATGTTAGCTCATCGTACGAACTAGAAAATGTAGCACAATAACTTGTGCATCTAGAAATAAAAAAAGGAAAAGATTTCCTCTATGATTTCTAATATTTATGATAATAGAGGTAAATCAGGATTACCTTTTGTGCATAAGTTTATATGAAAGAAACCTCTCCAATCGAAATCTGATATGCAAACTTCTCTCTTATGGCACGATGATGAGTCGCGTGGCTTCTCACGAACCAGGACATCGATTAGGGAAACACGAAGAGAGTTTTGAGAGTTGTAGACTCTCAAGACTCTATCTCTTTCTAAGGGGTCATGGAATTTAGAGAAGGACTTGCTCTTAGAATTGTTGTGAAAAAGAAGAAGGCTTTTCCCTCCTTTTATAATTAAGTACATGTCCTACAAGTGCCTTGGTAGCCCTTGGATTTTAAATCAAGGGATAAGATCATGTCATAATTTAATAAGGATCATCTCCTTATTATGTCCAACCATAGTTAATTAAAATAAAATAAGAAACAACATTAGATTCTTAATTCTAGAACTCAACCATATGGAGCCATGTGTACATCATATGTATACGCCACATCACCTTCCATATGTAGCAGTTATTGTTGCAATTTTTTTAATTGATTCACTTGATAATCATATTAACAATATTGGAGAAATTACGGAGTTAACCCTTAAAGCTTATGAGTCATATTCATGAGCCCAAAATTAAATGTAAATCATGTTTACATCTACAAAATTAATGTTAATAAAATTCATAAAATCTCGTGCCTTGGAAAAATTATGTAAATAATATTTACATAAATATGAATCATATACATGTAGATATCAATTATTGCGAATCACTATTCATATTAATTAATGAGTTATGCTTGTGAATCATATTCACAAAACCGCCCTTATCAATAATATGTAATAATCATAATTATTACGATATTGTCATTAACAGGTATGGGTCCTAATCCAATTAGGATCCATGATAGGAATGCAGATACTTGGAGATAATGTTATCAAGATCATACTATCCATGTATAGTGACTTGAAATGTGGATAACTATCCATTTTCAGGGTTCATGTCATTTTTGCAAAAATCCATCAGCTACGAATGTTGAGCTCAAGCTACAACACTTTACATTCTCAGTGAGCTCAATAAAACGCAGGACACTCTCCATGAGCTAGAGTGATAGTGAACTGAATCCAACTTCCTAGACCATTTCTAATGATAGTCCAAACCATTTGGAGCGAAAAATGAGCTCAAGGAGCTCGTATACTTCCATTTACATGACCATTTCTGTTTCCAACATTTGGACATTGCAACTGTAATTGGAATTGGAAATTGAATTCAAATAAATTGTTGATTTAATCTAATTAAATAATAAATCATCTACCTAAATGGAGCCACTAAAATCCATCCCATTTCATCACTTCTTCAGTATGGAAGTGTTATAGTAGATGATCCATTACAAAACAAAAGTATCCCTAAGTATTCCAAATACTCATCCATCTTTCATACTAGAAGACTTTGATAAATTTGAAGTTCAAACCTTGTTTTGACTATGTTCTATGAAATGTGTCAATAGATTTCTCACTTGATAATTGGACGACCATATTAATCGTCTACTTTCCAAAAGCATATATTAATATCTCAAATTCATGTCTTATTTCATAAACAAGACGACCATGCACGGAATTCATTTGGACCCCAAAATATCTCATGAATGAGCTCTGTCTCCCAGTTTATCAACTATGAACCTGTATGATTCCTTCGAGCGATCATACATCTCATACGATTTCATATGCACACCAACGCACCGGTATATGAACCTTGTCTAAGTCATCAACCTATTGGTCTGTCAGGCATACAAATGCACATTTTTCTCATGTCAAACGATGTGTGCCTGATCGTGATAGTTATGATTCAGGTCTTAGTTTATCTCGACCTCAGCATGTCAATTGTTTGACTTAATTATTCAAACACTTCCGAATCTCCATTCCTAAACAAAGGACCTACATCAAGAAGTCGGTTTGAAATCAGTCTTTAGAGAAAGATTGTCATATCTTTCACAGACTGGAGATCCTTATTGAATATCATATGTTTGAAGTAGTTATATCCTCCAAAGTGCATGGTATTCAATATGATGATGGGACATAACCCTAATTGTGCAAAGGGACCTTAATAATAAAGTGCATTCATTTAATTATTCATTTCATTTCAGATGGACATGATAAAATAATAAGTTTTATTGCATTAATGGGTCACCGAGGGCTTACAAGTCCAATAGTTGTGCATGCTAATAGAGCTTAAAGAAGTTCCCTTCATATTTGCTCCATGCGTCATCTTGACAGAGCTGGGTGGTTTCTCGAAGAGGAAACATGATGGAGACCTATCATTGCTCTGAAGCTCATTAAACGAAGGCATCGTCGTTTCTTGAGGGCGAATGGGCTTCCCGACCTGCTGGTGTTCCCTCTGATTGGCGAATTAATGGATATGGAGGATGTGATAGGGTTTTATTGGTGGTTAAATCGAGCGAGAGGTGCGGTGATGGAGGGTAACGTGGGTGGTCGATGGAGTAGAGGAGTGGAGGGGACTCGATCGCGGTGAGCAAGAAGGATGGGGAAGAGGTGGAAAGAGGGGTGTGGGCTTAGTCGAGAGACTAGAGAAGGCGACGTTAAGCGGAGTGGGTTCACGCGTGGGCAGAGGGAGTGGAGGTAGGGGAAAGGGTCTCGATCATTCGTCGGTCGAGATTGAATGATTGAGATGAGGCCACACGACATAAAATAATAAAAGAAATTAAAATATAAAGAAATTAAATCAATCATAAAATTAAAAAAATGAAATAATATGGGTCGTTGGGTGAAGTACCCTTCATCCAACAGTCGAAGTAAAAGGATGCTTATGTGAATAAGTGGGGTGGCACATGGTAGCTCAAGGAACTGCCACATGTTTCCTCCACAAAAACAAGAAAAAATAATAAAAAATCAAAATAAGATAGTAAATGGTGTCCAATCAAAAAGAGATCTTTATAAAATTTATCCTCTCGATGAGATATTTAACTTTCGTGAAGGAACCAAAACCAAAAGAAGCCATT
This sequence comes from Ottelia alismoides, assembly GCA_037367405.1. NCBI lineage: Eukaryota > Viridiplantae > Streptophyta > Magnoliopsida > Alismatales > Hydrocharitaceae > Ottelia > Ottelia alismoides. Next base: position 277,407 of record JAZKJV010002000.1, on the reverse strand, counting down.
TGTACAAACTGTATTTTATTTGATTTATGTTTTTTATAAAGTATGCAAAAATACAAATCATAATTCAATTAAAATCAAATACAAAATAAATATATACATCTTAATCTGATTTTTGTATTTTAATACTTAAGAGAATAAAGAAATAAAAGAAGAGAGGCTTCCATACATACTACAAATATACAAACTTGGAGTGGTTCGTTTTCTTTATTTTTTAATTAAATTTTGATTTGGATTTTTGTACACTTTACTAAAAACATAAATCAAAGAAATAAATGAAAAAGAAATAAAAAAGAGTTAATCTTGTACATAACATAATAAGGTCGATGTTAGTCAATATATACAATATACACCGAGGTCCTAAAATCCAACTTTCACATATGAACTCCGATTCTTTTGAATTTGATCTTGCTTTGTAGAGAACTGATTGTAAATTAATTCAAAAGTGAGTAGGGTTCTTAAGAGACTGTTTGTAAGAGATGTTTGACATTGCGCCTTTTTGTCTCAAAACTAGGGTTTGGTTTTATATGTCGATTATACTGGCTAATATTTTTCTAATATTCTTCCTTTATTATGGTTAGTTGTATGTACACAATGAAGTTGATTTTATTGTATTTGGGGTTAATGAAAAATAATTAAAAAAGTGAAGTTGCATTAATACACATGTGATTATTTACAGAAATTTCGACTGCTTATTTATGCAAATTATGAATGTTAAAATATGGATATTATTTACAATGCATGAGTGCTAATAATGAAATTTAAATGATTAAATGTAATTAGTCTCTTGGGAATAAAGATCTATTTTCAGCTTTAGAGTGATGAATCACATATTCATCACTTGTTAGGTTAGGCTTCAATGTTGTTTATGAGGCTTCGATGTTGTAGAGTTCGAGGAAGAGCAATGACCATTCCCAACCACAGTAGATGCTTCATCTGGTTTCTAAAGCACGATCACATGATATTATGCTACAAGTCAACACATCATTGCCACATTGACTTGCACTACCCCACTCCAGATCCGCACCACCGTTGCTCATATCCTTGTGCTGCATTTGCAGATTGTTCCTACATTGATCTTAGCAATTATATCTTTGGCAACATTACTTCAAGCAATCTTAACCAATATTCCATCTCTATAACTTCTAGGGATTGAGAACCCATCCTTTGGCAATGTCCGTGCCGTAAAGAAATCTTGTTGCCACATAAATAGATAACGAACTCTGAAAAATATAAAGAATAATAAAAATCAAAGTTAAAGATCACATCTAGAATCGAGTTTCTTTGATAACATCCGGGAGAAAAAATATAAAATAGATTGTGGAATTGAGAAAGAACAAGAATGAAAACATGAATTTATAAAGAACCCCACTCCTGAATGAGAGGGATGATACCACAAGAGAGCCTCAAAAGGATATGCATTATGTTAGAATATCTCGATGAGTACATGAGGTATGGTGCTCACCCCACCAACTCAACGAAGTCTCACAACTTATCAATACAGAACTAAAAAACTCTCCACATAGAAGTCCAATTACAAATATCTCAACACTACATGATTTTTTGAATAACTCGTATAATAACAAACACCAAACTATATGTAGCAAAATATATATTAATTTTAACTTAAACTGATGGTCCTTTCTTTTCTTCTTGCACTGGAGATTGTTTCCTCTTCTTAGAGAAGAGGTGTTGCCTAAAGGATGAGCCCAGTGAACTCCTTAACACGAATAAAGCATGATTTTTCTACTTCTTTTTATACCTTATTTTCATAATCAATTTTTTCCACTTGTATTTGCACAATAAAGATTATAAAATTTAAGTCCAAGAGAAACATGTTTAGCTATTTTGCGAGTTCTCTTTGAAAAATCATAAAACTTGTTGTCAATTGACATTCTTGAAAATAATCAAACTTTTCAAAAATATCAACCTTTTACTTTATAGCACAATTTTCAAATCTTTTATTATAAGTATATAGCATGCTCCATTTTTAACGTGTTTCTTTCTTTATTTCAACTCTTTTTCTTCACCTTTTATGCTCTTTCCCTCACTTCCATTTATTTTCTTACATTTGTATGTTTCATCTTTTATTTCTTTCTTCATTTATCACCTTTCTCTCTTTGTTTTTACTTTGTTGTTTTCTTTTTTCACTTGCATCTATCTAACTAAGATGTATTGAAAAGAGGGATAAAATATATACAAAAAGTAGCTTGAAATGACATTAGGTAAGGTATTTGTTGATATGCCTTGATACGCAACCATCTGACCCAGGTTGAAGAGCCGTAGTATGAATCCCCTCTTGTCGTATCATAGCTCAACCATGCCTTGACAAATTTTTTTCTATTTGTATTCGAGTACTTGGATCTGTTTGTTTTAAGAATCCATCTGTACGTGAATAGAATATAAACTCCTTAGGGTTAGGACTCTCTGTATCCTATGTATTTTCTTCTTCTCCACATAGTGAAAACTGATCATCGTCACCCAACGACATAGCCCAATTATGGGTGAACCTTGAAAATTTGTGAGTTCTTGCTTGCATGATTGATCTTATTTTTGTGTGTGTCCACGGTTTGCAGCGTATTTTCTTCATATTTCATTTAAATACTCATGAATACTATAAGAAGTTTTGTCAATCTCTCCCAACAAGCATTACCTATTTTTATTTCAAAGGTACAAGAAACAAAAAGGCAAGACTCCCAAATATAAATAGAGAATCACAAATAGAAAATCTCACTTTATTGATTCATGATATTCGTTTATTCATATGGTTAACAACTATGTTAATCTAGATTTGGCATAATAAGCATTTTGATTGCAGAAAATTCATTGTTTAATGCAAAATGAAACTATCTAAACTTAAACAAGTCAACATTTTCTTTGTATGCTACATGATTACAAACAAAGCCATCAACAATGCAAATAAAAAATAAAATTTGAAGTTCATTGCCTATATTGATATGCATGATGTACAAAGTTGATTTATTCGGTTCTAAATAAAGCGACTGCTCTATCTGTGAAAATTTCTATAAATTACAAAGTACAACAACAATGTACCACTAATATCTATTTCTACAAGGTAATTGGAGATGACTTCTCCAAGAAGAAATTGAAATGCTAGTTTTTTGAGATACCTTTCATCCTTATCAAAGAGAAACATACGGAAAAAGGTTTATTATATTCTCAAGACCTATTCTCTTAGACATTCATCGAAATCTAAAGACTAATCAATGATATTATCTTCTTCTCCTTGCTGGACAAATAAATTCAGAGAGGAAAACTCATTGACGACCTCAACTTCTTCGTACTAAACAAATAGAACAACATGAAAGTTGATAGTATAATACCAAACATAAGGTATAGGAATAAGAAAAGTATTTTGCATGCATTGTAGTTAATGAGTTGCCCTTTTCAGGGGATACTTTGTCTTCTCTTTCTATGGTTTACACCCTGCCTAGATACTCCCCAGATGAGCACAATAAGCAAGTATTGTGAGTCATCTTTCAATACTAAATATTGTTAATTTCCATTGTACTTTTATTTTCACATTAGTTTCCAATAAGTACCTCAAAATCTTGAACATTTCGTAAGAAAAAAACTATAAAACTCCTGATAAGCGGCATCCCGAAGGGAAATCTCTATTTTTAAATATTCTGGATTATGATTATAGACATATCTACTACACAAGACAATGAATTGCCACAAAAGAACATGGCTAGTGTTTAATTGCAATAAATAATAAAAATGATTATGGAGTAGTACATGGATCACAACAACTTGATGGCTTAATTGGCATTAATGTAGAAATCGATAATGTGAAAGCATATTAGAGATAAGGAAATATATAACATGGAATAATACTAGGATTTTACATGGAACTCTACTTTGTGAGGAGTGGAACGAAACCACAAGAGAAGACCTTTCAAGGCTCGAGTATTCTTTAGTTCTCTCTCATCTATTACAAGTGATGTATGTCTTATCATATAAACCCACACTAAGACCAAGTTACATACAAAATAGATGTGAGACTAAACCTATGGTTATGGTAATTGGACCTTAGAGGGATGCAATTGGGATTTTATACATGTAACACATACTTTGATACTCCCCCTCAAGCTAGTGCATGCAATGCTCAGCTTCGACAAATAGAAAGAAATCACTCTCTCACATAATACATGACACTACGAACCATATCAATTGAACACAAACTCTGCTGCATTGATGCTGAGGATATTACTTCTCATGTTATGCTGGTGAGGAGGAATTGAAGGGTTGGAGTGTGGATTGAACTGGGTCTCCTCGTCGAAGAATATGTGCTATGTACTGTGTTTGTCAGAGTCACTGAAACTAAAATGAGTCTCCTTATCAGAGTACTCTGTCCCTTCACATGTAGAAGATTATGCACTGCTCCCTCTATGAATGACCAAACAATTACTTATCACTAATTATCCACACGTAGATCTCTAGAGATGGATCACTCTCATAGAGACCTCGAAATGGATGCTATCTCATGGGAACCTCGGAAGAATATCATACCAGAATTCACAAATACTTGAGAATGGAGTCTGAAAGACCCTCTCTAGAGAACTCGAACAAATTGGGTCACTCGAACATGGAGTGTCTCGAGCTTGGACTTTGTAACAATCTGAACCATAGAGTCAGAATCTGAACCATAGAACTCTACATAATACTCCCTCGTTCTCCCATGCTGGTCGGAATAGATGACATCCACAAAGTTGGGCGAAGATATGAAGATGGGGAGAAACAAAAATCTCATAAGTCGATCTATCCTTTATTTCTCGACTTTTTCTATTTCTTTTTTTTTCAATCATTGTTTTCCCAGCGTACAGCCTTCTTTTTTTGTATGATAGCTCCTTTTTTCAAAACTCATGGCCAAACTTGGGCCCAAATATGCATTTTTCTTCAGCACCCATTTTCTAAAAAATTAGACGAACCTAACTTGGTCCGAAAATATACACTTGCATCCTCTATTTTTTACTTCCAATAGTAACCCACTTCCCCACCTTTTTTAATAAGATCATAACTAGGATGGGCCTAAAATAAATAGAATATATCAGCAATTTAGGGTTCCACAATGGAACACTTTCTCTCACGCTGTCTCCAAGGATTTCAATAAGAACCTTTCTTCTTCCTTGGAGTTTGATGCATGGGAATCTCATAATCTGTTAAGGATTCCAAGAGGAACCCATCGAGACCACTATCCTAATCGGAGATCAGTGTTGCAAATGCCAGTAATTTGTAGGTGGCGACAAGGTTTGTGAGCAGTTACAGGTTGTGCTGCCTGAGAGAGGAAATTGTCTTTGGTTGTTGGTACGACATGGAGTTTTTGATGTGGGAATCAAGATGTTGAGTAGTTACTTGACATAGAGATAGTGTGAGTTACAGTTGGGTTCTTCATCATGTTGGAGGAGGCACCATCTTCATCACTGATTTGGGTGATTTGGAGAGGGTGGCAGCTCCCTGGATGACTTGAAGTGAGGGATGACGAGTCGCAAAATACGATGATTTAATTTGGGCACGTTGTAGTACGTACTTAGCGAACCAATCAGAACAGAGAGAAGATCTCTGTGAAGAGGGCTCGGCTTTAATTTATATCATGGGAAAGTCCGGGGTCGAACACAGGGAGGCAAAGGAACAACTTCAGGTTAATTTGAAAATATAGGTCTAGGTTTCCACATGGTATTTTTTATTTTTTTTAATGCAGAAACAAATGCAAATGCAAATGAATTAAGTTACTAAGAAATCACACAACTTAGCCAAATTAATTTTAATATAAAATAAGTCAAATTTAGTCAAATTATATTTTTCCTAGAATCCTACCCCAGTGATGAATGCAAAACACATTTTTGTTGGAATTTTAGAGGTTAAATGCAACAATTGAAAATGCACACTTTTTATGGGTTTTTTTCGCAATTTGTCACACAAACTGTAAGCAAAAATCATGAAAAATGTACTAGAATGAAAACTTGATGCAATACTACAGTAATATTTTTGAAATTTTTTGACAAAATATAAATTTTTTATGAATTTTTTAATAGAAACAGAGTGACAGTGAGTAATTAATTCCTAATAAATCTACGTTATCAAATTAGGCATAGAGCGAATTATCTCATATAGGTATTTTCATATGGAATCCAGGAGACTTAGAATTTTGTGAAAAGTATGTATGTGGATTTAATTAAAAATAAAATACCAAAATCACTCTACAATTTATTTCAGGCACATGACAACTCTATTTTAGATGAAATTTGGGTAGTAATTCAACATATTTCAAGGCATCATGTCTAAATTTTGTGCAAGTTTTGGAGAAACAATGAGTGAGATATGAAATTATGAGTACAGATTGGGTAAAATATGAAATATTTCAGTTAAACAATTTTAATTAATTACCCACAATTCACAAACATACAAGTAAATATTTAGATGGTAGATAATTTCTTTCTCAACACGATGAGATTTTTCATTGAATAGAATAATGCAAAACATATGTCCAAATTACCGCACAAACACAGGATTATCCATGTAAATTACAAAAGCTAAGCATAGGGACCTTATTGTAATTACATAAACTTAATATAAAAACAATGCAATTTTTCCAAATAAAAAATAGCAAAGACCTTCTTCTTTCTTCGGCTGAACCCAAAAGGGGATGGGGTCGATGGCGGTGGCGCCGCTGTGAGGAGGGCGGCACACCGCACGCATGCGGCGCGCGTCGGACGGGCGGCTAGTGGCGTGGTTCCGCTGCTGGCGGAGGGGATGGCAGCGAGCTGCCGTTGGGAAGAACGAGCGGGCGATTAGATGAGCGGAGCTGTTGTGGGAGGCGGAGGACCGCGTGCGTAGGGCGGCAATGTCGCTGCAGCACGACGGAGCGGAGGAGGGCCTCGGGCAGTGGCTGGCAGCGTGGTTGTTGCTGACGTCAGCGACTGGAAGGGGGGACGGCGGCGGAGCCGCTGCTGCTCCTCCTGTGTTTTTTTTTTAATTTTGTTAATAATGTTGCTGTGTTTTTTTTAAAATTTTTTAAAAACAGGGAATGAAAATAATAAAAAGAAAAGTGAGATGGTGGTAATGTCATGAAATAGGATGAATGGAGGAGTATGGGTGGTCATATGATTTGATAAAAAATGCAAAAATAAAAAAAACGATGAAAGATGAAAATAAAATTACCTACGATGGAGACGGTCACCTATGATGTGCTCACGAGAGCACAGTCTTCTCTCAAATCGCCAACTAGCAATGATAACGCATGGATGTGGTTGTGATGTTGGCCGAAAAGCAAACGGATCTCACCGAATAGAGAATTGTCGTTGCTCGATCGCGGTGGTGTCGCTATCACCGATTCAACTCTGGGAACTGGGCTCTCGTAACATAAAGATGGATCAAGTACAAAATGAGGAGGATGAGATGTATATAAAGAGGAAAAAGTGATAGGTTATGAAAGTGGTGGGAGGTTAACAAAATAATGGGGTTGAATTAGAAGTTAGAAATTTTGGTGGAATGGTGGAGTTGAATGGTGGTTATTGTAGAGAAAGGGAATTAAATAATAAAATAAATTATGATATAAAGTAGGCTACTAAAATACAATAAAAATATAAAAAATGAAAAATAATGGAGAATTTAAAAACGAATACATACAACATGTACATTTTTTTGTTTGCTTTTCTAATATGTATATTTTTGTCTTTTTAATAAGAGATATTTACAACAGAAAAAATACAATAAAATATTAGAATAAAAATACAACACAACAATGATTTTTTTGGATTTTTATTAATTGAGAAATATAAAATAAAAAATAAAAAAAATGAAGAAAGAATGAATATATACATAATATACAATGTACATCTAGGTCCCAAAACCCAACTTTTGCAAATGAGCTCTGACTTTAATGAAACCATTCCGTTGGATAGATAATTTTCTAACTTGAACTTTAAAAGTGAGTTTGGTGAAATTGGAGTTCATACAGAGCATGAATTTTGCTGGAAATTTGGACTTTATGCCTTTTTCTCTTTGGAATTTAGGAGCATTTATTTGAGGTGAAATTTGTTTTGAATTTTTGTATTTTTATATACATTTTTATAAACAAGTTAGAGAAAGAATTAGCCAAAAAGGAGTTGAAATTAAGTTATTTAAAATACATGAAGTTTTGGGATATTTACAGGTGAAAAACTCCTTTATTTTGCGGCTTTTTGTGGGTGATTTATTTTGTACAATCCAATATGGAATAATTAGTGTGTTTTATTTACAAAGAGTCATTCTATTAATTTATTTATTTTATGGACATTTATTTCAGATTTTACTTGGGTATTTTTCTAAGATCAAGATATTGAGATGATGAATCACGGATTCATCAAGGGCACATGTATGGAGAACTAGGGTTTCAAAAGAAACCCAATAACAAATTCTCATACAATAAATATGATGCAAAACATACGATGAAGCATGCACTCCCAACATCTGATGCAACATGAATCTTTAAAGAATAAAATAAAATAAAAATCTAAAGATCGAAGAACAACTCCAAGAATGACTTGTTCTGTATGTGGAAGCTTATCAGAGATAGAGAAATATAGAACATGGAAAAACATCATTATTTTATGTGGAAACCTACTTTGCGAGGAGTGAAATAAAACCACAGGAGAAGGCCTCTCGTGGGATATTCTTCATCTCTCTCTCTCTCATCTGTTAGAGGTGGTGCATGGATTCTCATATAGCCCCACCAATAAAACCAAGTCCTACTCACAGTAGACGTGGGACTAAACCTGTGGATGTGGTAATTGGACTCTAGAGGGATTCAATTACCCAACTATACAGGTGACATATACTCTAACAATGAATAATAGATTACAACAATTTAAATAACAACTTATGTCCAAATATTGTAGGGTTACATTCACAAGGTACTCGTGTATCTGCAATAATTTATTGATTTTTTAATGAAGACTACTAGATTCAATGTAAAATTAGCGTATCATCTTTTGTAAAACATACTCAACATAATTCAATTAATCGACAATGATTTTACAAACTTGTAAAAACTCCTTCATTTCAAAAATCAATTGGCATTGATTTTATAAATAAATGCTAATCTTTTGAGCATGACACTTGACTTTATCTCATATGTGGGTAGTGTTTATAGGTCTCCTTAGTCTCCTTCGTAAACTATAGATGCATGTTATGAATGGTTCTAAGATTCTTAACCATCCTCCTTAGTGCAAGCCCCTCCACGTCCTGCCCCTGATACCACCTCGTGACCTTATCATGAAAACCATCCTCTTGCATCCACAATTGCTCAAACAAATTACAAAAATCAATCACCACCGTCATGGCCACGGCCACATCCATTGGCACTCCTAGAGGCAACCCCTACTGCAGCTTCCAATAACCATTACCGCTGCTAGCAACAGCCACCACCTCGTGCGGCCCTCCAACTGCTACTAGTGGCCTCCATGGTTGTGCGAGAGTCTCTAGGGTCCTCCTCCATGCCTTCAAAGTGGCCTCGATGATTCTTCCATTCCCACTAGGAGAGTCTCTCCGTACATGTTACATCTTCGACTTGGTACCTTCCTATATAGAAGATGTATATAGTCCTCCAACAAATACTATCTCAATCTACTTTTCATTGTGAGGCTTGCCATCTTGGGAAGCATCGCAACTCAAATTTTCATGGTCATTAAAGTTTTAGCAACAATTCTTTATTTAAGTTAGTTCATTTGATATTTGGGTACCCAGTCGTGTACATGACCACCAAGGGGTACACATTCTATCTAGTTGTTGTCAATGATTATTCTAAACTTTCTTGGTGTTTTTCTTATTTATAAAAAGTCTAAGGCCGGATCTATCATACAAAATTTTATTATTGAAAAAAGAATATTTTCTACTAATGTTAAGTATGTCTACTCTTAAAATTCTTTGGAGTTTTCTACCATCCATCTCTCTCAGGTCTTCAGGTCCCTTGGTATCTTGCATCAGACCTCTAATGTGTTTCACTTCTCAGCAGGGTGTTGTTGAGCTTAAACACTGCCATTTTCTTGTTGTTACCATGACTCTTCTTATCTAGAGTTGTGTTACCCACTCTTTCTAGGGTAATGATGCCCTCACATCCTGCTACCTAGTCAACCGTGTGACATCCTTCATGTTAGGAGAAAAGGTTCTTTTTTCAATTGCATTTCCTGATAAACTCCTTTTCTCTCTAACATTGAATGTATTTGGCTTTGTAGCTTTTACTCATCATCTAACTTCTGGTCATGACAAGCTCCCCCAGAGAGCAGTGAAGTGTGTTTTTATGGGTTGCTCCTAGACCTAGAAAGGTTGTTGCTTCTTTGATCCTATAAGACGGAAGTACTATGCTACTGCTGATGTCACTTTCTTTAAGTAGGTCATGTACTTTTATCCTATTGGTGATAGGATCACCCCATTTGAGTCTATTAAGAGGTGTATGTTCCAGCTCCTCCTTTGCCACCATCACCATTTCCACTGATGAGTCTTCCACCACCTCCTCCTTTGGCTCCTATTCATGTGGCTCTTCTACTACCTCATCCCATGGTTTAATCTTTGCCAAGATTTTCACAAGTTGTATATTATACTCCATGATTATTTGTCTTCCCCATCGTACATCACGTTCCAGTAAATTCTGACCACTTGATTTCTACTAATGGCCTTGGTGATTTGTCGGTACAACAGAAGACTTTATAGGCATAGCAAGTTAGGACCTTAGGAGGCTACTTTACAAGGCACATATCGTCTAGAGGATCTTGAATAGCCATTACTCTTCGAAAGTAGAAGCGTACTTGTACTACATCCTCTTACTGCTAATAGCTCTTTAGGGCATATCTTAGCAGATTGCAGGAGGTTTGTGATGGGATTGTTAGTTGTTGAGATCCCACACACATATCAAGAGGCTATGCGAGATAATAATTGGCATCTACTATTTTATATTTTTATTTTTATATTATTATTAATTCATCAATAATTGCATTTTGGCATCTATTTCATACTACTATTTTTATACTTCAGATGAATAAACTTTGTACATGAATATCAAGTAGATAAAATACAAAGAAAAATACAAAATTGAGTTCACATAAAAATAATGCACAGTGTGCCCGGGATACATAAAATAAAAAGTAAAAATAAAAACTTCATAGACATGTATATTCTCCATACTATATCAAAATAGACAAACTCACCTTTAATTGTATATAACTTTTAATAAGCTATTTATGATGGTGGTTTCATTTAATTTGGAGTTAAGATGTAAAAATTTAGGTTTTGGGCCCATATTGTGCAATATACATGTATATTTTATTCAATATATTTATTCTTTGTATTTTAAAATTCTTTTTTATTTTATAAAATTGTGAATTTTTTTCAAACAGGTGTATATATTTATAATAAAATAAAACCATTAAATAATATCAAAATAAATAAATACATTTAAATACATTAGTAAAATATAGTTGTACATACATATAATATATATACATAATTAATTGTACATATAAATTGAGGAAAATAGAATAAAAACACCTGAATGTATATTTAAATAAATTGAAATATATAAAATACATCTACAAAATAATAAAATATACAATGCAAAATAAAAATAAAAATAGAAAAATACAATTATATATACATATATTCTTACTTGTAAATATCAACTCATAATAAAAAGTCTTATAAAAATAAATAAAAATATCTATAAAATAGTAAATTAAATTACGAAAGTTTTCTATGTTTTAATAAAAATTTAATTAAATCATTTGTTTTTTATTATTGATTCTACAAGGTATTTCTACCTTGGATTTTTCTGGTTGGTCTACGTGGACTATCCCGAGCCTTCCCGCCATTGACCTCAGGTCAAAAGTCCCCTTTCTCTCTTCCTCAATTACTAGACTGCCAGACCCTAATCTTCACCCATTTATCCGCTTAATCTCATGATGCTCTAGCTTGGTGTGGAGCACAATTCATGGAGATTGAACATCCATAATTCACACCATGGACGAAGATCCCATCGGTCGTCCTTGATTCATCCAACATCCTCGATCAAAGTTCCCCATTTCTCAACCTTTATATTTGCACCTCCAGCTTTGCCTCCAATTTCGATCACTCTTTATGGTACCTTAGCCCCTCAGTTCCACTGCATTTCCCCTCCCTAGGTGACAACTTTGGATTGGAAGGATCTACAACGAGGAGGAGTCGAGGAGAAGTTGATCCACATCCATTGTCGAAGCGCTGCCAGTTTGTTTTGACTCAATGGTCCTTTGCTACTTGAGACCCTTATCTTCCGTTACTAGGAATATCTTTGGTTTTAGTTTCATTTCGTGCATTCAATTTCAAGTTTAAATGTTGCCTTAGGTTTAAGTTGAGAAAATCCCCAATTGCTTGGAGCTTAAGCTCCCGGCTAATTCATTGTCTCTCGACGTTACATCATCTCGATTTCCACCCCACTCGACTTCCCTTCATATGTTCCATCGATCACTCCATCTATCCCCCCTAGTTCAAAATCGTGGATCTGGGCGTCGAATCTCCCTCCCTGCCCTTCACTTGAGCACCATCCTTACCTCATCCCCGACTTGTTTTTTCTTAACCATTTGGCGAGGGCATAGATCTCGTGCCAAGGAGATTTTTGGTGCAAGTCTCGGCCCTTGGCAACCTATCTGAACCTCACAAGAACCTGGAGTATCTCCAAGTCATTAGGGGTTGTCTAAGCTTGACGTTTGTTCTCATCATCGCGAAAGACCACATTTGCATGTAGAGGAAACCCAACAAAATGTTGGGCCTATCCACCATCGGATTAAGGAGGAATGAAAAATCGAGGACCGTCGGTTAGAAGTTCATAGGTTGTTCTCGCTACCTCCCTCTGAATCGTCCGATCAAGAACATGGCCTAGATCTAATCTAGGTCGTTGACTCTCTTTGAAGGGGTACACAAGGGCAGGCATTTGATCATCTATGTGAAGCATCTACAACGATCGGATGAAAGGATGTTAAGTGGTAAAATTTGTAATGACCCCCTCCGTATTTTTGTTATTTGTAAAATGACGTATAATTAATAAATCAAGTACATAACTTTTGGGACTATTTGCATGTATGCCCTTGGACCTTTTTGATATTGCACTCAAGTCCAGTGCTAGGTCACCTCACATGTACCCACACATGAGGAGACATTTGCAGCATACCCTTGTGGGTTTTGTATTTTCCTATTTAATCTAAAAAATCAAATTACAATTCAAAAGTTTGGGTTATTTTGCATGTGAATCCTCGGAACATATTTTATTTACAATGTCTCAATTTATTTTTATTTGTGCATTTATTTTTATTAAAAATAGTTCATGTGCTTTAAAAAACATCAAAAATAGGTGTAGATGTTTGATTAGATGCTTGATTATCCTATCTATTTTATTTGCCATTTTCTTGTATTTACTAATTATTAAAAATCACTTGGAGCTAGTTTGTTCCATGTTTGACTTGAAAATTACTAAAAAATTATGAAACCTTTCTCAAAAATTCAAAAAAATTACGTACTCTCTATTGTTGTATTTTATCACTCCATACCAAAAAATCACAAAAAAAATAACAAAAGAAACATAAAAATTAATAAACCCTTGCTAACCCTAAAAAACCAAAAAAAGTCCCCTAAAATCCCCCAAAATTACTTTTCTATTTTTTATTTTTATTTATACATATTACTACATATTAAATTGGTTTTGAGAAATCTTGGAACCATTTACTATTTTTCATTCTCAAATCAATTCAGTTTAACTAAAAAGTTACTGTTTTGTTTCTATTTTTATTTTAAAATACCTAAAAAGTTCAAAAATCCCAGAATATTAACAAAAATAGAAGAATTTTTAAAACCCCAAAAAATATTTTATTTTGATCTTTTTGACTATTTAGACCTATATTTGTAAATAGTAGACCCCATATAGCCTATATACCTACATTGTATTATATATAGTATATTATTATAAATACCCTATGTGTATTTTAAATCCTTTAAAAAATAAAAAGAACTATTTGTTGGAGTTTTATTTATTTTTGTATATTTATTATATATATTCTATTTATAATATTTATAGTATATATATTACATGATATTCCTTTATATATACCCTCTTATATACCTATTTATATTTTATTATATATTATTAAATTAAAAAGAAATTAAAATCAGAAAATTAATATATATATATATATATACACTAATTAAAAAAGGAGAATTAAATTAAAGACCCACCACACAATGATTGATATTATGCATACTTATACATACAAACCTGTACTATTTATTTATAAATAATATATAGTGCTACCACGTGCGTTCCCTGTGATCGACACCCTACACTTACTTGTCACTATACACATACATTTGTAGGGTTTATAATAAATTTTGATCCACATTTTGCATGCTTTGCTTGTTGATTATTTTTCTTGTGGATTGATTGTTTAGATTGGCCATTGAACTTGGTAACAATCACTTTAACGATTAAGGTCCGCCTTATGTGACCTCACAACTGCTCCACTCCGCACCTTGGCCTCTTTTAAATGGTGTCGTTGCCAGGGAGCAATGGAGTGTAGCACATTTTGCTGTATATAGTTTCTCATTATTTCACTTTTATTTCTACCTTTTATTTTTTATAATTGCTTTATCTATTTCTAATCACTTGTCTTTGTTGACCTTTTTTGTGAGGGACTGCATGACGACAATCGCTTCATAGGAGGTAGATGCACCTGAGAAGGGAGGAGGTGGGATCTTCTACTTGTGAGCCGACCAGGAGAGAGCAGAAGAGGGAGGCTGAGAGAGGAGGAGAAGAAGCATATCCTTTATCTTCTTATTTTTATTTTGTGAGGAGAGTGTTTCATTTAATTTTTGTAGAATTAATTGTAGGTTTCATTTAATTTGAAGTTAATATGCAAAAGTTGGATTTTAGCCTCTCATTGTGCAATATACATGTATATAATATTTATTTTATTTATTATGTATATTTCTTATATTTTTATATATTTGTAATTATTATTCAAAATACATATACATAATGAAAATAAAAAAACCATAAAAATGCATAAAAATAAAGAAAGATATAGAGTATATATAGATATAATAAACCTATATTATACCTACATAATATACATCTCTAATTATTTAAGTATGTAAATAAACTCATAACAATTAAATAAAATGAATAAATGTATTTAAATAATATATAAATATAATAATTATATATATAAAATAATAAAATATATAATGCAATAAAAATAAAATAAAATAATATATGGGTAAATATACCCATAACTATACATGTAAAAATTAACATCTAATAAATTAACTTGTAAAAATAAATTAAAATCAGAATAAAATACTACATAAAATAATAAATTTTTTCATGTTTTAATAAAAAATTAATAAAATCATTTTATTTTCAATCTATTTATTAAGGGATTTATACCTTGTTTTGGCATTTTGTGACTGAGATGGACCAATTAGGTCTCAGTAATAGTTGACCTTTGGTCAGCTGTCCTTGCCTAGCCTGGGTATCTGGCATGGGTATATTTGCCTAACCCTTCAGATAAACCAATTTCACCGATTTTTCCATCATGATGCACTGCCCGAGAAGCCTTGACTCTTTCATGAAACTTCACCATTGAATATCCCTCCATCATGCCAAAGACCCCCATCTTCGTACGTGCATTGGTCCTCGCACTACACCTCAATCAACCTTTGCATGTACATATAATCGCCTCCACCCCCATTTTTCTTTTTAATCCTTCTTGGCTTCCCTAAACCCTCAGATTCCATCCCAAATGAGTTGAGCTTGTAGACAGCGAGCTCCTTCTGGATTTTAAGTGCACGAAGGGGTAGTTTTTGAAGACATCCAATTCTCACTGGAGCTCCTCCGGCAAGGTTCCTACTCCCTGTTCTCAGGTATGAGCTATGATTCCCTTGCTTTCTTAGGTAGATGTTAGTTGTAGTTTTTTATTCCAACTTTTATTTTATGTTTTAATAGTCGAGCTTAGCATAGAAATTAGATTGTTATTCATCAAAGCTCTAGAGATCCGGCCATCGTTCTCCACTGTCCAACCTTGTTCCAACCCTCATTCCACCTTCATTTTCCCCCTTCATCTTCTCCATCTTCCTGACCATCCAAGCCACTGTTATCTCTTCCAGATCAGTGAATCTGAGTTTCCTCCACCACCCTTCACCGAATCACTCCATTCCACCTCTCAAGACCTCCATCCTTTTCCAATAATAAAAGGAGCCTTTGCCTTTGCGCCGCCATTCTTTCTATGCCATTTGCGGGCCCTGAAGGATCCATCAGTGGGTCAAACACACCAAGAATATGGTATCCAAGTCTTCAAACTTCTCCGACCTACCAGGACCCCACCAATGGATACTCTACATTTGTGATGCACCAATAGCTGCGAACGACTTCAAGAAACCTCCCAATAACCTGAGAAGCAAAGGAGACCGCCGGAGTTACGAGAGAGAGGTTGTCCAAAAGGTTAAGTGAACACATCTCGATCGACTATCGCGCATACGTTTTGTGGTAATTGCATAATAGGCCTTGTCTTTTTTTTGTTTTTAGTCCTGTAAATACTTAAAGACACTTTATATTTTGTGTGAAAAGTGCAATTAGGCCCCCACATTTATTGATGTCACATCTAGGTCCAAGCTATCTCATCTTACGTGGTCCTCCATGTGATTTGGACATTTTGCAGGCATATCCTTTCGAGTTTCGTTATTTTTTTAATTTATAAATTTTAGAAATAAGTTCAAAACTTTGGGGTATTTTTCATATGAACCTCCAGCTTTATTTTAAATTCCAAACATACCCCTACTAGTATTGTAAATTAATTTGTCTTTTATTTCTATTTAAATAGATTCTATGCTTGAAACATTGCGGGAAGTTATAGTAACTATCTGTTATTGTACTTATTCATGCCATGAATTTTTTTAGAAATTAATTGAATTTATTATTTATTAAAAACCATTTAAGATATCTTTATTTCATGTATAGATGTAAAAATACGAAAAGAGAAAAAATATTTAAAAATTCAAAAAAATAGATATTATATATTATTATATAATATTGCTACAAACAAAAAAATCACAAAAAATATAAAGAAAACCCTAAAAATTGAAAAACCCCTCTAACATTAAAATAATAAAAAAATCTAGAAAATTCCAAAAAAAGATTCATGATCTATATTTTTATATATACATATTACTACATATTAAAAATAATGTTAAGAACTTTTGGACTACTTATCTATTTTTAAGTCTTTAAAACATTCGACATATTAAACTAAGTCATTGTTTGACATTTTTAATTAATTAAAAAACATAAAAGTAAGAAACAGTTGCTGAAAAAATGGTCATGAAGGACCCATATGAGGGTCAAACGTACCAAGAACAAAGTCTCTAGGTCTTCGAGCTTCACTAACCTACCATGACCCCCACTAATAGATCCTTGATATGTGTGACACCACTAGTAGCTGCAGACAACTTCTAATAACCTCCCGACCACCAATGTATTGAAGGAGACCGTCAGAGTTGTGAGAGAGGGGCGATCAAAGAAGCCCAACCCCGCTCTTCTTCCTTGTTCATCTAGGCCTCTTCATCATCATCCGATCATAAGCTGCTCTCCAGAGAAAACAACCAATGTTGGATCAAAGGCCCCCTCCATAGTCAGATTTGGGCCTTGATTTAATTACGAGCATTAATGGGTGAAGTGGTATGGTGGCTTCTGGGTCGTCTTAGTGGTTAAGTGAACATATCTCGATCATCTGTCGCGCACACATTTTGGGGTAATTGCCTAATACACCATGCCTTTTGTTTATTTGTTTTTAGTCTTGTAATCACTTTAAGTTATGTATATTTTTTGTGTGAAAATTGCAATTGGGACCCACATATATTGCATATCACATCCAGATACAAGCCAACGCAACTCATGTGGTCTTCTACATGGGTTATATATTTTGCAGGAACACCCTTATGATTTTTGTTATTTCATTTTAATTTATAAATTTTGTAGGTAAATTCAAAACTTTAGAGCATTTCGCATATGAACCTCCAACTTTATTTTAAATTACAAATATACCCATGCTAGTATTTTAAATAAAATTTTGTCTTTTATTTTTGCTTAAATAGCTCCTAAGCTTGAAAAACTTTAAGGAAATTATAATAATTATCTGATATCATTCTTATTCACAGCATGGATTTTATTTAGAATTTAATTGTGTTTTCCATTTATTAAAAATCATTTAAGATCTATTTATTCCATAGATAGATATAAAAATACAAAAAAAAACTTATTTAAAAATTCCAAGGAATTAAGTATTATGTATTACTATATAATATGACTATAGACCAAAAATTCACAAAAAATATAAAAGAAAACCTTAAAAATTGAAAAACCCCTTTAACCCAATAAAAGTTAGAAAAAAAATCTTAAAATTCAAAAAATATAGTTTTCTATTATATGTTTATATATTACTACATACTAGAAATAGTTTTAAGGAATTTTAGACTATTTATCCATTTTTAAGACCTTAAAATGTTTTACCTATTAAACTAAGTTGATGTTTTGACATTTTTTATCAATTAAAAAGACATATAAATTAGCAAAAATCACCAAAAAATCACTAATTGGAAAAAATTAAAAAGACAAAAAAATCTTATTTTATAAATTTTGAACATTTACAACTATATTTATAAATGAAAATGCCTATATAGTATATATGCATATATACTTATTTATATTACAATTAATATTATCAACACCTAGAATACATTTTAAAACCTTAAAAAAAGAATATAATTACTTATATTTCCTAAATTTTCATATTTATTATATATCATTTATACTATTTATATTATACATATTATCATATATAGATATATATACACACTTTATATCTTTAAAAAAAGAAATTAAAAATAAAAATATGAAAAAAATAAAAAAAACATAAAAAAATATAAAAAATACGTAAAAATTACATATAAATTAAAAACCACAAAAGTAAAAAAACAAAAAAAATCATAAAAATATTTATTATTTATTTTTATAGACAATAAATACTCATATCCACATATTTTATCTCAATGGTTTGACACTCTACACTTATTCACTATACACAAATTTTATATAGTTAAAATAAAAATAAATTTTGACTCAAACATTTTCCTAGATTTGTCTTAGATTGTGGGTTGATTGTTGACTTAGTTGGTTGTTTGCGATCCGAGTATCGTGAGAGTGGGCAATACATCGATTGTGGAATCCAACTTGTCGGACACCGCTGGCGCTCAAAGATCTAATGTTAGGATCCTTCGAACCATTGATTAATCAGGTGACTACAATGATCAACCTTTAGTTCTTCTCCGATTCTTCTAAAAACTTCTTCCTACATATTCTTTGTGAACTAGCACGTACATGAACTTGAAAGGAGATACCTGACTCCTCGAGGACGAGTTACTAGAGGAGAGGTCTGTGTTGTATTCTGGCATTTTGAATGGGGAGAGATAACACCCTTCACACACATGAGATAGTAGTTCAATGTTCATGAGGTATACTTTGGGAGGAGGATTGATCTAAGATGACTTCTGAGTCGAACATGCACATTGATGCATATAACTTCGAGGCTGTTGATTTTAAAACCCTTATTCTCACATGATTTCTGCCAAACTATTAATCCAAATGTCAGGTTGAGCTCTGTTTTCATCTCTTTCTCATGATCTTTGTATGGAATCTAATCTCATTTCACCTCTTCATTTCTTTAGTTGCTTGGGAACGAGCAAGGTTTAACTATAAGAGGTTGATGAGTATGTCATTCATCACTCTAATTTGATGAAAATAGAGTTTTGTCCCAAGAAATTTGGTTCATACACATGTTAATATCTAAAAATTAACTTTCACGCACTTTTATATAATTTACATAAATTATCATTACATTCTGAATTTATAATATCTGTACAATTTGAATAATTCAAAGTTGACCTAAAATAATGAATAATTCAATATTGATTCTCACATATTCTGAAATTGAATATATAAAAAATGAATATTACTCGTTACTTGACTCCTTAAATTCAAAATCAATATCATATCCGTTGTTATATTTTTGTAATGAACCATATAACGATTATTCATTGATTTTTTCATCCAATAGCTGTTAAATTTAGCAACTATTAATACATTTTTTACAAATATATACTAGAAAAATCATTGTTACATGAACATTTAACAATGAATGTAACATTCCTTGCTAACATCAAGGATGAAGAGAATGCACAACAAATATTATTCATTGTTATATATTAACATTAGAAGAGGCATTGTATATTCAAATTATTTGTTTCTTAAGGTCAATTTTGTTGAAATGATAGTAGCTACGATGCATGATACACAATACATGTGCCCACGAACTTTCGTAAATTTCAGTTAGACTATATGATTGTGTTCAGATGTTGTCGCATAAGATGATATCACAGAGGCAAGGACATGAATAAAGGATCTAAGTGTTGTATGGGTGTCTCCACAATGACTAAGGCTAACCTATTCCTCGTGGTCATCATCCCTTTATCTACTGTGACTCATCCGACATTTACAAGGCTTGTCCTTGTGCTGTGGTTTTCCCCTCTGCATTTTTCAACATAAAGTCAAAATGTTTACATAGTATTAATCTAATATCTGTAAACCATAAAAAATGCATGGTGAATATATGGTTACTCAATACAGACGTGTCATTAGCAGAATCAGAAAAATCATATTCCCAGTGGAGGAATATTTATAGAATAGCAACACTTCTTTTTGAGTCCTCTTCATTACATTAAAATCAAAATCTAAAAAATCAGAAAATTAATAAAAGTGAAAAATTCTAACTTGAGTTTACTGACCCAATCCACATGTATGTAATCTAGATCCCTAATTTTTCTATCATTTTAGTAACTCATAAAAATAATAAAAAAAGGCATTTGAGTCAATTGCATCATTTTACATCATGTTTGATTTTTACATGCATGATTCATATATAAAAAATCAAATAAAAAATACAAAGCTAAATAAACTATTATTATTTTATGCATAAAATATCACCAAAAAATTAAATATTTAATTTCATAATCCATGGGCATATGAGTTCTTTATGAACATTATAAATTACATTTAGGTGAACAATTTTCATTTTATGCTCATTTGAATCCATTCATTTTTTCGTTCTTATTTTTCTATTTATTTTCTCACGGCCAAAGTCTTGGTCAATGCATGCCATATGTCACGCTCATATTGGGCCATTTCAACACCTAGTCAACTCCCGATCAACCTGCTCGTGGTCGAGTTAACCTTCCTTGTCCACTAGCACCACCCAATCAAGGTCGTTGGATCAACTTTGATCCAACATCCACACTTATTCTCGCCTAAGCCTCTTACCTACATACTTGCACCGCATGAGCCTTCCCTCTACACGATAGATCCAATGGTGATTGTACTACATCTCCTTCCTCTCTCCCACCGTTGCTCCACGCAATACTCATCATCCTTAGATCCTCTCTGCTCCACCCAACTCACCTCTGATCACCTCTACTCCACCCCCATCTCCGACCACCATACCCTAGAGCTAATCACGATCTCAAACACTAATTGCATATCTATCTGATCTTATATAACTAACATAATCTATAAGCTCATCACCTGAATCCCAAAATGATACACCTTTATCTCCATCGTCGTTAGACTACTAACCATCGCCTAACATCTCTGGTGATAACCCATCCTTCCATGCCTCTAACCAAACAATCCCCTATACAACTCCTCTCTCAATAAAATTCCATCACTAAACTTTAATAGAGGTTTCATCCACCATTATCTGCAGAGAGAGAGAGAGAGAGAGATTTGGCTGGTGACAACAACTCAGATCCTTCGAGGCGAAGATCTTAGGCATGATCCAGAGGACCTACAACTCCTCTGTTGCTGCTCCAATGTGAGACGATTAGCCGAACCTCGTGTCCTTCGTTGGCCATTGAGGCAAGAATCGAAGAGATCCTCTTTACTCATCAACTACTAGGTGAACCTCTTTAACACTTTCTTCCAATCCATCTTCTTCATTTTCTCTTTGTTTCATACTCCATTCCCAGATCGACTCAAACACCATACCACTGCCTCCCTCTCCTCTTCCCCTTCTATGTCATCATAACCACTCACCATCCTATTCCCTTTCTCCACCATGCATAAGAGCCTCCCCACCCAACAGTGTCAAATAGCAAGACCATCGGACCGAGAAGAACCTCAAGGAGGAGGACATCATCAAAGTCATGCTCGAAGAAGAAATCTCGCAGTTCAAGAGACATAGTTATCATTCAATCAATAATGGATTCCATCATGACCATTCATTTTTGCCCAAACTTCAGCTGTTGGATCAAGCCTTCATTTGATTCACAATATCATGCTTGTCGTACGAGACTCACGCTTTAGGGAATCCTAAGTGAGGAGAATGAGCCATGTGGAGGCTCGCTTCCAGACTTCCGCATGAAGTAAAAGCACCTCATGTGCCCCCACATGTTTCTTAGGGTGCAATTGCAGACAAGCCCCTTCTATTCTGGATATGTATGCAAATACGGACCATGTGCGCTATGCCAGTGGTTGTAGGAAGATTTCACTAGTTCCTTTCACCTCTTGGAAACTACTAGAAGATGACACATAAGGATAATTTACATAAAGATATCAATCAATTTTTGTGAAAATGTAACACGATCCTCACAATGGTATATTTAAGACATTTTATTTTCCTTATTTACATATATGCCCCTGGAATGTCAAATTTTTATATCTTGCACATCTTTTAATCGAAATTTTATGTTCTTGGTGTCGTTTTAAAGCTTATCTGACACTCTTTCCCATAGAACATTTAATATTTATTTTGGAGACATTATTTAAATTAAATAAAATTGAGGATGTTTATTTGTCAGTATTGAGCAACATATATTCTTCAATGATTCTATTACTCAATAATGTGTATTATTTGGGGCATTCATTAGGGATTAACTGGACATTAATTGATCACAAATTCATCTAAGGGAATGCTTCATTAACTTGACTTAACCGAAATGGATTGATTTCTTATGTTTGTACATTTATTGCATTTATCCTATATTACATCGTCATTGCATCCTATTATTACATCATTTAAAATCATAAGAAGATTACATTAATTTCTTTATTTCTTTCTCATAACATGGAGTTGAATTAATTCTTTGCATTAAAATTATTTTGAAAATTCACACGTCATATTTATTTTTATTTATACAATTTTCTAATTAGAATCCAATAAAAATATGAAAAATACAAAAAACACTAAAAATCCTTCTCTTGAAAACCAATTTTTTTCAAATTATTTAATAATTTATTATGAACCCTCATATTACCTCCCTGAGTTTGATCTTTAGACTTACCAAGTAAAATAAATACTTGACCGTATTGAGACTTGATTTCCTATATCAATTCTTGGTGCGATCATTTTTGACATATCCCCATTTTCCTCTCTACAAGAGATAAAACCAATGAATTAAAAGGTGATTCTCGGACCTTGTCAGACACCTTCCTTTGGAAGAGGCCAATGCTAGCAAGTCTCAACTGAAATCCTTCACAGGGCATTGAATCATCACAATATATTTGAGAGATTTCAAGTATGATCAAATGAAATCTTCCTACGCAGTCTAAAGTAGTGTTGTATTTCTTGAGAGAAGCAAAAAGATAGTCTTGAGGCCACAAACTCTTTATAGCATTACGTAGAAACAACTCATCATTGGTAGCATGAAAGGTTCATCCAATAGTGAGAGAGCAATTCTTAACCTTGTGAACCCAAGTCTTATAAGAGATGACTTAGTTTGCATGCATGTTGGTGAATTTTGTTATATGGATAGATACTCATGCTATAATCAAGTAGCCATTGAACTCTTAGTCTGCGAGAAAATTACATTCACGTGTCCTTACAACACCTATAATTCTAAAAGGATGCCATTTAGATTATGCAATGCACTCGCAACATTTTAGAGATGATGCTAGCGACTTTTACTGAATAGTAGGGGACTTTTTGTAGATCTTTATGGATGACTGTTGTATCATTGGGGATTCATTTGATTCATGCCCTGAGTGTTTAGATCATGTCCTCAAGAGATGCATAGAAGTAAAAGCGGCGATATCATGAGAGAAAAATCACTTCATGTTCACTATTGGTATTGGCTTGGGACACATTCTGTCCAAGAGTGGGATGGAAGTAGACAAAGACAAGCCAATCTTATTTCAAAACTTCCACCTCCCACCTCAGTCAAGCAATGCCTCACCAAAGATTTTTCGAAAGTTGGTATGCCACTTATTGAAAGTCTGGCTAAAAAACATGGCTTCGAGCTTGATGATTATTTTCTTAACGACTTCACCTCACTTAAGGAGATAGTAACCCACACGCTGGTTTTATAACCTCTAGATTGGACCCTAGACTTAGAGATTATGTGTGATGCATCTAAATAGGATAGAAAATAAAGTAATAACATGTTGTGATCTATTATGCTTTATGGATTTGAATGTTGGCCTGTGAACCATAGACATGTACAGAGAATGAATGTAGCAGAAATGAAAATGCTAAGGTGGATGTGTGGACACACACGTAAAGATCGGATTCGGAATGATGCAATCAGAAAGAAAGTTGGTGTAGCTCCGATCGAGGATAAGATGCGAGAAAACCACTTAAGATGGTTTGGACATTTGCAACGAAGATCAGCTGATGCACCAGTTAGGAGATGTGAGTGTTGGGATGTTGAGCCAGCTAAGAGAGGGCGAGGACGACCCAAGAAGTGATGGAAAGAGATAAAACGAAGGGATCTTAGTTTTGTGGATATAATCCATGGATTTGCCTAAGATAGATCTGAATGGAGGCGAAGAATCCATGTAGCTGACCCTACTTAATTGTGGGAAAAGGCTTTATTGTTGTTGTTGTTGTTGTAATTTCTTTTTAAAGACAAGTTAAATATCTATAATGTTTATCTAATTTTTTGGGATTTAAATAAATAAAAAATAAGGAAAATACTAGTAACAAAAATAAAATAATTAGTAATTAGGGTTAACTACAAGGAGAAGGATTATTGCTGAAGATGCGGAATTAATGAAGATTTGTAATGCAGTTCTTATTCTTTGAAGATAGAAAGAGAGAAAAGCGATGATCCATTAGGGATTCATCTCACCCCTACATTTAAACTATTCTCAACCTCAAGCATCAAAGAGGATTAATTCCTGACAGTGCATGTAATTTTTCAAGGCTCAGTTCATCGAAGACCCTCAATTTAAGTGATCCTAAAATTCTGGGCACAATCGTGCTTTAGTCAAAAGGAATCCAACTTCTCTAATTATCAGACCCTATGTTTCTGCATATAATATAAGGATATGACTTTTAGTGTACTTATTCATGAGAGTCGAGTCAAGATGTTACCCAAGGTCCCAGTCCAAGAGACTCTCCTCCAGACCTGATCCTCAACACTAGGGGGATAAATTGGTTCTTGCATTCAATCCACCGTCTCATTAGTTTGTCAGACTTGAACGTGTAGATGGAAGGCCATATGATCGATGGTATAGGATTGTGCATTTTCTTCTCTCCTTACATTGGAACAAGGGTCCTCTCAAGTGCCTTATTACCAACACATGTATATTTTTGTTTGTTGATCAATGTGTCCATCAAGAATGCTCGCAGTCATCTGCACTTATTTCCAAGAAGTACACAGGGGTGTGTCACTTTTGAGTATCTAAGATACCTTGACACCCAGATTCGCATCACTATATGATGCAGAGCCCTTTTTGGGTGCTAGCCCAATTCCTCAGTCCTAATAGCTTTGATCCAAGTGAACACTTTGAAATGTTTGGGAGCGATTCCCTTTAATGGAAGATCTTTTGAATTTGTATTTGTAATGAGAGAGATTTTCCTTGTATGAGAGAACTTCTCTCGAATTTTATTTCATTAATGTTTGGCTAGCTCCACTACATTTACTTAGAGTTGGCGCACAATGATCAACTATTATTTAATTTCATCACACCCTAGCACATAGGTAAATATCAAAAGATAGCATGCGAACTTGTTCACATACTGGCTACGATTTTGCTAACACTCAGGTTTCTTGAAGCCTTCATTGACTTTATCCCATCCTCGAGCATCACTAAATCAGGTCTAGACTCAAATCTCCAGTTAGTTCCTCAAGTGATAAATCGAGTCATCTTATCAATAATGTAGTTGAAGAAGTGATGTGTTGATCATATTCTTTAGAAGGTAGAGATAAAGATTGTAATATAGTGCTCAAATATTTCAAACTAGGAAAGTGTGTATTATTAAGTTTCAAAATCCTAATGACTAAGTCTGATTAACTCATACTCTCAAGATCTCAAAAACCAAGTGTCCTCAACTCCTCAAGCCTTGAGTGATAGTAAATGTGTCAGGAATACACCAACTCCCGAGTTAGTGAATTTTTGTGATTTTTGAGTTTTGCAGTTTTTATGATTTTTTTAATCTCAAAAGAATAGTGACTGGCCCAAACTCATGTGAATAGTTGCATACATTTCCAGCCAGTATGGGTGTAAGTACGAACTGTTAGACGGCTACCTATGTTACTTGAAGACAGAGCCATTCGTATTGTCTTTTAACAACCCACTTTGCTAAGGGAGACCGTAGTTCCCTTACTGAAAAATGGCTACTCATTTCTAAGCTTAGTAGTTAGAATCATTGCTCAAGATAAGATTTTAGTTTTTCAATTTTTTATGAAATATTTGAAAAAAGGTTAATTGAATTTACAAAATAGTTAGTCCCTCAATTCTGAAAAGTTTTTTCAAACCATGTCACAAAATATATATAGATTTTCAAAACAATTTTCAAATGATTTTCAAAATGAGCCCAATTTTTTAAACCAATGTCAAATATTTCTCAAAATAGTATAGTACAGTTAGAAAATTTTTCAAAACATTTTGCAAACTTTTTTACAAAAATCATTTCACAAGATACTCATACCTTAGCTCCGAAAAATTTTCAAGAATTTCAAAATACGAGCTATGTCTAAAGTATATATACAATATATATAATATACCTCCTATACTTAACTTTTGCTATGTCCTCACAACACAAAGTGATATAATGACATGGCTCATGTCAAATACAAGGTGATATGATAGAACTGACTCAAATGGCTCCCTTATACTCAGGTTAAAAATAACCTAATTATAAGAAGACAAGATGAGGTAATAATGGATGAATCAAGTCCCCCCTATACTTAGGCTGAAAATATCCTAAGTATTGGATATGCAATAAGGATGGAGGGACCCGCAACGAGTGTTCAGTGACTATACAAGGTTCCCCATATACTTAGGATTAAGAGTAGCCTAAGTATTTGGATGTGGATTTCAGGATAGAGAACGGAGATCAGTTAGGGTTAGAGGGTAGAGTGGATTTACACATATGAGTGGTGGAGAGAGGGTGGTCATCTAGGGATATGGGTGTGTTGGGTAGAGAAGACAATCAGGCTCTACCAAGCAAGCAATACCCCCTAATTCACCGACAAAAACATGAATACCAACAAATATTGGTCATTTATCTTTCCATTTTTATTGGTGATCATTCAAAATTGAAGTTCATTACACAGGTTTAAAGGCTGGATTTTGGGAACTATCCTAAGGATATGTCCTCACCTCTCATAAATCAAACATCCTACATACAATGGAAGGGGTTGCTCTCCCATAAACCAAGAGTGAATTTTATTCCAGTTCATTTCATCAATTTGCCTTATAGTCCTAATATTAATTTGAGGTTGTCACTGAGTTATTGTGAATTCAAGTCAAACAAGCATCATCTAATCGGCCATTCCCAATATCTTTAATTTCCTATGTGATAAATCGAGGGAAGATTTGAGAAGAGCTAGTGCATTCATGAAAATCATGATGCATGCTTGAGAAAAAGAACTTACAGTGCCTCCATCAATCTTTATGCATTTTCAAGATTGTATTAAAATTTTACGCTATGTGCATGCAAGTCGAAGAAACCGTACCCCAAACATGCTTTTATTGACGGGAAAAAGTTCAATTATTTTGGATGAGTGAAGCGATGCAAGCGTGTCTCGTGAATTAATGTGTGTCTTAACATACGAGGCAAGTATAAATGATAGAAAAATAAAATAGCTTGAAGAGTCATGTGCCTAGTGACGATTCCTTAATTGCGTGTGTTAATTATCGTTCGCTAAAAATGTTATGTAACTTCGTTGTAAGCGATAATTGGAATCGGTCAAGAAATAACCACAATTATTTAGTCGATTTTTTAATAGTGTGGTTTTATGTTTATTTTACTTGGAAAATTCCCAAGGTCGAACACAAGGAGGCAAAGGAACAACATAGAATTATGTCTATCAAAATTCGTGTGTGGTTTTCGAGGCGATCTTTTTTTGTAATTTTAAATGCAATAAGGGATGCGAAATGCAATTTCAGCCTATATTTAGGGATTAAAATGCAATTATTGATCAACCAATGTTCGAAAAATTTAAAACTTAGCCACTATGATAATTATGATGAAATAAATGCACTATAATTTTTTTGGAATTTTTTGATGCAATGGTTTTTTTTATGAATTTTTAAATGCAAACAATGTGAACTTTAATAGTTAATTGTAAATATTAAACCTAATTATTTTCAAGGGATAAAATTATGAAAGATCTATCACTAGGTGATTGATCTCAGAAAATTTCTAAACCTCGAAAATACCAGTTTCAATAACTATTAAAAATCAAACACTGAAATATGCAAAATGATTTTTGCATGTTCAATTCTTTTTGGATACAATGTTAACCACAATTAATTCTACAATTTTTTATTTTTCAGGAATTTTTAAAGCAACGTCTAATCAATGACAAATTTCAGAGCACAAAATGGGCAAAATTGCAATTTTCCACAAAATAATTAATTCTTAATTACCCATAGATCACAAAAATGTCAGACATATGACATAATGTAGAGAATTAAATGTGGATCAAAATGCTATTTTTGGATGAATAAAATAGTGTAATGTAGCTATGCAAAACAAAGGAGAAAGATAGGGGTATAACAACAATTACAATAAATACAGTAAATATAAAAATGCAGTGGGGGGACTTAGGTGCAATTACCTATAAGTATGGGGGATATGTTGCAAAATTATCAGAGGGGCACATGCGTCGTACGTGCCCTCTAGTCGGCAGGGGCTTCAGTGTAAATTAGAGGAGAATTTGGGGCCTTCTTGCAATTGTTCCACGTGGTCACATGGTACGCACGTGTCGTGGCAGGCTCGAAGAGATGGTTAGCTTGGTGCTCCACGTGTCGATATAGCATGCCTCGGCCTTGATCCGAGGCTCAGGTCTGGATCTGATGTTGGCGGGAGACTCTAAACCGTTGATGAAGAACGATCTAACGGTTGGGGCTCGCGGATGCTTCAACGACTCAGATGACTGGTGCGTGATGATCGAACGACTACTATGGGCTGACACACGGCCGACGGACGGCGGTGGAGAGGCGGAGGAGCTTCTAGGCAGTGGTGGCTCCTGTGTGACGAAGTTCTTGGGTGCGGTGAAGATGATGGCCGAGCAGAGAAAAGAAGATCGACGCCTGAGCAAGGTTGTGGCGTAGGTCGTCGACATGCGGAGCCTAGGAGGTTGAAGTCGATGTCAGAGGAAGGTGACTTGGGGCGGAGCATTGTCGGTGAAGTTGAAGAAGACGGCGACGTTGAATGAAGTCGGAGAAGAAAGTAAGGTCATTCGTCGATTGATGAAGGAGTTGGAGTTGATGATGGGCTATGGAGTCGATCATGGACAAAGACAATGGTGATCGGGAAAGGCGAAGGTGTGGAAGAGGAGCGGGAGGTACCTAGAGCTCAACGGCAAACGTCGGAGCGAAGCAGCGGCCTCGGGCGTTGCTGCAGCGAGGCTTGAAAGCCTCAGATCACGTTGGCGGGAGGATCTCGCGGTTGTCATGACCGAAGGGGAGGGGCTCCTTGGATGATGATTCGACGGATGGAGGCGAGTGGAGGTGGCGGCGCTCGTTAAATAGTAGAAGAGAGTGGCCGGCTATGGAAGGGGATCACTGGAGATTTGATTGGGTTTCGTTGGGGATTTGAGGAGGAGATTGCGGAAGGGGATTTGACTGGAGAGATGAGATCGGATCACGTGATGAAGATGCGGCGATCGGATGAGGATTCGATGAAGAAGGCGGCCAATCGAGATTCGCAGGAGGCGGCGGAGCTTCCAAATGGGGAAGGAAGGAGATGAACCCTGGTCATCTGATCGGCCGAGATCGGACGACCACAATGGAGACACGTGGCAGTCGGTGGGGTTGAAGCGAGGCACGTGCGTGGCACGTGCCTGGGAGGCGCGTGTAACGTACGTACGAGGACGTTTAATTTTTTATAAAAACTAATTAATAAAATCCTCAAAAATGATTGACATGTGTCGGCTCCAAAGGCGACCACGTGTCAGCACCACAAAAATCGAAAATTAAATACTTTGAAAAATCCAAAATAAATACCAAACGACATCAGATCGAAAAAGTTTCTCACGAAAATTGCTCGTCTTGATGAGATCTACAACTTTCATGAAGAAATCAAAACCAAAATCGATCAATTGCACAAAGTGATTTTTTGGGGTATCCCATGTACATAGAATACCTTGATTTTTTGGGTTTTATAATTTTTTGTCAATTTTAAATCATATAAAAATCCGGAAAAAATATGGTAAAATAAAAAATAAATATTTACACATTAATATCCTTTTTTGGATTTTTATTAACTAAGATAAAGAAGTAATAAAATAAAACACGAAAAGGACCAATTTTGTACAAAGCGTTAGTGAAGACTCGCACTCAATTTATTTCTTTGATTTCAAGCTCAGTTTAGATTTGGACTTTACATATTTTAATAAAACTTTCATCAAAGAATACGAATGAAAAAGAAATAAGCTAAAGTAGGATAACTATGTACATAAAGTACTAGTCAAAAACCGCTAAAATACAAAATGTACAAAAGAGACCCAAAACCCAACTATCACATACGAGCTCCGATTCACTTGAACTTGGTCTTTTTTTGAAGGTAATTGAATATGCATTAGTTTAAAAGCGAGTAGGATCAAAACGAACATTGGATGGGGAAGATATGTGGGTTTTAGTCCAGAAATCCTGAAACTAGGGTTTGGGTTTTTGGTCCACTTATTTGGGTTAGTAATTTTTTGTATTTTTTATTTATTCTTGTTAGTGATATGTACATAGTGGAGGTGATTTTGGGTCATTCAGAGTTAGCATGAATGAGTTAAAAATCAGGGAAGTTAGGCTATTTACATGTCAAATTTAGCTGGGATTGTTGGCTTCTTATTTTGTGCAGAAATAAGCGATAAAATGCAATTCTTATTAAAACATACATGAATGCTAATTATGCAGAATAAATGAAGAAATGCCAATGATTTCGAGGGATTTGAGCTTAATTAATGAGATTTAGAGTGATGAATCTGAGATTCATCATCCCCCTATACTTAAACCATGCTCGTCCCTAAGCATCAAAAGAAATGCCATGAGGTGAAATGAGATTAGGTTCCATACCAAGACCCTGAGCTGAAGGAGAAAATGAAACTAAACTCGACCTTTGGATTATTGGTTTGGCAGAACTTCTGTGAGAGTTAGAATTTTAAAATCAACAGCCTTCAAGTTCTACACATCATTGTCACAGTTTCGGCTCATAAGTCATCTTAGATCAATCCTCTTCCTAAAGCATGCCATTTGAACATTGAAAAATTGACTCATGTATGTAAAAGGTTTTAGCTCTTCCCATCTAGAATGCCAGACTACCATGCAAATCTCCTCTCCAGTAACTCGTCCTCAGGGAGTCAGGTATTTCCTTCAAAGGTATGTCGCGTTGTGTTCACAATCAAATTAGAGGAGAAGTTAGAAGAAGGAGAAAAGAATTGGAGGGTGGCTAGTGTAGTCACCTCTCCTTGTGAAGCTGGCCAGTGTAGCCGAGTCTCCACCAAGATCTGTAGGTTTTCTTGAAGCTTGGACCTTTTTGGTCAGATATTTATTTGGTAGTGGCTTCTTTGTATTTGGAGTTTTGGTGGTTTTGCTTGGATCTTGTCGTGCCCCTACGGATATAGAATCTTTTTGTTTCCATACATTTTTTGGGGTCTTAGAAAAAATTGTGCCCAGCCATCCATCCCTTTTCCGAAGCTTTATTTCAACCCGTACTCCAGTCTTTAAATTTCCACGCTACCAGAAAAAAAAACTCACACAGTCTTCCAACATCACGTCTGAGTTGTGCTAAGTGCATAGTACGAGAGTACAAATTAATTCCCTATTCCAGAGTTGCACCAAGAATGAAGAGACCAAGTTAGACACTAAGAGTCAAACGCTGCACATTGTTATGTGGAACTCGAAGAATTAAGTCAAAGACCTGAAGTTTCTAAAATCCCATTTCTCGGTGAAGTTCCTCTGAAAATTAGGTGGATTAAGGTTAAGTCCAGACCACTCTCGGTTTCTGCTCATGACTCGGTTCAGAACCCAACGAATTTTCAAAGATGCAAATGAATGAAATGTTGGATGAAGTGTAGGTACGTGAAATGCAGACACAAGTTTTTTTTATTTCTTATGCAAGGAAAAAATTTATGCAAAAATGAATAAGAAGCTATTTTTTCAAAAAAAAATTGGCTAGGACTCAGTCAGTGTTAGTAGCAAAACTCTTTTTCTTCTTTTTTTTTCAAGTTAGTTACCCACCCAGTAAATACATATAAACTTACACGAAAGTACAAGATATGGTAAAATATATGCACAGTATATATACAGACCCCCCCTATACTTAGTGAATGTTGTGTCCTCAGAGCACAAGAAGCGTAGAGAAGACCTAGCTCGGGCTAAGCATAAGAGAGTGGAAGAACAATATACATTGGTCTGCCCCCCTATACTTAGGTTGTGAACAGTCTAAGTATAGAAGAAGAGTGAAGATTAGATGGTTGGGATATGTGAATGAGGAGAGTATATATAGATAAGCATTCGGTTCCCCCAATACTTAGGCTCTGGTAGCATAAATATAGTGGAAATGGAATGATCGGGAGATGGGGAGGATGGTATATACAGATGGCATCGGTCCCCCCCTATACTTAGGCTTTGGCCTAAGTAGAGGAAGAAGTTGTACAAGGGGACTGATGAGGTCAGGAGTGGGAATGATCTGATGAATCTTCAATGTGCTCGCTCTACGTGAAGTAGATGACATCAACTTGAACTATCTGCTCTTTTCATGATTCTATATACGGCTTCAGCAATTGCCCATTCACAGAGAAAGGTTGTGCATCATCTTTGAGTTCGGCAATGTCCACATTTCCATTGGTATGGACATCGATGACAATGTAGGGACCCGTCCATTTTGATTTTAGTTTGCCGTGAAAAATCTTTAACCGAGCATTAAACAACCACACTTTTTGCCCAAGGACAAAGGTTTTATATCTAATGTGTCTATCATGCCATCTCTTAATCTTGTCCTTATAAATCACATTGTTGCCATATGCTCGATTTTGGATTTCAATTAGCTCATTCAGATTTAAGTCTCGACATAATTTCCCAAGGTGACAACTCCAATTCTGCTTTTTGATCGCCCATTCTGATTTGTGTATTAACTCTGCGGGTAGATGGCATGGCTTTCCATATCCTAAAAGGTGAAGTACCGAGTGGAGTCTTGTAGGTTGTCCTATAGGCCCACAGAACATGGTTTAAGAGTTTCGACCAGTTATTCCTATCTGGACGCACCAACTTCTGAAGAATACCCTTCACCTCTCTATTAGTAACCTCTGCTATGCCATTAGATTGTGGGTGATATGGGTTGGCTATTCTATGCTCAAATTTATATTCCTTAGCCAAAGATCTCATTTCCTTATTCATAAAGTGGCTACCTCCATCTGAAATCAAGACTTTTGGTACCCCGAATCTTGCAATGATATTATTCTTGATAAAATTACAGACGATTTTGCTATTTGAGGTTCGGGTTGGAATAGCCTCTACCCATCTCGATAAGTAATCAACAACTAACAAGATGTACTCAAATCCATTGATATTGAGAAAGGGACCTATAAAATCAATCCCCCATGCATCGAAAACATCACAGAAAATCATTGGTTGCATGGACATTTTATCTCTTGAACCAACAGTTCCTCCCATCCTTTGACAAATCGGGCATGACCGTACAAAATCATTAGCATCTCCAAATAAGGTCCGCCAGTAAAATCCACATTGGAGTACCTTGTGTGCGGTTCTCCTTCCCGAATGGTGTCCTCCAGCCTCGAGAGAATGACAATGTGTGAGGACACTCTAGTATTCCTCCTGAGGAATACATCTTCACCAGACGCAATCCGGTCCTTCATAAAAAAGGAAAGGATCATCCCAATTGTATTTTCTTGAATCCGATTTCAATCGATCAGTCATTGCCTTGGTCCAACCGAAGGGAATCTTCTTGGAGACAAGATAATTCACGATGTTGGAATACCATGGGATTGAATCAATAATGCAAACTGATTTGTCTGGAAAAGACTCCTTAATTGGTTCAGTGTCAGGATAATCGTTTTGCTCAATTCGGGAAAGGTGATTAGCAACAACATTCTTTATTCCAGGTTTATCCTTGATATCCAAATTAAATTCCTGGATTAATAGGATCCATCTCAAAAGCCATGCTTTGGCATCCTTCTTTTCCATAAGATATCTAATTGTCGTATGATCAGTGAAAATCATCACCTTGGAGCCCAATATGTATGATCTGAATTTTTCAAGGGCCCAAACTACCGTGAGCATTTCCTTTTCAGTTACAGTATAATTTCTCTATGCAGGATTCAACACTTTGCTCGCGTAGTGAATCGCATAAGGAATTCCATCTCGTCTTTGTCCAAGCACAGCTCTGACAACAAAATCCGATGCATCAGTCATGATCTCAAAGGGAAGAGACCAGTCGGGAGCTTGTAATATCGGTGATTCACATATTTTCTTTTTTGGGAGCTCGAAAGCCTCTAGACACTTGTGATTTACAATAAACACAGTGTCTTTTCCTAAGAACTCAGTCAGTGGGCGGGCGATCTTTGAAAAATCAGGGATAAACTTTCGATAAAATCCAACATGCCCTAAGAAAGACCTCACTCGCTTGACGTTGGTTGCTGGCTCAAGTTTGTTGATCACATCCACCTTGGTAGGGTCGACTTCCATTCCCTTTTTGGAGATGATGTGCCCCAACACGATACCCTCAGTCACCATAAAGTGACTTTTCTCCTAGGAGAGTACCAATTTAACCTCCTTGCATCTCTATAGGACTCGGTCCAAGTGCGCTAAACATGTATCAAATGAATCGCCATGAACCGAGAATTCATCCATTAAGACTTCCAGGAAATCACCAACCATTTCGGTAAATACGGAAATCATGCACAGCTGAAATGTGCCTGGGGCATTACAAATCCTAAATGTCATGCGCTTGAATGCGTAAGGGCCGAAAGGACATGTAAATGTGGTCTTTTCCTGATCCTCGGGAGCGACGGCTCCTTGATTATAGCCAAAGTACCCATCAAGAAAACAGAAGAATGCTTTCCCTGCAAGTCTCTCCAAGATTTAGTCGATAAATGTCAGTGGAAAGTAATCTTTCTTGGTCGCAACATTCAGGCGCTTGTAATCGACACAGACGTGCCATGACGTAGGTACTCGGGTCGCGATCTCTACCCCCTCCTCGTTGGTGACAATCTAGATTCCCGACTTCTTCGGGACAACATGAAGGGGGGCCATCCACTTGGAGCCAGAAATGGGGTATATAAACCCTTATTTACACCATTTCTCTATCTCTTTCTTAAGTACTTCCGAAGATTGGGGTTTAATCTTCTCTGAAATTCACAAGAAGGTCTTGCGTTATCCTCAACATAAATTTGGTGTGAGAAGAGAGCGGGATTGATTCCTACAAGATCTGATACAGTCCAACCTACGGCTTTTCGATTTCGCTCAAGGACTTCGAGTAATCTAGAGTCCTGGTCGATGGTCAATGATGAGCAAATGATCACAGGAAATTTCTCTTTGGGTCCATTAAGAAACGCATACTTGAGTGTGGGAGGAAGTGGTTTCAGCTCTGGCAAATTTGAATCACCAATTAAGTCTGGCTGAATGACTTTTGAATCTGGCTCCCTGTTGGTTGGAGGGGAATCACTCTTTGATGTGCTAGCTACCAATTCCGAAGAAAGGTGAGTTGGATTGCAAAATTAGTGTGGTAATTCGTCCAAAGTCGCGTCCGACTCGTCATCGATATTTCTTGACTGTCCCGAAGAAGATGGGACTGACAAATCCGAAAGGATTTCTATGTCATCAAGGTTATAGGTATCTGGGTGTCTAGATAGGTTTGGCAACATCTCGCAAAATGCACTGTGCATTGTTTCTTCTTGTGATGAGGTGCTTTCACTCTGAATGTCGGAAGTTGATCCCATGGCCTAGTAGTGCTGATGAGAATGCATTTTGATGTTTCGGAGTATTCAGTGGTGGATTCTGAGTCTGGTCTTTGCCACTTTGTTTGCTTCATCTCTAAGTAGACCTCTCCGCTTGGAGAGCGGAATTTCATCATTCTTATACCGTAATCGAATATGACATTAGTGGTTCGTAAAAATGGTCTTCCAAGAATGATTTGGGATTCCATCCAGTGGTTCGAGGTCTCCATATCAAGGACAGTGAAGTCCACATTGTATTCCGTACCCTCGATCAAGATGACTACATTTTTTACTTCTCCCTTAGGTCTCTTAGTGGGTATATCAGCATATTGGAGTAGAGTAGAGATAATTACGTGTGCGACCCCTTAAAATAAGGATCGTTAGAAATGGAAATGATACATTTTTTCTTTTTTTACGCAGTAAATGCATGAACAACATGATGATTGAACTCCTCGAATTTTCCTGAATGTCCTCCACAACTCCTCGCAACAGGAGCTCCCAACTCCATGCCTCTATGTAGATCGAGCATCCTCCATCTACGGGACCTACCACAAAGCAAAAGTCAGGAATAATATCAAGAAATTTAATCAAGAAATGATGCACAATGAACATAATGTGAAGATCTAAAATTTTGAAAATAATCACATAAACAATAATGCAATAAAATTTAATAAACAAATAAGGGTGATGCATGTCCCCAGCAATGATGCCATCTAATAAACCGAGAAAATGCCTCTTTAATAATCTAATATTGTAGTATAGGATACAAATTTAGATTCTTCAAAAACCATAATCTTTGAATGTCATGGAATTTTTTTACTTGGCAAGATACCAAGTTTCAACATAGGGACACGAGCCTCCTCATCTATTCATAAAAAAATATTGATTGAGTAATGAGCGATTAAATTCATGGGCCTAGGTCTTCGTATGAAAATACATTGCATGACATAGAATGCTATGCAAGCACATTATGCACATAGAATGATGCAAAGACTGAATAATATGATGCATGCATTTTTAATTTTTTTTTTATGAAATCAAATTGAGATGCAATTTAATGATATGCAACAGATAACCATGCTTGAACCACGTACAAATATACCCTAAAAATATTCATGTCAATGAGCAATAAAAGATAATATAATTTCAGAGACAAGTTATGCATTAAAATGAAATAATGGCATAAAGAAATTGAGAGTACTGGACACTTTATATTTCAAAAATTAGCATATTTAAATAAGTGTTAAAATATGAAGATGATATTAGATAGAGGATAAAACAAACGTCAAAACGAAACTGAAATCAACTAAACTGGAATTCATACGATAAAATTATGAAGAAAATGGTGCTAGAGGCATAAAAGTAGTAAAAAATATGAAAGAAAAATAATTACAAACAGGCCCTTGGAGGGGTCTAAATGTAATTTCGAAAAGCTGGAGGGGTCTTCCTATAAAATACCCCAACCACGTATATGAAACACATGCTTTGGTAGATCTTTCTACAAATTTGGGAAATCTGGGAGGTGAATCTGCAAATAACCCCACCCCCTCACATGTGAGAAATGAGGGGTGAGGTTCGGACCTAGGCTCAGCAGTCCACAGGGTTGGAGGCCACATGGAGGAGCCTCCTGCTTCATTGCTACTTCGGGACCATCAAACCTATAGGATCATGGTTGGGGCTAGTAGTAGATCAGGGTTGTCCAATCAAAGAGATCAGATGACACCTGAATGTTGAGTTCATTTTGAGGTTCAACACATACGACGAATCAAATACTTGGCTCCCGCAGCCTCCCTCGAGCATCATGCATGCAATGCTCGATGGCGGAGGATCGTGGCAGCTCAGGGAAGCTTGGACGAAGGTCATGATGATGTTGCGGATGAGCTTAGGTGTCTAAGGCAGCGTAACAGTGTTCCTTCATTGGAGATGGTGAAGGAGAATGGACCAGAGGTTTGAAGTACGACCATTAGTGACCTGCATGCATTATCTCAAAGCTGAAGTGTATTTGCATGTGTTATGAGGTGAATGGAGGTCCATCTATGGCAGAGGAGTGGGGGTCCTGGGCTTCATCTCCGGTGGACCGGAGATGAAATGGGGTGAGTTGGTCTAGGCTAAGGAGAAGGGAAGCAGACGAGCGAAGGGGTCGGTAAAGGTGTCGGTGGTGTTGCGGAGCATGATGGATGGTCGGGGGAAGGTGAAGAGCATCGTGTACATCGGGATAAATGAGAGAAAACATGAAGAAAAGGCAAAAAATCATACCTGGAGGGATTGAGGAGGAAGAAGGGATGGAGCGGAGCTTGGGTTGAGGTTCCATTGGAACCTCGGATCGTCGCACATGCAGGGCAGCTACTCCAACTTAGCAATTTCCGAAGGTGCCGTGACATGAACAGATAGTCATCGATCAACTCCTGCTCGGGGTACCATTTTCTCTCATCTTCTCTACCCTACTCTATCATAGGAGGAGGAGGACAGATAAATCTCAAACATAGAATGGTGAATAAGTGAAGACGGGGATGGAGGAGGTGATTTTGTAGGCAGAGATGGTGGTTACAGATGGAGGAGCGGGGGTTTTGAACGGACAATCGGAGGCCCTAGATGGATGGTGGTAAATGGTTGGGAGTTACACGAGGGAGAGGGATGTTAGGTCTACATGGAGGTGGCGTTAGAATGTGGGTCGGTGATTGGAGGGAGGAGCTAAAAATGGAAGGGGGAGATGGCATAGCAAGGAAAAACGGTTGGGTGTAGAGGTGCTGGAGGTGGAAGAAGACTGGGGACCTTTGGATTGCCTGATCCAATGGTTGGGAGATAGACGCTATGGAGTGACTGAGATCAGATTAGCATATCTAATCGAGCGGTGACGAGATGCGCGGAAGGTGGCAGTGGAGATGTGCCATGGGGAGTCATCTAATGGTCACGAGAAGAGGAATAATGTGGACAATGCTCATTCCTTGGATGGTTAGCCATCCAATGGCTGAGATGGAAGAGGGAAGGAGTAGCAGAGATTAGATCAGGATGATATGATCTGAGAGTGTAGGGAAGAAGGTGGATGGGCAACTAGGATGGAGGCAGGTGGAGGATGATCAGACAGTTGTGGAGGGTGGCAGTTGGCACAAGCAGGATCGACCATGTGCGCGGCCCAAAGGGCACCACATGGTTGCACCAGAATATTCAAAAAATGAAAATAAGAAGAAAAATAAAAAAGAATTAGAAGGAGGCTGAATTAACAAAAAGTCAAAATGTGCAAGTTTCGTGTTGAACAAAAAGTCAAAAGAGAACAATTGAATGAAAAATATTTTTGGAAACATTTTCAATAGGTAAAACACTATATTTTGCTTGATTTGTGTTTTTTATTTCTTTTTTAAGCCAAGATAAATTTCTACAATATTTACCTAATTTTTGATATTTTTAATAAATAAGAAAAATAAGAAAAATGTTAATAATAAAAATATAATATTAGTAATTAGGGTTAACTACAAGGAGAAGGATTATTGCTAAAGATTCAGAAATAATGACAATTTGCAACGCAGTACTTATTCTTCGAGGATAAAAAGATAGAATAATGATGATTCATTAGGAATTCATCAAGGCCATGTCTTTTTCACACTTGAGTCTGGTAGGCGACAGTTTTGGCATTACACATACTCATTCTCAAGTTAAACAGTATTGAGAGTGGTAAATCTTATAGGAGGATTGACTCGTTGTTACCTCAAGTGAGGAATCTTTGGCTCTCTCCAAGTACACCTCGACCAGTTGTCACTATAGGCCATCTGAGAGTATATCTTAAAATATTGTTTGAAATAATCCTAAATTGAAAAGGTAAGTGGTCGAACTCTCACGTTCCATCACAAGTATCCAGTTGGTAAATACACGAGTTTGATTTTTGCTTTATGTGTATACAAAGAATGTACATCTTTACCCTTTTTTGTTGGAGTATATGCGTCATGTGTAAATGGGTAATTGGATCTTTCTATGGTACAATTACCACATCCAGTGATTTAACTCCACATCTACTATTTGTGAGACTTGGAGACTCAATGTGGGCTATATAAGAAGCCTCACACCCATTGTATCAGATGAAAAAAGTGAATATAAAACACAAGCGAGGCATTGTGTGTTGGTTTCATCCAACTCCTTACGGAGTAGAGTTCCATGTAAAATCTCATTATTCTTCATATTTATTTTATTTCTCTAGTATTACACTTCTGCATTCTCGATTTCTAACATGGTATCAGAGTGGGTCGATTCTTGGTTGATGTTGAAGATTATTTATTCATGTTCATATATTGTTCAAGATTATTCAAGTTTAAGTTTCAGTTTTAGGGTTTCTTGACACCCTAATTTTCAACCATCACAAATTTCTAAAAGATCAATTCTTGCATATTTATTATTGTTTGAGATCAATTTTTGAGGTTTCTTTTCAGAAACCTAATTCTGCACAATAGTCATCGATGCCAATGCTGATCTTGTCGACAATCTCTAAATCTAGTTCCTACAACCGTGACAACACTACTGCAAACGAATTCATAATTCTAGGTTTTCTCTTTTTTTCCCAAAATCTTAATTTTATGCCTCTAGATCCGTACAGATTATCATATTCAGAACTCTCTTCTATACATTCGACACCTCTAGAAGTCATCACCATCTGTCAGCGATACTCCTCGCAGCTCTTCTCTCCACTTTGGTAGCAAATCTCGGTCAGCACCTATGTGATCGACATGAAGCACCTCCTCTCTTGTATCCTTACGGAGGTGGCAACCATGCCATCTCATCCTCAAAGTCGTAACATCCGGATTCGAATGAACTGAAGCTCCTGTCAAGCATAGGTTGCTCCTCGAGCCAGTCAAGACTACATTCGGTTGAGAGCCGTTCCCTTTGCCTCAACATATAAGACTGCTTATTGGTTAAAAAACTGAGGATAACTGATCACAACATGGGTTGTCTTTAAGAATCTATTTTCAAAGAAATTCTAACCATTGAGTATAATTAATCAAATGAGGATCGAAATCATAAGTTTCGCATGGATCGACACGGGGACACAATAGAAGGTGTTCGAAAAATTAATCGATACGAGCAGCTCCCAAACCACTAGCCGAGCATACTTGAAAGGAGGAGGTAAATTAGAGATTCACTCTTTTGACGAACACCATGCAAGAAATAAGTTAGAGTCTTTTTGAAGAGCTCCCTACAACAAGCTACAATGCTCTTCACTAGAGATATGCTCTCTTTTTACATGAGAGAGCAAATATGTAAAGCCTTTGCTACACTCTCTACCATCCGGGCAACAATGAAAATCCCAGAATGAATACAATAAGATTCCTCTAAACGAATTCTCATGAGGGAAGAAAGAAGGTAGTTGGCAGCTGGAAGCATGAAGCACATCTCCAGGAATTAGCTAAAATCAGTGAACTTTGCCCTTTTATGCTAATTAAATCATATAAGTTCACCATTTGATCAGAAAATTCTAGGTAAATTCACATTGATAGATCTAATTATACTTACATTATCCCTAAAAAGATTATGAAAATAACATATTATATGTTGTAAATCAAAGTTTGAGTAATTGATTTTTAGATTAATCCATGCTCAACATTTTGCCACAATTCCAAGTCCACTAGATTTTTAAGTAAAATACCTATTGGACATAATTTAATCTTGTAGTAATATTAAATGGTTTATAAATTAGAACTAAATTGCTAAAATTTACTTTGTTTCAGTAACAAATTCATAAAAATGTATTTTATTGAAATAAAAAAATTAATGTAGATGCATTCCATCCGTCCAAGTTTCATTATATTTATGTATTGTGTAGAAAATACATAAAACCCATAAAAATAATATATTTTTCATGCATAAATATTAATTTCTAAAAAATATAAAAATGCATTTCATATAGTTTTTAGTTCGCCTTGTTTAGGAAAAATACCAATTTGTCTAATATCAATGTTTGGTATTTTCTAGATATTTAGAAAATTATAGACTATTCATTTAACTCAATTAATACTTTTTTATTGACTCAAAAGCTGATTTTCGAATCTCCAAAAATTTCTTAGAACATTTAATTATATTTTAGGACCACAAAATTTATTGAGGAGGAGATCAATGACGGGGCCCAAGAGGTTTTATAAAGCACGAGAAATTTTAAAATCAATCTCCTTTTTGATGTGATTATAAATTTAACTTCTTTACCTTATGAAAATAGCGGAATGTATAATATTTTTTAAAATGAACACTCTATTTTAATTGGTATTCAATTTATGTAGTTAACTCACTAATTATCCTTTATATAAAAATACAATGACATATATATTGTTAATTAACTATATAAACCTTCACTTAGTCAAAGTTCTTAGATAACACGTCATGGAAGAATTTAATCATGACTTGACTCTCTAGAAAATGTTAACACTCTTTGTTTAATTAAATTTTTACAATAAATGAGGTTAGTTCAATTCAATATTTACTTTATAAGGATATGGATATACTTCGACAATGCAATATGACAAGTTTTATTTATTTAATTCTATGAAAAAAATATGAAGTATGGATGGGCAGGGTTGGGTTGGGTTGGGTACTATTCACAGGGGTACTCCCTCCTCACAGTTTACTATTCACCCAACCCTGTGAATAGTACCCAACCCTGCCCAACCCTGCAACCAAACGAACCCTAATTTCGATGATGGGTCTCGAACGGGATTTATGGGTCTCGATCAGGAACCTGGAGGAGATTATTCTCGATGATGGTTAATAGGTCAGGGGTGGATTTTGATGTTTCGGAGTATTCAGTGGTGGATTTTGAGTCTGGTCTTTGCCACTTTGTTTGCTTCATCTCTAAGTCGACCTCTCCGCTTGAAGAGCGGAATTTCATCATTCCTCTACCGTAATCGAATACGACATTAGCGGTTCGTAAAAATGGTCTTCCAAGAATGATTTGGGATTACTTCCAGTGGTTCAGGGTCTCCATATCAAGGACAGTGAAGTCCACTTTGTATTCCGTACCCTCGATCAAGATGACTACATTTTTTACTTCTCCCTTAGGTCTCTTAGTGGGTATATCAGCAAATTGGAGTAGAGATAATTGCGTGTGTTAATTATCAGATAATTAGAGTAGAGATAATTACGTGTGCGACCCCTTAAATGAGGATCGCTAGAAATGCAAATGATACATTTTTTCTTTTTTTACACAACAAATGCATGAACAACATGATGATTGAACTCCTCGAATTTTCCTGAATGTCCTCCACAGCTCCTCGCAACAAGAGCTCCCAACTCCATGCCTCTATGTAGATCGAGCATCCTCCATCTACGGGCCCTGCCACAAAGCAAAAGTCAGGAATAATATAAAGACATTTAATCAAGAAATGATGCACAAATGAACATAATGTGAAGATCTAAAATTTTGAAAATAATCACATAAAAAATAATGCAATAAAATTTAATAAGCAAATAAGGGTGATGCATGTCCCCAGCAATGACGCCATCTAATAAACCGAGAAAATGCCTCTTTAATAATCTAATATTGTAGAATAGGATACAAATTTAAATTCGTCAAAAACTAGTTCTGCCCCTAATTTCTTACAAAATCCTTAGTTCTACCCTTTCGTGATATCAGTTATGCCCCTTCTTTACCCTAACAAAAAAGTAGAAATGTACATTTTGTAAGAAGTTGAGGGTGAAAGTGATATTAAAAAAGGAAAAAGTATATAAATAATATTATAGAAATTAAGA
This sequence comes from Ottelia alismoides, assembly GCA_037367405.1. NCBI lineage: Eukaryota > Viridiplantae > Streptophyta > Magnoliopsida > Alismatales > Hydrocharitaceae > Ottelia > Ottelia alismoides. The sequence goes on along the minus strand of JAZKJV010002000.1, from coordinate 233,169 downwards.
AGGGTAGACTTGATAAAAACTCTAAAAATTAACCATTAGGAATAGGGTGGAGCATTGGGCTCGACCCGGCCCAACCCGAGAAAGCCCGGCCCGAGCCCATCAATTTTCCGTGGGCCTTGGGCCGGGTCGAGGCCCGCTTTTTTCAGCAAACTGAGGACTCGGGCCCGGCCCAAGGCCCGCGTATTCGGGCTCGGTTCGGGTTCGGGTTCGGGCGGGGATCAACCTGCACTTATTTTGATTCTATGGAATTGCACTTTGATTTCAATTTATTGTAATGGATATAATTCGTCCATAACACATGAATATTGGATGTATTGTTACAATATAATATTACTATTGATGTATTAAGGAAATATTGGATGTATTATGACTATAAATCCGTATCCCCTTATTTAGTTCTAATATGATATTTTGAAATATGAGAGCCCGGACCCGGCCCACTTGTACTTCGGGTTCGGGCCCGGCCCGGCCCAAGTATAATATTTTTGAAAAATGAGGACCCGGGCCCGGCCCATTTGTACATCGGGTTCGGGCCGGATCCGGGCTTTTGCGGGTCGAGTCAGGGTCAGGTCAGGGCTGGCCCGGCCCAATGCTCCACCCTAATTAGGAATGGCACAAGTGATAAAGTTAAGGTCAATAGCCGGGCTAATGGTCTTGCCAGGATAACCGGAGCCCACATCTCCTGGCCGATTCAAACCCCTATTAACCCGTTCCCCATATCCGGAAAAGCCCTCTAACGGCTCCTTCCATCCGCCTCCACCCGCACCTCCTACGGCTGCCATGAACGACCGCCGCAAGCTCGGGAGCAAGACCTCCGCAGAGCTCTCACAGACGAAGCTAAGGCCAACCGCGACCCACGGCCACCGCAATCCCCTCAAGGACCTCAACAGCAACGGGTACGATGCGCCTCCGAGAGACCACCGCCGTTGCTGCTTGACCTCCAGCTCCAGCTCCTCGAGCAGACCCAGATCGCAGCCCAAGACACCAAAATCCGCCCCTCCCGTCCCCAGAACCCAACCGTCCATCAAGATCAAGCCCACCACTTCGAACCCTAGATCCAAGCATCCGGTGAAGCAGGCCAGCCTTGAGAGGCCCAGAGAGATTGCCCAGCTGAGAGCTCGATGTTCCAGCAACTTGAAATCTGCGCAGCTTCTGAATCCGGTCAGCTGCGCCAGAGGTCGTGTAGTCCCCAAAGTCATGCCTTCCTCGTTGATATCCGGTAGAAATGAATGTTATGATTGGGAGAGGCAACCGTGTGATGGATTGTGGAGCATGCGATCTTGGCGTGGTGCCTGCGCTGCTTCACTCCACTCCTGAGAAGGACGGAGGAGACCAGCCGAAGAAGCTTTTCCAAGTGACAGAAGGAGTTGCAACTACACCTCCCATTCAGTCGTCCATCTCACCAGAGTTTGCCTGCGGGCAGCTGCCAACGCCGGCATGTTTTGCTGCAGGCCATTTGATTGCCGGGGTTCCTGACAGGAGGAAGTGCAAGCCTCGAGGGAAGGTGGGGGATGATTGCAAGCTTGTCGAGATTGGTGAAACATCATGTCCCGAGTCTGCGAATTTGAGAAGAGATGGCTCTGGTAGTACAAGTAATACTCCTCCTCTGATGTTAACATTTTCACAAGGGCGAAATGCTACATTCCCAGAAACATCATCAGAATAATCTCCTCCAGGTTCCAGTCCATTTCTTGATCGAGACCCATAAATCCCGTTCGTATCTCGAACGGGATTTATGGGCCTCGATCAGGAAATGGACTGGAACCTGGAGGAGATTATCCTGATGATGTTTCTGGGAATGTAGCAATTAGCATTTCGCCCTTGTGAAAATGTTAACTTCATTGCTAGTCCATCACCTTCTAGTGATGTTGGTACCGATAATTTGTCCGAATTGGACTGTTTGGATGTATGTAATACTCCTTCAACAAATTCAAGCACCAGTTCCTTCTCCATGATATTAAAGAAAGCAACTATTTTCTCGGGTGTTGGAGAAGTTTCACCCAAGTCAGAGATAAGAAAGTTGCCATGTTCACTACAATTGTCTGGTGAAACTAGTGCCTTGTGCACATCTCAGTGGTCGAGCTCGAGCATGCAGCATTGCACACCACCAACCTATGAAGAAGAATTCATGGTCGAGATCGTTAAAATACCAGTTTCTTTGTCCCCTGAGCGGCGTGGAAATTCACAAAGTATTTCAAAGTTGCCTCCTTCAAGCTTTCAATTTGGTTGTGCTGCTCTTTCTTCGGAATCCGTCGATTTGGAGAAATTTCGCAAGTCACCTTGTTTTGCTGACACTGCAAGTAAGCAGATGCAGACAGAGGGAAGAACTGTCAATGATTCTTCTATGAGAATATCATGGAGGGAAAGATTAGTTAGTCAGATTTTTGAGACCAGAAAGTTGGATGATAATGATCAGAGTGACATACTTGATGCTAATGGGGATTCTGAATCTACTTCTGCTGATAATCATGATGGGAATGGGTTTGGTTCCATTGAGTACTTATACTATCCACATGTTGATCATCAGAGTTATGTTGAAGATATACTTCCAGAGGTAATTAAGTTTCCAGATTTGACTAGTGTAAATTCAGAGTTGCTTCGATCATCTAGTCATTCGGATTGGAGACTGTTGTTCAGGAACCATCTATTTGAGAGTTGAAGTGAGGTCAGAATTGTTTATTTAAAATGCACTATGTTATAATAATCTTCTTTAAACATGAAAATCATGTATACTTACTGTTGAGGCCTTCACACTCGTTGTTCTTGATGAAGCCCTGTTCAATTGTACCAGCACTTGAATTCGTTGCAATTTGACTTTTAGCTGCCTCCTATTTCTTCTCCATCTTATCGTAGTAAGAGATTTTATATTATTCAGTGTGAAGTTTATTTCAACAATCATGCTCCTTTAGCATCAAGAATAATGGATTGGTGTGGAAGAAGAGGATAGCTGTATTGAGCTAAAAGAAAAGTTCATGGCATTTCAAAGAGCTGTTAGTACATGCTGAGTTCGATTCTGTCAACTTCCGTAGATGATCATCGATGACATTCATATATGAATGCTGATTTAATAACAAAGTACCACCATGAAATAGGGTACATCCATCCCAGGTGCAGTAGCATGTGCAAGTGTTTTCATTAATGCATCTGCGAGTTTTTTCATTAATGCATCGATATGCATCCATTGAACTCTTTACAGTAGAAGTAGAAGATCAACGTCCCAGATCAAAGCTTCACTCCTTATTCAGCTTGGCAACCATGAACCCTGATGATTTAGTAGGAGAAGTGATGTAAATCGGATTTTTGCGAAGATGGAAAAATTATTATGATGGTGGATTTTGGTGGAGAAGAAAATAGAGTGGTTGAGAAGGAGCAAATTCGTCGGAGAACAAGGGGTTTTAGAGAAGAGAATCACGTATGCGTGAGGGAGGAGAGAGACAAGAGAAATAAATTTCAATTTTCATATCATCTGAACTGTCTGAAAACAATAGACTATCACCTCTTTATATAGGAGCAATGATATTACAAAAATAGAAACCAAAATCAAAATTTAAATCAAATTTATCCTAATTGATTCGAAATAAATTCAAATCTCTAATTGACTTTAACAAACTAAATTCGAAATTCAAATTGAATTCGATTAACTAATTTGAGATTACATGCGATCTCTTTTATTTAAATAAAAATTACAACTACTTGAATAAACATAAATAAAATTAGATTCTAACTATCAGATAAAAATCAAGCCCTATTTATCAATTTCGTGCTACATCAGTTCTCCTTCACTTGAAAAATTTGTCTCCTGACGAATTGCTGGATCTGAAGGCTTGAAGGTTGATAAATTTAATTCAGCGTTCTCGATGATCCCATGGAAGAACTGATGTGGAGCAAATGCTGGAATCCAAGCGTGCGTGGTACGAAGGTTTGAGCCGTTAGCTTCATGACAGAATAACATGTGTAGCACGAATGCGTGTGCCCATTCGGGTTCTGTCCCCTTGATATGATGCCTAAAAAACTGATGTGGCGTCTTCATGTCGATCGTCTCGACTTTTGAAGATCCCATAACAAAGCAATAGCACAAATTTAATAGAGGAGGAGATGTGAGTAATGAATTGAGCCATAGAGCATTTAAATAGGTGAAACCCATAGTCCTAATCCTAATTGGGTACGGAAGCCACCCAGATTTCGTTCTTTCAGCACTTCTTTTTAAATATTCCTAGTCCAGGAGGGTGGAACGCAATTTTCGTACCCCTTCAATCAAGCTATCTCCTTTTAAAGGCCCACTATCTTTAACCTTTATGCAAAAGGTTTTAAAATTAGGTATACTTTTGCAAATTTTTGAAATTGCCCCTAAATCCCTAATTCCACAGATTGGCTCTTGGGGAATGAGCCAAAAGTTTAAAGGATGTGTTCTTCCTTTCCTCGATATGGGCGGCGCCGAACCCTAGGGTTTCTGTAAACATATATTAGTTACTTTTGTTATTCTCTATTATTTTCTTTTCTGTCGTATGCTTTATGTAATTTACCCATAGGCTACTCTCCTATATAAGAGAGCCTAGGGCTGATGGAATAAACATCTTCTTTTCTCTTCCCAACATGGTATCAGAGCGACGGTCCTAGATCGGAGTTCTTGAAACCCTAACCCTATCCCCACCCCCACCCGCGTGCCTCTCTCTTGTCGCCGGCGCCCACCCACGCCACTGGCCGTGCGCGCCTCTCGCCTGCGGTGAACCGCACACTGCGTGCCTGCGTCCCATCACGCCTGCGCCTCCTGTGCGCCCCTGTGCGTGCCGCATCATGCGTGCGCCCTCCAGCGCGCCCCTGCGTGCTCCTGTGCGCCCTTGTGCGCACCCCTTAGCGCATGCACTAGCGCCCCTGTGCCCGCTCTCGCGCTATCTGATGTGCGTGCGTAACTCCTGAATCAGCCCTACACGTTTCTAGCGCGCACACCGTCAACTAAATGGGTTTGGTTGCTTGAAGTCTACACATGCAACTAAATCCGTCTATGTCCGTGTAGACGATCTTATCTTCAGTCTATCGCTCCAGTCTTCTGTCTCCAGTATGTCAGAAAGCAAGGCGGATATTCCATCTATAGGTGCCTTTCGTGGTCCAGCGCCTATTGTAAAGATGGATGATACGAGCTATGAACTGTGGGCGATGCAGTTCATGAGTATTTTGAAGTCAACTGGTAAGAAGCACATTCTTACCGAAGAAGAGCATGCTGAGAAGACTGGAGTTAATGCCTCATGGGAGGCCAATGATGCATACGCGAAAGTTTGATTATCTGGAACGTTGACAATCGAGATTGCCAATGATATTCTTCATCATCCCACGGCTAAAGACATGTGGGATATTCTGGCGGCCACATACTCTCAAGCGAAGAATGAGACAAAGATTCTGCAACTCCAGCATGACATATTGACCATTAAGCAGAATGGTCGCTCTCTACACCCACTCTAGACATCTTTGCGTGGGATGTTCGAGAAGCTGTACAGCTTCATGCCCCTGACAACCACGCCAGAGCAACAGAAGACCTACCGAAATGCTACTATGGTGGGAGTTTTTCTTGCTGCCCTTGATCCCGAATATGAGGCAGCACAGTCTCAAATTTTGGCAGATTCTACTATTCCTCCCATGGAGGAAGCTTTTCATAGATTGAGCCGGATCACTGTTCCATCAACAGCTGCGAATCAGAATGCTTCAGCCATGGCTGCCAACAGGGGCCGTGGATTTCATCATCAGACCCGTGGTCGTGGACCTCGTGGTAGAGGAGGCCGTACTCGGCCAACATGTACCTACTGCCATCGCGTCAGACACAATGAAGACACATGCTACTCTAAGCATGGATTTCCTGCATCTGCACGAGTCACCGAGCAGATAGAGCCTCCATCTGCTGCCTCTTTGGGTTAGCGGTTCGATGATCTAGTTGCCCGTCTAAGGGGCATTATTCCTCCATCTGGCCCATCACCCACTACTGAGAATCAATCTGATGTTGCTGCATCTGCGTCTACGTCTACCAGTGCATCAGGTAGCACACTTGCATTCACTAGTATTAGATCAGATACTTTACCTTGGATTATGGACTCAGGAGCCACACATCATCTATGTGGCGATCAGAGTTTACTTACAGGATACACTCAGATCCCTCCAGGCCGAACAGTGGTCATTGCCAATGGTACACATTCCCCAATTACTGGTCAGGGGGAGATTAGAATGACACCGTCTGTGCAGCTCAGAATTGTGTTACATGCGCCTGATTTTTCAATGAATTTATTATCAATCAGTCAGATTACAAAGGATTTACAATGTCGGGCAATTTTTGATCCATCTTCTCTTGTTTTTCAGGACATCCTTACGGGCAACGTGATTGGTCGTGGCTATGAGCAAGGAGGCCTCTATCGCCTCAATCAGACTTCTTTTGCTGGAACCTCATCCCTACCTACTGGACCCGTATCTCCTCTGCTATGGCATCTGCGCTTTGTACATCTACCGCTTCAGAAATTGCGTCGTGTGTTACCCCAGGGTCTGCCTCACACATCCATCCAATGTGAGGCTTGTCAGTTGGGAAAGCATCATCGGTCTACCTTTCCCAGTCGTCAGAGTCGGAGTAGTACCTCCAAGTTTGAGTTATTTCATATTGATATCTGGGGTCCGAGTCGTGTTCTTGATCATCAAGGACACATATTTTATATAGTTATTGTGGATGACTTCTCTCATGTGTCATGGGTATTTTTGTTGAAGAATAAATCTGAAGCAGGAAATATTATTATCCATTTTCTTAATGAGATTCGTAATGTTTTCTCCGCATCTGTTAAAATTGTAAGAAGTGATAATGCCCTGGAATTGTGTACTCATGCCCTAGCCAATTACTACTCATCCCAAGGGATTATCCACCAGACATCCTGTGCCTATACCTCCCAACAAAATGGGATCGCTGAGAGGAAACATCGCCACCTACTAGATGTCACCAGGTCACTTCTTTATACAGAGTCATGCTCCTTATTCTTACTGGGGTGACGCGGTTCTCACAGCATGCTACCTAATTAATCGTATGCCGTCCTCTATACTAGGTGAACAGATTCCTTTCTCCCTTATCTTTCCTGGTAAAGATATGTTTTCCCTTACTCCTCGTGTGTTTGGTTCGGTGTTCTTTGTCCACCAGTTGTCTCCCAGTACTGACAAGCTCTCTCCTAGGGCTGTCAAGTGTGTGTTTGTTGGGTACTCCAGAACTCAGAAAGGGTACAAGTGCTATGATCCATTGCGCAGGCGGTATCTTGTTAGTGCAGATGTTACATTTTTTGAATCTATAATGTAATTTTCATCCTCAGGTGATCAGTTTCTACCTCCAGTTACTACCGATGCCATCTATGTGACACCACCAGTACCACCACCAGTACCACCACCACCAGCTCCTTTACCATCATCTGCACCTCCTATTACTATCCCTGTTTCACCACTACCATTACATTATACCCGCATGCCTACTCCAGCTCATGGTCATGACTCATCACCTAGCTCGCCTAAGGTATGTTCTGAAGATATTATTCTTGATGGATCTAATGATGTTTCTGAGCAGGATGTGTTACAGAAGACAGATGAGGACACAACTGATTTAGATGTTCCTATTGCTATACGCAAATCGAAGCGAAGCTGTGCCTCATATCCTTTAGCAGCTTCTGTGTCATTTGAACGACTATCTGGGGACTTCAGGAACTTTGTGGTCGCTTTGTCAGTTGTAGAGATTCCACGGAATTACCAAGATGCTCTGAAGGATAGTAGATGGCGTCTAGCAATGGAGGAAGAAATGGCAGCACTTCAATCTAGAGGAACTTGGAGTCTGGTTCCTATACCTGCAGATGTGTCCCCAGTGAGCTGCAAGTGGGTATTTACAGCCAAGCAGAATGCGGATGGCAGTATTGACAGATACAAGGCTCGCCTTGTTGCTCGTGGCTTTACACAGACATACGGCGTGGACTATCTTGATACATTCTCGCCAGTAGCCCGTCATTCTACTCTACGGATCTTGCTGTCAGTTGCGGTTACTCGTGAGTGGTCGCTTTATCAGTTGGATGTGAAGAATGCGTTCTTATATGGTGACTTACAGGAGGACGTCTACATGCAACAACCACCTGGTTTTGCTGTTGAGGGGGAGTGTTCCAAGGTGTGCAGACTTCATAAGGCTATCTATGGCCTTAAGCAGAGTCCTAGAGCATGGTTTCAGAAGCTCTCAGACCTCTTTGAAAAACAGGGATACAAACGCTCTAATGCTGATCATTCCCTGTTTGTACAAAATGCTTCAAGAGGTATTATTGCAATCATGGTTTATGTAGATGACATCTTGATTACAAGAGATGATGCACAAGGAATAAAGAAGACGAAAGAAATGCTGGGTAGCGAATTTGTTACCAAGGACCTTGGAGTCCTTAGATATTTTCTGGGGCTGGAGTTTGCTAGAAATCCGTATGGGTTAGTAATGTCGTAGAGAAAATATGTTACGGATCTGTTGAATGAAACATGAATGCTCGGTTGCCGGCCTGCTACAACACCAATGGACCCCAGTATGAAGCTATATGATGATGATACAGTGGAGGTGGACATGAGAAGATACAGAGAACTGGTGGGCAAACTGTTGTATGTCACTATTACTAGTCCCGATATAGCCTTTGTTGTGAATCGTGTGAGCCAGTTCGTGGAGCAACCACGTCAGGTTCACATGGATGCCATACATATGATACTCAGGTATCTCAAATCATCTCCAGGTGCGGGGTTGCTATTCAAGAAAGGCAAGGTGATCTCTATCTCAGTATGTGCAGATGTAGATTATGCAGGGTGTCCCAAGGACAGGAAGTCCACCTCTGGATTTGCAGTTTACGTTGGAGATTCTTTAATCTCATGGAGGAGCAAGAAACAAACTGTGGTAGTCAGGTCTAGTGCTGAATCTGAATATAGGGCTATGGCTCAGGTTAGCACAGAGATGATGTGGGTAAAGGCTGTGCTCACAGATTTATGTTTAGAGGTTCCACTTCCGATGACCTTTGAATGTGACAATCATGCGGCCTTGTTCATTGCAAACAATCCAACATTCCATGAGAGAACCAAGCACATTGAAGTTGTCTGTCACTTCATACGTGACATGATTCAAAAGGGATTCATTGCTACATCCCATGTTAGTTCAGAGAATCAAACTGCAGATATATTCACCAAGGCATTACTACGAGGCCCATTTCAGAAGTGTGCGTCCAAGCTGAGCATGATTGATATCTATGTTACATCTTGAGGGGGAGTGTAAACATATATTAGTTACTTTTGTTATTCCCTGCTATTTTCTTTTTTGTCGTATGCTTTATGTAATTTACCCATAGGCTACTCTCCTATATAAGAGAGCATAGGGCTGATGGAATAAACATCTTCTTTTCTCTTCCCAACAGTTTCGATGGCTTCGACGGCTCGAGATCGGGCATTGGCAGCGGAGGCTTCGATTCAAAGGGTGGCATCACGTATGGAGGTGGAGATTGAGGGCGGTGACATGGGTGGTGGGGAGAAGGAACAGGGTCTGGGAGAGGCGTGGGGGCGATGGAGGAAACGAGCAGCGTGGAGGGAGATGGAGGGGCCTATAGAGGGGTTGGGTGCTCCTTGGTGCATGCGAGGGTGGTGTGACGAGGTGGCGGCGATGGAGCGGTATGGTTGTTGGAGGTGCTGGGGTTGTAGGCTAGGCATCAGGGGGTGCGGGGGTGGAGGAGGGAGGGATGTTTGGCGGTGGTACAAGAGGTGCGAGAGGGGGTTCTGGGGGGTGCGAGGATGGTGGGAAGGGGCGCAGGGCCTGGGGACTGTGTCGCAGGGGGGGCGGGGGTGGCAGTGGGGGTGGTAGGAATGGACGTCGGAGATGGAAGGGGTGATGCTGCGATTGGGGAAGGGGCCAGGGTGGTGGAGGGGTTTCGCAAGAGGGTGGAGGGTGGGCTGTAAGTCGATTTTTGAGGGGTGTTTGGCCGTGGTACAAGAGGTGCGAGAGGGGGTTCTGGGGGGTGCGAGGATGGTGGGAAGGGGCGCGGGGCCTGGGGACTGTGTCGCAGGGGGCGGGGGTGGCAGTGGGGGTGGTAGGAATGGACGTCGGAGATGGAAGGGGTGATGCTGCGATTGGGGAAGGGGCCAGGGTGGTGGAGTGGTTTCGCAAGAGGGTGGCGGGTGGGCTGTAAGTCGATTTTTGATGAATTTGCAAGTCTGAAAACACCTGGACAGCAAGCAGGTCGACATTTTTTTCATCAGCAATGGTCTGGATTGCGAGCAAATCGTCGTTAACAGCGAGTTTTTCACGATTTTCTTCATTGTAGGTCTGGTCAGCGGCTTCTACAGTTGAAGACTTTGATTCTGCGGCACATAGGGTCTTGAAATTAACAACCAAAACCCGTAGTTTCAATTGGAAGTCAAGAAAAATACCCATAATTTCCTTATTGTAGGCTTCTGCGGCTCGTTGTTTACGCTCCGATGAATCATAGTCTTTCGTCGTATGTCAGTGCGAACGTCCGAACAAATGTAGGCCATGCTTTGATACCAAATGATGCAAATCGGATTTATGCGAAGATGGAAAAATATTTTGATGGTGGATTTTTGGTGGAGAAGAAAATGGAGTGGTTGGAAAGGAGAAAACTCGTCGGAGAACGAGGGATTTTAGAGAAGAGAATCGTGTAGATCGTGTGAGGGAGGAGAGAGACAAGAAAGATAAATCTCAATTTTTCATATCATTTGAACTGTCTTAAAACAATAGACTATCACCCCTTTTTATAGGAGGGATGAGATTACAAAAATAGAAATCAAAATCAAAATTTAAATCAAACTTATCCTAATTGATTCGAAATAAATTCAAATCTCTAATTGACTCTAACTAACTAAATTTGAAATTCAAATTGAATTCGGCTAACTAATTTGAGATCGCACGCGATCTCTTTTATTTAAATAAAAATTACAACGACTCGAGTAAATGTAAATAAAATTAGACTATAATTAACAAATAAAAATCAAGCCATATTTATCAATTTCGTGTTGCATCACGAAGGTGGTGAAGAAATGTTGAAATGAGATCAGATACCCCAAAATGATTCCCCAAAATGATTGGATTAGGGTCTATCTATTAACATCAAAACCCAGAGGAATCCTTTGTCCTGATCATAACAAATTTATTAGCATGTCATCCAAACTAACAATATTGCTACATGTCGTAATGACCTTGCTTACCTTCAGTTTTACAGTAGATGCTCCTTTATTAATTTTAAGGATACATATGAGAGTTGAGGAGTCCAGAGATCTCTACTCTTGGGTTTCCATATCAGCAAATTCTCTAGGAACCAATCTTTTTTGGATTCCAAATTCATGTGCTCTCTTTGACAAGTGAATCCATTTCACAACAACATTTAATTAATAGATGTAAATTACAATTATCTCTCTTTAATATATTATAAATCACATTTATATATATGTGAATAATATGGATAGTCCTATCTACATTATACATATCTTTGATAATTAAATCTCATTTAATTATCTAAGATCTCAATTCTTATGCATTCGAATAATATGAATCTTACCTATATTATTTATGATAATTAAATCACACTTAATTATCCATTTCTCAGTGCTTGGATATATTAACAATAGATTATTCTTGAACTCTTTCAAGAATAATGGCTTTTTCCGCGGATATTTGGAGATAAGGATATGGCGATGATACATTCCACGTATAGTGACTTGGATGTTGAGATCATATCTCAAGTCTAGATGTTAAGGACCTCCCACAGATGTTTGATTAAATCAAAGCTGTAGATTTAATCTCCTAATTGTATCTAAATCTCATTTAAAGCAATGTCTTACATTTGGTCTGAGATTAGATTACTTCTCTACTGAGAAGAGTCACTAAAATCAATACCTGTTTCATCACTCCCTCGATATGGAAGCGTCATGGTCATACAATCGTTTATGATTACATCAACCTTAATTCCTAATACATGCGCATCCTGCATACTGGAAGACCTAGTATAAACCTAAAGTTTAGATCTCTTTTGGACGATCACCTCCAGGGTTTTATCATTAAGATTCTCATTCGATTATTGAGAATCAGTATGGATTATATACTTTCCAAAAGCATATATCATACCTACAAATTCTTTTCATGCTTCCTAAGACAACCATGCAAGGAATTTAATCAATCCCTATACCTTATGAGTGAGCTCATGTCATCCGGTTCACAAGTGAACTTGTTTGACCCCTTTGAGAGATCGTATTGCATATATGTCCTTATATGCACACTAGCTCATCGGTGTATAGACCTTGATTAGGCCATCAAACTACCAGTATACCAAATTTACATACTCAGACATATAGTAACACATTTGTCTCCGGTCTGAGGATGCATGCATATATCCTAACAGTATATGACATAGGTCTTGGTTATCTCGATCTCGTTAAGTCGGCTCTTTGACCTAAGTTATCTAACACCTTCGAATATCTGTTCCTATGCAGAGGACTTGCATCAAGAGGTCGGTTAGATATCAGCCTTTTAGAGAAGGATTGCCATCTCCTTCTCAAGATGGAGATCAAGTCATAACAATTATTTGATGGTGCTTCACGAGTCCTCAATCTAGACCTTTAGATATTTATCCAAGCCCCATCCTATATGATTCAACAATTGAATCAACAACTGTATGATTATCAAGATGGCAGTGGTACATAACCCTTAATTGTGAGAAGGAACCTTATAGTGCATTCAATCATTTAATCTCAGACAGGGAGTGAAAAATAAACAAATAATTTTTACTGGTATATTAAATATTACAATAACATTTATTGTAGAAATAGCTAACCCCGAGCCACATTGCTAACAATCTCCCACTAGGCCTTAGAACCATTCAGGTACAATCCTTAAACCGATGCTCATAACATGCTGGTCGAAAACCTTTTGTGTCAAAGGTTTGGTAAGGGAATCAACAACGTTGTCGACAGAGGCCACCTTGGTGATGATGATGCCACCATGCTTTTGAATCTCCCGATTGATATGGTATTTCCTTTCCACGTACTCGCTCTTTTGATGCCATCTGGTTTCCTTCGCATGTGCAATGGCTTCCGTGTTAGAAAGGGTAGCAGGATGGAGGATCAAAGGAAACTACACCAAGTTCAAGGATGAACTTGCACAACCACACTGCCTCCTATGCAACATCTGATGCAACAATGTATTCGATTTCTGTTGTTAAATCAACCGTAGTGTCTTGCTTTTTTCTTGTCTAGCTCACAACTCCATTGTTCAACAGAAATGCAAACCCTAATGTTGACTTTCGTCATCAATATCAGATTGGAAATCAGAATCTATGTATCCTAATACTTGGAGATCACCATCTCCATAGACCAAGATGTAATCTTACGTCTGTCTTAGATACTTAAAGATGTTCATCACTCCATTCTAGTGTTTCTCTCCATAGCAGGATTGGTAGCGGCTTACCACTCCGACTGCTTGGCAGATATCTAGCCTTGTGTACATCATAGCGTACATTAGGTATCCTGCAGCTGATGCGTATGGGCATCTAGCCGTGGCTTTCTTATCCTCAATACTTTGAGGAGCCATCCCTTTAGATAGGTGGATATGGAAGGAAATTTCACAATGTATTGTCGATATATCGATATCGAGATGCGACCGGTATGGGTACTGATATGGTAATATATCCCAATTTTCAGGCATTTCCTTCACAAAAGATCATCGACATGAGCGATATATTATCGAAATATTGTATCGATATGATAATGAAACGATATCGATATCGATTCGACCTTCATTGGGTGGATACCATGTCTTAAAGGAAGAAAGCCTTTCTTGGAATTCTCTATATAAAAATGCTCCAAGATCTTCTTGATGTAGCCATGTTGTGACAATCTCAATCTCCTCTTTTATCAATTTTTGAACAGTTTCAGAATCAATATGTAAGAGGATTCTCCAAGATCTTTCATCTCGAAGGTATAGGATAAGCAAATCTTCATATTGGTCATCATCTACGTATTATTCCCAATGGTAAATATGTCATCTACGTAAAGCACGATGAACACAATGGCGCTCCTACTAAGCTTCTTATACACACATTGTTCATCAGGATTCTGCATAAAATCACCACTCTTAATGGTTTCATCAAATCTGATGTTCCAGCTATGAGAAGCTTGTTTGAGCCTATAGATAGATTTCTTCAGCTTGCATTCTTGGCCTTCCTCGGTTATGAAGCCTTGGGGCTGCTCCATATAAAAATCCTCATCGAGAAATCCATTGAGGAAAGCCGTTTTGATGTCCATCTACCAGATGTCATAGTCAAGATATGCAACAATAGGCAGTGATGCCCTAACATATTTAAGCATAGCCACAGGAGAGAATGTTTCATCATGGTCGATGCATTCTCTCTATGTGTAGCCCTTGGCTACAAGCCGTGCCTTGAAGGTCTTTACCTTCCCATCAGGTCCCTTTTTCTCTTGAAGATTCATTTACACCCAGTGGGTTTTACTGATCTAGGTGGATCCTCTAGGGTTCACACACCGTTTTTATGTATGGAGACTATCTCAGGCTTCATTGCTAGCATCCATCTAGGCATGTCTTCATCTACAAGTGCTTAATCAAATGAAGCTGGATCATTGTCAGTTTCAATTGACACATGGAATCCATATCGTTTGGGCGGTGCAACCACCCTCGAACTCCTTCGAAGAGGTACGGGTGTTTCATCTTCATTTACTCCTTCAGTTTCTGGTTCAGGAAGCTGGTATCCTTAGGAGATTCAATGAGTTCCTTTATTTCATTTTTGTGTTGACTCTTCAGGAAGTCATCCTCCAGAAATTTTACATCTCTAGAGACGAAGACCTTTTGAGTCTTAAGGTTGTAAAGTTGGTATCCAACACCGTCTTGGGCATACCCAATGATGTATCACTCTCGAGTGCGAAATTCTCGCTTACTTGCGTCCACGTTCTTCTCATGGATCAAGCAACCCCAAATTCTTAAGTGTCTAACACTAGGTCTGGTTCCATACCAAAGCTAATGAATAGTTTTTGGTATAGACTCGCTAGGAACCTTATTCAGGATATTGCAATCTCAACTTCATATCCCTAGACTAAGAGGCAAATGTGCTTTACTCATCATTGAACAAACTATATCCATGGCAGTCCTATTGCGTCGTTTAGCAACACCATTAAGTTGGGGAGTTCCAGGAGGAGTGAGGTTGGAGACAATTTGTGAAAACCCCGAAAATCGAACATAGACTAAAATGTAAATCTTGACTGAGTCCTGACTTAATTGCAAAATCTGTACTTGTCCAGTAATAAAAAAAACCAAGTAAGGAGTCCATTGCATAGTGCTCGTAGAGATCTTTCCAATGAGTCCAAGAACGTGAAAATCCAAGTTCGGGAGCCTGACTTACGACTAATTTAGCAGGACAGGGTCTAGACCAAATTCGGATCTGAACCCGGATCCGAATCCGGGTTGAACCCAATAAAAATCAACTCATCCTTTATCAAATACACCCTTCTTCCCCAAATCCCTACCACCTTCAACCTTCCCACCTCCTCCTCCCTCTCCCCCTCAGCAGAGCTCGTCGGAACACGCGGATCAATGATCCGGGGTCGCAATCCCGTTGAGGAGGTCAAGACAGCCCTCGAGGGCGATTTGGTGTCACCAACGGAGTGCTGTGTGCACCATTCTCCACGGGAGGAGAAATTGAGGTAGTGAGATCTCAGAGATATGATGTCGTATTCCTTCTTGCTGCGGATTTCACGTGATTTTGAACTTATATGTTGTATCATCTAGAGCCCTGGCAATTTTGGTGGTATGGCTTTCTCGCTCCTTTCATTTTTGGGTATTAGCAATTTAGCACTATGAGTTGATGCTTGTTGGAATCGAAATCCATAGTAAGAGCTTCTCTCCAAGATCCGCAGATTTGTGTGTGTGTGTGTGTGTGTGTGTCTATATATATATATGGGACCTTTCAAATGAGGTGGGGGCTTTTCTGAAATTGTAAAGGCCACTGTGAATTTAGTAAAACTTTGTAACAGTTTTGTAAATTATAAACTGCACATTGTAAAAAAATGAATTTTGTAAAATATAGCGTCGAAATTCAAATTAACATTTCCATCTAATATAATAATATTTTCATAATTTTATTGCACTATACATGTTGTGTTGATATTTATTGTTATATGTATAAAACAAGAAATTGTAAAATATATTGGAAAGATGTCTAAATTGAGGGTGGCTCACCATACATATGGTGAGACCCCACCTCATTTGAAGTTTCTCCTATATATATATAAAGAGAGAGAGAGAGAGAGAGAGAGAGAGAGTAGGGAAGCTGCTGCAAGCAGCAACCAACTTGGTTGCTCACCCGATCTGGACCGTTCATCGCGGTTCATATCAACGGTCCAGATCGGAGATGCAATCCTGGGTTTCCCCCTCCCCCTCCAGTCCCCACTCGACGCCCGCCCCCTCCCCCTCGCAATCTCGCGACCTACCCAACCCGACGCCCGCCCGCCCACCCTTCCCTCCCCATCTCGCACCCCACCTCTGGCAGCTGCTCGCCCTCCGCGTGCACCTCTTCTCTCCCCGCGCGTGCTCCTACGGCTCCATCCCTCCGCTGACTCTCCAACGATTCATGGAGCCCTCCAGCGATACATACCCTCTTTCACCGTTTGCATCGTCCCTTCACCATGCTTGCCCTCCAACACCTCCTCCCTGCAGCAGCCACTCCCCTTGCCGTGCGATGCCTCAGACACCGCTATCCCAACCATCCCTGTACGATGCCATGACTGGCACATTGCAGGTTCGTAACATCCTATTCACTTCATTGAATGTGAACATATATGATAAATGTGTTATGGGTTTACAGAGCATATATACAGATATACAAATGCTCTGTGAAATGCTCTGTGAAGTTAACTATGATGATGTTCTGAATCGTTATGTGTATACAGATTCACTCTGTGATATACAGAGCAATATGTATATGTGATATACATATAGTGAATGTGTAAATGCTCAGTAGTGAATGGGTATACAGATTCACATTCACTCTGTGATATACAAATCTGTATATACATATATGATAACTGTGTTATGGGTTTACATTCACTATATGCTAAATCTGTACATATAAACAAATATTTTAGCGATTGTTATGGGTTTATAGAGCATAGTATCTACATTGAATGTCTATTTTATGACATTAATCTATCAGTAATCATAATTTGTTGAAGATTTCTCTATTTGTTGTCTATCCATGAAAATTAGTTTTCTTCAAAAATTTTGCAAACACAGGTGTCATTCAGTGTAGAAGGCAAGGATGATAACTCGAATATAGATGATGGCAACGGTTTGGATAGTCGCTCACACTATGATGAAGATGTCTGTGATGCTATGTCAAATGAGAATTCACATGTGGATGAGGATGTTGATACATTTGAGAAGCCTTTCATTGGAATGCAATTTGTTTCGGAAGACGAAGCATTGAAATTCTACAATCTATATGCAAGGAAAATTGGTTTTTCGATACGTAAGATTTCAAAGCATCCTCGTCGAAAGTCATCTTGGTATCACAACATCCCATTGAATTATAAGCATCCAAGTTTTACACTCCTGCCAATTTCAAATTGTTTCAAGAAGAATACAAGAAGACCATGAGTTGCCAATGTAAGAAGATATCGAGATTAGATGATGTAGCAATCTGTGAGATATACTTGCATGGAAACACGAGCCATAAGTATAAAGTGGAATTTTCTTCTACAACAACTACCGGATCTTGCTCGTGCAAGAAGTTCAATTCCGAAGGAATTTTATGTTGTCACTTGTTGTTCATTTTCAAGAAGAAAGGCATTTGGTTGTTGCCACAGACTTATTTGTTACATCGATGGTCGTTGAATGCACGATTTCACAAAAGTTACCAAGTAATATCCAATAGTAACGTAAACAAGCCGACACTTGCAATGTTGTGGGGACTCCGCACAGAACTCAATGAACTATATGAGTTGGGGAGTTTAGATTGCAAAATCTTTGATGCAGCTAAGGAAATGGTCCAAGTTGATCTAAAGAGACTTAGGGCCATTCACGAAAGTGATGCTCATGTGCCACATCAATTCTCTCAAGAACCCATACCAAGCAATGACGCAATTGTGACACATGATTTCATCGATATTCGTGACCTTCATCACGTAAAAGCTAAAGGACGTCCCAAAAAGTTAGAGCGAATAAAATCTGGGATTGAAGCGTCTTCTTCTCAATCCGAGGTCAAACAAAGGACTTCCCATCGATGTGAAGAGAAAGGTCACTATCAAACTACATGTAAAGCAGAGGTTAGGAAGCTGCTAGCTTTTACTCCGAATAGATGTCAAGCTTTTATTGTATGCTCATACTTACATTTATCAATTTTTAATTTGTAGCTGCCAAGTACGCGCTAAGATATTGGATAGCTCTCTTGCGGATATAAACCGAGAGGTGTTCGCATGCTGATGTCAGAATGTATGGTGTACTTTGTAGCCTCACTGCTTGTAGTTCTTGCTTGGATCTTGATGCTCATTTCTTTTTGGGATCTCACTGTTTTGGAGTGAATTGAGGAGTCATGTTTCTAAGATGCGTGTCTTTGTATTGAGAACTTGCAGTTGTAAAATGCGGTGATTTTAAGTAGGTCTATTAAGATGGTTTGTTCTTTAGATGCTGACATGTTTTGGAGTGAATTTTTAAGCAGAGGTATTTCGTTGAATGTATAGGCCTGCGGGCTTTGCTATTCTCATCCTGTTGTTGATGGAGAATGTAGGCTCACTGCTTGTAGTTTCGTCTTTTAAAAACAGCAATGCTCGTATGAAAAGAATGAAGCAGTGGTGATGATTGACGTTCTTTTTGCTTGAGCAAGAATCCTGATTTTTCAGTAAAATCTTGTGAACAGAATATGTATTCTGTCCACCACCATTTTCATTTTCAAACCAATACAAACATTGCAATTGAAAAAAGAAACATATGCTGGTTTTTATATAAAAAACTTAGCTATGGTTACATGCAAATCAACACTCCATACACATCTAAATTAGTTTGTATACTCCATGTTTCATATTTTCCACTGATAAAAGATTGCATTCTTGCCTACCCTAGAAGAAATACGGCTAAGTTAATGTTCATCGTCTCTTCGGTTGGACCTCCAAATATTTTTTTATCAGCAATGAGTACATCGCATGCAAAAGCAACTACAAAGGATGTCACGACAGATACTATGATATATTTTGCCGCCATCTGCAATATCCAGAGCTGCAGAAGACTCCATATCTCAATGTAAGGAACTGTACAATGAATGAAGCTCAAAGCTTGCCACAATAACGACAGAACTACAGAACAAAGGAATTTACATGCCCAAAGGCGGATTATAAACTTTGTGAATATAAGAATTGCTGAACTAGATTTCTTAATGAGGTTTCTGGATGACTACAAATCTTTGTATGAAGCAAGTACCAAATTAGGATGATCATGGCTTTGCAATTCAAAAAAGACTAGCGGCACAGCTTGTTGCCCGCTTGCCTTCTGTTTCGATGTAAACCTCTTGACTGATCAGCAATTGGTTTGTCGACAAACGGCTATAGAATTTGCTGAATTTGGAATCTCGACAATCTCGCGAAATCAAAGGTCCAAGTAGGTCTTCTTCGCATCTGATCAACTTTCTGGTGCAGTATGAATTTGGACCATTTGTGATGATCACACACACTTGTAGGGGTGGGTTTTTGTTCGCAAGATAGAAATCGTGCGATCTCACATTTGATAAAGATACATCATGCCATAAGAAACAACATCCATTACAAAATATCATGCACATTACATTTGATAAAGATACATCATGCCATAAGAAACAACATTCATTACAAAATACCACATTACATGAAACGTACAAGATTTTCTCACTCAATAGATGTCGAACGAAAGGTACCTAGAGATAATAACATTACATGTTACATAAACTACCGACAATTACAGTATATTTGAAACATAATTGCAAATATAACTGCAACGAGAATAATATGCTTCAGTTTGCGAAACTCCATTTGCAAAAGCTTCATCTGTTGTAGCATGTCGGCTTGAAAGTACGCTGAATCCCTATTGCTATCATCAATGGCATCCATCCAAACAAAGAAATTGCACGAATTTTGCTCCTGCTTCACAAAAAAGAAATTAGAAAATTTTCAAATATGATCAAAAAATGTGCACTCTTAATGAGCTTATACCTTCCATCGTGGACAATGAATAAATCGTCTACCCTTGCTCCATTCTCTCTTTGACACGTGCGTTACAGCCTTCAAGCCACAATAACATGTGGATTCCATCGTTTGCCTCAAGGATGTCGATGAAAATGAATCACTCATATTCCAATGACAAAATTACTCTACAGTTAAGGTAAACAGTAAATGGTAAAAAGAGCAAGTATAATTCTAATTTGCAAAAAAAAAAGATAAAGTCATACTCAATGTTGCACCACGGACGTCGTTGTAGGGCGCGTACAGGGAGGGGTTGGCAGGTGCGTGAGATAGGGAAGGGGTGGGAGAGCGAGATTAGGGTTAGGATCAAAAGCTGGGAGGTAACGGGCGTCGTGGGAGAGGGATTTCGGTGGCGTTGAGGGGGAATGGAGCTGGGAGGAGGAAGTGCGGTGATGGGGAGCACACGTTGGCGGAAGAGAGAGCACGCACGGGGAGAGAAGAGGTGCACGCGGAGGGCGAGCAGCTGTCGGTGGTAGGGTGCGAGATGGGGAGGGAAGGGACGCATGGGGAGAGAAGAGGTGCACGCGGAGGGCGAGCAACTGCCGGAGGTGGGGTGCGAGATGGGGAGGAAAGGGTGGGCGGGCGGGCATCGGGTTGGGTAGGGTGCGAGATTGGGAGGGGGAGGGGGCGGGCGTCGAGTGGGGACTGGAGAGGGTAGGGTGCGAGATTGGGAGGGGGAAACCCAGGATTGCATCTCCGATCTGGACCGTTGATATGAATCACGATGAACGGTCCAGATCGGGTGAGCAGCCAAGTTGGCTGCTGCTTGCAGCAGCTTCCCTATTCTCATATATATATATATATATATATATGAAAAACTTGAATTGAGGTGGAGCCTCATTGCAAACATAGTGCGACAATTAATTATTCCCGTCAGATTACAATCGACGGCCCCAGTAAAAACCACCTTTAGAGAGTCGAAATCACTACGACTCTATTAATTAATTTCTATTTATATAAATTTATCATATTCTATTAATGACGTCAGATATGGTGGAAATCAATTGAATTCCAATTTTCTCGCGGATCGGTTATGTTCGAATTGAATTCACTTTCTTCCCAAAATATGTTTTTTCCTTAACGTTTCATTGAACTACTATTCAGAATTTCTAAACATATCTCCGTGAAATTCAATGGAAATCGACGAGATAGCAGATCTCGAATTTTACAGAGATAATGCACAGGTAATGTACGTTTTTCATTTCCCTTTAATAATGTTATGTATGCAAATCACGAGGAATATTTTAATTTTGGTTGAAAGACGATCTGGTTCTTGAATCGAAGTCGTAATATGCGTTAATATTTTGGACTTTTATATTTTAATATGTGACATTATTATATTTATTTTGTCCAGTTATCTGACGGAGAGGGTGAAGTTAATGGAGTGGGGGCACGAACCGATGATAATTTGCATCAATCAGGTATGCTGAATTACACAGATGTTTCAAAGCACTACAGTCCTTGTTCATTTATATGATGTTGCAAATAAAAGTTTTCATTTTATGTAAATTCTGTATATTTGATGGTATAGTTCATTATTTCATTTATGAACTATAATTTACAATTTTGAACATCATTTTACATTATAGGATACGATGTAATATCTCCCAAATGGTGCTAATACCAGTCCATTATCCGATAAATTACATATACGTGCATCATTTCACATTTTCTGTCATTATTTTACATTTATAAGACATATTTTAAACTAATTATAACTAATTTTTGCAATAATATTTTGAATGAATTTCAGATAACTGCTCTATCAGTGACCCTGTCATTGGTATCACACCTCATATAGGTCAAATATTTCTATCTATTCAAGATGCATATAAATTTTATGAGGCATATGCAACTAAGATTGGATTCAATGTTAGGAAAGCAAGCTCTAGAGTTGGTAAAGATAAGATTTCCAAGGAGCGGATAATTATATTTAAATCTTTTGTTTGCTGGAAAGAGGGGTTTTCTAAAAATATAGATAAAACAATGTCAGTGGACAATGCAAGAAGTGATGAGAGCGATGAATGTATTTTTTATAAGGAGGAGCGCCGTGTTGGCATATCAAGGACTGGGTGCAAAGCTTTCAAGTCAGTCTCATGTAGGCCTGATCTCAATGATTGGTTTGTATCGAATTTTGAACCTGGACACAATCACAATCTTGTTTCTCCATCTAAACGCAGATACGTCAGACCAAATAGACGTTTTTCAAAAGCCACAAAAATGCTTGTGAAGTCAATGAATGATGTAAACATACCTATATCCAAGCAGTCAGCTTTCATAAACATGTCCAGTGGTCAAGTTGGTAGTATTGCTCGAGATATTTACAACTTGAACAGAAAGGAGAAAAAACAACGTATTGGGATGGATGTGCACCTTCTAATTGAACATTTTAAAAGTTGTAAGGCCAATACCCCTGAATTTTACTATGCTTACACAACCGATGATGATAACAGGCTTACTCAGTGTATATGAATTGATAGTGCCTCCATTGAGGATTACAAATTATTCGGAGATACAATATCGTTCGACACAACATATAGGACCAATGAATACAATCTGGTATTTGGATCTTTCTGTGGTGTTAACCATCACGGTTACACAATCTTCTTTGGAAAATCGTTCATGAGTAGGGAGACAACCGAGTCATTCTCGTGGTTATTTGAGAGATTTCTAGAAGTAATGAGCAAACATCCAGTTTCTATAATCACAGATGAAGATCCGGCAATCTGTGCAGCTGTTAGGATATGCTTTCCACATACTGTTCATAAATTCTGCACTTGGCATATAATGGCCAAGCTTAAAAGAAAGCTTGGAAAGATTAAAGATATAAATGAAGTTCTATCTGTGTTTTCCATAGTTATATGGAAAAGTATAACTATAAGGGAATTTGAGCAAAGCTGGTGCAAGATAATTGATCAGTATGATTTATCATCTAATGTCTGGTTGAATGAGAAGTATAGTATCAGATTTAAATGGATTAGTTTATATCTTAAGGATTATTTTTGGGCTGGTCAGCGCAGTACACAGAGGAGTGAAAGTATGAATGCATTTTTGCAACACCACATCACTAAACAGAACTCCTTGCTTGAATTTGTCTGTACATTTCAAAGTGCAATTCAACAACGCAGGGAAAGAGAGAATGACATGGATAACATTGGTGAAGTTTACACTCCAAAATCAAACTTCAAATGGAAGATGGAAGTACAGATGGTTTGTATATACACCAAGTTCATATTTTACAAATTTCGTTTTGATATGAACGAAGTGAAGGAACTTAATGTTCGAACTCATCTGAACTCTCTGGGTTACTGTCAATATTTTGTGTCATATATTGGGAAATCTGACGAAGAATTATGTGTTTCTTCGTCAACGGAAAGCGACTTCCTTGTTTGTGAATGCAAAAATATGCAATTCTTTGGATATCCATGTAGGCACATACATGCAGTCTTGAAGATACAGAATGTGTAGCTTTTGAATGAGGAATATATATTGAAAAGGTGGACAAGAACCATTAAAAAATCAGGAAATTATCCTATTTATGTGAAAGTTGCACACCAAGAAAGGTCGTCTCAGCTTAATCAATTGTGTTCACATATTCTTTCAGCTTCAGTTGAACAGGATGAGGATATATTCTTATTTGCTAAAGAAAAATTAAGTGATTTATGTAGCAATATTGATCGTATGATAAGTAACAAACCTTCTTCGAGCTCTACAATAGTGAACAATACAAACGTTCCAGATATGATTACTGAACCAGCTGTTAAAGAACCTAATGTTGCTAGAACGAAAGGAAGTGGTCGCGGTGGTAGACCTAAGGGCGTTGGCAATCGTATTAGATCAGAATCTGAAATGAGAAGAAACAGAGGTCGACAATGCAAATCTTGCCTCAAATACAATGTTGGAAACGATTCTAGAAATTATCCTAATAACAAATCTGCGAATCGTGGTAAATATTTAACATTCGTTGTTTATTGATATGTTTTTTTCTGTTCACTAATCCTTGTGTTTTGTTGTGCAGTTGAAGATGAACGAAATTAAAATGAATTTATCAAATTCTTATAAACTAAGAGTATATTTTTTATATTTTGTTGTAACATTTTATACATCTCATATAAATCATTTTAATGTTGCTTATTATATTCCTTTCATTATGTTTGTTTTTGCAGGTTTGCAATTTTCTAAAGGATTCTTGGCTGCAATTGAGCTTTGACATTTGGATGCTTATCAGACTTAGATTTTTTATTTTTATGTATTTTTTTGCTTATTGTTCTGTGTTCAGTTTTTGTAGAATTCAAACAATGTGTTATTTATATTGTTTCAGTTCAGATGTATCCCTTTGTAGTATCATAGCATAGAGTATTTCAGAGCTTTGATTATAAAGTTGACACATTTCCGTAACCCATGTCATTATTATATTATTTAATTTTTCTTACCAACAAGCCGAACAATTGCAGTAAAATTCCTGGTTGTATGAATTCTCTCTGTACATATCTGCTAATAACTGCTAATAAAATCCAGTATCTTTATTTTATACTCCAGATATATGTTTCAAATATACGCAGTAGTTTCCAATTGTATTCGATATTTTACATCTCTATGTAATATATTACGCATTGTAACCATACTTTACATTAATTTTCATTATTTTACAAATATCTACACGATAGGTAATAATGAAGAAGAACAAGCAATTAGTAATCATTGTGATGTTAATCTTTAAGGTATATGAAGATTTTCGATCATTGGAAAACTCTTATCTAACCAGAAAGTCCTTTAGTTATCGATCATTGTAATATATCTTATACTTTTTACAATTAGCTTCACTATTTTACATACAATAATAATATTTTACAAATTGTTACCATAATTTACATAAAGTTTCATTATTTTACAAATAGCAACATTATTTGTATCAAAATTGTGAAGCTATATGCAAATACAAGTCTAAATCAGCATGAGTAATAACAAACAGTTAGTAATCATCGGGATGTGTATCTTTAAAGTAGAAGAAGATTTTCCAACATTGGAAAACTCTAACATAACCAGAATGTCGTTTAGTTATCGAGTATTATAATATATCTTATACTTTTTACAAATAGCTTGACTATTTTACATATTGTAATAATAGTTTACGTATTGTTACTATATTTTACAAACATTTTCATTATTCTACAATTAGCTACATTATTTTTAACAATATATTGATCCTATCTGCAAATACAAGTCTATACCAGCATTAGTAATAACAAACAATTTGTAATCATCGGGATGTCAATCTTTAAAGAAGAAGATGTTTTTCGACCATTGGAAAACACTAACATAACCAGAATGTACTTTAGTTATCGAGTATTATAATATATCTTCTGTCTTCCTGTCAAACATGTATATATTGACGTAACCAATGTAACATATAATCAATGCAAACATATATTACTCGTCATATTTAAATGAGATGTTTGGTTCTAAAGAAGTTTTAAACAGAAACTATGGAAACATAACACAATTTAAGACAATTCAACAGTACATAGTTCTAACTTAAAATGCAAAAACTCTAAGATCTGTGTTTACTATGTCTTCTATCTTTATCACTGTGTCGTCGAGTTCTCTATGTGACCACACGTTAACAACAACAAAGCTATTTCAGATCAGAATCTGTCAATATCATCGTAGCTGAAGTCCAACACCCTTCCTTCACATAGGTACTCCATCATCTTCATCACGTAGATCCCACAATCCAGACTCTGTGAAGGTTGGTGTGGGCAATCTTGCACGTATATGATTTCCCACCCTGCAAGGCAATCATCTGGAATGTTGTCCATGAAGTACTCCGAAATCCAGCCATGCTGATATGTAATTAAAAAAGAATATTATTAACACTGAATTAAAAAATTTAATAAAATATAAATTTTAGTTATGTCATACCCATTTCAATACATCCTTTTTATGAAATTTTGATCCTTTCATAGAATTGTATGAAAGGAACTTTCTTGCTTTAAAATCAGTAACAAGAAGGTGCCAATGGTTTCTTGTGTGGATAACATTGAAGATTTTCTCCAACTCTGGCATGAATAATCCTTCATTGTATAGCTCCTCGAGTTTATCAAATTCACTTTCCGTAGCATTAACAACCAGATTCACGAAATATTGCTGGAAAAATTCAAGTAAGAATACTAAATTATGCTGATTAAAGATATTTGATATTAATTATATCAGTAATCATAATCTCACCATTTGAAATATTGGTGTGAATACAAATGATACATGATCATTACTTGTGTTGTATTTATGGTGCAAAACGTTCATAAACATGTCGATTATCTACAATATCAAAAACAATTTAGGAATAAACAAATATAAAAAGGTAAATATTATAAATAAACGTATCGTATCCTCGACCATTCTTTCGTACAAAAAGTTATGAACATCTCTTCCTTTACAACTCCGATTTCCCGGAGTAAAGTATGTGGCATTCAATCTGAGGAGTTTTATTTAATTAATATTATATATCTAAAGTTAAAGATTTTTACATATAAATGCTGAAATGTCTGTTAAATTACTTACTTGTTTGCAGGATCATGAAGAAATTCTTGAATGGTTTTCTTTGTCTGTTCTGATACTTTTTCATAACCAATGAAATCGGTTACGAGATCGCATAGATACTGATTCTTATTCAATCAATTATAGACAATGTTAGAAATAATTAATATCATAATCATATAGAATATACAGAGTTATGTGAGCAGTATTGAAAATATGCATTATAAGACATTTGTATTCAATGATACAAAAGAAGTTGTTTTATATTATATGGCTTACCTCACTGGCTGTGTCATCCTCTTGTTTTTCAATTTCTTCTTTCCCTTGCTTCTCTACTTCTTGTAAAAAAATTTTCGCTTCTCTTCTTTGTTTCAATCTTTTTATTATTGAGCTTTGTTGGACAATGACTTTTTCCCTTTTTCTTCTCTTTGTAGTAGGCTGTGTGTGCACATTTTCTGATTTTGAATTGTCACCAATGTTCAGATCAAAAGAAGGCATGTCACTGTTGATAGGTGAATCTTTTTTTGTGGTATCTTGAGATTGATACAGTGGATCTTCATCACAGATTTCAGAAATTAAATTCTGAAGTTTTTCATCGATATCTGAGTCACTAGGTTCCAAATCTCCTACGTTGACATCAGATTCATTGCGTGTTGGTGCATCCATGTGTTGGTAATTGTCATCAATGTCACCTTCATCTATATTTCCAGATTTATCCTCCAACATTTCTTCTGATTGCAATGCATTATGACCAAGATCAATCATATCATGATCAGGAATCACTTTTAGTTTTTCCTTCAGCTCCGTAATCTCAGATGTCAACTTATCATTCTCTTTCTTCAATTCAGAATTTATTCTGATATTTTTTTCATCTTTTTTCCTATACGTTTCACTTATTGCTTTAATTTTATCTTTCAGCTCCTCTATCTCAAATGAAAATGCATCACACATACATGTTTTTTGTTTCTTTTTTTTACGACGTCTGAAACTGAAACACAAGCATCTGTTTTTTGGTCACACAATTCTTCTAGCTGTTGCTTTCCTTTCTTTTTTAAAACATCCCGTGGTACAGGGATGAGGTTTATGATCAAAATTTCCGGTCTTCTCACCGCAAAACCACCCATTGTAAACTTGTCAAACGGGAAAACATACTCGTCTATTCTGATCTTTACAATTTCATTTTTTTGAAGTTGCAAAGCAGGCAATATATATATAAACAAGATCATTTAGTAATGAAAAAAAAATGAAATTACGAGACATTCAGTATATTATTAATGATCTTAACAAGGCTTACTTGATCACAACTTATTGAAACCAATGCTCTGGAAACTCCTTTGATTGGTCCAACCCACTTCCTTATTCGTGGCCTAAGATCTCTGCTGACCACAAGGTCTTTGCAGCAGTACTCCATCATCCATACCTGATACATTGGTTTTATTAATATTTATTTTTTTGATCAAATAATAAAAATATTTTCGAAGTACTCACATATAAGCAGGCAACACATCCTGTAAGGTAACCAAGTGTTACCCTTGATAAACCTGCTCTTCTCTTCTGAACTCTACTTATTACGTCATCAATGTTGAATAGTATCATCCTTGCTACAGCAACAGACCAGTTAATGTATCGTGTATCTTCAAGTGATTCTACATAGTATAACAAATCTTTCAGAAAAGAATAAGAACTGTCTGGGAAAAGGAATATGGCAAACATCAAAAGTATCAAGCATGTAACATAAATAGAGACCGAGTTGTCATCATCTCTATTGTAATAAGCCTCGAGAATGTTGTTCAACTTCTTTCTATTGAAAATCATTCCTTTTTCAAACATTTTGTGAGATATAAAAGATTTCCATTGAAGGTGTCTTCCTCTAACTGTTATTGAGAAACCAAAGCTTGGCAGGCCCAAAATTGCTCCAACTTCTTAATCACTGAAACTCACTACCTTATTTCCAAATCTGAAATTTCTCCCTCCTTGGTATTGTTCAACCAACCATTGAAGGTTTTTTCTTTGTATTTCAACATGGCTAATGTGAATTAGCTTCCCAAATGTCGTCTTTGACAGAAGTGCTTGTTGTTTAGGCGTGGGTCTATGCTTATCAATGAACTGAACAAAATGTTCAATGTAGCATCTGTGTTGTACATACCCTTTGCCTAAAAGAAGAGAAAAAAACATTTTTGTGGTTGCAATGATCAATGATTTTATTCATGCTAATAAAAAACACAATTTATATTTAAATTCACATAAATCTTCATACTCCCAAAATCATCATCAAGCTTCAGAGCATCCTTCTCAACGTCAAATTCCTTTGTTCTCCTAACTGATAGTTGTGTTCCTTCTGTTCATACCATTTACCAGAGATATAATTTCTATAAAATTGTGAGAATAGTCGTATTAATTTGAAAATGTACTTACTTTTGTTTTGTTGCTTCAGCCGATGGATCTGGAGTTCCATCATTGTACCCCCACTGTACTGATCTGAGTCGTCTTCCCGTTCCCTCATGGGTTCAAACAAGTTCGATTGCATCTCCTCCATCGTCGCCTGATGTCGTTCTTTTCTCCTTAGAAAGCGATTTCTGGAGTGGAGACTCTCTCCTCAATTGAGTCGCTAGAAGAGCGCCTGCTTTGCTGTCGTCGCCAGTATGCAGTAACCCTCTTCTTGCTTAATTTCAAATTAGTTTTTTTGTAACATTATTATATGAATATACTTCATATTTCTACTTTCCTTAAATTCGATTTCATTAATTCATAGATCTTTAATTTTGATTTATTTGCAATGTTGTATTGTTTGAAATTAAACAGGAGCTTGTTTCCGTTTTTGACTAAAAATAGAAAGAATTTGAAATTTTAAATTACAAATTGATTTAACTTAATCAATGAGTTATCATTAATTTGGTAATTAAATAATACTCAAAAACTTCATTTCCCTTTTTTTCCTTTGCTCTTCAACCATTGTTAATTGTTTGCGTTTGAAATTCATTTCTTCTTTATCATCTCTACGTCTAAACAGGTTAGTATTTTATTTTCATCTACATACTATGTTTACTCTTCTTCTTAGTTTCATTTGTTCCAAATTCCAGTATATGTTTTCATCAATATTTCTACACAATTTAAATTTAAAAGATTCATGTTTGTATTGAATTTTTGATTCTTTGAATCAGAAATGTGTTTCTCGTAAGAAATTATTCATAGCATTTGCAATCTCATTCTCTAACGATTTTTTCTTCATTTATATAAAATCACTAATATATTTTTTAAATGCGTAAAACAGACATTGTATATATATCACTGCTTATGTTCTTTTCTGAAAGTATCAAAAATTACAAAGAGAAAATTTTTAAAATGTTATATAATACTAATATCAACATGAGAGCAATTACACTGTATATGTTCTCATTTTATTTGTAGAATCGAGAATATTAGTCCAAGAGAAATATCAAATTGTAGAATAGAAGACGAAGATGTAATTATAACATGGTTGTGTAAAATATATACCAGTAACGTAAAATAGTGGCAACATTGTCAATTAGTTAATGCAAAATGTCATAATATATCCGTAAAATACCATCAATTCTTGAAAAATAAATTGTTCCTTTGTAATATATTAATATATAATTGTAGTTATATCTGATATCAAGAATCTGAGAAAATAAATATACATTCGTATACGTAACGTACATATATTAATTGAAATATACATTAACAGAATATAGTAGCCTTTAGTAAAATATAGAATGTATACGTAAAATATGATAATTGTTGGTAAACTAGTTTTAAAGTTTGTAATAATTGTTCTCAAGTTATCATAATATCGTTGTAAAATATAATTCAAATTTATAATTTCGATCTTATATTGTGAAATTATAGATATATAACGTAATTCATATTACCATTTCGTTATATTTAAATTTCTCATTTTGTATATGCGTATAGGAGAGTTTGCAATGTCTTGATCAATTTCATATTTTATTACGTAACCCAATGTAATTTTTTTCCTTAATATGTGTAAAATTCAATTGAATAAACGCAAAATGTCACCGTAATTAGGCCGTTTTCTGAATAAGCGGTAGATAATATGTTGTAAAGTATGACATGAAGATGTAAAATAGCACAATATTTTGTATTATCATAACAGATTATTTCAAAATGCGGTGCTTTTATTCAACCAAATGTTTATGTAATGTTGTGATCTTAAAACTGCTTATTTGCTAAATATAGAATGTTTAATGACGTGTAATAATTTTATTTAGCATTAATTTAACCATCCCACATTATAGGAATGTTAGTTGGCACGAAAATCATTTAGTGGTTTTAATCTCCTTCGTACACTCTTCATCACACGGCCTAAGATGGCACCTTTCCATAATCAAGGAAAGGTGCCACCTCAATTCAAGTGCACCATATATATATATATATATGTATGTATGTATAGGAAAAACTTGAAATGAGGTGGAGCCTCATTGCAAACATGGTGCGACACTTAATTAGGCTCGTCAGATTACCATCGACGACCAAAGTAAAAATCACCTTTAGAGAGTCGAAACCAATACGACTATATTGATTAAATTCTATTTTTAGAAAGTTATCATATTCTATTAATGACGTCAGATATGGTGGAATTCAATTGAATTCCAGTTTTATCGCGGATTGGTTATGTTCGAATTAAATTCTCTTTCTTCCCAAAATATGTTTTTTTCCTTATCTTTTCATTGTACTACTATTCAGAATTTCTCGACATATCTCCATGAACTTCAATGGAAATCGACGAAATAGCAGATCCCGATTTTTACAGAGATAATGCACAGGTAATGTACGTTGTTCATTTCCCTTTAATAATGTTATGTATGCAAATCACGAGGAATATTTTAATTTTTTTGAAAGACGATCTGTTTCTTGATTCGAAGTCGTATTATGCGTTAATATTTTGGGCTTTTACATTTTAATATGTGACATTATTATATTCATTTTGTCCAGTTATCTGACGGAGATGGTGAAGTTAATGGAGTGGCGGCACGAACTGATGATAATTTGCATCAACCAGGTATGCTGAATTACTCAGATGTCTCAAAGCACTACAATCTTTGTTCATTTATATGCTGTTGCAAATAAAAGTTTTCATTTTGCGTAAATTCTGTATATTTGATGGTATAGTTCATTATTTACATTTATGAACTATAATTTACAATGTTGAACATCATTTTACATCATAGGATACAATGTAATATCGCCCAAATTTTGCTAATACCAGTACATTATCCGATAAATTACATATTCTTGCATCATTTTACATTTTCTGTCATTATTTTACATTTATAAGGCATATTTTAAATTAAATGTAACTAATTGTTGCAATTATATTTCGAATGAATTTCAGATAACTGCTCTATCAGTGACCCTGTCATTGGTATCACACCTCATATAGGCCAAATATTTCAATCTATTGAAGATGCATATAAATTCTATGAGGCATATGCAACTGAGAATGGATTTAATGTTAGGAAAGCAAGCTCTAGACTTGGTAAAGATAAGATTTCCAAGGAGCGGATAATTATATTTAAATCTTTTGTTTGCTGGAAAGAGGGGTATTCTAAAAACACAGACAAAACGACCTCAGTGGACAATGCAAGAAGTGATGAGAGCGATGGATGTATTTTTTATAAGGAGGAGCGCCGTGTTGGCATATCAAGGGCTGGGTGCAAAGATTTCATGTCAGTCTCATATAGGCCTGATCTCAATGATTGGTATGTATCGAATTTTGAACCTGAGCACAATCACAATCTTGTTTCTCCATCTAAACGCAGATACCTCAGAACAAATAGATGTTTTTCAAAAGCCACAAAAATGCTTGTGAAGTCAATGAATGATATAAACATACATGTATCCAAGCAGTAAGCTTTCATAAACATGTCCAGTGGTCAAGTTGGTAGTATTGTTAGAGATATTTACAACTTGAACAGAAAGGAGAAAAAACAACGTATTGGGATGGATGTGCACCTTCTAATTGAATATTTTGAAAGTTGTAAGGCCAATACCCCTGAATTTTACTATGCTTACACAACCGATGATGATAACAGGCTCACTCATTGTATATGGATTGATAATGCCTCCATTGACGATTACAAATTATTCGGAGATACAATATCGTTCGACACAACATATAGGACCAATGAATACAATCTGGTATTTGGATCTTTCTGTGGTGTTAACCATCACGGTTACACAATCTTCTTTGGAAATTCGTTCATGAGTAGGGAGACAACCAAGTCATTCTCGTGGGTATTTGAGAGATTTCTAGAAGTAATGAGCAAACATCCAGTTTCTATAATCACAGATGAAGATCCGGCAATCTGTGCTGCTGTTAGGATATGCTTTCCTTATACTGTTCATAAATTCTGCACTTGGCATATAATGGCCAAGCTTAAAAGCAAGCTTGGAAAGATTAAAGATATAAACGAAGTTCTATCTGCGTTTTTGATGAATCCATGATTCATCTCCTTTATTCTTTCATTTTGGCTAAAATCCTTGGTAAAATGCATGTAAATATCCATTAACTCCATGAAATTAACATTCTAACCACAAATATTAATATTATATAATTAACACTTATTTTCACCAAAATAAAAGAATAAAGAGAAAAAGGAAAATAAAAATAAAAATAAAAAGAAGGCTGGATATAAAATATTCAGACTGATCCTAACCCCGAGACCAGGTCAATATTGACCAGGTCGACAAGAGAAATAAGTAGGGGGAGATAAGGATCTTAACCTATAAAAATACAAAGACAACAAAGACCAAAAATATAAATTATCCACTCTCCATAATGTAAATATTTCACCTATTTTATTTATCATCAAAACCACTCCAAAATTAAATACTTTCTTCATCAAAGTTGTAGATAATAATTTAAATAAAAATACAAAATTGAGTTTGTATAAAAATAATAATCAATGTACAAATTATACACAAAATAAAAAGCCAAAATCTAAACTTCACAGACCCATAACTTGCAAATAAAAACTCCAAATCACCCAAACTCACCTTTAATTGTATATAGCATTTCCTAAACTATTTTATAAAATTGGGTGCATAATTTTTGGGGTCCATATGCAAAAGTTAGGTTTTTGGCTCTTCTTGTACATAATACCTATTTTATCCAATCTTCAATATTTTTATAAATTAATATTTTTTTGTAAAAAATGTCTATAAAACTTGTTTATAATAGATAAAAGAATTAACAATAAAATGTTGTAAAATAAATTAATAAAAATAAATAAAATAAAAATAATAAAAAAATTGTATATACATAGGTAAGATACCTATAGGTCAATACACATACACATATCTATTAAAAAAATTACAAAATAAACTTCTAAAAAGTAAATAAAAATATATTTATATTTATAAAAATAATTTATAAAATTATTTAATAAATAAAATAAAAAAAATTAATTAATAAATATTATTATTATTTCTTTAACTAACCTAATTAATTAATACATAATTTACATTTAAAATATATTTAATTTAATTATTTATTGGGCGGGTTGACTATTCAACCGATGAACAGTGCCGCCCAGCACTGTTCATCGTCTTCCCCATTCTTTCAAAACCCCGCCAGCCTCCCTCTGAACTTCCGCCTTCTTCCTCCTCGCGGCCATCCGAGCTGTCAACCTCCTTCTCCGAGCTCCAACTACCCTAACCGTCTCCAACTACCGATCAGTTCGTCAACGACCACCCCCTAGCCTTGATTCCGTCCAAGTTCATTCCCCTCGTCGCCTATATAAAGACTTCAACCCCCCGCGAGCTGAGCTATCCGCCATTTCATCACTTCCTTCCACCAGAGCTCGAGCGAGAGAGAGAGAGAG
This sequence comes from Ottelia alismoides, assembly GCA_037367405.1. NCBI lineage: Eukaryota > Viridiplantae > Streptophyta > Magnoliopsida > Alismatales > Hydrocharitaceae > Ottelia > Ottelia alismoides. The sequence continues at coordinate 198,481 of JAZKJV010002000.1, read as the reverse complement.
GCCCGAGAGTGACAGTCTGAGCACTCCTGCTCCGCCGAGCGAGAGGGAGTCTGATCGGCGAGATCGCCGTGCCTCAGGCGAAGCCCTGCCGCTCCGCCATTGCGCGCGCTTAGCCTCCGCGAGCTGCCGACGCGTCGAGGCGAGGATCCAGGAGCTCCTCCGAGCTCCATCTCCCAGGCAATCACATCCATCAGCTATTCCTCCTCCCTCCAGGTTAGCTTCCGATCTCATCTCACCTCCGATTCTCCCTTCTCTTCTCAATCCAGTCCCTTCTCCTCTCACTCCCTCTATTCTATAACTTCCCGTTAAAAATTCGATTCAATCGCCACGAATCCCTCCGATCTACGCCTTCATCGTCAGTTTCCGCTTCTCCACCCCCTTCCATCTCTGTCCACCTCCGATTGTATCCGACGACCGGAGCCTCAGAGGCTTTCCTTCACCTTCGCTGAGCCTCATTCATCCACTTCCCTTCCCGCTTCTACAATCTATCGGATCGAGGCTTAGAAACCTCGATCCAGAGGTGGTTTCGTAGTTGTGCAGGTTGCAGGCCATCGACTCCTTCGCCTCCGACAAAACACGCCTACATCCGATCATGAACGTCGCCTCTGGGATCTAAGTCACACCTGAACGACGATCGAACGTTGCTTAGCTCCTGGAACGCATAGATTGCGTGATTTGCACAGGTCCAGATTCTATCGAGGATACAATAGCAGCTAGGGATACACAGCCTCCAGATCGTCGATCGGAGCCATTCAATCGCGTTTTTGTCTTCGATCCGGAGCGGAAACTCGAGGCGCAGCTGTTAGAGCCATCAGCAGCGAGGATCGACCGGCGGTGTGCCTCAATTTAGAGATCAAAATCCACCGGAGAGCACATTCAACCCTGTTCATCGAGGTAGCATCAGCGCCGTCCGATCGCCGAGTCGATCTCCAGATCCGATCCAGACCGTTAATTGACGCCCAAATCTCCACCTTCAGATCGCCGCCATCGAACAGACCAGCAGGCGCCAGGTGTCAATCAGTTAGCGTAACAGACGCACGCGTGCAGGTCACGTGACTTCGGTGAACTTTACATATCACACCCTGCAGGTTTCAAATATTACGAACAGGTCCTCGTCGGTTGGAGGCGCGTGCAGATCACGTGGAGCACTGTGACTTTTGCCGTTACACCCTCGCAGGTTTTCATATTTGCGATTTAGTCCTTCCAGAGGTGCAGCTGCTGCGAAGCGCATGATGATCTGAACTTTTTGCACACAGGCCCTCAACGTTTCATATATTTCAAAAGTGCCCCTGCCTGTTACAGTTTCATTACATTTATACCCCTATCTCTATAGAATACCCTATATACACATATAAAACCCCATAAAAATTATAAAATACTTTTAAAAATCATATAAAAATTGTAGTTAGTCTATATTACCATATATTACATATTAGACCCAAAACAAAATAAAAATTAAATAATAAAACTAGTAAAAAAATATAAAATACATAAAAACTTCAAAAATTCATAACTAACTCAAGAAAAATCCCCTAAAAACGCACAATATATCGTTTTAAAGGTAATTTCATCTAGTTTCAACAGAAAATACAATAAAAACATTTTCGCATCATTTTCATCATTAAAAATTACAAAAACAGTACAGTTTTCAATAAAAATTACATTCTTCACCTTAAAAGTGAACCAAACACCATAAAAATCATAAAAACTTTATAAAAATCAATAAAAACAGTAAAACACATTAAAAATATAAAAAAAATAAAACTAAAATCAAATAAAAAAATTCAAATATTTTCTAAGAATAAAAAAAGGGCATAAAATCATTAAAAATCGCAAAAACAATATAAAATTCATAAAAATCAAATAAAAATTTAGAAAAATTCCTAAAAATACAATAAAAATTAGGAAACACTTTTCCTTAGGTTTTCCATTGATTTTCCTAGTTTAAAACAGTTTGCCTCCCTGAGTTCGACACTCCCGTACAAAACCGCTATACACTTTGTTTAGGAGTATAAATAAAATAAAGAAGATTAATTAAGATTAATCTTTTCTGGTAAGCTCACCTGGTCGATACAACGACCAATACTTTTTCTCTGATTTCTTTTGCAGGAATTAAAGAAGTGATCAGGTGGTGTTTTTCAGATGGCGCCGTTGCCGGGGAAGCAGCGCTAGGAGGATCGCGAAGACCTTAGGATAGATTCATTTTCGCGATTTTATTTCTCTGACTTCACGGTTTCTTGTTTTTGATTTGTGCAGCACAGCTCGAGCCGCACAGCTCAAAGCCACGAAACCAAGTAGTTTAGAATTTCTTGTAATTTTCTTGTAAAAAAAGCATATAAAAATAGTGTCGTAGAAAGGGGCCTCGTAAAGGCATCCCGACTTGTACGTTTCTCGGGGTCTGTTTCACCAGGGCTGTACTCCTGGGGGAGCAGGGCACCCACCGCGGCTTTTTTTTTCTCGACGGTTTTCCGCGGCTTTTCCGAGATAGGTGCTTGTTAGGTGTTTTACGATTTTTCCCTTCTCTGCGCATCGTAGGTTAGCTTAGTTAGATGTTTGCATAGGATTCGACACCTAGGTGCTTGTATCTAGGGCCAATCCAAAAACACAAAAATACGTTAGACGATTTTTCTCTGAAAATATCCAAAAAAAGTGAAAACCGAAAATTAAAACAGGGACTGCTAACACTATCTGACTCTAAAATAAACGTAAGGACTCACTTGTTTTGGGAGAGCAATCCCCGAAAAACCGATTCATCGATCTCATCTCCAGATCAGCGAGAGAGAGACGACCCATAAGGTAGAGCCAGAGTCCGGGCTTTTATCGAAATACTACTTAGTTCACGTCTTCAATCACCTTATCTTCAGTGGGTAAGCTCGGGTAGCCGGAAACGGTCCGAGTTTACTTAGCAGAGTGGGAGGTTTAAAGGACACTGCGTAAGGCTCGGTCCTTAAGGAATACGGGTAGCCGGAAACGGTCCGTACTTACTTCCATACTGGCTGAGACTAGGTGATTCCTGGCGAGAACTCGGGACAGTACGACGTGGAAGTCTCGGGCACCTATCTAATCTCGTTTATCTGAGAGAACGTTGTTTGCCAATCAACCATTAAACCGAAAAGATAAACGACCGAACTCTTACGGTCATCACCTGGGTTGCGTTGGTGAAATCGGGGTTTGCTTTGTGTTTGACTTGTGGTGTGAGTCCTATCTTTCAGATCTATCTCTGAGATCTATCGCAATCACTCGTTGTCTGCGTCTTGTCTAGAATCGATTTTTTTTCTTTTTGAAGTCACAATGATGGGTAGGCAATCTATTAGGCCGACTTCTTGCGGAACTCTTGCGGCATCGCTTCCAGGCATATCTACCCAATCATTTAGGTCGATTCGAGACGATTCGTGTCTCGAATCTGAGTCGAGTCATTTATCATTCTCCGAGTGTAACTCTGACCTCGGAGAATTGTCTCCTTTTGTTTTCCTGTCTTCTTCGTTTCCTTCTACCCCTCTCTATTCATCTCTATTGAGTCAGCCTTCAGTCACCGTGGCAGCTGAGCAGATGTATGAGACCCACGAGCCAGTTTCAGATCAGATGAGAGATCCGGGTCCACGAGTTGCTGAGACAAGGGTGCGGATTGAGCAGCCGACATCGGGAGCTGAGTCAGTTTCTACTTCAACTTTGCCGATTTTTCTGATTGATTCAGACTTCGTTTCATTGCTGCCAAAGTTTCATGGAAAGCCGCACGAAGAGCCGTATGAGCATCTTTACGAGTTCGAGGAGATTTGCAGTACGAGATTCTATTCCGATATTACACCTGAGGATGCCATGAAGAAGACCTTTCCTTTGACACTCAAGGATGGAGCCGCGAGATGGCTCCGACTTTTGGGAAAGGAGCGAGGTAGCTGGGGTATGCTTCGAATAGCTTTTCTGAGAAAATTTTACCCCATTAGCCGAGCCAATTTTATGCGGTCGGTTATCAGAGACTTTACACATGATCCCCACGAGCCACTTCAGGATATGTGGCTCAGATTCCATATTCTCTTGAGGAGATTCCCAGATCACGGGATCTCCAAAGCTGAGCTAGCTCAGATCTTCTACCTGGGGATGACCGCAGAGCAGCAAGCATTGGTCGATGCCTCGTGTGGAGGTTCATACCGCAGTCTTGATGAGGATTCACTTTGGAATCTCTTCGGAGAGATTTCTGATGTCAAGACGACACACGAGGGTGATGCCAGACCACTTCGATGCGATCTACCTCCCGCAAATTTAGGGATTGGACATGAGGCAGTTGATGTGGACACTGATGCAGTCTCAAGGATGGACGTTGAGCCAGTAGTGGAGAACTCTTATTCTCAGAGACCGACATTTCTTCCGTTGAGTTTTCAGCCGGAGTATGAGTCGGTCCCATGCTTCCCTGTTCAGGAACCTTGGATACCTACTCTTCAGGTAATCCAAGACACCGAGCGAGAGCCCTTGCTGTTTCAGCCAACGTATCAACCGATGCAGTTTCCATATCAGGACCATTGCTACGAGCAACCACCTCAGGAGCATATCTTCTTAGATTCATTTGATCATTTTGAGAGTCTTCAGCAACCTGAGATGGATGTGGGACACTACTTCGAGAGCTTTGATATAGACAATCCCACATTCGACCATTTTGTCCATCTAATTCATGAGCAGACTGCAGACCGTAGAGAGCAGATGGACACCTTTAGAGATTATATTGCCAGCATTGTCACAGAGCAGAGAACAATTTCAGATATTCCCGCTTCACATGAGTCGTTGAAGGAACGTACAATCGGCAACGGCGCAGGTGGACATTCAGATGCTGATTCTCTTTATAGTGAAGGCGAAAAATCACAAAAAAATAGAAAAAGAAGAAAATCCAAGAACAAAAATAAAGACAAGACTTCGGATTCTTCTGATGGATCTATAGTTTCTACTCTTCACAGAGCTAGTCCCCGTTTTAGAAAAAGGTCTTCATCTTTTTCTTCTGATCCTCCGAGTGTACATACTGACATGGAGGATGTACAGATTCCCTTCCCATATGCTCTGAATATAGGAAGGGGTAAAAAATCAGAAAAATTTAAAAAAATTCAAGATACAAAATTCACGAAAGAGATGCTGGACCGAATTCAGATCAAGCTCACTCTTTCGGAGGCATTGGTCCACATTCCTCTTCTTCGGAAATGCTTGAAGCAACATACCACACCGAAAAGGAAGAAGAGGCGCAATCATTGCTCTGAGAAACAAGTGTTGACCATTGCCACTTGTTATGCCATCCAGCACACATCTCCCAAGAAGAAAAAGAAAGATATGGGAGCACCATTCATCAGCTGCCAGATTTCAGATCATGAGTTTGAGCACACCTTGTTAGACAGCGGTTCGTCAGTGAACATATTACCCTTCCATCTTCTTGAGACTCTTCATTTAGGGCCTCTGAAGCGAGCCAGAATGATTCTCCAGTTCCCTGACCGATCGGTCAAGAGGCCGAAGGGTATACTTAAGGACGTTGTCGTGATGGTACAAGGCACAAATTCACTGTGGATTTTGTTGTCTTAGACTCTAACTCTTCGGTACCATCACAGGATGCTGCCATAATTCTTGGTCGGCCTTTTCTACGTGCAGCTAAGGCCGTAATTGATTATGGGACGGATAGTGTTACCTTTCCTCCCAGCAGCACAGAGCCGAGCTCCGAGCCTATAGAGACTCTGCCAGTAGACGAAAGTGCTTCCGAACCATCAGAGACAGAGGCATGTGAGATCACAACTGAGATTAGACAAGATCATATCCATTCTGATTCTATAGAGACTCGAGATTTCCTTTTCCAAGAGGAAAACTCAGAGATCACATCTTTTGGTGATCCAAGTACACATGTCTGGAGATGTGTTGACGAGATCCAGAGTATCTACGTCATTGAGAGAAAACCACTGGTGGTACGAACTTCGAAGGCCGATCCTGTTTCGATTGTTGATCATTCATTCGAGCCTTCCTGTTGTGAGATTATTGAGCCCTCTTGTCACGAAGATTCAGATAAGGGCTTCGATGTTGAGGAGATCGATCAGATTGCAGCAGAGTTCGACCTCGATCTGGCGTCTACTTCAGAGACCGTGGAGCAGATTTCAGAGGTTGGTTCTGTTCATCTTTTCGGTCATCTGGGCCGCTCCTCACCGGTCGACACAGATCAGGGATTCTCCGATTCGGATATGGATATTTCTGAGGATGACCCTGATGTCGACCTACATCTTGTACATTCTATCGTTCCTAGGTCGCGCAAGAAGGCTAATCTTTGGCTTTCTTGAGCTTTTACAGTTCGTTGATTTATTCATCTTGCTTGTTCATCTTGTACATATGTGTTTTTGATTTTATTCCTTCTTCCTTCCGTTTGTCTTACACCCTTAGGTTCATCTAGATTTTGCTATACTTAGGATGTGCTTTATCCTAAGTATAGGGGGGTGTAGACACCGTGTATTGTTTGTATTATCCTGTTCGATCACCTCTGTTGTTGCTTATACTTAGGGTGTGCTTTACCCTAAGTATAGGGGGGGTGATCTCGCTCATTTCGCCTTTTGATTGTCGTCGTTTTTGTATCGTCTGCTCCCTCACTTGTCCCTCACCTTTTGATTTTCATCTCTATACTTAGGGATATTTTACCCTAAGTATAGGGGGGACAAGCTGAGCCGTTGAGTTGTGTACATTCTCTTGACCTCGATCATCTTCGGTTTTGAGTCTGCTATCCTTAGGACCACTTGATCCTAAGTATAGAGGAGATGATCGACTTCTATTCTTTTATTCGTTTTTGAGTCGTTGTAGTATAGGATTCTTTTCACCAATCTATACTTAGCCCGAGTTATGTCTTCCTTTGCCGCTTCTTTGGTCACTATGAGGACATAGTTCACGCTAAGTATAGGGGGGTGTCGTATATATATGCTATATATACTTTAGAAGCCATAACTCGTACTTTCTCGTATTTTTAATAATAAGGCTTCTTAAAAGTATGGGTTTATATTTTGGTTTTTTAAAAGCCGCAAGAAAACCGTAAAAATGTTTTATACAAAATGGCTTAAAAATTGTAGATAAAAAAAAAAAGTTGTAAAATTCTTTGATAAAATCCTTAAAAATTAAAAAAATAAAATCCTCATAAAAATCTTGTATAAAAGCCGTATAACTTGTATATAAAACTTGTATAAAATCCTTTGTAAAATACACAAAATCTGTGTAAAATTTTTGTAAATAGAATTAATCCACTAACTTTTACAAAAAGACCCCTAAAAAATTGAAAAGTTTTAAAATCCAATAAAAATTTGCAAAATTCTTTAAAAATCACTTAAAGCATTTAAGCCGAAAAATTTACCTCATAAAAAAATTGTTGCATTCATTAGCATTTTTCAGAACAAGTTTGATTCTTGAACCGCATGGATCTAAGTCCGAAAGATGGAGCTTGGTTTAGACCTTAATCCACTTAATTCAAGAGGGACTTTATTAGGATCGGGAATTGAGACTCTTCAGGTCTTTCTGACTTAATTCTTTGGGTTCCATGAGACCGTGTTCGGAATTCAACTTGAAAGTGCCTAAGTAGGACACCTGGTGTCATCCGTTGAACTCTTCTCCATTTGAACCAATTTTGAGCTCATGCACTCTGCACTTAGCTCGACCTGCCTGGGGTTGCGAAGGGCAATCCATTTCGGTGGTGCGTTTCCATCCTTATCTGGTGGTGGTGATGTCTAAAGACGGGAGAGATTGGGGTTGAAATAAAGCTTCGGATGAGGGAAGGATCTGCTGGCACAATTTTTCCAAGACCCCAAAAAATGGGCGGAATGAAAAGATGCTATATCCGTCGGGGCATAAAAGACCGATGCAGTGCAACAATCATTACTACCAAAGAAGCCAAATACACCAAATTCCAAAATGACCACAATGGTCCAAGCTTCAGAAAAGCCTGCATGTCTTCGTGGAGACTTGGCTAAACTGGCCAGGCTTCACCGGAGATGTGATTACACTGATCACACTCCAGTTCTCTTCTCCTTCTTCTACTTCCTTTCTTATTCGATTGTGGACACAGCACGACCTGACCTCAGAAGGAAATACCTCCCTCCTCGAGGACTGAGTTGCTGGATAAGGGCTCAATGGAAGTGTGTAGCTGTATGGGCGGTTTCTTCGCTTCTTTAAGCAGGAAGAGCTAAAACCTTTCACACACAGTACTAATTGCTTTCAAAGCCGAAAAGTTTGCGTGATGGATAGGTGGATCTGAGCTGGCTGTTGAGGTGAATCTGGATAAGGATTTGTGGAACTTGAGGGCTGTCGAGGCTTAAATCCTAAGTCTAATAGAGTCCCGACACATCATTAATCCAAAGGTTTAAATCCAGGCTCCAAATTTTGGACGAAGAGAAATTTGGTTTAAAGAAACAATCATGTTCTAAGTTCTTTTATTTTCCTTTTTCTTTTTCTTTTTGCTTGCACTTATTTATAGAATAAGTGTTTGCTAAGGGACTAGCAAAGGTAAAGTATAGGGGAATGATGAATCCATGATTCATCTCCTTTATTCTTTCATTTTGGCTAAAATCCTTGGTAAAATGCATGTAAATATCCATTAACTCCATGAAATTAACATTCTAACCACAAATATTAATATTATATAATTAACACTTATTTTCACCAAAATAAAAGAATAAAGAGAAAAAGGAAAATAAAAATAAAAATAAAAAGAAGGCTGGATATAAAATATTCAGACTGATCCTAACCCCGAGACCAGGTCAATATTGACCAGGTCGACAAGAGAAATAAGTAGGGGGAGATAAGGATCTTAACCTATAAAAATACAAAGACAACAAAGACCAAAAATATAAATTATCCACTCTCCATAATGTAAATATTTCACCTATTTTATTTATCATCAAAACCACTCCAAAATTAAATACTTTCTTCATCAAAGTTGTAGATAATAATTTAAATAAAAATACAAAATTGAGTTTGTATAAAAATAATAATCAATGTACAAATTATACACAAAATAAAAAGCCAAAATCTAAACTTCACAGACCCATAACTTGCAAATAAAAACTCCAAATCACCCAAACTCACCTTTAATTGTATATAGCATTTCCTAAACTATTTTATAAAATTGGGTGCATAATTTTTGGGGTCCATATGCAAAAGTTAGGTTTTTGGCTCTTCTTGTACATAATACCTATTTTATCCAATCTTCAATATTTTTATAAATTAATATTTTTTTGTAAAAAATGTCTATAAAACTTGTTTATAATAGATAAAAGAATTAACAATAAAATGTTGTAAAATAAATTAATAAAAATAAATAAAATAAAAATAATAAAAAAATTGTATATACATAGGTAAGATACCTATAGGTCAATACACATACACATATCTATTAAAAAAATTACAAAATAAACTTCTAAAAAGTAAATAAAAATATATTTATATTTATAAAAATAATTTATAAAATTATTTAATAAATAAAATAAAAAAAATTAATTAATAAATATTATTATTATTTCTTTAACTAACCTAATTAATTAATACATAATTTACATTTAAAATATATTTAATTTAATTATTTATTGGGCGGGTTGACTATTCAACCGATGAACAGTGCCGCCCAGCACTGTTCATCGTCTTCCCCATTCTTTCAAAACCCCGCCAGCCTCCCTCTGAACTTCCGCCTTCTTCCTCCTCGCGGCCATCCGAGCTGTCAACCTCCTTCTCCGAGCTCCAACTACCCTAACCGTCTCCAACTACCGATCAGTTCGTCAACGACCACCCCCTAGCCTTGATTCCGTCCAAGTTCATTCCCCTCGTCGCCTATATAAAGACTTCAACCCCCCGCGAGCTGAGCTATCCGCCATTTCATCACTTCCTTCCACCAGAGCTCGAGCGAGAGAGAGAGAGAGGCCCGAGAGTGACAGTCTGAGCACTCCTGCTCCGCCGAGCGAGAGGGAGTCTGATCGGCGAGATCGCCGTGCCTCAGGCGAAGCCCTGCCGCTCCGCCATTGCGCGCGCTTAGCCTCCGCGAGCTGCCGACGCGTCGAGGCGAGGATCCAGGAGCTCCTCCGAGCTCCATCTCCCAGGCAATCACATCCATCAGCTATTCCTCCTCCCTCCAGGTTAGCTTCCGATCTCATCTCACCTCCGATTCTCCCTTCTCTTCTCAATCCAGTCCCTTCTCCTCTCACTCCCTCTATTCTATAACTTCCCGTTAAAAATTCGATTCAATCGCCACGAATCCCTCCGATCTACGCCTTCATCGTCAGTTTCCGCTTCTCCACCCCCTTCCATCTCTGTCCACCTCCGATTGTATCCGACGACCGGAGCCTCAGAGGCTTTCCTTCACCTTCGCTGAGCCTCATTCATCCACTTCCCTTCCCGCTTCTACAATCTATCGGATCGAGGCTTAGAAACCTCGATCCAGAGGTGGTTTCGTAGTTGTGCAGGTTGCAGGCCATCGACTCCTTCGCCTCCGACAAAACACGCCTACATCCGATCATGAACGTCGCCTCTGGGATCTAAGTCACACCTGAACGACGATCGAACGTTGCTTAGCTCCTGGAACGCATAGATTGCGTGATTTGCACAGGTCCAGATTCTATCGAGGATACAATAGCAGCTAGGGATACACAGCCTCCAGATCGTCGATCGGAGCCATTCAATCGCGTTTTTGTCTTCGATCCGGAGCGGAAACTCGAGGCGCAGCTGTTAGAGCCATCAGCAGCGAGGATCGACCGGCGGTGTGCCTCAATTTAGAGATCAAAATCCACCGGAGAGCACATTCAACCCTGTTCATCGAGGTAGCATCAGCGCCGTCCGATCGCCGAGTCGATCTCCAGATCCGATCCAGACCGTTAATTGACGCCCAAATCTCCACCTTCAGATCGCCGCCATCGAACAGACCAGCAGGCGCCAGGTGTCAATCAGTTAGCGTAACAGACGCACGCGTGCAGGTCACGTGACTTCGGTGAACTTTACATATCACACCCTGCAGGTTTCAAATATTACGAACAGGTCCTCGTCGGTTGGAGGCGCGTGCAGATCACGTGGAGCACTGTGACTTTTGCCGTTACACCCTCGCAGGTTTTCATATTTGCGATTTAGTCCTTCCAGAGGTGCAGCTGCTGCGAAGCGCATGATGATCTGAACTTTTTGCACACAGGCCCTCAACGTTTCATATATTTCAAAAGTGCCCCTGCCTGTTACAGTTTCATTACATTTATACCCCTATCTCTATAGAATACCCTATATACACATATAAAACCCCATAAAAATTATAAAATACTTTTAAAAATCATATAAAAATTGTAGTTAGTCTATATTACCATATATTACATATTAGACCCAAAACAAAATAAAAATTAAATAATAAAACTAGTAAAAAAATATAAAATACATAAAAACTTCAAAAATTCATAACTAACTCAAGAAAAATCCCCTAAAAACGCACAATATATCGTTTTAAAGGTAATTTCATCTAGTTTCAACAGAAAATACAATAAAAACATTTTCGCATCATTTTCATCATTAAAAATTACAAAAACAGTACAGTTTTCAATAAAAATTACATTCTTCACCTTAAAAGTGAACCAAACACCATAAAAATCATAAAAACTTTATAAAAATCAATAAAAACAGTAAAACACATTAAAAATATAAAAAAAATAAAACTAAAATCAAATAAAAAAATTCAAATATTTTCTAAGAATAAAAAAAGGGCATAAAATCATTAAAAATCGCAAAAACAATATAAAATTCATAAAAATCAAATAAAAATTTAGAAAAATTCCTAAAAATACAATAAAAATTAGGAAACACTTTTCCTTAGGTTTTCCATTGATTTTCCTAGTTTAAAACAGTTTGCCTCCCTGAGTTCGACACTCCCGTACAAAACCGCTATACACTTTGTTTAGGAGTATAAATAAAATAAAGAAGATTAATTAAGATTAATCTTTTCTGGTAAGCTCACCTGGTCGATACAACGACCAATACTTTTTCTCTGATTTCTTTTGCAGGAATTAAAGAAGTGATCAGGTGGTGTTTTTCAGTTTTCCACAGTTGTATGGAAAAGTATAACTATAAGTGAATTTGAGCAAAGCTGGTGCATGATAATTGATCAGTATGATTTATCATCTAATGTCTGGTTGAATGAGAAGTATAGTATCAGATTTAAATGGATTAGTTTATATCTTAGGGATTATTTTTGGGTTGGTCAGCGCAGTACACAGAGGAGTGAAAGTATGAATGTATTTTTGCAACACCACATCACTAAACAAAACTCCTTGCTTGAATTTGTCTGTAGATTTCAAAGTGCAATTCAACGACGCAGGGAAAGAGAGAATGACATGGATAATATTGGTGAAGTTTACACTCCAAAATCAAACATCAAATGGAAGATGGAAGTACAGATGGTTCGTATATATACCAAGTTCATATTTTATAAATTTCGTTTTGAATTGAATGAAGTGAAGGAACTTAGTGTTCGAACTCATCTGAACTCTCTGGGTTACTGTCAATATTTTGTGTCATATATTGGGATGTCTGATGAAGAATTATGTGTTTCTTCGTCAACTGAAAGCGACTTTCTTGTTTGTGAATGCAAGAATATGCAATTCTTTGGATATCCATGTAGGCACATACTTGCAGTCTTGAAGATACAAAATGTGGAGCTTTTGAATGAGGAATATATATTGAAAAGGTGGACAAGAACCATTAAAAAATCAGGAATTTATCCTATTTATGTGAATGTTGCACACCAAGAAAGGTTGTCTCAGCTTAATCAATTGTGTTCGCATATTATTTCAGCTTCAGTTGAACAGGATGAGGATATATTCTTATTTGCTAAGGAAAATTTAAGTGATTTATGTAGCAACATTGATCGTATGATTAATAACAAACCTTCTTCGAGCTCTACAACAGTGAACAATACAAATGTTCCAGATATGATTTCTGAACCAGCTGTTAAAGAACCTAATGTTGCTAGAATGAAAGGAAGTGGTCGCGGTGGTAGGCCTAAGGGCGTTGGCAATCGCATTAGATCGTAATCTGAAATGAGAAGAAACAGAGGTCGACAATGCAAATCTTGCCTCAAATACAATGTTGGACACGATTTTAGAAATTCTCCTAATAACAAAGCTGCAAATCATGGTAAATATTTAACATTCGTTGTTTATTGATATGTTTTTTCTGTTCACTAATCCTTTTGTTTTATTGTGTAGTTGAAGATGAACAAAATTAAAATGAATTGATCAAATTCTTATAAAGTAAGAGTATATTTTTTATATTTTGTTGTAACATTTTATACATCTCATATAAATCATTTTAATGTTGCTTATTATATTTCTTTCATTATGGTTGTTTTGCAGGGTGGCAATCTCCGTAAAGGATTCTTGGCTGCAATAGAGCTTTGACGTTTGGATGCTTATCAGACTTAGATTTTATATTTTTATGTTTTTTTTGCTTATTGTTCTGTGTTCAGTTTTTGTAGAATTCAAACAATGTGTTATTTATATTGTTTCAGTTCAGATGTATCCCTATGTAGTATCATAACATAGAGTATTTCAGAGCTTTTATTATAAAGTTGACACATTTCCTTATCCCATGTCGTTATTATATTATTTAGTTTTTATTACCAACAAGACGAACAAGTGCAGCAAAATTCACGGTTGTAAGAATTCTCTCTGTACATATCTGCTAATAACTGCTAATAAAATCCAGTTTCTTTATTTTATAGTCCAGATATATGTTTCAAATATACGCAGTAGTTTACAACTGTATTCGATATTTTACATTTCTATGTAATATTTTACACATTGTAACCATACTCTACATTAATTTTCATTATTTTACAAATATCTACACGATCGGTAATAACAAAGAATAACAAGCAATTAGTAATCATCGTGATGTTAATCTCTAAAGTATAAGAAGATTTTCGATCGTTGGAAAACTCTTATCTAACCAGAAAGTCCTTTACTTATCGAGCATTGTAATCTATCCTATACTTTTTACAATTAGCTTCACTATTTTACATACAATATTAATATTTTACAAATTGTTACCCTAATTTACATAAAGTTTCATTATTTTTCTAATAGCAACATTTTTTGTATCAAAATTGTGAAGCTATATGCAAATACAAGTCTAAATCAGCATTAGTAATAACAAACAGTTAGTAATCATCGGGATGTGTATCTTTAAATTAGAAGAAGATTTTCCAACATTGGAAAACTCTAACATAACCATAATGTCGATTAGTTATCGAGTAATATAATATATCTTATACTTTTTACAAATAGCTTGACTATTTTACATATAGTAATAATATTTTACGTATTGTTTATAGCTTTTACAAACATTATCATTATTTTACAATTAGCTACATTATTTTTGACAATATTTTGATCCTATCTGCAATCACAAGTCTATATCAGCATTAGTAATAACAAACAATTTGTAATCATCGGGATGTCAATCTTTAAAGTAGAAGAAGTTTTTCGACCATTGGAAACACTAACAAAATGAGAATGTACTTTAGTTATCGAGTATTGACGTAACCAATGTAACATATAATCAATGCAAACATATATTACTCGTCATATTTAAACGAATGTTTGGCTCTAAAGAAGTTTTAAACAGAAACTGTGGAAGCATAACACAATTTAAGACAACTCAACAGTACATAGTTCTGACTTAAAATGCAAAAACCCTAAGAGCTGTGTTTTCTATGTCTTCTATCTTTATCACTGCGTCGCCGAGTTCTCTATGTGACCACACGTTAACAACAACGAAGCTATTTCAGATCTGAATCTGTCAATATCATCGTAGCTGAAGTCCAACACCCTTCCTTCAATTAGGTACTCCATCATCTACATCACGTAGATCCCACAATCCAGACTTTGTGAAGGTTGCTGCGGGCAATCTTGCAGGTATATGATTTCCCACCCTGCAAGGCAATCATCTGAAATGTTGTCCATGAGGTATTCCGAAATCCATCCATGCTGATATGTAAATAAAAATGATTAGTTTTAACAATGAATTAAAAAATTTAATAAAATATAAATTTTAATTATGTCATACCCATTTCAATACATCCTTTTTATGGAGTTTTGATCCTTTCATAGAATTGTATGAAAGGAACTTTCTTGCTTTAAAATCAGTAACAAGAAGGTGCCAATGGTTTCTTGTGTGGATAACAATGAAGATTTTCTCCAACTCTGGCATGAATAATCCTTCATTGTATAGCTCCTCGAGCTTATCAAATTCATTTTCCATAGCATTAACCACCAAATTCACGAAATATTGCTGGAAAAATTCAGGTAAGAATACTAAATGGGACATTTGATATTAAAGATACTTGATATTATTTATATCAGTAATCATAATCTCACCATTTGAAATATTGGTGTGAATACAAATGGGACATGATCATTACTTGTGCTGTATTTATGTTGCAGCACGTCCATAAACATGTCGATTATCTACAATATCAAAAACAATTTAGGCATAAACAAATATAAGAAGGTAAATATTATAAATAAACGTACCGTATCCTCGACCATTCTTTCGTACAAAAAGTTATGAACATCTGATGAATACTCATTCATCACTCTTTATTCTTATATTTTAGCTACAAAAACCTTTGCAAATGCATGTAGATATGTGTAAATAGGAATAATTATCAAAAGCATGCATTGTATAAAGTTTAGTAATTAGCATGTTTTTGTGCAAAAATAAAAGAATAAAGATTAAAAAGAAAAAGAGGGAAATATTTAGAATAAATATTGAGCAACCTAACCCAAGGGAAGGCTCAGCATGGGCCTGACCGCATAAAAGCCAAAGTAGAGGGAGATAGGGGCTCATGTGTAAA
Source organism: Ottelia alismoides (assembly GCA_037367405.1). Classification (NCBI taxonomy): domain Eukaryota; kingdom Viridiplantae; phylum Streptophyta; class Magnoliopsida; order Alismatales; family Hydrocharitaceae; genus Ottelia; species Ottelia alismoides. Next base: position 182,619 of record JAZKJV010002000.1, on the reverse strand, counting down.
TATTTATGTAAATAAGTAAAAATATTTTTTCTCACAAAAATAGCCCAAAATATGCTTGTAAATACTTGTACATATTTATAAGTATAAAAACAAAAGAAAAAGGGTAAAAATAAAAAAAAGAACAAAAATACCACTTTCATCATGTACATAAACCACTCTTATATATTTATTTATTTAACCTTATAAATAAATAAAATTAATTTCCAAAATTTTTGTAAATAATCTATGTTATAAAATACAAATAAATAAAAACAATTAAAACCAAAACAAAATAAAAATACCAAAATTAAAAATACAAAAAAACATATTGTAAATATACCATGTATATAAATGTATATATGTATTTATTTTACCTATGTAAATAAATAATTAAAGTAAAATAAAAATACCTTTTTATTCCTTATTTTATAATGAAAATAAATAAAATATAAAAGGGGAATACAATTGTATAAAAATAATAATTTAAAAATCAAAATCAAAAACCACTATAGTGTACATATACCTATATATAGCTATATAATATAAATACCTTATTTTTATTTTGAAAAATTAATTAAAAATCACTAAAAAATAGAAAAAAATAAAATAAAAATATTTCATGTTTTAAGTTTTTATCAATTCGATCATTTTCTAGCTTAAAATAAATAAACAAAAATAATGTGCTTGGCGGGCTCTGATTGGTCCACGGGGGATTGTTGACCCCGGTCAACTCTCCCCCCAGGACCACCAGAGCCGGGTTAGAGCTGACCGACCCGATTTCTCTATTTTCCACCCGCTCGATCCGACCGCCAACACTTCGAACCCCGGGCTCCGATTCATCTCCGATCATCCAGGACCCTCGCCCGGGGTGGGTTTGCTGGATCCGAGCCCCGTGCATCTCGCCCGATCTCCTTCTTCTCGGATCCCGCACCATATATAATGTCGTCTCCGGCGACCTAATTCTTCCATCTTTGGACTCCTGCTCGCCGCCAAGGAGCTCCTCCAGAGTACCCGAGTGACAGCTGCATGTTTTGGAGTGGAAGCGAGGCCCGAGTTCCCAGGAATCCACTGATCCGGTGGTTCAACCGCCGTGCGCCGCCGCGAGCGCGCCCAGCCTCGGGGAGACGACGCCCCCTTGCAGGCAATGACCCTGGAGCTTCTTGAGCTCCAGCCCAGTCGACAACCTTCACTAGGTAACCTCCTTAGCCTCTAGTTTAGCGTAAATTAGGATTTTTAGATTTGGGTAGCCGTAGCTCCGCCAGCTCCACCCTTCGTCTACGTCCACTCACTTGACCATCCGACACCGCCACCACCTTCGCCTGACATCTCTCCACCTTCTCCACCCAGCCATTCCTCCTGTCTCACCCCAGAGCAGGATCTTGGGTCTTCATCTCCGTCGCTCGCCGGAGACCTATCATATCGACTCACCAGCCACTCTTTTTCCGCTCTGACGGGTCGAGGCAATTTGCCCTCGACCCAGCTATCTTCCTGTGCAGGTATCAAGCCCATTCGACCTCATCTGGAGGTCGAGACTTCTGAGCACAGCAGCTCCAGGTTCCTTGCTTCGCCGGAGCTCTCCTGAGTTCCCCGCCTTCATCGGAGCAGCGCATCAGGTGCGGGGCTTCACGACGAAGCTTTCTCGCATCTCAGGAGCACCAGACGAGGTTCACCTTGCGCACAGAGGGTCGGCGAACCTTACCGGCCGCCAGTTCTTCCAGCCACCTCGTCGACCGTCCGATCGTCCTCAGCACCCCAGTATAATCTGAGCCGTTCATTTAGGCGCACCGTCATCGTCCGATCTTTACGAGGATAGATCTGGACCATCCGCTCGGAGGAAGAGGCACCAGCAAGCCTCACCCGTCAGATCTGCCACATGCCCTCTTTTCTTCCGTCGATCCACTGAGGGCTTAGACTCCAGCGCACCGTCACCGTCTGATCTCCACATGGAGGGGTCTCAGACGTTCGATCAGGCTGGGCTTTTCAAGGATAAAGGCGCCATTGCTCTCCACCGTCGGATGTGCCACGTGCCCTCCATCCAGCCGACCCACGTAATAAAGGGTAATTTACCCTTAGGCCCTTCTTTTTAGGTCATTTCGTATTTAGTCCTGTAATTAGTTAGTTTAGTTGTTTAGTTTTTGGGATATTTGCATCGAGACCCTTGTGCTTGCGTGTATTTACTGATATGCCCCTGTGTGTGGTCTGACACGTGCATCGACACGTGCATTTCTGGGCTTTTTACAATATCTACCCTGTTGTTCTGGATGTTAACAGTTGAATGAAACTTTTAGTTTATTTGCATTTATACCCCTGTGCGTATTGTATTTGAACATGTGCGTTTATTTTTGGGTATTTTGCAGATATGCCCCTGGACTTTTGGTACCTGTTACCAATCGTCCCTCGGAACTTATTTTTCTTACATTTGGGTCCCTGAGTGCCTCAGGCACGTGCGACGCACGTGTTTTGCTGGGTTAATTGCACCAGACCCCCCAGATTCTCGGGTATTTGCACTTTGGTCCCTGTGCACTGTGCCCTCTCTTTATTTTTGAATAAAATAGCAAATTACCTCAAAATCCAATGAAAATTGGACACATGGCTCCTGCTATAGTGTAAAATTTTCAAGGATTTTTGAGGACATTTTTGTTTTCATTTGATATTTTTAAAAATTCAAAAACTTCTATTTTCTTCACTATCTAACTTCAAAAATCACAAAAAATATTAAATAGTGTCTAAAAATTACAAAAAAATTGTCTATTGTCCATTGGGTTGTGTTTGATTTTCTAGCCAATTTTGGCTATTTTCCACTATTGAAAACCACTAAAAATTGAAAAACACCTAAAAACTTATAAAAATTCTAATAATTAAACCAAAAATCCAAAAATAATAAAATAGGTGCCTAAATTTTCCTTGTTTTATTCTCTTTACAGGAAAATTACCTCCCAGCTAATTTGGGGGCTTTAGATATTTTATCTAGGCCTTTTTAGCTCGGCTGGACAGTACCTTTGATTTCAGCTACTGTTTGATTTTTAGAAAATTAAATAAACATCAGAAAATTCACAAAAATTCACCAAAAACACTAAAAATTATAAAACACATAAAAATAGTTTTGTTTGAATTTTTGGCTGATTTTTATTGCTTTTAATAAATTGTTGAAGTGTGTGTCTCTTTACTTTTCTTATTTTCTTAATTCATTAAAAATCCAAAAAAAAAATATAAAATATTCAAAAACCACCAAAAACATTTCTTCTATTTTATTTTATCTCTTTTTTACTACTTCGTAGGCCGAGAGGCCAATCCGTGCTCCTTAAGTTCGACCATGGTCGCTATACCAGGTTAATCTAATAGCAGGACCGCTTTCATGTTTTGATTGATTTTAGCTATCATCAGTGGTTCATTTTTCTTGATCGAGTACATCTGATTGATTGAGGTCGCAACGACCATTTTTGTACGTTTACCTTAGTCGCTCAGATCATCTCGACAGAATGGCACCGTTGCCGGGGAGCACAGCTTAGTAGTCGATTTTTGAGTTTTTCTGCGGCTTTTTCTTTGCGCGGCTTTTTGTATAGCTTCTTGCACACACACACACACACACACACACACACACACACATATATATATATATATATATATATATATATATTTCTGACATTTTTATAATAATTTGATTTGTGACACTTGCTCTTTTTCTTGCGAGGGCCCGAGGACCGAGGCGGCCGATTTCGAGAAGCCGACGCAACCACGAGACTCAGAGGCGGCTCCTTTCTTTACGGAGCCGCAGGAGAGAGCGAGAGAGAGAGTTGAGTGGGTGAGGTTTAGATTAGACTTTTGATTATTGGACACTTTGGACTGTGGTTGACTCAGCGGGTCTGTTTCGCCGAGCACCGGTGTGCTCGGGGGACTCTTAGGAGTTTTTCACGGCTTTTTACGCGGTTTTGTTTTCTTTTCTTTTTACTGCCTTTTCTGGTGTTTACGCGGTTTTTGATCGAGCCCCTAGCCGTAGGATTTTCTGCTTGATTGTGATGTAACTCATAGGATCCAAACACCCTAATATAATTGCCTGTTCCTATAGTGCGGTAATTGGACCTATAATAAAAATAATAATAAAATAGCCGTTCCATCACCTCCGAGCCTTCGCGCCGCGAGCCCACCTCGTCAAGCGCTACTCCTGAACTCGACCTGTCGAGAAGAGGAGGGGTGGGTCTAGACCGGACTCTTTGGATTGGAGGCTGGTGGTCGGCTAACCGTTCTTTCGAGTAGCACTGCTGTTTAGGGACTCGGTTTTCCGCCTGCACCATTTAGGTAGTTTATTTCCTGTCTTTAAATTCTGCGCGGATCACTTGCATGTAGAGTGCTGGAGACAAGGTACGCATTTCTATCTCAGCATGCATCATTGATTTCATCGTGCATCGGCTTTTTCGTCTTCTCCCCCTGTTTTGGATTCAATAATCAGGAGAACCGAAAAATTCATTAGGCGTTTCTTTTTATTTGAAAAATATCTAAAAACAAAAACAATAAAATCGGGACTGCTAATCATACTTGACCTAAAAGACACTTCACTGAAAATCTGTCTTGGGGAGAGTAACCCCCTCCTTGTCTGGTTTGGATGAGCGAGAGAGTGATCCGCACATTAGGATAGAGCCTCCGATCTATTCTTGACTGATTACCGGCTTTCAATACGGGATAATCGGTTGAGAAAGATTTGGATACCTATTTACCTCACGTAATCGCTCTGATAGACTGGATGATCACCTAAAATAAAATCGACAAGATAATTGACCGATCCCTTCGGTCTTCAGCTTTGTGTGCGTAGGTGAATTGGGGGTTTGCTTGTTCATCATGTGTGATTGCCAGATCCCTTTGATCTTCCCCATCTTCTTCTCTATCTATCTGCTTTCCCACCCTCACCTCCCTTCAGTCTTCCTCTTCTCTTCTCCTTTTCCCCTGGATGATGGATCCCCCTCACTGTGAGCCGACTCTTGCGGCTTTTTCTTCGCTTTCTGACCATCACTCCAGTCCACCTTCTAGGGAGGTCGGATCTCTGACCAACCTCCTGCTCCCTTCCTCCATTTCATCTCACTACTCTGGGCATGCTGTGCGAGACGTCCGAGGATACCAGATAGAGCAGATGCAAGACCCGGACGATGCTGTTGCTGTGTTGAGAGCATACTCCGTTGGTGACTAGAGAGAGCAGTGGAGATCAGCAGACATATCCTATTCCAGAAGGATGGAGGAACATATAGCACATGGAGCTCAGTCAGCTTCTACACTAGGTCAATTCGTCTTGGATTTGGATTACATTCAGCGACTGCCGACATTTTCAGGAGAGGCGCACGAGGAGCCTTATCTTCACCTGTCCGCTTTCGAGGACTTTTGTAGAGCACAGAGATATTCAGACGTCACTGCAGAGGAGCTGATGAGCAAGACCTTCCCATTCACGCTTCACGACAGAGCCATGAGATGGCACCGACGTTTGGGAAGGACATTCGAGACGTGGGGAGAGCTACGCCGAGAGTTTCTACAGAGATACTTTCCCCCACGTAGAGCAGATTTCATGCGGTCTTTGATCATGGACTTTTCAGTTGACCCCCAGGAGCCATTGCACGAGGCATGGCCGAGGTTTCTTGACCTCTTGAGGAGATTTCCAGACCATGGACTTCCACTGACAGATTTGATTGAGATCTCCATGTGGGGGATGACGGCAGAGCAGCTTGCACTGGTGATTACCACATGTGGCGGTTCACACCGCAGTTCCGACATTCACTTCCTGGATACCATCTCGAGGCTACTTTCACAGAGTTCTTCTTCACGAGATGCTTCGGTCGGGACAATACATGATGACGATGCAGTACCAGTGCGGTGTGTCACTTCACATGGTGAGTCAGCTTCTACACACCAGCCCGAGGATTTGGATGATGCAGCACCACTGACATAGGAGATGACTGTGATAGCAGAGGTTCAGACCCAGAGTCTACTTGAGTTCCCGCTGGCCTTCCAGTTGGAGTTCGAGTCAGCCCCAGAGTTCCCTGTTGACGAGTCTTGGATATCAGATCTTCTGATACTCCAGGAGCCGGAGAAGCCCCAGCTTTTGCAGCCATTGATTCAGACACTTCAGATTCCAGTCCCGGAGGAGTCAGTTTCCTTCCTGCAGAAACACTTTTTCGATGCAGACATTCACCAGGACTCAGCTCAGCAGCCACAGCTTGATGAGGGACACCACTTTGAGAGTACAGACACAGAGAGTCCCGTCTTCGAGCCTTTTGTCCTCCACTTTGTTGAGACAGATACACTTCCTGAGGACCAGCTGACAGCCAACATAGCCGCAGAGCGAGGATCAGCCACAGACACTTTGCCAGCTTCCGCGATGTTGACTAGTACCTTCTCCTGCTTCCAGATCGCCGAGACCTACACTTTTGATGATGATGTAGCCTGGTGCACTGAGTGGATACTTGATAGCAGCGTAGATGCCGATCTAGATCCTGATCCTCTTCTTGTCACTTCTGATCTTGCATCTCTCCCCGAGGGTTATCTGCGGGAGGATGCCGCACTCGATGAGTACTCGGTTTCACCTGCTGAGTGTGTTTCCGATCTGGCGGAACACGGAACCGAGTCTTTAGATCATTCTGATTCTGAGTCTTCTCAACTCGACGACCCTCGCGAGGATGAGCCCATTCTGGAGATATTCGATGATTTGCCTGATCTGATTCTATTTCATGCATCGGATATCATTCTGCGTAGAGAGTCTCCTGATCTTGATTGTCCACACCTGCTTGAGACAGTGATTGACATGGAGGATTCTATTACTGATCCATCCTTCTCCACGTTTGATTTCTTTAGCTCTATACTCTCACTCTAGTCTGATCCAGAGCCGATGATTTCTTTTGTGCTACCGGATCCCGATCACTGCTTTCCATATCACTGGCCGGTAGCAGACACCCGCTTGATTGCATACTTGGGTGTCTTTGTCTACACTGTTGAGTTCGTCGCTGTTCTCATACCGAGACTACGACGACAGTACGACATTTGACTTACCGATGCCGTCCTGAACCTTGATACTGCGTTGTCCTAATCTTTGCGCCCAGCTAGGGGCGTAAAATCTAGCGCTTGTTGAGAGGCACCTCAACATTGTATTCTTTTGTATATATGTGTTTCATCTTATTTTGATCTTTCCTTCTTCCGTTCTTGTTTTCACCCCAGGTCTCGCTTAGGATTATCGTTGCTATACTTAGGATATTGCCCATCCTATGTATAGGGGGGGTGAAAACACCGGGTTATTCTTCGTTTTGTTTCATCACTTCTGTTGTGTTGCCTATACTTAAGGTTCTTCACCTTAAGTATAGGGGGAGTGATGTCCTCCTTCTTGTATATATTCGTTGATTTTCTTCGTGTCTTGCTATCCCTGTTTTGCTGCCTATACTTAGGGACATTTGACCCTAAGTATAGGGGGGCAGACTCTATGTCTTCTTCACTCGGATTTCCCTTCATGTACAGCTTGCTATACTTAGGATTAATTAATCCTAAGTATAGAGGGAAACCACCGAGTTCCTCCCATTCTATTCATTTATTCGTTCCTGTATATAGCCTTTCTTTTCACTTCCCTATACCAAGCACGAGTTATGTCTTCTTCATCGCTCTTGACTCTGAGGACATCGTACGAGCTAAGTATAGGGGGGGTGTATATATTTCATATATACTTTAGCCATAACTCGTACTTTGTGTGAGTGTGTTAATAAATAAAATGGCTAAAAATCACAAAAATTAAAATATTTTCATGTACATAAACTTCTTTTATCTGCACATAAATAGCTAGTGTACAAATTATTTTTGTAAAAATGATTTCAAAAATCTTTTGTGTAAAGTTTGTGTAAATATTTTCTTATCAAAATTATGTATATAGCACAAAATTTTTCAAAAATGTTTTGAAAATCAAAAAGTTTGCAAAAATCTTGTGTAAATGTTTGTAAATACTTTTGCAAACTTGCACCTCATGCATCATTCATCCATGATTTCAAAACATTTTCAAAAATTTTGCACGATTGTAAATATTTGTAAATAGCATCTTTGTATATATATGTATATAGTTTTTCCTGGATGAGAGTTGACATTTAAACTAAGTCTGGAATTAAATTGAGAAATGGAGCTTGAATAAGATCTTAATCACCTAACTCAAAGAGGAACCTTATAGGGCTTAGGGTTAAGGCTTTTCAGGTCCATAAGGACTTAATTCTTTGAGTCCACTAGGATATGAGCATATGTCATCTTGATGAGCCTAAGTAGAGCACTTAACAACACACACATGACTCTTAGAGACAATGGCTTGACTTGCACCAGCACTTTACACATGGCTCTCCACGGATGAGGTGGTGAGGAGGCAGTTTCCTTTGGCTTGGGGTAGCATATGAGGGTAGTACTTCTAGGCGGAACCTCTCTTCTTCTTCTAGTGAAGGAAGTGCGTCTCAACTTGGTCTAGTGGTGATGAAGGCTAAAGACAGAAGCCGTGGGTTGCAATAAAGCTTCAAAAGAGGGATAGTCTACTGGTTCAAGAGGAAAATTTCTTGTATATATGCTGCACCATGTAGATATGTTGTATAGAAGCACTTGAAAAAAAAATGCAAAATGCAAAAAGAACTCCAAAAAAGTGGTGGGTCGGATTGAAAATTTAATAACCCCACCGGAGTGTATATAGTCAAATAAAGCAAAAGCTTATGGTATCCATGTTACATCTCATGAAGCTTGCAGCGGGAGACTTAGCTACACTGGCTGAGCTTCCAAAAGTCTATACTTCTTCCCCCTCTTCTTGAGCCGGTTGCACTTGAACTTAGAAGGGAATACCCCGCTTCTCGAGGAAAGAGTTGCTAGACCGAGGCATTAGAGTTACCAGGATGAGGGAGGTTGGTTCTTTGTTACTTCTGAGGTGGGGAGCTACATATCACTTACACTGCATGGAAAGATTCATAGTCATTAGAGTTTGTGTATGTAGACTTGTTCTGATCTGGTTTATTGAGGAGTCTTGTCCATAGATTGGTGGAACTTAGAGGCTGTTGAGTTTTAAGCTTAAGTCTAAATAAGGTTCCGACACATTAATAATTCAAAGATCTGATCGAGCTCCATAATTCAATTTAATGAAGGAAAGTTTAATATTCAACATTGATCCATGTACATTCCCCTCTTTTTCTTTTTCTTTCTTTCTTTTTCACTTCTTTTTCAAATAAGTGTTTGCTAAGGGACTAGCAAAGTTAAGTATAGGGGGGTGATGAATACTCATTCATCACTCTTTATTCTTATATTTTAGCTACAAAAACCTTTGCAAATGCATGTAGATATGTGTAAATAGGAATAATTATCAAAAGCATGCATTGTATAAAGTTTAATAATTAGCATGTTTTTGTGCAAAAATAAAAGAATAAAGATTAAAAAGAAAAAGAGGGAAATATTTAGAATAAATATTGAGCAACCTAACCCAAGGGAAGGCTCAGCATGGGCCTGACCGCATAAAAGCCAAAGTAGAGGGAGATAGGGGCTCATGTGTAAATATTTATGTAAATAAGTAAAAATATTTTTCCCTCACAAAAATAGCCCAAAATATGCTTGTAAATACTTGTACATATTTATAAGTATAAAAAACAAAAGAAAAAGGGTAAAAATCAAAAAAAGAACAAAAATACCACTTTCATCATGTACATAAACCACTCTTATATATTTATTTATTTAACCTTATAAATAAATAAAATTAATTTCCAAAATTTTTGTAAATATTCTATGTTATAAAATACAAATAAATAAAAACAATTAAAACCAAAACAAAATAAAAATAACAAAATTAAAAATACAAAAAAACATATTGTAAATATACCATGTATATAAATGTATATATGTATTTATTTTACCTACGTAAATAAATAATTAAAATAAAATAAAAATACCTTTTTATTCCTTATTTTATAATGAAAATAAATAAAATATAAAAGGGGAATACAATTGTATAAAAATAATAATTTAAAAATCAAAATAAAAAACCACTATAGTGTACAAATACCTATATATAGCTATATAATATAAATACCTTATTTTTATTTTGAAAAATTAATTAAAAATCACTAAAAAATAGAAAAAAATAAAATAAAAATATTTCATGTTTTAAGTTTTTATCAATTCGATCATTTTCTAGCTTAAAATAAATAAACAAAAATAATGTGCTTGGCGGGCTCTAATTGGTCCACGGGGGATTGTTGACCCCGGTCAACCCTCCCCCAGGACCACCAGAGCCGGGTTAGAGCTGACCGACCCGATTTCTCTATTTTCCACCCGCTCGATCCGACCGCCAACACTTCGAACCCCGGGCTCCGATTCATCTCCGATCATCCAGGACCCTCGCCCGGGGTGGGTTTGCTGGATCCGAGCCCCGTGCATCTCGCCCGATCTCCTTCTTCTCGGATCCCGCACCATATATAATGTCGTCTCCGGCGACCTAATTCTTCCATCTTTGGACTCCTGCTCGCCGCCAAGGAGCTCCTCCAGAGTACCCGAGTGACAGCTGCGTGTTTTGGAGTGGAAGCGAGGCCCGAGTTCCCAGGAATCCACTGATCCGGTGGTTCAATCGCCGTGCGCCGCCGCGAGCGCGCCCAGCCTCGGGGAGACGACGCCCCCTTGCAGGCAATGACCCCGGTGCTTCTTGAGCTCCAGCCCAGTCGACAACCTTCACTAGGTAACCTCCTTAGCCTCTAGTTTAGCGTAAATTAGGATTTTTAGATTTGGGTAGCCGTAGCTCCGCCAGCTCCACCCTTCGTCTACGTCCACTCACTTGACCATCCGACACCGCCACCACCTTCGCCTGACATCTCTCCACCTTCTCCACCCAGCCATTCCTCCTGTCTCGCCCCGGAGCAGGATCTTGGGTCTTCACCTCCGCCGCTCGTCGGAGACCTATCATATCGACTCACCAGCCACATCTTTTTCCGCTCTAACGGGTCAAGGCAATTTGCCCTCGACCCAGCTATCTTCCTGTGCAGGTATCAAGCCCATTCGACCTCATCTGGAGGTCGAGACTTCTGAGCACATCAGCTCCAGGTTCCTTGCTTCGCCGGAGCTCTCCCGAGTTCCCCGCCTTCATCGGAGCAGCGCATCAGGTGCGGGGCTTCACGACGAAGCTTTCTCGCATCTCAGGAGCACCAGACGAGGTTCACCTTGCGCACAGAGGGTCAGCGAACCTTACCGGCCGCCAGTTCTTCCAGCCACCTCGTCGACCGTCCGATCATCCTCAGCGCCCCAGTATAATCTGAGCCGTTCATTTAGGCGCACCGTCATCGTCCGATCTTTACGAGGATAGATCTGGACCATCCGCTCGGAGGAAGAGGCACCAGCAAGCCTCACCCGTCAGATCTGCCACGTGCCCTCTTCTCCTCCGTCGATCCACTGAGGGCTTAGACTCCAGCGCACCGTCACCGTCCGATCTCCACATGGAGGGGTCTCCGACGTTTGATCAGGCTGGGCTTTTCAAGGATAAAGGCGCCATTGCTCTCCACGTCGGATGTGCCACGTGCCCTCCATCCAGCCGGCCCACGTAATAAAGGGTAATTTACCCTTAGGCCCTTCTTTTTATGTCATTTCGTATTTAGTCCTGTAATTAGTTAGTTTAGTTGTTTAGTTTTTGGGATATTTGCATCGAGACCCTTGTGTTTGCGTGTATTTACTGATATGCCCCTGTGTGTGGTCTGACACGTGCATCGACACGTGCGTTTCTGGGCTTTTTACATTATCTACCCTGTTGTTCTGGATGTTAGCAGTTGAATGAAACTTTTAGTTTATTTGCATTATACCCCTGTGCGTATTATATTTGAACATGTGTGTTTATTTTTGGGTATTTTGCAGATAAGCCCCTGGACTTTTGGTACCTGTTACCAATCAGCCCTCGGAACTTATTTTTCTTACATTTGGGTCCCTGAGTGCCTCAGGCACGTGCGACGCGCGTGTTTTGCTGGGTTAATTGCACCAGACCCCCCAGATTCTCGGGTATTTGCACTTTGGTCCCTTTGCACTTTGCCCTCTCTTTATTTTTGAATAAAATAGCAAATTACCTCCAAATCCAACGAAAATTGGACACGTGGCTCCTACTATAGTGTAAAATTTTCAAGGATTTTTGAGGACATTTTTGTTTTCATTTGATATTTTTAAAAATTCAAAAACCTCTATTTTCTTCACTGTCTAACTTTAAAAATCACAAAAAAATATTAAATAGTGTCTAAAAATTACAAAAAAATTTGTCTACTGTCCATTTTGTTGTGTTTGATTTTCTAGCCAATTTTGGCTATTTTCCGTTACTGAAAACCACTAAAAATTGAAAAACACCTAAAAACTTATAAAAATTCTAATAATTAAACCAAAAATCCAAAAATAATAAAATAGGTGCCTAATTTTTCCTTGTTTTATTCTCTTTACAGAAAAATTACCTCCCAACTAATTTGGGGGGTTTAGATATTTTATCTAGGCCTTTTTAGCTCGGCTGGACTGTACCTTTGATTTCAGCTACTGTTTGATTTTTAGAAAATTAAATAAACATCAGAAAATTCTCAAAAATTCACCAAAAACACTAAAATTATAAAACACATAAAAATATTTTTTTTGAATTTTTGGCTGATTTTTATTGCTTTTAATAAATTGTTGAAGTGTGTGTCTCTTTATTTTTCTTATTTTCTTAATTCATTAAAAATCCAAAAAAATATAAAATATTCAAAAACCACCAAAAAAATTTCTTCTATTTTATTTTATCTCTTTTTGACTACTTCGTAGGCCGAGAGGCCAATCCGTGCTCCTTGAGTTCGACCCTGGTCGCTATACCAGGTTAATCTAATAGCAGGACCGCTTTCGTGTTTTGATTGATTTTAGCTATCATCAGTGGTTCATTTTTCTTGATCGAGTACATCTGAGTGATTGAGGTCGCAACGACCATTTTTGTACCTTTACCTTAGTCGCTCAGATCGTCTCGACAACATCTTTTCCTTTACAACTCCGATTTCCCGGAGTAAAGTATGTGGCATTCAATCTGAGGAATTTTTTTAAAATAATATTATACATCTAGAGTTAAAGGTTTTTACATATAAATGCTGGAATGTCTGTTAAATTACTTACTTGTCTGCCGGATCAGGAAGAGATTCTTGAATGGTTTTCTTTGTCTGTTCTGATACTTTTTCGTAACCAATGAAATCGGTTACGAGATCGCATAGATACTGATTCTTTTCAATCAATTATAGACAATGTCAGAAATAATTAATATCATAATCATATAGAATATACAGAGTTGTGTGAGCAGTACTGAAAATATATTAAGACATTTGTATTCAATGATACAAAAGAGGTTGTTTTATATTATATTGCTTACCTCACTGGCTGTCTCATCCTCTTGTTTTTCAATTTCTTCTTTCCCTTGCTTCTCCTTTTTTTAAGATTTTTTTCGCTTCTCTTCTTTGTTTCAATCTTTTTATTATTGAGCTTTGTTGGACAGTGACTTTTTCCCTTTTTCTTCTCTTTGTAATAGGCTCTGTGTGTACATTTTCTGATTTTGAATTGTCACCAATGTTCAGATCAAAAGAAGGCATGGCACTGTTGATAGGTGCTTCTTTTTTTGTTGTATCTTCAGATTCATACAGTGGATCTTCATTACAAATTGTAGAAATTAAACTCTGAAGTTTTTCACCGATATCTGAGTCACTAGGTTCCAAATCTCCTACGTTGACTTCATATTCATTGCGTGTTGGTACATCCATGTGTTGGTCATTGTCATCAATGTCACCTTCATCTATATTTACAGATGTATTCTCCAACGTTTCTTCTGTTTGCAATGCATTATGACCAAGATCAATCATATCATGATCAGGAATCACTTTTAGTTTTTCTTTCAGCTCCGTAATCTCAGATGTCAACTTATCATTCTCTTTCTTCAATTCAGAATTTATTCTGATATGTTCTTCATCTTTTTCCTGTACATTTCACTTATTGCTTTAATTTTATCCTTCAGCTCCTCTATCTCAAGTGAAAATGCATCACGCATACATGTTTTTTGTTTCTTTTTTTTACGACATCTGAAACTGAAACACAAGCATCTGTTTTTTGGTCACATAATTCTTCTAGTTGTTGCTTTCCTTTCTTTTTTAAAACATCCCGTGGTACTGGGATGGGGTTTATGATCAAAATTTCCGGTCTTCTCACCGCAAAACCACCGATTGTAAACTTCTCAAACAGGAAAACATATTCATCTGCTCCCATCTTTACAATTTCAGTTTTTCGAAGTTGCAAAGCAAGCAATATCTATATAAAAAATATCATTTAGTAATGAAAAAAATGAAATTACGAGACATTCAGGATATTATTAATGATCTTAACAATGCTTACTTGATCACAACTTATTGAAACCAATGCTCTGGAAACTCCTTTGATTGGTCCAGCCCACTTCCTTATTCTTCGCCTAAGGTCTCTGCTGACCACAAGGTCTTTGCAGCAGTACTCCATCATCCATACCTGATACATTGGTTTTATTAATATTTATTTTTTTGATCAATTAATAAAAAATATTTTTGAAGTACTCACATATAAGCAGGTAACACATCCTGTAAGGTAACCAAGTATTACCCTTGATGAACCTGCTCTTGTCTTATGAACTCTACTTACTACGTCATCCATGTTGAATAGTATCATCCTTACTACAGCACCAGACCAGTTTAAAGTATCGTGTATCTTCAAGTGATTCTACATAGTGTAACAACTCTTTCGGAAAAGAATAAGAACTGTTTGGGAAGAGGAAAGTGGCAAACATCAAAAGTATCAAGCATGTAACGTAAATAGAGACCGAGTTGTCATCATCTCTATTGTAATAGTCCTCGAGAATGTTATTCAACTTCTTTCTATTGAAAATCATTCCTTCTTCAAACATTTTGTGAGATATAGATGATTTCCATTGAAGGTGTCTTCCTCTAACTGTTATTGAGAAACCAGAGCTTGGCAAGCCTAAAATTGCTGCAACTTCTTCATCACTGAAGCTCACTACCTTATTTCCAAATCTGAAATTTCTCCCTCCTTGGTACTATTCAACCAACCATTGAAGGTTTTTTCTTTGTATTTCAACATGGCTAATGTTAATTAGCTTCTCAAATGCCGTCTTTGACATAAGTGCTTGTTGTTTAGGAGTGGGTCTATGGTTATCCATGAACTGAACAAAATGTTCAATGTAGCATCTGTGTTGTACATACCCTTTGCCTAAAAGAAGAGAAAAAAATTTTTGTGGTTGCAATGATCAATGATTTTATTCATGCAAATAAAAACGAAATTAATATTTAAATTCACATAAATTTTCATACTCCCAAAATCATCATCAAGCTTCAGAGCATCCTTCTCAACCTCAAATTCCTTTGGTTTGCTAACTGGTAGTTGTGTTCCTTCTGTTCATAACATTACCAGAGATATAATTTCTATAAAATTGTTAGAATAGTCGTATTAATTTGAAAATGTACTTACTTCTGTTTTGTTGCTTCGGCCGATGGATCTGGAGTTCCATCATTGTACCCCCACTGTTCTGATCTGAGTCGTCATCCCGTTCACTCATGGGTTCAAACAAGTTCGATTGCATCTCCTCCATCGTCTCCCGATGTCGTTCCTTTCTCCTTAGAAAGCGATTTCTGCAGTCGAGACTCTCTCCTCAATTGAGTCGCTAGAAGAGCGCCTGCTTTGCCGTCGTCGCCGGTATGCGGTAACCCTCTTCTTGCTTAATTTCAATTTAGGTTTTTTCTAACATTATTTTATGAATATACTTCATATTTTTACATTCCTTAAATTCGATTTCATTAATTCATAGATCTCTAATTTTGATTTATTGTCAACGTCGTATTGTTTGAAATTAAACAGGATATTGTTTCCGTGTTTGACTAAAAATAGAAATAATTTGAAATTTTAAATTTCAAATTGATTTAACTTAATCAATGAGTTATCATTAATTTGGTAATTAAATAATAGTCGAAAACTTCATTTCCCTTTTTTTCCTTTGCTCTTTAACCATTGTTAGCTATTGTTTGCGTTGGAAATTCATTCATGCTTTATCATCTCTACGTCTAAACATGTTAGTATTTTATCTTCATCTACATACTATGTTTAATTTTCTTCGTAGTTTCATTTGTTCCAAATTCCAGTATATGTTTTCATCAATATTTCTACCCAATATAAATTCAAATGATTCATGTTTGCGTTTAGTTTTGGATTCTTTGAATAAGAAATGTGTTTCTCGCAAGAAATTATTCATAGCATTTGCAATCTCATTCTCTAGAGATTTTTTCCTGTTTTATATAAAATCAGTAATATATTTTTTTAAATCCGTAAAATAGACATTGTATATTTATCAATGCTTATGTCATTTTCTGAAAGTATCAAAAATTACAAAGAGAAAATTCTTAAAATGTTATATAATACTAATATCAACATGAGAGCAGTTACTCTGTATATGTTCTTATTTTATTTGTAGAATCGAGAATATCAGTCCAAGAGAAATATCAAATTGTAGAATAGAAGTCGAAGATGTAAATTAAAACATGGTTGTGTAAAATATATACCAGTACAGTAAAATAGTGGCAACATTGTCAATTAGTTGATGCAAAATGTCATAATAAATCAGTAAAATACCATCAATTATTGTAAAATAAATTGTTCCTTTGTAATATATTAATATATAATTGTAATTATATCTGTTATCAAGAATCTGAGAAATTAAATATACATTCGTATACGTAACGTACATATATTAATTGAAATATACATTAACAGAATATAGTAGCCTTTAGTAAAATATAGAATATATACGTAAAATATGACAATTGTTGTTAAACTAGTTGTAAAGTTTGTAATAAATGTTCTCAAGTTATCATAATAGAGTTGTAAAATATAATTCAAATTTGCAATTTCAATCTTCTATTGTGTAAATTATAGATATATAACGTAATTCATATTCCCATTTCCTTATATCTAAATTTCTCATTTTGTATATGCGTATAGGATATTTTGCAATGTCTTGATCAATTTCGTATTTTATTACGTAACCAAATGTAATTTTTTTCCTTAATACGTGTAAAATTAAATTGAATAAACGCAAAATGTCACAGTAGTTAGGCCGTTTTCTGAATAAGCGGTAGATAATATGTTGTAAAATATGACAAGAAGATGTAAAATATCACAATATTTTGTATTTTTAGAACATATTATTTCAAAATGCGGTGCTTTTATTCAACCAAATGTTTATGTAATGTTGTGATCTTAAATCTGCTTATTTGCTAAATATAGAATGTTTAATGACGTGTAATAGTTTTATTTAGCATTAATTTAACCATCCCACATTATAGGAATGTTAGTTGGCACGAAAACCACTTAGTGGTTTTAATCTCCTTCGTACACTCTTCATCCCACGGCCTAAGATGGCACCTTTCTATATTCAAGGAAAGGTGCCACCTCAATTCAAGTGCACCCTATACATATAATATAATATATAGGTAGATGTGAATCTCCAAAGCCCTAATCTTAAGTGCACTTCCAAGACCCAAATCTCGGATTGGAGCTTTTGTCTTCCTTCTATATCAAAATTAACATCCATTAGAAACACTTTGACTGCTTGACCTCCTGTCTATACCAAGTTCCAGCCCTCCCACCTGCTCTTATGTCAGCAAACAAATCTCTGCATATTTGGCACTCTTTGCCACTGTTATTCGGAATTCTTGTAATGCTTCTGATGTAAAGATTTGTGTATGCATCTCTGTGTTGAAAGAAATCCTACAACCTGGAATATCCATGCCCATTTTCATTAACAGTGAAAGAAATGAAGACAAAGATCTCCATGAGATCTCCCATTCTGTTGGACCTTTCTCACAGACAGAAGTGGGAGTGGTGTACTCGGATTATGATAACCATCCAATTATTCAAATCCCTGGAGGCCTATGTCTATGGAACATTCTGAATATGAGGGATCAAAGTCAACGAATATCAACATAAAATGAGACGATCGAGGCGTTGAGTCAAGGATAAATGAATAGGTTGTGCATGTTGTCTGACGAGCGGGCTGAGCGACTAAGGTAAAGGTACAAAAATGGTCGTTGCGACCTCAACCACTCAGCTAGGCTCGATCAAGAAAAATAGACCACTAAAATATATAAAATCAATCCAAATATGAAAGCGACCTTGCTATTAATTTAACCTGGTATAGCGACCAGGGTCGAACACAAGGAGCACGGGTTGGCCTTGCGGCCTACGAAGTAGTCAGAAAGGAAATAAAAGAGGAAAATATTTTTGGTGGTTTTTAAATTATTTTATATTTTTTGGATTTTTAATGTGTTAAGAAAATGATGAAAGCTAAGGAACTACACACTTCAACAAATTATTAAAAGCAATAAAAATCAACCAAAAATTCTAACAAAAATATTTTTATGTGTTTTATAATTTTTAGTGTTTTTGGTGAATTTTTGGGATTTTTCTGATGTTTATTTAATTTTCTAAAAATGAAACAGTGACTGAAATGAAAGGTACTATCCAGCCGAGATAAAAGGGCCTAGATAAAATATCTAAAGGCCCCAAATTAGCTGGGAGGTAATTTTCTTGTAAAGAGGATAAAATAAGGAAAATTTAGGCACCTATATTATTATTTTTGGGTTTTTGGTTTAATTATTAGTATTTCTATAAGTTTTAAGTGTTTTTCAATTTTTAGTGGTTTTCAGTAATGAAAAATAGCCAAAATTGGCTAGAAAATTGGCTAGCCCTCTACTTTGGCTTTTATGCGGTCAGGCCCATGCTGAGCCCTCCCTTGGGTTAGGTTGCTCAATATTTATTCTAAATATTTCCCTCTTTTTCTTTTTAATCTTTATTCTTTTATTTTTGCACAAAAACATGCTAATTATATATTTTTACACAATGCATGCTTTTGATAATAATTTGTATTTACAACTATATACATGCATTTGCAAAGGTTTTTGTAGCTAAAATATAAGAATAAAGAGTGATGAATGGGTATTCATCACCCCCTATACTTAACTTTTGCTAGTCCCTTAGCAAACACTTATTTGAAAAAGAAGTGAAAAAGAAAGAAAGAAAAAGAAAAAGAGGGGAATGTACATGGATCAAGGTTGAATATTAAACTTTCCTTCATTAAATTGAAATATGGAGCTCGATCAGATCTTTGGATTATTAATGTGTCGGAACCTTATTTAGACTTAAGCTTAAATCTCAACAGCCTCTATGTTCCACCAATCTATGGACAAGACTCCTCAATAAACCAGATCAGAACAAGTCTACATACACAAACTCTAATGACTATGGATCTTTCCATGCAATGTAAGTGATATGTAGCTCCCCACCTCAGAAGTAACAAAGAAACAACCTCCCTCAACCTGGTAACTCTAATGCCTCGGTCTAGCAACTCTTTCCTCGAGTAGCGAGGTATTCCCTTCTAAGTTCAAGTGCAACCGGCTCAAGAAGAGGGGGAAGAAGTATAGACTTTTGGAAGCTCAGCCAGTGTAGCTAAGTCTCCCGCTGCAAGCTTCATGAGATGTAACATGGATACCATAAGCTTTTGCTTTATTTGACTATATACACTCCGGTGGGGTTATTAAATTTTCAATCCGACCCACCACTTTTTTGGAGTTCTTTTTGCATTTTGCAATTTTTTTTCAAGTGCCTCTGTACAACATATCTACATGGTGCAGCATATATACAAGAAATTTTCCTCTTGAGCCAGTAGACTATCCCTCTTTTGAAGCTTTATTGCAACCCACGGATTCTGTCTTTAGCCTTCATCACCACTAGACCAAGTTGAGGCGCACTTCCTTCACTAGAAGAAGAAGAGAGGTTCCGCCTAGAAGTACTACCCTCATATGCTACCCCAAGCCAAAGGAAATTGCCTCCTCACCACCTCATCCGTGGAGAGCCATGTGTAAAGTGTTGGTGCAAGTCAAGCCATTGTCTCTAAGAGTCATGCGTGTGTTGTTAAGTGCTCTACTTAGGCTCATCAAGATGACATATGCTCATAGCCTAGTGGACTCAAAGAATTAAGTCCTTATGGACCTGAAAAGCCTTAACCCTAAGCCCTATAAGGTTCCTCTTCGAATTAGGTGGATTAAGATCTTAATCAAGCTCCATTTCTCAATTTAATTCCAGGCTTAGCTTAAATGTCAACTCTCATCCAGAAAAAACTATATACATATATATACAAAGGTGCTATTTACAAATATTTACAATCGTGCAAAATTTTTGAAAAATGTTTTGAAATCATGAATGGATGAATGCATGAAGTGCAAGTTTTGTAAAAGTATTTACAAACATTTACACATGATTTTTGCAAACTTTTGATTTTCAAAACATTTTGGAAAAAATTTGTATTATATACATAATTTTGATAAGAAAATATTTACACAAACTTTACACAAAAGATTTTTGAAAACATTTTTACAAAAATAATTTTGTACACTAGCTATGTATGTGCAATAAAAGAATGATTATTTACAGGAAAAATTTTTAATTTTTGTGATTTTTGGGGTTTTTACCCATTTTATTTATTAACACACTCACACAAAGTACGAGTTATGGCTAAAGTATATATGAAATATATACACACCCCCTATACTTAGCTCGAACGATGTCCTCAGAGTGATAAGAGCGATGAAGAAGACATAACTTGTGCTTAGTAAAAAGGGAAGTGAAAAGGAATGGCTAAGTACAAGAATGAATGAATGAATGGAATGAGAAGAACTCGGTGGTTTCCCCCTATACTTAGGATTAACTAATCCTAAGTATAGCAAGCTGTACATGAAGGGAAGTCCGAGTGAAGAATGAATAGAGTCTGCCCCCCCTATACTTAGGGTAAAATATCCCTAAGTATAGGCAGCAAAACATGGGCAGAAAGAATGAAAAGAATACCCGCAGGTCCTACATCCCCCCTATACTTAGGGTAAAGTACACCCTAAGTATAGCATAATCATAAGATGAGAAAAGGGATGTGGGACTAAAGAATAGTGTGATATAGACAACTAGATCTATACAAGTCGGAAGAACAATGATAATCAGGCGTGAGATGCAATATATGTGAGTCGAGAGACCACATCTCACGCAAAGTGAATAGGGGCAACATCAACGACCCGCGGCTCATGATCTAGAAATGGCTTGAGCCGCTGGCCGTTCACTCGAAAGGTACTCTCAGAAGACAACTCGGACATATCAATGCTACCGTTGTCGTGTACCTTTCTCACAAGATAAGGACCCTTCCACTTGCTCTGTAGCTTCCCTGGAAACAAACGAAGCCTCGCATCAAACAACCATACTCTCTGTCCAATCTCAAAATGCTTGTGGCTGATGTGAGAATCATGCCACTCCTTCACTTTCTCCTTATAATGTAGGCTGTTTGAGAAAGTTGTATCTCTCAACTCCTCCAGGGCTGCTAACTCTGCCCTCCTCTGGTCTCCTATACCATCTGGATCCATAAGAATCTCTGTAACTGCCCATAGTGACCTGTGCCTCAACTCAACAGGCAAATGGCACGGCTTGCCATAAACGAGGCGAAAGGGAGATGTGCCCAATGGTGTCTTGAAAGACGTCCTATATGCCCACAAGACCGAGTCCAAAAGTTGTGACCAATCCTTTCGGTCAGGGTGGATGACTTTCTGCAGTATAGTCTTGATCTTCCTATTCGACACCTCGCCTAGACAATTCGTCTGTGGATGGTAAGGTGTAGCAACACGATGGTCTATACCGAACTCGCTAGCAAGGGCCTTCACCTGGTCGTTGATGAAATGAGACGCCCCATCAGAAATCAGAACTCGTGGAACCCCGAACCGCGTGATGATGTGCTTCCTCAAGAATCTGCATACTGTCCTCGCATCAGCGGCTCGGGCAGGGATAGCCTCAACCTAATGACTAACATAATCCACGGCCAACAGAATGTACTCAAATCCCTGACTCTTAGGGAATGGACCCATGAAATCGATGCCCCATGCGTCGATAACCTCACAGAAGTGAATGGGCTGCATCGACATCATATCACGCTGTCCACAAGTGCCCATCCTCTGACAGTCAGTACACCTCTTCACGAACTCATCAGAGTCCTTGAAGAGGGTAGGCCACCACAAGCCGGATTGGAGCACTTTCTGTGCCGTTCTCCTCCCAGAATGATGTCCTCCTGCCTCAAGCTTGTGGCAGTAAGTGAGGACGCTATGGTGTTCCTCCTGAGGAATACACCGACGCCAGACGCTATCCCCTCCTTCGTGGTAAAGGATGGGATCCTCCCAGTGGTAGGACTTGGCCTTCGCAAGGATGGTCTCAAGCCTCTGCCTGGGCCAATCTTGTGGGACTTTCCCAACAACGAGAAAGTTCACAATATCAGCATACCACGGGAGTGAGGCGATAGCAAGGATCGCCTCATCTGGGAAGGTATCTCGAATAGGATCAATCTGCTCAGACTCCTCAGGCTGCTCTAAACGGGAGAGGTGATCCGCCACCACATTCTTGACTCCATGCTTATCTTTGATCTCAATGTCGAACTCCTGAAGTAGAAGGATCCATCTAGTAAGTCTGGCCTTGGCATCCTTTTTTGCCATGAGGTACCTGATGGCGGTGTGATCTGTGTACAAAGTTGCTCTAGATCCAATGATATAAGATCGAAACTTATCTAGGGCAAACACTACGACTAGAATCTCCTTCATTGTGACCGTGTAATTCCGCTAGGCGGAATCCAATGTGCAGCTAGCGTAGTGGATAGCAAATGGAACTCCATCCCTCCTCTGTCCCAGCACTGCCCCTACGGCAAAATCGGAGGCATCCGTCATGATCTCGAATGGGAGAGACCAATCGGGCGGCTGGAGGACAGGAGCCTCAATCACACACTGTTGGAGAGTCGCAAAGGACGAAAGACACTTGTCATCGATAAGGAACTCGGTGTCTTTCGTCAAGAGGTCAGTCAACGGCCGGGCAATCCTGCTGAAATCCTGAATAAATCTCCTATAAAATCCAACGTGCCCCAGGAATGACCGTAGCTGCCTCAAATTGGACGGCGGTGCGAGTTTTCTAATGACATCAACCTTGGCCGGATCAACCTCCATGCCCCTGTTGGAGATGATATGGCCAAGCACCGTCCCTTAAGTCACCATGAAGTGACTCTTCTCCCAAGATAGAACCAAATGGTACTCAATACATCGCTGGAGTACTCGGTCTAGGCAGTCAAGACAGGAGTCGAATCTGTCGCCGTAGACTGAGAAATCGTCCATGAAGACCTCCAGACACTCCCCTACCATGTCCGAAAAGATCGACAGCATGCACCTCTGAAAAGTCGCAGGGGCATTGCATAGCCCAAATGGCATGCGTCGAAAGGAATATGTACCAAAAGGACAGGTAAAGGTGGTCTTCTCCTGATCCTCAGGAGCGATGGCCACCTGGTTGTAGCCCGAGTACCCATCCAGGAAGCAATAACGGCTCTTCCCTGCCAGTCTCTCAATGATCTGGTCAATAAAAGGCAGGGGAAATGGTCCTTCTTGGTGGCCTGGTTGAGTCTCCTGTAGTCAACACAGACCCTCCAAGAGGTGGGTACTCGTGTAGCAATCTCCTCTCCCGACTCACTGATCACAGTCGTGATGCCCGTCTTCTTGGGCACCACATGCAAGGGGCTGACCCACTTGGAGTCGGAAATGGGATAAATAAAATCTGCACTCCACCATTTTGATATTTCCTTCATCACGACCTCTCTCAGGTTGGGGTTCAGCCGCCGCTGGAACTCACGCGATGGCTTCGCCCCCTCCTCGAGATAAATATGGCGGGAGCATACTGATGGACTAATCCCATGGAGATCTGCTACGTTCCATCCGATTGCCTTGCGGTTCTTTTCAAGAACCCCCATCAAACGGGATTCTTGCTCTCCAGTCAGATCGGCGGAGATGATGATTGGGTACATCTCAAGTTCACCCGCAAGGAACCGATACTTCAGCGAAGTAGGGAGCAGCTTCAGCTTTGGACAGCTGGGTGCTGGCAAATCTGGCCTCGGAAGAAGGTGCGTGAATGCTGCTAAATCTGTCTGGGAGAAAGAATACGAGCTCTCACAAACTGGATCTGGAGAAGGCTGCTCAACTGTGCTGTCTCTGATCTGCTCTGCCTCTACCTCCTCCTCATCTGTAGGCTCTGGTGGACTCAGGTCTGGCTTCTGATCATCACAATCTGCCCAATCAGACTCTGAATCCGAGGGATCTGCATCAAACAAGGTGGCATCAGTACCACCATCACACAAGGTGGCCTCAGTACCACCATCCCTAAGAACCGTGTCACGGTCGAGAACCGGCTCTGCTGCCTCTGTAGTATCCTGGACCAGGGCTGTGCTCTCCAAGCTCTCCTCTGCTGTCATCTCTGCATCAGTGGTGTCTGGAAATGAGAGGATGGCCTGTGCGGAAGGATCTGCCCATGCTGCCTCATCATCTGTGATCACAAAATCACAGTCCTGGTGGATGTCTATCCCGACGTCTGTCAGCTGCTCTGTATCTGTGCTGGTCTCTGAGCATGCTCTCTCTGGCTCTGTAGTCCTCGACCGTCTCTATTTGTACACTCTCGCCCTTGACGTGAAAGTATACCTTCCCTCTATCATGATCAGTCACTGCCTTGGCTGTGGCCAAGAACGGACGACCGAGGATGATGGGGGTATCGGCCACTGAATCAGTGATCTCCATGTCCAACACTACGAAGTCCACGGGGAATTGCAGGCCCTGAATCGTGACGATAACATCTCGCAACAACCCCTTCGGCCTCTTGACAGATCGATCAGCAAATTGAAGGACTGTCCTGCTCTGTCGAAGAGTGCCCAACTCGAAGCGGTCGAGAAGGGCTGCCAGAAGGAGGTTGATAGACGATCCGCTATCCAATAGAGTCCGGTCGAACCTCTGCTCACTAATCTGACATCTGACATACGAGGCTCCTGAATCTGGACTCTTGGCTGGCAGACGATTCTGGATCGCGAAGCACGTGGCTTTCGTCAGCACATGTATCTCTGAATGATGGTTCCTCCTCCTCCTCCTGACTGTGGTCCTATCTCTCAAAGATCGCTAAAGAAGGGGGATGTGCTGCAAAGCCTCCTGAAGGGTCAGCTGTATGTGAAATCTGTCGATCATGCTCTGGCTGAACTCCTCCTACTCTCTCCTTTTTAGGTCTTTTTCTCTTTTCTTCCCCTTCCCCATCTGAAGGGCTCTGGGGAAGGGGATCACAGGGTCCTTCTCACATGAAGGACTAGGAAAAGGTCTAGATGGCTCGACGGCTGGATCCGCACATACATCAATCACCACAGTGGGACCAGAAGAAACTAAACCTTTTCCTTTATTCAAAGCAGTGTTCTGAGATACATCAACAGAAGGAAAAACAACTGCTCTCTCTACAAAAACACCGGTGGCCTCAGTACCATCACGGGCTGGCTCTGCTAGACGTCTCGCGGCCTCAGTACCGCTCTCCTCCTCCTCATCTGGCACCCTGGGTGGATCCTCGAGTCGTCGCTCAGATGAGGCGCCTCCTGCTGGTGCTCTACCACTCCTAAGTGTAACAAAATCAGCATCAAACAGATCTGAAGACATATCATCAAATGGATCACTAGGAGTGGCTTGCTCAGTGAAAACTACCTGCTCAGACTTCCTCTTGAGGCTATTGGGATTCGGCTCTATCTGTGCAGGGATGGCGGCCTTCCCTCTCATCAGGTCCCGCATCTCCTGGCGGAACTCGTCCATCTCCCGTCTAAAGGTAGCCTGCTGGTCCGTGAGGAGGCGGGCTATGTCATCCAAGGCGGGACTCTCATGGGAGCCCGACGGGTAGCCTCTCTGGGGCTGAGGCTGCTGGAACTGGTGGTGCTGCTGCTGAGAGGGGTAGGAGGGAGAATGCTGCTGCTGGTGTGGCTGGTGAGCCTGCTGCTCACGTCTCCAAGACTGTCCCTACTGCTGATAGGGACGAGGAACGAAGGACGACTGCTGGTATGGCTGGTGGGCTGGGTGCTGTTGCTGCTGGTGATCTCTCTGCTGGCTATACTGCCCTCCCTGACCGGATGACTGCTGCTGGGGCTAGGTACCTCCATTCCCCCACCTGAATCCGGGATGGTCTCGTCGGATCCCAGGCTAAGGACGGTCATATAAAATCCCGTTGACATCCATCAACGGCTCGACGTCGTACTGGGCTGGCGGGAGTACTGCCAGAGGCTGATCCGGCTGGTATACCACCATCTGCATGTCTGGAGATGGTGGAGACTGGTAAGAGGGCTGCTGCTGCTGTTACGGCTCTGCCTGTACAAGGTGAACCTGTCTAGGCTGCTGAAAAGAGCTGGAGCACTGGGACGAGCTGCTGCTGCCGCCGGTATCGCCTCGCGACTGAAGACGGGGCTGGGAAGCCGTCTGTGCCTCCTGGAGACACATGAGCTGGGTCTTCATGTCGCTCAGAGTCTGTGCCATCTGCTCCATCTGCTTGATGCCCTGGCACTGCTTCTTCTTGATCATCTCCATCTGGTCCAACTTCTCGCTGATAATACCCATATCCGCAGCGGACGACTCTGCCTGTGCTGCTGCAACTGCGAATGAACTGGATGGACCGGCGTCGACCCGTGCTATCCTCTGGTACTGCACGGGTCCTGGCTGCTGCTGGGGTCTGCCCTGAGTATACAACCGGGTCTAGGACATCACCATATAGTTCTCGGCCATCTCCTCGTAGATGGCCCAGACCTGGTCATGATCCTTGGCGAAATAGGACCCGCCGCAAGAAGCATTCACCAAGCCCTGGAGCTCTGGTGTCAGCCCGCTGAAGAAGCTCTGCACAAGGTTCGGCTTCGAGATATCATGGTGCGGGCATCGGTCAGTAAGCTCACGAAACCTCTCCCATGCCTCATGGAATTGCTCGTTGGGGAGCATGGAGAAGTTGTTGATCAGGGCCCTCGCTGCATTGGACCGTGATGAACCTCAGTTTCATCATCTTTATTTCCTATAATTAACCCCCTTGCTTAAAAGTTTGTCAATAAATCCCTGTTAATGTCCTATAATTAACAGAGTCCTAAATAAATTAAAAACCACAAAAAATGGCAAAACAAAATTCATGGTATTTTTAGACTTAAAAATACCCTAAAAAATATTTCGTGTCTTCGTTTGATCTCTTTTTGAGTTTTGGTCAACATGAAACTTGTAGATCTCGTCAAGATCTACAACTTTCATGTTTTGAGTTTTCTCAAATTCGACCAATATGGCCCTCAAAAATAAGAAAAACATTCTGAATAATTTGATTGGGCCACGTGGCCCATTCTGGGGGCGCCACGTGGCCCGGCCTCTTTGTCTCATCCGCCTCATCTTCCAGCCGTTGGATCGGCCTTTTGATCCAACGGCCAGGCCTCATCCACGCATGCTCAAAATCGGAGCCATCCGATCATTCCTCCTTCTCATCCAAGCCATCCGCCAGCGCCGCATCCTCAGCTCGACACGTGGCGCTTCATAGGCCGCTTGATGGCGCCTCAGATCTGCCATCTCCGCCGCTATCCCCTGGATCTGATTCCATCCGCTCGATCGGCCCCCACTTTCCATCACAGCCGTTCGCTGCCGCCTTGCGCATAGCTCGCCGCGTGGCGCTGCCATCCACCACCGATCATATCGCCCCGATCTAATCGGGTCCGTCACTTAGCGCCTAGATCTCCGCCGTTGGATCTCTAGATCCAACGGTCGGAGGTCATCGTCAACCTCCGATAGCCCCTCTTTCCCACGATTTCCTCCACGCAAACACTCCTCCCCCTTCCCTTTTCTTCCGCCACTCCAGTCGACCATTTCCATCGCCAACTGCCCCACGACATCCCCCTTTCACCCTTCATCCTCGCGCACTCCTCCACGATCCACCAACCTCTCTCCACGCTCTCCATTTCCTCCTCGAAACCACGTCGCCTCTCATCGAACCTCCGCCCTCACCCTTCAAATATCTCGCCCCCTCCGACAAATCACGCCGTCCACCTTTACGTCGGGGCATGGCCCAGCCCTCCTCCGTCTCCCAGTGACAGGGGGAGGCGGAGGATTGAGCGAAGACGACCAATGCCCCCGGTGATGACCCTTCGCCGATCACGGCGTCGTCGCGGTGCTCCGAGCCCGCTCGAGCTGCCTCCAGTAGCTGCGGAGGTCCAGCGAAGACCGTGGCTTCCATCGTGAAGCTCAACCCAAGCTCCCGTTCCATCTCCGGCAAGGTAAGTTCTCCTCCTTCTTCCTCTGTATTTTTAGTTAATTTCTTTTAATTTTCTAGGCCTATCCGGCCATCACCTCGTTCCGATAACCCTCCTATTAGCTTCGCCGTTAACCCCCCTTCCACACGCATCTTTCCGATCACCTCTTCCCTTCTTTCATATCCTCCGTCATCTCCGACCCACCTCCTCCGAGCTCCGAGCTCACCATGTTCTTCGCCCCGACGAGCTCTCACTTCTCTTCACCTCACGCACGCACTGTTTCAGCTTCGGCTATGCAAACTAAACTTGCAGGTCAACACGGGCCTTCAATGGCCGGATGTTCGCCGGAGGCTACTTCGTTGCAGCCGCGATCGACATCAGAGCTCCGATGGACTGAGCCACGACTCCCGATCTCTTTTCCGAACTCCCCGCTTCATCGGCATCCATTTAGGGAGCTTCGGGGAGGACCACACCGATGGGGAACGAGTGGCGGAGGAGAGCCTCCCTCGCCGGAGGTCGATAACCACCGCCATCCGAAGGAGGAGGATGACACACAGATGCCGTTGGATGGTCTCATCTCGGCGACCATCCAACGGCAATTACGAAGCCACGCCATCGACATCATTCACCGTTGGATCTGTATCATCTAACGGCTCAGTCGCGCCCACGTCGCCCGAGATCTTCGTCAACAGCAACCCTTGGATCGTCACGATCTTAGGGCTGACAGTCAGCCACATGGCAACGCCAGAATTTCACCGAGCCTCAGCCCCCGAACCTCCGGGCTTGGGAGGTCCGAACCTTCCCCGAGCCTGCAGCGGATCCAAACCAAAGTCCAAGCCAAGCCGAAGCTCCATCGAGCCTCTGCCGAACCTGATTCCGAGCCTAAGACAGCGCGTGTTTGGCACGTGCCTCTTGGGCAATTTGCAGAGGAGCCCACGGAATTCTTCAATATTGCAAACAGGCCCCCGCGCGTTTGGTATATTTACAGGGAAGGACCTGCGCTTTATTTTAATCACATTTTAGTCCTTCCCAGGGACCTTTTTGTAGTTATCCTTTCATGTTTCCTTTCAGTTATGCCCTTGTGTTCTTTTATGCATATCTTGAGCATCATGTTTCCGTTTCAGTTGATTTCAGTTTCATTTCGAAGCTCGTTTGACGTTCTTTCTAATGGCATGCTTATTTCATGTAATGGACACTTTAATGTTGACATATTATTTTGATAGCTTTGTGTCTCTTATTAATTAATCCATGCCTTGTTCAAACTGAATTTGTTATCTCGATTAAATCTGGAATTGACTCATTGGATATTTTGCTCATGAATTTGTGTCTAGGGCATATTCCCACTACATTTTCATTGCATTTCATGTCATTTATTTGCATGATAAAATTTGATAAAAAATGCATGTTTTTTTTATTTATGCATTGTTGTCTTTGCATGATTTGACCTATATGTTTTAATTCAACGCCTAATTAAATACACTTAAAGCCGATTAATACGAGAGAGGCTCGTGTCCCTGAGTTCGACCTTGGTATCTTGCCAAGTAAAATAAATTTTCGATCACCTCATTTCGATTCATTATGGCATATCCTAAATGAGGTGATCTCTTTGACGACCCGAATCGGCCCGACTACGATGACGATTCCATGTGCTAAAAATACATTATTAAGGGGCCGATTCAGCGGTTTGTCAAATGGCGCCGTTGCCGGGGACACGGCTCATTTCTTCTATTTTTTTGGATTTTTGTGTGTTTAATTTAGTGTTTCTTTTTATGGGTCAATTAACCACATATTTTGCATATAAAATTTTTCTTTCTTATTTGAGATCTAACGATTGTTTCTGTGGCAGGGCCCTTGATGGATCAAGGAGGCGAGGAGCAAGACGTTCCCCGCTGCGAGGAGCCGCAGGAGCATGCTTGGAGCAAAGGAGGAAGAAAAGAAAAAAAATGTCTCGCATTTTTGTTGCATTCTATTTTTAATAAACTCGTCTTTTACAGCGGTCTTCGATCGAAGACTCGCGATTGTAATCGAACGAATGTGGTTGTGTGGGGATCGTTCCCACTTGAGTGTCGACCTAGGACTTAGGCACATGGCTCTCCGAGCACATTTTAATTTTTCCATTTCTTGTGTGCTTAATCGTAGGTAGGACACACTTTAAATGAAGACGCACATAATCTCGCATCACTTAGCTAAAACTCATGAAGATTAATCACCGCTAATAGATGCATGATTAGGTGCGGATTTTTCGACTTGCATACATGTTTGATTTGATTTTCAAAACAGCCCCCATCTTTCACGTGTTTTTGTCAAATCACTGCATGATTTCTCGCTTAGCCTAGATCGCGGTTTCTTCGAATACATGTTTTTCTCGGCTTTCATTTCCTAGCTTGATCACCTAGGATTAATGGAAAATGGAATAAACGGTAGACGATGACTTCTTGATTTTGTGCTAATCATAATTCAGTGATAACCTAAAATAAATTGGGACTGTTAATTGCAAGTCAATCAAAAATGGAGTAAAATTCGGTTTTGGGAGAGCAATACCCTCGCTTACGCAATGATTTTTACTTCACATCTTTTCTTTGCGTAAAAATCAAATGTTTTATCACCAATAAAATAGACAAGATAATAAACCAACCTTGGTTGGTTTCATGTGTGAGTTGGTGAAACTTAGGGTTTGCTTGCTTGATTGAGCCTCTTTGTTGCGACACACAACCCCAAAACCGTAGTCACTCCATTTCATCTCCAAGATTCAAAACCGTTCACTTGTAAATCCATCCCTCTTCTTCGTTCACCTTGGGTCTCTTCCAACATCAATCTCCATCTATATACTTAGGCTAAATCTCAGCCTAAGTATGGGGGGGACCCAAATCCCCGTGATTTTCTCCACTCATCTTTTCTTGCCTTTATACTTAGGTTATTTCTAACCTAAGTATAGGGGGGAGTCCCTCTTATCTCCCGTATATTCTTCTATTTTTAAATGGACCTATGGACTCGTAACATCTAGTGCTATGAGGACATAGCAAAGTTTAAGGATAGGGGGTATACCGTACATACAATTTATTTACTTTAGCTAATATCTGAAAAATTTTGAAAAATTAAAAACTTTTTGGCTAAGGTAAAATTCGTTGGATTAAGAGAACTCAAAAGATTTCACGGCTTTTCTAACTATGTTACACTATTTTGATAAAAATATTTTCGAAAATGATTTGAAAGAAAATGAGTTTTTTTCTTGTTTTGAAAATCTTTTTGAAAAATGCTTTGAAAATCCTTTGTGTGACATGGTTTTGAAATTCTTTTATCAAGAAAAGTTGAGTCTAACCTGTGTTTTAACTCTAAAAACTAAAACCCATAAAAATGAGAAAAATTAAAAAAAAATGTGTTTTTGAATGAAGAAGTTGGATTAAACCTCTACTCTTACACTTTCACCCAGGATCTGAATTGGTCAAGAAGACTTAGCTTTTTGAGGTCTTTGAGATTTGCGGTTAACCAGCCTTAACCATCAGGGTCTTAGACTTAATCATCCACATTCCCCTAGGTCTCTAGATTTGCATGCTATATTCCATGCTTAGTCTCAAACAAAAGAGAATATGATCAGCACATCACATGCACGACTGCGGTTTTGATTGAGATGAGTTGATTTTTCACCTAAGGGATTGGGATGAGGAAGTCAAGTTTGGATTTGATCTAATGATGCTCGAGGATGGGATAAAATCTTTGAAGGCTTCATGAAACCTGAGTGTCAGCAATATTAGCCAGTATGAGAACTTGATTCTTATACTAATCTCTTGACATTGACCTAAGTGCCTGGGTGTGATAAAATAAAAAATGTTGATCAGTGTGCGCCAACTCTTGGTAAAAGCAGTGGAGCTAGCCACAAATTATACAAGTCAATAAAATTTCAAAGAAAAGCTCTCATTCCACAAAGTCAAATATCAAAGAGCTTCCACCAAAGGCGAGCGCTCCCAAACTTTTCAAAGTGTCCACTTGGACTGTTGGAAATGCGAGCCCACGGCGAGCCATTATGCAATAAATGTTATTGCACATATCATTCCCTGATCTGAAATGAAGAATGAATAATTTGTATAATAGGTCCCTTAGTACAATTAGGGTTATGTACCATGGCCATCTTAATAATCATACAGCTGTTGATTCAACTATTGAATCATAGAGGCTGGTGCTTGGATGAATATCTAAAGAGTTAGATTGAGGACTCATCAAGCACCGTCAAATGATTGTTAAGAGATGATCTCCAGCCTGAGTAGGAGATGGCAATCCTTATCTCTGAAGGCTGATATCTGACCGACCTCTTGATGCAGGTCCTCTGCATAGGAATAGAGATTCGGAGGTGTCAGATTAGTTAGGTCAAAGAGTTGACTTAACGAGATCGAGATAACCAAAGTCCTATATCATATGCTGTCATGATATTGGCACGCATCCTCTGACCGGAGACAGATGTGTTGCTATATGTCCAAGTATGTACATTTGGCAGACCAATAGGTTGATGACCTAATCAAGGTCTATACACCGGCGCGCTGGTGTGCATATAAGGGCATATGAGTAATACGATCTCTCAAAGGGATCATACAAGTTCAGTTACAGAACCAGAAGACATGAGCTCACTCATGAGATATTGGGAAGAATCAAATTCCATGCGCATGGTCGTCTCGCTTTGGAAGCTTGACTGAATTTGTAGGTTTGATATATACTTTTAGTATATGATCAAGACCTAGGTATGATATACACTTTTGGAAAGTGTATGATCGATACCATCTCCCAATGATCGAATGAGAAACTTACTGATAAAACCATGAAGTAGACAGTATAAAGTTGATCCGATACTTCAGGTTTAGTCTAAGTCTTTCAGTATGCAGGATGTACAGGTATTGGGAATACTTGAGGGTGATTTGATCATAAACGATTGTATAACCATGACGCTTCCATTCCTAGGGAGTGATGAAACGGGTATGGATTTTAGTGACTCCTCTCAGTAGAGAAGTGATCTGATCTTGGTCCAAGTGTTGGACATTGATCTGAATGTGATTCAGATACAATGAGAAGATTAGATTTACGGTCTTGATTTAATCAAGCATCTATGGGAGGCCCGCGATCTGGATTTGAGATATGATCTCAATATCCATGTCACTATACGTGGAACAATACAATCGCCCTGTCCTTATCTCCAAGTATCTGCAGAGAGATTGCATTATTCTTGAAGGGTTCAAGAATAATTCCATACGATCTAAGCAATGAAGAAATAATGATTAAATGTGATTTAATCATCTTGAATGTGTGAAGAAATTATCCAATTTAATTAAATGTGATTTAATTAATGTGGATAAGAATAATGTGGATAGAAATATCCAATTATTCATAATATATTATAAATGTGATTTATAATGTATTAGAGAGAGCAAATTATAATTTATATGTGTTGATTAATTATTATGTGTATTGGATACACATTGTGTAATTAATTAACAATATGAATTACATGTTGTTTTGGGTTGTGAATATGATTCACAATTTTTTCCATGGCAAGAATGCAATATTCTCAAAGATAATTGTGAATTATTTTTTTTGGAGAATAAAACCCAATAAATTTGTTGCAAATAAATAAGAGAGAATATCAAGGAGATATGCAATCTCATGGGAATCCATGAGATTGCCTCCATGGACTCCCATGGTGGGCGGCACACCACTCCTATATGGAATGGGTGGCCGTCCAACATGGAAGGTGCATGGAGATGAAATCTCCATGCACATTCTCTCCTTATTTGTTGGGTTTATTTAGGACTAAATTATATTTGATTTTTTCAAATATATTTTAACCTAAATTTGTTGCTTTTGACAACAACAATCTTAGCCATTGGATGAACATAAATCAATCTCATCCATTGATTCTATGTGTCCCATGGATTGAGATCCATGGATCCCAAAACCCTATAAATAGAGAGGCATACTTGGCTCTCTCTTCTACACATGCTATTGGAGCTCTCTCTCTCTCTCTCTTTCTTCTCTACACACGTCAGCCCTCTCTCCCTCTAATTGGTGGCCGACCACCAAACCCTAGAGGAGAGAACCGTCGTCGCCTTCGCCACCGCGCCGCCGCTTCGACGTTCTTCGGTTCTCCGTCTTCTTGGAGAGTTCCTCTCACGAAGGAGACGTTTGATCTCGTGCGACGAGATCAGGAGCAACCATGCTTGGATCATCTTCTTGGATTGCGAGGACAACGCGGTTCATCCCCGCGCTCGCAAGCGGTCTCGCCAACGATCGGACTTGAGACAGGAGGTCTCTTTCTTTAGAGACTTGATCAACCACGCTTCAAGAGGTATTGCATTATACTTGTTGTGGTTATAGATGAAACGATCTGAGAATGGTTCTCGGATCATGTGGTTTCATAGAATAAATTTTTTTTAAATTCCGCTGCACCGAACAACTAGTACGACTAGTCGTTCTTCGTCGTATCCAATACAACGATCACGCTTCCGTGATGCGCTTGAGGATAATTCCATATCCTTCAAGTGGTATCAGAGCCTTAGGTCGACGGTTTCAAATATGATTCGAAAAACCGAGGACGACTTGGGTTCGTTAAGGTCGCGAAAGTTTTTATCGCATTTGATTTCGCAGATCTGTTTAGTAAATAAATTCGGCACTGTTTAAATTGTTTAAACACGAATTTAATACTTGTATTTTGTTCCCCATTAAATAAGGAAACCATAGGAACTGAGTTTACGTAAATCGGATTTCGTATGCTCTAGATATGGTTGTTTTAATGAACATGTATACACTGTTGCGGGAACTGTAGATCTGAACGTGATTAAAATGTTAATTACTGTTTAGACTTGCCTCGAAATGCGTGTAACATCACTTGTGTTCTGTCCTAAATCAAATTAGCAATCTATGAAAATTGATTTTGTCTAATTTGGATTTAATATGATTGAGATATGCTAATTTTAGTAAGAAGGGGTCACTGCTGAAATTACAGTCCTAATCTAAAACCAAGTGATTGTCAATTAGTGAAATTAATTGTTAATTTCGAGAAATAATCATGAAAAATATTTGTGAAATATTTGAAGATGATTATTTACATAATTGACTTGGCCTCATCCAATTAATTGATTAGATTTGATCTAAATCTTAATTGGAAACACATTCATCAAACTTAATGTTTAATTGGTGATTGTCATTTAATCATTTAGTGAAATTAAATTGTTTAATTTCCTAGAATAATTGTGCATAAATATTTGTGAAATATTTGATGATAATTATTCCCTTAAATGACATTGCCTTAACCAATAATTGATTAAGATGTGATCTAAATCATAATTGGAAACCACAATCTTTCAAACTTGATGCTTGAATAGGATTTGGGAATTTGTCTAGCAAATTTCCTTATAATCAAAAATGTTTTGATTATTACTATATGGTACAATTTCGGTTGTATAACCGATGATCATCTCAAGTACAAATTAATCAATTTGGCATTATCCTTTCCTGAGGCGGATATGGTGCCTAGTCGGAGAGCATTGGGGTTGCGGGTTGCAACGTATGTGGTCCGTCCCACTCTCGTCGGTACTGGCCATGACAGCGGGTAGGGCCGGGATAATGTCCGAGGGATTAAGATGTATTTTTATAATTATTAAAATTCGAATTAATACGTATTTTGAGATATTACCATATATGTATTCAAGTAAAATAATCAAGTTTGATTGATTGAATTGGATTGATAATTAATTTAATATGATTAAATTGATTATGTCCAATTGAAATACTCTAATATGATTAGAGCTAATAATTCCCTTGGAAGAATTAATTATGTGAATGTGATTCACGATAATTAATTAAAATTTGAATATGAGGTGGAGGATCACATAAGTGACATCCATGGTCTCCCGTCAAGGCGGAGGGTTCCGTCGCCAGGGATTGCATGTGGGAGACGCCTGTCCGAAGTGACAGCTCCTGTATGCAAGCGCATCTGGATCGGGCTCTTCGCTTCTCGAAAGTGTAAGGACGTATGCGTAGTGACCCCAATATCGGGTCCTCATATTATTGGGGCGATATTGGATTGCGCATAGCGAGTTGTATTCCTGTTGACGGTTGGTTCTATTAATGACGGGTCAACATCGCCTTAGGGGTGGTGGGCCCGGGTATTAAAGACCGAATTGGGAGATGCAAGTTGGACTTGCAAGGCGGAATGTGTTCCCGCTTCTTTTTATCCGAGTTGTAGGTTCTCATATTATTGGGATGCAACAAAGATAAGGAAGGAGATCCCATATATTGCTTGAGATATAATGGTAAGTATATCTCTTACATTGAAAGTGATTAAGGGAATGAACTTTCAGTGTTGACAAGGCAAGACAACTTTGATATAAAAATTCCTAAATCAAAGTAAAATATGTATATATAAATACATACATTTATGCAAATTTCTTATTTCAGATAATCCTTCATTAAAACCCACTCAATGATATAATCAATAGTAACCAGTGAAATATCTTGGATTGGACTCATGATCCAGATATTGTACTTGCAATTGAACACATAATGTATGTGGTTGCAATATGCAAGTCTCCTCATACTAATGAGGAATGACAATTAAATAGATAATAGGACTACAACCCTAGGGTTTGTATGTCTCTATAGTCTTGGTATCATCAAATGTACTTTGGAAGTGACATGTTGATGATGATCATAATTGTCATATAATCCTTATAAAATCAATGAAGATTTTCTGGCATACATATGTGCTCTTGACATTTAATCATGAGTGACATGGTTTTCTACATCATGTAGAATGGTAGCTCTATAAAGAGATGATGTATTCAAATTGTTTGAGTACCTACCTGAACCTATGTTTTATGAGTTTAGATGGATGTAGATGATGAATATCATTATTCTACTATCTATACTCTGGTCATTCATGAAGCTTCATAATATTCATATTATATGAATTTAATGAAGCATGAATAAATGTTGAAATACTCTTATTTTAAATTCTTTTTGAATTTATTGTAAGAGATCCTTAGTCTTAAGCAATGGTTGCTTATAGATAAAGGGAGCGCAATGGAAGCATGGGTTGGACCCAAGAAAGAAGGAAAGTCAAAGAGTTGACTGGACTTCTGTAACTTCCATATGACATCCAAAGAGTTGGATGAATGCCAATACTGCAATAAGTTGATGTGTTGATAGTATGACTATCAAGTCTGTTTAGAATCCTTAGAAAAGGACTCGGATGGAGCATCAGAGTAATCTACATAAATCATTGATATTGACTTACTTATTGAATAAGATAAAGTCAAATAATTGTATCTCAATCTTCTGATGACATTTGCAATGGGTTGCATATGTTTTAGAAGACTGGAAAATTTGATCTTAAAGGTTTATAGTTATCCACGTGAGTATTGATGCAACTGTTGCAACAATCTCTGTTGGATTAATAGACTTGTTAATTTCAGTGGGAGAGCCCTTAGTCTTAGAGAATGTCTCTGTGACCTAGATATTAGAATACACTCATTGTTTATTTCTAAATGTTGGAAATAAACATGAATTCTGAGATAGAACTATCATAAAGAGTTATGATGGATATATTTCAGATAGTAATCTAAAATCTGGTGGACTCCACTAAATTAGAAAAATTAATGAATGGTTCATTAATATTTCTAAATACTGAATTAAAACCTCTGTAAGATCAATAGGAGGATGAAGATCGTTTGACAATGATCTAGCATCGAGCCTTGGACATTTGTTTATTGATTTGATCAATAGACTAGTAAGAGATGAAACTTTAGAATGTCTAAAATTTCAAAAGTTACATACTTATGAATATTGTATTCAAAGTAAAAATGTCCAATACACCCTTCTTCGGGAATGGTGTAAGATGCCAAGGTATTCAGGATCTCATACATATTGATGTATGCGGATCATCTATATCATAGTAAACATTGTGGATATGTGATATCTATTGATGATTATATATGATATGAGATTTCTTCTCTTCATCTAAGAAACCTTTGAAATGTTCAAAGATTTCATTAATTTTGGTTTAGAACCAAAGTTTGAAGGAAGATAAAATGAATTTGATCTAATCTAGGTAGCAAGTACCTACTAGATAAATTCGAAGAATACCTTATGGAGATATGAATATCATTTCTATCTCAATCCTCCTAACACACCTTAACTCAAAAGAGTTATAGGTAGATACAATTGGATCATGTGTGACATGATCTTATCAATGTTGAATTTTAGCATAATTATCCCTTAGTTTCCAGGTATATATGTGTAGTAGAGACTACAATGTATATCCTTAATAAGGTTCCATGTATGTTGGAATCTAGCACTTGAGAGTGCTGCTTCATTAGGAAAATAAAGGATGGTATTGGATACCTACTTTATAACCTTGAGATTCTTAAAGTATCTCATCTCTAAGAATGTGATTCTTAGAGGTTGAGACTCTTGAGAATCAAGATGAAAATGAAGTGTAGGAACTCATTTA
The DNA here is from genome assembly GCA_037367405.1 of Ottelia alismoides. Lineage (NCBI taxonomy): Eukaryota > Viridiplantae > Streptophyta > Magnoliopsida > Alismatales > Hydrocharitaceae > Ottelia > Ottelia alismoides. Next base: position 143,959 of record JAZKJV010002000.1, on the reverse strand, counting down.
TAATGAGACTCCTGAAATTGGAAACTAAAAGGACAATTAAAGATGAAACATTAATACCTCTTCAAATGAGTTTGAGGATGGATTCCATGTGTTAGAGAAATCTGACAATGATCGAACTTCATGTGATGAAGCTTCTGAAGATCATAGCATGGATAGATGGATAGCAATAAAGGTCTAATGTAGACTTCATATACAAGTGTTGTATATGGACCTTCGAGGATCCACCTATATGGGTAAGACCTGTAAAGGTGTAAATGGATCTTCAAGAGACAAGGAACCTGATGAGAAGGTAGAGATCTTCAAAGCACGGTTCGTAGCCATAAGCTACACACTGGAAGAGAAGACATTGCTTGCAATGAGACTTGCTTTTCGGTGACCATGCTTAAAACCATCATAATATTGCTAACCTTAGCTACATAACTTGACTATTGCATCTTCAAGATGTAAGTCAATATTGCATTCCTCTACGAATGCCTCTTTGAGGATATTCCTATGAAGTAGCCCCAGGGCTTCATGGTTGAGGAAAGCAAGGTGTGCAAGCTAAGGAAACCATCTATGGACTAAATTAAGCTTCTTGAAGTTGGATCATAAGATTTGATGAAATTATAAATGTTATGATTTCAGATAGAATCTTGATGAACCATATGAAGCTTAGTGGGAGTGTTTTTGTGTTCATCGTGCTAAATGTAGATGATATCCTAATCATTTAAAAATGATATAAGGATAATAATTAGTGTTTTATAATCTGGTTGTTCCATAACTTGAAATATGATTTCAAAGATGCCTCTCAGATCTTAGTTCTGAAGTTGTTCAGAAGCAAAGAGAAGAGGACAATGGGACTGTGACATTTATAGTACATCTTGGACATATTCCATTTTATGGAAAATTCCAGTAATGGCTTCCATCCCTTAAGATATGGTACTGACCTATCTAAAGGGATAGCACCTCAAAGAGTTGAGGAAGTGAATGCTAGAACTACTTGCCTTTGGGCATTAGTTCTGAGAAGCCAAGTGTGTGCTAGATGTGCACAAAAGCCAGATGGCTGCCATGCAGTAGGAATAGTAAATTGTTGCTAATTCTACTATGGAAATAAAACACTTGGTTGCAGTAATGACAAAATCTTCATAGATGACAAGATTTTTGATAGTGATCTCAAAGTCTTATCTTCAAAAACTTAATACTTTATAGATAGAGATCTAAAAGGTCTTAACTGTGGATACCTTAAGAGATAGTGATCTCCAGGAATAAGGATATTCTGATAAGGATTATGGAAATACTGGTTATGATAATTGTTAAGCTGTAGTGTCAAAGACACTGTAACTAACTAGATTGAGTATTGGTTGCATAAGATGCAACATTCGCATTGGATGCGAGCACTGTTACTGGGGATATGCATGTACCGTAAAAGGACTTGGCGTAGTCTCGCGGGAACAGAGTGACTGATCAGCTTACCTAGCTATTTTCCAAATAGTCTATGATTGTCACATGAGTGCGGGTTTAAATGATTAGCCCATTAATGGCTCTTTGGGCTAGTGGGAGATTGTTGGAAATGCGAGCCCACGGCGAGCCATTATGCAATAAATGTTATTGCACATATCATTCCCTGATCTGAAATGAAGAATGAATAATTTGTATAATAGGTCCCTTAGTACAATTAGGGTTATGTACCATGGCCATCTTAATAATCATACAGCTGTTGATTCAACTATTGAATCATAGAGGCTGGTGCTTGGATGAATATCTAAAGAGTTAGATTGAGGACTCATCAAGCACCGTCAAATGATTGTTAAGAGATGATCTCCAGCCTGAGTAGGAGATGGCAATCCTTATCTCTGAAGGCTGATATCTGACCGACCTCTTGATGCAGGTCCTCTGCATAGGAATAGAGATTCGGAGGTGTCAGATTAGTTAGGTCAAAGAGTTGACTTAACGAGATCGAGATAACCAAAGTCCTATATCATATGCTGTCATGATATTGGCACGCATCCTCTGACCGGAGACAGATGTGTTGCTATATGTCCAAGTATGTACATTTGGCAGACCAATAGGTTGATGACCTAATCAAGGTCTATACACCGGCGCGCTGGTGTGCATATAAGGGCATATGAGTAATACGATCTCTCAAAGGGATCATACAGGTTCAGTTACAGAACCAGAAGACATGAGCTCACTCATGAGATATTGGGAAGAATCAAATTCCATGCGCATGGTCGTCTCGCTTTGGAAGCTTGACTGAATTTGTAGGTTTGATATATACTTTTAGTATATGATCAAGACCTAGGTATGATATACACTTTTGGAAAGTGTATGATCGATACCATCTCCCAATGATCGAATGAGAAACTTACTGATAAAACCATGAAGTAGACAGTATAAAGTTGATCCGATACTTCAGGTTTAGTCTAAGTCTTCCAGTATGCAGGATGTACAGGTATTGGGAATACCTGAGGGTGATTTGATCATAAACGATTGTATAACCATGACGCTTCCATTCCTAGGGAGTGATGAAACGGGTATGGATTTTAGTGACTCCTCTCAGTAGAGAAGTGATCTGATCTTGGTCCAAGTGTTGGACATTGATCTGAATGTGATTCAGATACAATGAGAAGATTAGATTTACGGTCTTGATTTAATCAAGCATCTATGGGAGGCCCGCGATCTGGATTTGAGATATGATCTCAATATCCATGTCACTATACGTGGAACAATACAATCGCCCTGTCCTTATCTCCAAGTATCTGCGGAGAGATTGCATTATTCTTGAAGGGTTCAAGAATAATTCCATACGATCTAAGCAATGAAGAAATAATGATTAAATGTGATTTAATCATCTTGAATGTGTGAAGAAATTATCCAATTTAATTAAATGTGATTTAATTAATGTGGATAAGAATAATGTGGATAGAAATATCCAATTATTCATAATATATTATAAATGTGATTTATAATGTATTAGAGAGAGCAAATTATAATTTATATGTGTTGATTAATTATTATGTGTATTGGATACACATTGTGTAATTAATTAACAATATGAATTACATGTTGTTTTGGGTTGTGAATATGATTCACAATTTTTTCCATGGCAAGAATGCAATATTCTCAAAGATAATTGTGAATTATTTTTTTTGGAGAATAAAACCCAATAAATTTGTTGCAAATAAATAAGAGAGAATATCAAGGAGATATGCAATCTCATGGGAATCCATGAGATTGCCTCCATGGACTCCCATGGTGGGCGGCACACCACTCCTATATGGAATGGGTGGCCGTCCAACATGGAAGGTGCATGGAGATGAAATCTCCATGCACATTCTCTCCTTATTTGTTGGGTTTATTTAGGACTAAATTATATTTGATTTTTTCAAATATATTTTAACCTAAATTTGTTGCTTTTGACAACAACAATCTTAGCCATTGGATGAACATAAATCAATCTCATCCATTGATTCTATGTGTCCCATGGATTGAGATCCATGGATCCCAAAACCCTATAAATAGAGAGGCATACTTGGCTCTCTCTTCTACACATGCTATTGGAGCTCTCTCTCTCTTTCTTTCTTCTCTACACACGTCAGCCCTCTCTCCCTCTAATTGGTGGCCAACCACCAAACCCTAGAGGAGAGAACCGTCGTCGCCTTCGCCACCGCGCCGCCGCTTCGACGTTCTTCGGTTCTCCGTCTTCTTGGAGAGTTTCTCTCACGAAGGAGACGTTTGATCTCGTGCGACGAGATCAGGAGCAACCATGCTTGGATCATCTTCTTGGATTGCGAGGACAACGCGGTTCATCCCCGCGCTCGCAAGCGGTCTCGCCAACGATCGGACTTGAGACAGGAGGTCTCTTTCTTTAGAGACTTGATCAACCACGCTTCAAGAGGTATTGCATTATACTTGTTGTGGTTATAGATGAAACGATCTGAGAATGGTTCTCGGATCATGTGGTTTCATAGAATAATTTTTTTTTAAATTCCGCTGCACCGAACAACTAGTACGACTAGTCGTTCTTCGTCGTATCCAATACGACGATCACGCTTCCGTGATGCGCTTGAGGATAATTCCATATCCTTCATGGACCACCGCTATTAGGACCAGGAGTCGGGCTTGCATCAAAAAAGGGCTCTGCATCGTAAATGCTACAAGTCTGGGTGTCGAAGGTACGATAGGTACTCAAAAAAGACACACCCCGGTGTACTCCCAGGAAAACAAGTGCAGACGGCTCCCACTTCTCTTGACGGACGCACTGATCAACACCAAAAAAATGTGTTGCGTAAAAGGCACTAGAGAGAATCCTTGTTCCAATGAGAGGGAGAGAAGAATTGACACAATCCCATGCCCTCCATTTCTGGCCTGCCATCTACATTTTCTAAGTCTGACAAACTAAAGAAAAGGTGGACTGAATGCAAGATTTGATTTATTCCCTAGTGCTGAGGATTGGGTCCTTAGGAGATTTTCTCGGACCAAGATTTTGGGTGAAGACTTGACTCTACTCTCAGAATTGCAGTCAACACTAAACTCATATCCTTTAGTTTATATGTACATCAGAGAGAGTCTAGAGAAGTAGAGGAATTGGAAGCCTCTTGATTAAGGCTGGGTTGAACTCTAAAATTTTGGATCTCTGAAGCCGAGTCGACTTGATCAGATTGGATTCTGTATTCACATACACAAGGGGGTTAATCCAACTTAGTCATTCTTTTTGATGCTCGAGGACGAGCATAGTTTAAGTATAGGGGGGTGATGAACCTCAGTTTCATCATCTTTATTTCCTATAATTAACCCCCTTGCTTAAAAGTTTGTCAATAAATCCCTGTTAATGTCCTATAATTAACAGAGTCCTAAATAAATTAAAAACCACAAAAATATGGCAAAACAAAATTCGTGGTATTTTTAGACTTAAAAATACCCTCAAAAATATTTCGTGTCTTCGTTTGATCTCTTTTTGAGTTTTGCTCAACATGAAACTTGTAGATCTCGTCAAGATCTACAACTTTCATGTTTTGAATTTTCTCAAATTCGACCAATATGGCCCTCAAAAATAAGAAAAACATTCTGAATAATTTGATTGGGCCACGTGGCCCATTCTGGGGGCGCCACGTGGCCCGGCCTCTTTGTCTCATCCGCCTCATCTTCCAGCCGTTGGATCGGCCTTTTGATCCAACGGCCAGGCCTCATCCACGCATGCTCAAAATCGGAGCCATCCGATCATTCCTCCTTCTCATCCAAGCCATCCGCCAGCGCCGCATCCTCAGCTCGACACGTGGCGCTTCATAGGCCGCTTGATGGCGCCTCAGATCTGCCATCTCCGCCGCTATCCCCTGGATCTGATTCCATCCGCTCGATCGGCCCCCACTTTCCATCACAGTCGTTCGCTGCCGCCTTGCGCATAGCTCGCCGCGTGGCGCTGCCATCCACCACCGATCATATCGCCCCGATCTAATCGGGTCCGTCACTTAGCGCCTAAATCTCCGCCGTTGGATCTCCAGATCCAACGGTCGGAGGTCATCGTCAACCTCCGATAGCCCCTCTTTCCCACGATTTCCTCCACGCAAACACTCCTCCCCCTTCCCTTTTCTTCCGCCACTCCAGTCGACCATTTCCATCGCCAACTGCCCCACGACATCCCCCTTTCACCCTTCATCCTCGCGCACTCCTCCACGATCCACCAACCTCTCTCCACGCTCTCCATTTCCTCCTCGAAACCACGTCGCCTCTCATCGAACCTCCGCCCTCACCCTTCAAATATCTCGCCCCCTCCGACAAATCACGCCGTCCACCTTTACGTCGGGGCATGGCCCAGCCCTCCTCCGTCTCCCAGTGACAGGGGGAGGCGGAGGATTGAGCGAAGACGACCAATGCCCCCGGTGATGACCCTTCGCCGATCACGGCGTCGTCGCGGTGCTCCGAGCCCGCTCGAGCTGCCTCCAGTAGCTGCGGAGGTCCAGCGAAGACCGTGGCTTCCATCGTGAAGCTCATCCCAAGCTCCCGTTCCATCTCCGGCAAGGTAAGTTCTCCTTCTTCTTCCTCTGTATTTTTAGTTAATTTCTTTTAATTTTCTAGGCCTATCCGGCCATCACCGCGTTCCGATAACCCTCCTATTAGCTTCGTCGTTAACCCCCTTCCACACGCATCTTTCCGATCACCTCTTCCCTTCTTTCATATCCTCCGTCATCTCCGACCCACCTCCTCCGCCCTCACGGCGGAGGAGCTCCGAGCTCACCATGTTCTTCGCCCCGACGAGCTCTCACTTCTCTTCACCTCACGCACGCACTGTTTCAGCTTCGGCTATGCAAACTAAACTTGCAGGTCAACACGGGCCTTCAATGGCCAGATGTTCGCCGGAGGCTACTTCGTTGTAGCCACGATCGACATCAGAGCTCCGATGGACTGAGCCACGACTCCCGATCTCTTTTCCGAACTCCCCGCTTCATCGGCATCCATTTAGGGAGCTTCGGGGAGGACCACACCGATGGGGAACGAGTGGCGTAGGAGAGCCTCCCTCGCCGAAGGTCGATAACCACCGCCATCCGAAGGAGGAGGATGACACACAGATGCCGTTGGATGGTCTCATCTCGGCGACCATCCAACGGCAATTACGAAGCCACGCCATCGACATCATTCACCGTTGGATCTGTATCATCTAACGGCTCAGTCGCGCCCACGTCGCCCGAGATCTTCGTCAACAGCAACCCTTGGATCGTCACGATCTAAGGGCTGACAGTCAGCCACATGGAAACGCCAGAATTTCACCGAGCCTCAGCCCCCGAACCTCCGGGCTTGGGAGGTCCGAACCTTCCCCGAGCCTGCAGCGGATCCAAACCAAAGTCCAAGCCAAGCCGAAGCTCCATCGAGCCTCTGCCGAACCTGATTCCGAGCCTAAGACAGCGCGTGTTTGGCACGCGCCTCTTGGGCAATTTGCAGAGGAGCCCACGGAATTCTTCAATATTGCAAACAGGCCCCCGCGCGTTTGGTATATTTACAGGGAAGGACCTGCGCTTTATTTTAATCACATTTTAGTCCTTCCCAGGGACCTTTTTGTAGTTATCCTTTCATGTTTCCTTTCAGTTATGCCCTAGTGTTCTTTTATGCATATCTTGAGCATCATGTTTCCGTTTCAGTTGATTTCAGTTTCATTTCGAAGCTCGTTTGACGTTCTTTCTAATGGCATGCTTATTTCATGTAATGGACACTTTAATGTTGACATATTATTTTGATAGCTTTGTGTCTCTTATTAATTAATCCATGCCTTGTTCAAACTGAATTTGTTATCTCGATTAAATCTGGAATTGACTCATTGGATATTTTGCTCATGAATTTGTGTCTAGGGCATATTCCCACTACATTTTCATTGCATTTCATGTCATTTGTTTGCATGATAAAATTTGATAAAAAATGCATGTTTTTTTTATTTATGCATTGTTGTCTTTGCATGATTTGACCTATATGTTTTAATTCAACGCCTAATTAAATACACTTAAAGCCGATTAATACGAGAGAGGATCGTGTCCCTGAGTTCGACCATGGTATCTTGCCAAGTAAAATAAATTTTCGATCACCTCATTTCGATTCATTATGGCATATCCTAAATGAGGTGATCTCTTTGACGACCCGAATCGGCCCGACTACGATGACGATTCCATGTGCTAAAAACACATTATTAAGGGGTCGATTCAGCGGTTTGTCAGTCCGCCCGAGTGGATAGTACTTGTTCAAGTACTCGGTGCGGAGCTGCTCCCAGGGGTAAACAAACTTCCCCAAATGCTTCAGCCAGGTGGCTGCTCTGTCGGCTAGGGAGAAGGGGAAGACGATCATCCTGATCGTATCCTGGTCAACCTGACGGTCGTGGACAGTGCTGCAAATCATCAGAAACTCCTGGAGGTGAAGATGGGGCTCCTCAGTCGCGAGCCCGTGGAAGCGGGGGAGTAGCTGCAAGGTGTTTGGGGGGAACTTGAAGTCCCCCACGATGGCTGGAAGTACGACCCAGTGGTGCGTCAGTGTCGATCCGGGGTTGTGCAACTCCCGCATCGGTCTCGGTGGTCCTCCGGCCGCGGCTGCGGCGGCTGCTGCGGCTGCTGCTGTGGCTGCTGCTGCGACTGCTGCGTCTGCACCCTCTGGAATCCTCGGTCCCTCTCTGCGCTCCTCGTGCTCTGCTCGCATCTGCTCCATCTATCTCCTCATGTCGAGCATGAAAGCTCCCTGATCTCTCAACTGCTGCTGGACGGTCTCTAAAGAGGCGATCAGGGTGGAGTTGATCGCTCCCTGATCCAATACGAAGTGCTTAGGCTGACGGGAGCGATCCTCAGAACTGCTGGCCATGGCGTCTGCAAAATCAAACGAGCCAAACTCAGGTGCTGTCAAATCTTGAGTCTCTCCTCTGGCTCATATATCTCAGAACCGAAAGAAAGCGGGTCGAGGGGGAACAAGGCGGAATCATACTCGAGCTCGGAGAACTGGTCTCGGCTCTCGCGGGCCAACCTAGATGACTGGGTAGACGTGCCCGAAAGCGGTGCAGCCAGAGGCTGCCTAAGAGAGCGTCTACCCATCATCGTGATCTGGTCTAGTAGTGCGGATGGGATCTGGAGAAACTATGATCAAAATGCAAACCCCTCTGTTCACCAACGCAATACGAGCTGAAGACCGTGAAGGTTCGGTCAAATTATCTTGTCAGTTTTTATTAGGTGAACAAACAGTCTATCAGAGCGCTTATGTGACCTGTTGGGATACCCGATGCTACTCCTACCGACTGGCCTGCACGGAAGAGTCGGTAGTCAGCTAGAAATAGCACCGGAGGGCTCTACCTAGGGTGCGGGTCACTCTCTCGCGCAAGCAAACCAAATAATGAGGGGGTTGCTCTCCCCAAGACAAATTTTTAAGGTGAGTGTCTTTTAGGGTCAATAGTCTTAGCTAGTCCCAATTTTATGGTTTTTCTTTTTTATTTTTTTCAATAAAAACAAAGGCCTAACGAATTTTTCGGTTCTCCTGGTTATTTAGTCCAAAACAGGGGGGAGAAGACGAAAAAGCCGATGCGCGAGAAATCAATGATGCATGCAGAGATAGAAATGTGTACCTGACTCCAGCAGTCTACATGCAAGATGATCCGCGCAGAATTGAAAGACAGGAAATAAACTACCTAAATGGTGCAGCAGTGAAAACCGAGTCCTAAACAGGCAATTTCTACTCGATAGAACCGTCTAGCCTAGTCACTCGCCCTCGATCCAAAGAGTCCGGTCTAGACCCACCCCTCCTCTTCTCGACAGGTCGAGTTCAGGAGTAGCGCTTGACGGGGCAGGCTCGCGGCGCGTAGGCTCTCAAGAAAGCGACTAAACTATTTTTATTATTGATTTATTAGTAGGTCCAATTATCGCTCTATAGGAACAGGCAATCAGTTAAGTGTGGGGATCCTACTAATTACGGCACAGTCAAGCAGAAAATCCTAAATCTAGGGGCTCGAGAAAAACCCCGAAAAACGTAAAAGGCAGCTAAAAAGCTAAAAGCCGTGAAAAACCGCGAAAAATCTAAATGGGTCCCCCGAGCACACCGGTGCTCGGCGAAACAGACCCGAGAGTCCAAGTGTCTGTCCGAATGTACCTGTATTATTACAACAGTTCAAATATACGGGAAATAAATCCTAATCTAAACTATGCTAATCTACAGCTATTCCGTGGCTCTCGCACTCCTGCTCGCTCTCCTACGCTCTCCTGCGGCTCTGTAAAGAAAAGAGCCGCCTCCGACTCTAGCGGTTGCGTCGGCTTCCGAAGAAGCCGCCTCGATCCTCGGGCCCTCGCAAGAAAACAAGCAAGAATGTCAGACCAAATGAATATATAAACAGATCAAATGTATATACAGGAATATGTACAGAAAACCGCGTAAAAGAAAACCGCGGAAAAACAACTACTAAGCCGTGCTCCCCGGCCACGGCGCCATTCTGACGAGCGTGCTGAGCGACTAAGGTAAAGGTACAAAAATGGTCATTGCGACCTCAACCACTCAACTAGGCTCGATCAAGAAAAATAGACCACTAAAATAGATAAAATCAATCCAAATACGAAAGCGGCCTTGCTATTAATTTAACCTGGTATAGCGACCCGGGTCGAACACAAGGAGCACGGGTTGGCCTTGCGGACTACGAAGTAGTCAGAAAGGAAATAAAAGAGGAAAATATTTTTGGTGGTTTTTAAATTATTTTATATTTTTTGGATTTTTAATGTATTAAGAAAATGATGAAAGCTAAGGAACTACACACTTCAACAAATTATTAAAAGCACTAAAAATCAACCAAAAACTGTAACAAAAATAATTTTATGTGTTTTATAATTTTTAGTGTTTTTGATGAATTTTTGGGATTTTTCTGATGTTTATTTAATTTTCTAAAAATGAAACAGTGACTGAAATGAAAGGTACTGTCCAGCCAAGCTAAAAGGGCCTAGATAAAATATCTAAAGGCCCTAAATTAGCTGGGAGGTAATTTTCCTGTAAAGAGGATAAAACAAGGAAAATTTAGGCACCTATATTATTATTTTTGGGTTTTTGGTTTAGTTATTAGAATTTTTATAAATTTTTAGGTGTTTTTCAATTTTTAGGGTTTTCAGTAATGACAAATAGCCAAAATTCGCTAGAAAATCAAACACAACAAAACAAGCAGTAGACAATTTTTTTGTAATTTTTGACACTATTTAATATTTTTTTTGGGTTTTTAAAGTTAGACAGTAATGAAAATGAAGGTTTTTGATTTTTTTAAAAATAACAAAACAACTCAGAAATGTCTCCAAAAATCCTCGAAAATTTTACACTATGGCAGGAGCCATGTGTCCAATTTTCGTTAGATTTGGAGGTAATTTGCTATTTTATTCAAAAATAAAGAAGGGGCACTGTGCACAAGGACCAAAGTGCAAATACCCGAAAGTCTGGGGGGTCTGGTGCAATTAACCCAGCAAAACACGTGCTATGCGCGTGCCTGGGGCACTCAGGACCCAAATGTAATGAAAATAAGTCCCGAGGGCTATTTGGTAACAAGTTCCAAAAGTCCAGGGGCTTATCTGCAAATAACCCAAAAAATCACGCACATCTCAAATGTTTCACGCACAGGGGTATAAATGCAAATAAACACAAACTTTCATTCATTCATTAACATCCGGAACTACAAGGGTATGATATGCAAATAAGCCAAAAACTCACGTGTCGATGCACGTGTCAGACCATACACAGGGACATAAATGCAAATAAAACTAAGCACAGGGTCCTCGATGCAAATATCCCAAAAACTAAACAACTACACTATATAATTACAGGACTAAATGCGAAATGAAATAAACAGAAGGGCCTAAGGGTAGTTTACCCTTTATTTATGTGGACCGCAGGATGGATGCCACGTGGAGTGATCGACGGTGGGGATCGGCTAGCGCTCCAAGGCTGAGATCCTCGCTATGATCCGACGGCTGGGGTTAAGCCACGTGGTACATCGGACGGTCGTGGCTCTCTGTGGCTAATCCTTGCGCGTCGGACGGTCCTGATTAAGTCTCCTACAGATCGGACGGTGGAGGCTCCTCGCAGGCGGATGGCTGTGATCAAATCTGGGCGAGTGGAGACGATCGGACGGTCGGTGACGATGGAGGATGAACAGCTCGCCGGCGAGATTCGTCGGCCTCGTGCTTGTGCGGAGGTCCTCCTGGAAGCACGCTGAAGGTCGGAGAAGAAGCGTGGGGTGCTCCCGCGTCTGCTGGTGGGCTCCGATGACCCAGCCGAGCTCTAGGGAGCTCCGGCGAGGTCGGCGGAGGAACGCCTCCTGGCTCGATGTCGAAGGACCTCAGGTAGCCCTCATTGAACCTGCAAAACAGTTCAGAAGGCTCGCGGGACGAGAGCAAACTGCCTCGACCCGGTTAGGCGGGGTAACGGTGAACTGTGGGGCGATATGGGCGAGCTCCAGCGAAGGGGGGACGGTGGAGCTCGAATCCCAGCTCCTGTACGAGCTGGGTTTGATGGAACTATGGAGAAGGTGCGCGGGAAGGAGGCGATGGCTATGGTGAAGCCCGATGGTCGGATGATGGTCTGAATCGATCGGAATCAGCGGGGGACGGCGGAGCAACGAATTGGGCGAAATGGAAAATCCAAGAACAAGAAAGGCCTAAGGGACTACCTGGGTGGACGAGGAGACTGGGGAAGAGCTTGCACAACTCTGGGTCGTCGCCTCGAGGAGCGTCTCCCTCCGAGGCTCGAGCTCCTGCTGGTGGCGGAGCAAGGCGGCGAAGCTTCGTCGGATCAGTGGTCACGCTCCCTCTCCTCGCTTCAACAGCACGGGACGCGAGCTGTCACTCTCACGAGCACGCTGGAGCTCACAGGGGGTGGAATCGAATGGCCAAAGATGAGATTCGAGGAGGCAGAGCTGGAGCTTTATATGCTGGAGAGTCCGAGAAGACGGGCGCGGGTAGGGCGATGAAGCGCGCGGATCCCGAGGTGAAGGCTCTGGCGAGGGTCTCAGATGCATCATTAAGGAGTCGGACCCGGGGTTTAGGTGGTAGGCGATCGGGTTTAGACGGGAAAAATTCGAGAAACGGGTCACCCGCTAAGGACCCGTGGAAAGTGGTCCTGGGGGGGTAGTTGATCGGGCGGTCAACATCCTCAGGGCCAATAGGTGAAGGCCACGTGGATAATATTTGGAAGTGAAATAAAAGGTAGAAAATGGCCGAATTTGGGAAAAGTTAAAACATGAAATCTTTTTATTTTATTTTTTTCTATTTTTTTCGTGATTTTTAATTAATTTTTCGAAATAAAAAAAAGGTATGTACATTATATAACTATATATAGGTATATATACAATATATAGGTTTTGGTTTTTGATTTTTAATTATTATTTTTATACAATTCTATTCCCATTTTATATTTTATTTAATTTCATTATAAAATAAGGAATGAAAAGATATTTTTATTTTATTTTAGTTATTTATATACATAGGTGAAATAAATACATATGTACATATAAATACATGGTATATTTACAATATATTTTTGTGTTTTTAATTTTGTTATTTTTATTTCGTTTTTTTGTTGTTTTTATTTTATTTATTTACACTATATAATGTAGAATATTTACAAAAATTTGGGAAATTAATTTTATTTATTTATAAGGCTAAATAAATATAAAGGTGGTTCTATGTACAATGTGAAAGTGATGTTTTTGTTCTTTTTGATTTTTCTATTTTTATCTTGTTTTTATATCTATAAATATGTAAAAATATTTACAAACCAATTTGAGTCTATTTTTGTGAGGAAAATACTTTTATTTATTTACATAATCCTTTACACACATGAGCCCCTATCTCCCTCTACTTTGACTTTTATGCGGTCAGGCCCATGCTGAGCCCTCCCTTGGGTTAAGTTGCTCAATATTTATTCTAAATATTTCCCTCTTTTTCTTTTTAATCTTTATTCTTTTATTTTTGCACAAAAACATGCTAATTATATATTTTTACACAATGCATGCTTTTGATAATTATTTGTATTTACAACTATATACATGCATTTGCAAAGGTTTTTGTAGCTAAAATATAAGAATAAAGAGTGATCCATGCCCATTTTCATTAACACTGAAAGAAATGAAGACAAAGATCTCCATGAGATCTCCCATTCTGTTGGACCATTCTCACGGACAGAAGTGGGAGTGGTGTACTCGGATTATGATAACCTTCCAATTATTCAAATCCCTGGAGGCCTATGTCTATGGAACATTCTGAATATGAGGGATCAAAGTCAACGAACATCAACATAAAACGAGACGATCGAGGCGTTGAGTCAAGGATAAATGAATAGGTTGTGCATGTTGTCTTCGATGTGTTTGTGTATTACTATATCAAACTTATGAGATTATACTCAAAGGTTGTACTCAAGAATGCAACTTTAAAACCAGTAGAGACTACCTCAGCGGACCTTTACCTGCATATATTGGGAATTTTTCTTACGTGAAATATTTGAGCATGGGGACAAATGCTTTATCTGGAATTGTTCCTAAGGAGTTAGGAAAACTTCAGAACATGCTATCGTTGGGCATGGATGCAAATAATTTGAGCAGCTCCCTTCCGCCCGAGCTTAGGAATATGACCAATCATAATATATGTCGATGGTTTTTGATTAAGTGGCAAGATACCGATGCCATTATCTCGACTTCACGGACTAAAATTCATGTCATTCCTCCTTTTTAAGCATGAGTAGGGGTCAATTTTGGAAATGAATGCTCTTGTTTCTGTGACCATAGGGTCTCTTCAGATAATTACCTTGCTGACTGATCACACAAAATCCGAGCGACTAAGGTAAAGGTACAAAGTGGTCGTTGCGACCTCGGTCACTCAGATGTGTCAATCAAGAAAAAAAATGAACCACTCAATAAAAATGAAATCGATCAAACACGAATAGCGGTCCTGCTATGTGATTAACCTGGTATAGCACCCAGGGTCGAACTCAAGGAGCACGGGTTAGCCGAGAGGCCTACGAAGTAGTCAAAATAAAAGGAGAAAATCTTTTTAGTGGTTTTTAATTTGTTTTATATTTTTTTTGGATTTTTAAGTAATTAGGAAAATAAAGCAAAACAAGGAAAAGCACACTTCAACAATTTATTCAACGCATCAAAAATCAACCAAAAATTGGAATAAAAATATTTTTTCGTATTTTATATTTTGTAGTGTTTTTGGTGAATTTTTGAGAATTTTCTGATGTTTATTTTATTTTCTAAAAATCAAACAGTGAAGCAAACAGTGGGTACTGTCCAGCCGAGCCAAAAAGCCCTAGATAAAATATCTAAGGGCATTAAATTGGCCTGGAGGTAATTTTCCTGTAAAGATGATAAAGCAAGGAAAATTTAGGTACCAATTTTATTATTTTTGGGTTTTTAATTTATTTACTAGAATTTTTATGGGTTTTTGAGTGTTTTTAAGTTTTTAGTGGTTTTCAGTAATGAAAAATAGCCAAAATTGGCTAGAAAATCAAACTAAGATAATTTTTATAGAATTTTTAAGTGAGTTTTTATATTTTCTTGTGATTTTTCAAACTAGACAGTGATAAAAATAGATGTTTTTGAATTTTTAAAAATACCAAACAAAATCAAAAATGTCCTCAAAAATCTACAAAAATTCTACACCATGGCAGGAGCCATGTGTCAAATTTTCGTTGGATTTGGAGGTGGTTTGATATTTTATTCAAAAGCAAAGATAGGGCACTGTGCACACGGACCAAAGTGCAAATACCCAAAGTCCTGGGGGTTCTGGTGCAAAATACCCAGCAAAACACGTGCCAAGCACGTGCATGGGGCACTCAGGGACCCAAATGTAAGAGAAATAAGTTCCGAGGGCTTATTGGTAACAAGTACCAAAAGTCCAAAGGCTTATCTGCAAATAACCCAAAAAATATCGCACATGCTCAAATAAACCACGCACAGGGGTATAAATGCAAATATCTAAAAACTTTCATTAATTTAATGACATCCAGAACAACAAGGGTATCTACTGCAAATAACCCAAACAACTCACGTGTCGATGCACGTGTCCACAATAGGCAGAGGTATAAATGCAAATATCTAAAGCTCAGGGTCCACTATGTAAATTACCCTAAAACTAAACAACTTACTTAAATATTTACAGGACTAGAACAAAATGCATAAAAGAAAGGGGGCCTAAGTGCAAATTACCCCTTTTATTAACGTCGATGGCCAGATGCATGACGCGTGGCGGATCTGACGACTGAGGACGACGGTGCCTTTGACCTGGCGAACGTTGGCCTGATCGACGTCTGAGGGCGCTCCACGTGGCGATCGGACGGCTCTGGTTCTCTGGAGTCGAAACCCTCGTGTATCAGACGGAGGGGAGGAGGGCACGTGGCGAATCTGACGGATGAGGCTAGCTGGTGCCTCTCTCTCCGCGCAGATGGTCAAGATCGACCCTCGGGACGATCGGACGGTGACATCTCGCCTAGGATGGATGGCTCAGATGATAACTGGGGCGATGAGGACGATCTGACGGTCGGCGAGGATCCTGGAAGAACTGGACGACGGCGACTTTCGCCGGGCTCGTGCGTGCGCTAGGGTCCTCCGGGGAGCCTTCTGAAGGTCGGAGAAGAATCGCGGAAGGCTCCCGCATCTGCCGGAAGACTCCGATGATCGAGCCAAGCTCCGGGGAGCTTGGACGGCGTCGGCGGAGCTGGGTCTCCTGGCTGAGTGGCGAAGGGCCTCAGACAGCCCTCGTTTCGACCTGAAAAGAGCACCAGAAGACTCACGGGTCGAGGGCAAATTGCCTCGACCCGGTTAGGCGAAGTGGGGGTGGCTGGTGCGTCGGGACGGCGAGCTCCGGCGAAGGGGGTGGACGGAGGAGCTCGGTTCCCCGCTCCTGTGCGAGCTGGGTTGAGTGAGTGGGTGAAGAACGTGCATCGGACGAAGGCGAACGTGAGGGTCGATTCCGATGATCGGATAGTGGTCGGAACCGGGGTGAATCGGAGAAATACGACGGCGGCGCAAATTGGGCGAAACTGGAAATTAAGGGAAATGGGTAGCCTAAGGGGTTACCTGGGTGAAGGAATAGACTGGGAAGGAGCTGGGGATGCTCCTGGTCGTCGCCTCGAGGGTCGTCTCTGCCCGAGGCTCGGAGCTCTCGCTGGTGGCGGAGCTGCGGCGGCTACGTCGCCGGATCGATGGATTCACTCCCTCTCCTCGCAGCAACAGGTCGGGGATGCGAGCTGTCACCTCACACACTCTCTGGAGCTCACTGGAGAACGAGGCGAATGGCCAAAGATGGATGAATTAGGTTGCCGGAGACGACATTATATATGGTGCGGGATCTGAATAGAAGGAGATCGGGCGAGATGCACGGGGCTCGGATCCAGCAAACCCACCCCGGGCGAGGGTCCTGGATGATCGGAGATGAATCGGGGCCCGGGGTTCGAGGTGTTGGCGGTCGGATCTTGACGCAATAAATGGGAGAACATGCGGGTCGGGCGCAGAATCCGGCTCTGGTGGTCCTGGGGGGAGAGTTGACTGGGGGTCAACAATCCCCCGTGGACCAATCAGAGCCCGCCAAGCACAAAATTTTTATTTAGTTATTTTAGGCTAGAAAATGATCGAATTACTAAAAACTCAATACATAAAATATTTTTATTTTATTTTTTTCTATTTTTTAATTATTTTTAATTAATTTTTGGAAATAAAAATAAGGTATATACATAGTATGTAATACATAGGTATATGTACACTATTAGGGTTTTTGATTTTTGATTTTTTTAATTATTATTTTTGTACATTTTTATTCCTATTTTATATTTTATTTATTTATATTATAAAATAAGGAATAAAAGAGTGTTTTTATTTTCTTTTTATGATTTATGTACATAGGTAAAATAAATAAATATGCTCATTTATATACATGGTATATGTACAATATGTTTTTGTATTTTTAATTTTGCTATTTTTATTTTGCTTTTGTTTTAATTGTTTTTATTCTATTTATTTACAATATATAACGTAGACTATTTACAAAAAGTTTGAATATTAATTTTATTTATTTACAAGGTTAAATAAATATGGAAGGGTGGTTTATGTACATGATGAAAGGGATATTTTTGGTCTTTTTGATTTTTAACTTTTTCTTTTGGTTTTTATATTTTATAAATATATACAAGTATTTACAAGCATATTTTCGGTGAGGAAAATATCTTTATTTGTTTACATAAATATTTACACATGAGCCCCTATCTCCCTCTACTTTGGCTTTTATGCGGTCAGGCCCATGCTGAGCCCTCCCTTGGGTTAGGTTGCTCAATATTTATTCTAAATATTTCCCTCTTTTTCTTTTTAATCTTTATTCTTTTATTTTTGCACAAAAACATGCTAATTATAGGTTTTTATACAATGCATGCTTTTGGTAATTATTCCTATTTACACATATCTACATGTATTTGCAAAGGTTTTTGTAGCTAAAATATAAGAATAAAGAGTGATGAATGGGTATTCATCACCCCCCTATACTTAACTTTGCTAGTCCCTTAGCAAACACTTATTTGAAAAAGAAGTGAAAAAGAAAGAAAGAAAAAGAAAAAGAGGGGAATGTACATGGATCAAGGTTGAATATTAAACTTTCCTTCATTAAAATGAAATATGGAGCTCGATCAGATCTTTGGATTATTAATGTGTCGGAACCTTATTTAGACTTAAGCTTAAAACTCAACAGCCTCTCAGTTCCACCAATCTATGGGCAAGACTCCTCAATAAACCAGATCAGAACAAGTCTACATACACAAACTCTAATGACCATGAATCTTTCCATGCAGTGTAAGTGATATGTGGCTCCCCACCTCAGAAGTAACCAAGAAACAACCTCCCTCAACCTGGTAACTCTAATGCCTCGGTCTAGCAACTCTTTCCTCGAAAAGCGGGGTATTCCCTTCTAAGTTCAAGTGCAACCAGCTCAAGAAGAGGGGGAAGAAGTATAGACTTTTGGAAGCTCAGCCAGTGTAGCTAAGTCTCCTGCTGCAAGCTTCATGAGATGTAACATGATACCAGAAGCTTTTGCTTTATTTGACTATATACACTCCGGTGGGGTTATTAAATTTTCAATCCGACCCACCACTTTTTTTTTGGAGTGCTTCTATACAACATATCTACATGGTGCAGCATATAAGAAATTTTCCTCTTGAGCCAGTAGACTATCCCTCTTTTGAAGCTTTATTGCAACCCACAGCTTCTGTCTTTAGCCTTCATCACCACTAGACCAAGTTGAGACGCACTTCCTTCACTAGAAGAAGAAGAGAGGTTCCGCCTAGAAGTACTACCCTCATATGCTACCCCAAGTCAAAGGAAACTGCCTCCTCACTACCTCATCCGTGGAGAGCCATGTGTAAAGTGCTGGTGCAAGTCAAGCCATTGTCTCTAAGAGTCATGCGTGTGTTGTTAAGTGCTCTACTTAGGCTCATCGAGATGACATATGCTCATAGCCTAGTGGACTCAAAGAATTAAGTCCTTATGGACCTGAAAAGCCTTAACCCTAAGCCTTATAAGGTTCCTCTTAGAGTTAGGTGGATTAAGATCTTATTCAAGCTCCATTTCTCAATTTAATTCCAGGCTTAGTTTAAATGTCAACTTTCATCCAGGAAAAACTATATACATATGTACACAAGATGCTTATTTACACAAATTTTACAATCATGCAAAATTTTTGCAAAATGTTTTGAAATTATGGATGAATGATGCATGAGGTGCAAGTTTTGCAAGAAGATATTTACACATATTTACACAAGATTTTTGCAAACTTTTGGTTTTCAAACATTTTGGAAAAATTTTGTACTATGTACATAATTTTGATACAAAAATATTTACACAAGCTTTACACAAAAGATTTTTGAAATCATTTTTACAAAAATACTTTGTACACTAGCTCTGTATGTGCATGATAAAAGAAGTTTATGTTCATGAAAAAAATTTTAATTTTTTGTAAATTTTTAATTTTTGTGATTTTTAGCCATTTTATTTATTAACGCACTCACACAAAGTACGAGTTATGGCTAAAGTATATATGAAATATATACACCCCCTATACTTAGCTCGAACGATGTCCTCAGAGTTATCAAGAGCGATGAAGAAGACATAACTCGTGCTTAGTAAAAGGGAAATGAAAAGGAATGGTTAAGTACAGAAATGAATAAATGAATAGCATGAGAGGGACTCGGTGGTTTCCCCCTATACTTAGGATTAACTAATCCTAAGTATAGCAAGCTGTACATGAAGGGAAATCTGAGTGAAGAAGATGTAGAGTCTGCCCCCCCCCCATACTTAGGGTAAAATATACCTAAGTATAGGTAGCAAAACAGGAGCAGAAAGAATGAAAAGAATACCCGCAGGTCCTACATCCCCCCTATACTTAGGGTAAAGTACACCCTAAGTATAGCATAATCATAAGATGAGAAAAAGGGATGTGGGACTAAAGAATAGAATGATATGGACATCTGGATCTATACAAGGCGGAGGAACAGTGAAAATCAGGCGTGAAATGCAAAAAAAATGTGAGTCAAGAGACCACATCTCACGCAAAATGAATAGGGGCAACAATAATGTCCCGCGGCTCATGATCTAGAAATGGCTTGAGCCGCTGGCCGTTCACTCGAAAGGTACTCTCAGAAGACAACTCGGATATATCAATGCTACCATTGTCGTGTACCTTTCTGACCAAGTAAGGTCCCTTCCATTTGCTCTGCAGCTTCCCTGGAAACAAACGAAGCCTCGCATCAAACAGCCATACTCTCTGTCCAATCTCAAAATGCTTGTGGCTGATATGAGAATCTTGCCACTCCTTCACTCTCTCCTTATACTGTAGGCTGTTTGAGAAAGCTGTATCTCTAAGCTCCTCCAGGGCAGCTAACTCTGCCCTCCTCTGGTCTCCTACACCATCTGGTTCCATAAGAATATCTGTGACTGCCCAAAGTGGCTTGTGTCTCAGCTCAACAGGTAAATGGCACGGCTTTCCATATACGAGGCGAAAGGGAGATGTGCCCAGTGGAGTCTTGAAAGACGTCCTATATGCCCACAAGACCGAGTCCAAAAGCTGTGACCAATCCTTTCGGTCAGGGCGGACGACTTTCTGTAAAATAGTCTTGATCTCCCTATTCGACACCTCAGCTAGACCATTTGTCTGTAGATGGTAAGGTGTGGCAACACGATGGTCTATACTGAACTCGCTAGCAAGGGCCTTCACCTGGTCGTTGATGAAATGAGACCCCCATCAGAAATCAGAACTCGTGGAACCCCGAACCGCGTGATGATGTGCTTCCTCAAAAATCTGCAAACTGTCCTCGCATCAGCGGCTCGGGCGGGGATGGCCTCAACCCAACGACTAACATAATCAACGGCCAACAGAATGTACTCAAATCCTTGACTCTTTGGGAATGGACCCATGAAATCGATGCCCCATGCGTCGAAAACCTCACAGAAATGAATGGGCTGCATCGGCATCATATCACGCTGTCCACAAGTGCCCATCCTCTGACAGTTAGTACACCTCTTCACGAACTCATCAGAGTCCTCGAAGAGGGTAGGCCACCACAAGCCGGATTGGAGCACTTTCTGTGCCGTTCTCCTCCCAGAATGATGTCCTCCTGCCTCAAGCTTGTGGCAGTAAGTGAGGATGCTATGGTGTTCCTCTTGAGGAATACACCGACGCCAGACGCTATCCCCTCCTTCGTGGTAAAGGATGGGATCCTCCTAGTGGTAGGACTTGGCCTTCGCAAGGAAGGTCTCAAGCCTCTGCCTGGGCCAATCTTGTGGGACTTTCCTAGCAACGAGAAAGTTCACAATATCGGCGTACCACGGGAGTGAGGCGATAGCAAGGATCGCCTCATCTGGGAAGGTATCTCGAATGGGATCAATCTGCTCAGACTCCTCAGGCTGCTCTAAACGGGAGAGGTGATTCGCCACCACATTCTTGACTCCATGCTTATCCTTGATCTCAATGTCGAACTCCTGGAGTAGAAGGATCCATCTAGTCAATCTGGCCTTGGCATCCTTCTTTGCCATGAGGTACCTGATGGCGGTGTGATCTGTGTACAAAGTCACTCTAGATCCAATGATATAAGATCGAAACTTATCTAGGGCGAACACTACGGCTAGCATCTCCTTTTCTGTGACCGTGTAATTCCGCTGGGCGGAATCCATTGTGCGGCTAGCGTAGTGGATAGCAAACATAACTCCATCCCTCCTCTGTCCCAGCACTGCCCCCACGGCAAAATCGGAGGCATCCGTCATGATCTCGAATGGGAGAGACCAATCAGGCGGCTGGAGGACAGGAGCCTCAATAACACACTACTGGAGAGTTGCAAAGGACGAGAGACACTTGTCATCGACAAGGAACTCGGTGTCTTTCGTTAAGAGGTCAGTCAACGATCGGGAAATCCTGCTGAAATCCTGAATAAATCTCCTATAAAATCCAACGTGCCCCAGAAATGACTGTAGCTGCCTCAAATTGGACGGTGATGCGAGTTTTCTAATAACATCAACCTTGGCCGGATCAACCTCCATGCCCCTGTTGGAGATGATGTGGCCAAGCACCATCCCTTGAGTCACCATGAAGTGACTCTTCTCCCAAGATAGAACCAAATGGTACTCAATACATCGCTGGAGTACTCGGTCTAGGCAGTCAAGACAGGAGTCGAATCCGTCGCCGTAGACCGAGAAATCTTCCATGAAGACCTCCAAACACTCCCCTACCATGTCCGAAAAGATCGACAGCATGCACCACTGGAAAGTCGCAGGGGCATTGCATAGCCCAAATGGCATGCGTCGAAAGGCATATGTACCAAAGGGACAGGTAAAGGTGGTCTTCTCCTGATCCTCAGGAGCGATGGCCACCTGGTTGTAGCCCGAGTACCCATCCTGGAAGCAATAATGGCTCTTCCCTGCCAGTCTCTCAATAATCTGGTCAATAAAAGGCAAGGGGAAATGGTCCTTCTTGGTGGCCTGGTTGAGTCTCCTGTAGTCAACACAGACCCTCCAAGAGGTGGGTACTCGTGTAGCAATCTCCTCTCCCGACACACTGATCACAGTCGTGATGCCCGTCTTCTTGGGCACCACATGCAAGGGGCTAACCCACTTGGAGTCGGAAATGGGATAAATAAAATCTGCACTCCACCATTTTGATATTTCCTTCATCACAACCTCTCTTAGGTTGGGGTTCAGCCGCCGCTGGAACTCACGTGACGGCTTCGCCCCCTCCTCAAGATAGATATGGTGGGAGCACACTGATGGACTAATCCCATGGAGATCTGCTACGCTCCATCCGATTGCCTTGCGGTTCTTTTCAAGAACCCCCATCAAACGAGATTCCTGCTCTCCAGTCAGATCGGCAGAGATGATGACTGGGTACATCTCAGGCTTGCCCGCAAGGAACCGATACTTCAGCGAAGTAGGGAGCGGCTTCAGCTCTGGACAGCTGGGCGCTGGCAATTCTGGCTTCGGAAGAAAATGTGTCAATGCTGCTAAGTCTGCCAAATCTGCCTGGGAGAAAGAAAGTGAACTCTCGCAGACTGGATCTGGAGAAGGCTGCTCAACTGTACTGTCTCTGATCTGCTCTGCATCTACCTCCTCCTCATCTGTAGGCTCGGGTGGACTCAGGTCTGGCATCTGATCAACGCAATCTGCCCAATCAGACTCTGAATCCGAGGGATCTGCATCAAACAAGGTGGCATCAGTACCACCGTAACACAAGGTGGCCTCAGCACCACCATCACTGAAATCCGTGTCGCGATCAAGGACCGGTTCTGCTGCCTCCGTGGTATCCTGAACCAGGGTTGTGCTCTCCAGACTCTCCTCTGCTATCATATTGGCATCAGCAGTAACTGAAAATGAGAGGATGGCCTGTGCGGCAGGATCTGCCCATGCTGCCTCGTCATCAGTGATCACAAAATCACAGTCCCGGTGGATGTCTGGCTCGGCGTCTGTCAGCTGCTCTGAATCTGTGCTAACCTCTGAGCGTGCTCTCTCACTGGCTCTGTAGTCCTCGACCGTCTCTATTTGTATACTCTCGCCCTCGACGCGAAAGTACACCTTCCCGCCATCATGATCAGTCAACGCCTTGGCTGTGGCCAAGAACGGACGACCAAGGATGATGGGGGTATCGGCCACTGACTCAGGGATCTCCATGTCCAACACTACGAAGTCCACGGGGAATTTTAGGCCCTGAATCGTGACGATAACGTCTCGCAACAACCCCTTCGGCCTCTTGACAGATCGATCTGCAAACTGAAGGACTGTCCTACTCTGTCTAAGAGTGCCCAACTTGAAGCGGTCGAGAAGGGCTGCCGGGAGAAGGTTGATCGGCGATCCACTATCCAATAGAGTCCGGTCGAACCTCTGCTCACTAATCTGACACCTGACATACGGTGCCCCTGAATCTGGCCTCTTGGCCGGCAGACGGTTCTGGATCGCAAAACACGTGGCTTTCGTTAGCACATGAATCTCTGAAATGTGGTTCCTCCTCCTCCTCCTGACTGTAGTCCTGTCTCTCAAAGATCACTGAAGAAGGGGGATGTGCTGCAAAGCCTCCTGGAGGGTCAGCTGGATGTGGAATCTATCGATCATGCTCTGACTGAACTCCTCCTGCTCTCTCTTTTTTAGATCATTTTCTTTTTTCTTCCTCTTCCCCAGCTGAAGGGCTCTAGGGAAGGGGATCACAGGGTCCTTCGCAGATGAAGGACTAGGAAAAGGCCTAGTCGGCTCGACGTCCGGATCCACACATACATCAAGCACCACAGTGGGACCAGAAGAAACTAAACCTTTTCCTTTATTCACAACAGTGTTCTGAGATACATGAGAAAGAGGAAAAACAACTGCTCTTTCTACAAAAACACCGGTGGCCTCAGTACCACCTCTGGCTGGCTCTGTAACTGGACGTCTCGCGGCCTCAGTACCACGGGCTGGCTCGGCTCCTCTGGTGGCGTCAGCACCACCTCCTCGAACTGGTGAAGCGGCGGCCTCAGTACCGCCGGTGGAATCAGCATCCTTGGTGGCATCAGTACCACCATCATCATCATGTGCGGCCTCAGTACCGCTCTCCTCCTCCTCATCTGGCGCCCTGGGTGGATCCTCGAGTCGTCGCTCAGATGAGGCGCCGCCTGCTGGTGCTCTACCGCTCCTAAGTGTAACAAAATCAACATCAAACAGATCTGAAGACCTATCATCAAATGGATCACTAGGAGTGGTATGCTCAGTGTCAACTACCTGCTCAGACTTCCTCTTCAGACTGTTCGGATTCGACTTTATCTGTGCAGGGATGGCGGCCTTCCCTCTCATCAGGTCCCGCATCTCCTGGAGAATCTCGTCCATCTACCGTCTAAATGTAGTCTGTTGGTCCGTGAGGAGGCGGGCTATGTCATCCAAAGCGGGGCCCTCATGGGAGCCCGACGGGTAGCCTCTCTGGTGCTGAGGCTGCTGGAACTGGTGCTGCTGGTAAGAGGGGTAGGAGGAAGGATGTTGCTGCTGGTGTGCCTGGTGAGCCTGCTGCTCACGTCTCCAAGACTGTCCCTGCTGCTGATAGGGACGAGGTACGAAGGATGACTGCTGCTGTGGCTGGTGGGCTGTGGGCTGCTGCTGCTGGTGATCTCTCTGCTGGCTATACTGCCCTCCCTGACCGGATGACTGCTGCTGGGGCTGGGTACCTCCACTCCCTCACCTGAATCCGGGATGGTCTCGTCGGATCCCAGGCTGGGGGCGGTCATACCGAATCCCGTTGACATCCATCAACGGCTCTGCATCGTAGGGGGCTGGCGGGAGTACTGCCAGAGGCTGATCCGGCTGGTAGACCACCATCTGCATGTCTGGAGATGGTGGGGACTGGTAGGTAGGTTGCGGCTGCTGGTACGGCTCCACCTGTACCAAATGAACCTGTCTAGGCTGCTGTAGAGAGCTGGAGCGCTGGGACGAGCTGCTGCTGCTGCCGGAGTCGCCTCGCGACTGAAGACGGGGCTGTGAAGCCGTCTGTGCCTCCTGGAGACACATGAGCTGGGTCTTTATGTCGCTCAGAGTCTGTGCCATCTGCTCCATCTGCGTGATACCCTGGCACTGCTTCTTCTCAATCAGCTCCATGCGGTCCAACTTCTCGCTGATGATACCCATGTCCGCAGCGGACGACTCTGCCTGTGCTGCTGCGACTGCGGACGAACTAGATGGACCTGCATCGACCCGTGCTATCCTCTGGTACTGCACGGATCCTAGCTGCTGCTGGGGTCTCTGTGTGTACAACCGCGTCTGGGTCATCACCATATAATTCTCAGCCATCTCCTCGAAGATGGCCCAGACCTGGTCGTGGTCCTTGGCGAAATAGGACCCGCCGCAAGAAGCATTCACCAAGCCCTGGAGCTCTGGTGTCAACCCGCTGAAAAAGCTCTGAACTAGGTTCAGCTTCGTGATGTCGTGGTGCGGGCATCTGTCTGTGAGCTCTCGGAACCTCTCCCATGCCTCATGGAATTGCTCATTGGGGAGCATGGGGAAGTTGCTGATCAGGGCCCTCGCTGCATTCGTCCACCCGAGTGGATAGTACTTGTTCAAGTACTCGGTGCGGAGCTGCTCCCAGGTGTAGACAAACTTCCCCAAGTGTTTCAGCCAGGTGGCTGCTCTATCTGCCAGTGAAAAGGGGAAGGCGATCATCCTGATCGTGTCCTGGTCCACGTGGCGGTCGTGGACAGTGCTGCAAATCATCAGAAACTCCTGGAGGTGGAGGTGGGGCTCCTCAGTGGCAAGTCCGTGAAAACGAGGAAGCATCTGCAGGGTGTTCGGGGGGAACTTGAAGTCCCCCACGATAGCAGGCACCACTACCCAATGATGCATCAATGTAGATCCGGGGTTGTGCAACTCCCGCATCGGTCTCGGTGGTCCTCCTGCCGCAGCGGCTGCCGCAGCTGCGGCTGCGGCTGCTGCTGCTGCTGCGGCTGCTGCGGCTCGTGCCTCTGCATCTGGTCCGTCCTCAGGCTCGCTCTGATCTCTCTCTGCTCTGAGTCGCTCCAACTCTCTCCTCATCTCAATCATAAAAGCTACCTGATCTCTCAACTGCTGCTGAACTGTCTCTAAAGATGCGATCAGGGTGGAGTTGATCGCTCCCTGGTCCAGAACAAAATGCTGATCTCCTCGTGGACCTCCGGGGTGATCCTCTGAACTGCCGGCCATGACGTCTGCAAAATCAAATGAGCCCAACTCAGGTGCGGTCAGATCTGCTAATCTCTCCTCGGGCTCATGTCTCTCAGTACCAAAAGAAAGGGGATCGAGGAGGAACAGGGCGGAGTCGTACTCGGGTTCGGAGAGCTGGTCTCGGCTCTCGCGGGCCAACCTAGATGATCGGGTAGACGTGCCCGAAAGCGGTGCAGCCAGAGGCTGCCTAAGAGAGCGTCTACCCATCATCTTGATCTGGCGAGTAGGGCGGATGAGATCTGGAGAAACTATGATCACAAAACAAACCCTCGGTTTACCAACGCAACGCGAGCTGAAGACTGTGAAAGTTCGGTCAAATTATCTTGTCGATTTTATTAGGTGAACACACAAAATATCAGAGCGCTTACGTGACCTGTTAGGATAACCGATGCTACCCCAACCGACTGGCCCGCACGGAAGAGTCGGTAATCAGTCAGGACTAGCACCGGAGGGTTCTACCTAGGGTGCGGGTCACTCTCTCGCGCATCCAAACCATACAATGAGGGGGTTGCTCTCCCCAAGAAAAAAATTTTTAGGGTGAGCGTCTTTTAAGATCAATAGTGTTAACCAGTCCCAATTTTATGGTTTTTCTTTTTAATATTTTTCAAATAGCAAACAAACGCCTAACAAATTTTTCGGTTCTCCTGATTATTAAGTCCAAAAACAGGGGGGAGAAGACGAAAAAGCCGATGCACGATGAAATCAATGATGCATGCAAAGTAAGGAAGGCGTACTTGACTCCAGCACTCTACATGCAATATGATCCGCGCATAAATGTATAGACAGGAAATAAACTACCTAAATGATGCAAGCGGAAAACCGAGGCCCTAAACAACAGTGCTACTCGAAAGAACAGCTAGCCGCAACCAGCCTCCAATCCAAAGGGTCCGGTCTAGACCCACCCCTCCTCTTCTCGACAGGTCGAGTTCAGGAGTAGCGCTTGACAGGGTGGGCTCGCGGCGCGTAGGCTCGGAGGTGATGGAACGGCTATTTTATTATTATTTTTATTATAGGTCCAATTACCGCACTATAGGAACAGGCAATTATATTAGGGTGTTTGGATCCTATCAGTTACGTCACAATCAAGCAGAAAATCCTACTGCTAGGGGCTCGATCAAAAACCGCGTAAACACCGGAAAAGGCAGTAAAAAAGATAAGGAAAACCGCGTCAAAAGCCGCGAAAAACTCCTAAGGGTCCCCCGAGCACACCGGTGCTCGGCGAAATAGACCCTGCTAAATGTTCAAGCCAAGTCCAAGTCCAGTCTGAGTCCTTGTATTATTACAACAATAATAGTCAAATAAAACCTAATCTAACCTCACCCACTCAACTCTCTCTCTCGCTCTCTCCTGCGGCTCCGTGCAGAAAGTAGCCGCCTCCGAGTCTCGCGGTTGCATCGGCTTCTCGAAATCGGCTGCCTCGATCCTCAGGCCCTTGCAAGAAAAAGAGACAAGTGGTCAGACCAAATTATTAAAAAAAATGTCAGAAAGAAAAAAAATATGTGTATCTACAAAAATCTATACAAGAAGCCGCGGAAATCAAAACCGCGGAAAAACTCAAGAAAAACGACTACTAAGCCGTGCTCCCCGGCAACGGCGCCATTCTGATCACACAAAATCCAAGCGACTAAGGTAAAGGTACAAAGTGGTCGTTGCGACCTCGGTCACTCAGATGTGTCAATCAAGAAAAAAAATGAACCACTCAATAAAAATGAAATCGATCAAATACGAATAGCGGTCCTGCTATGTGATTAACCTGGTATAGCACCCAGGGTCAAACTCAAGGAGCACGGGTTAGCCGAGAGGCCTACGAAGTAGTCAAAATAAAAGGAGAAAATCTTTTTAGTGGTTTTTAATTTGTTTTATTTTTTTTGGATTTTTAAGTAATTAGGAAAATAAAGAAAAACAAGGAAAAGCACACTTCAACAATTTATTCAACGTATCAAAAATCAACCAAAAATTGGAATAAAAATATTTTTTTGTATTTTATATTTTTAGTGTTTTTGGTGAATTTTTGAGAATTTTCTGATGTTTATTTTATTTTCTAAAAATCAAACAGTGAAGCAAACAGTGGGTACTGTCCAGCTGAGCCAAAAAGCCCTAGATAAAATATCTAAGGGCCTTAAATTGGCCTGGAGGTACTTTTCCTGTAAAGATGATAAAACAAGGAAAATTTAGGTACCAATTTTATTACTTTTGGATTTTTAATTTATTTACTAGAATTTTTATGGATTTTTGAGTGTTTTTACGTTTTTAGTGGTTTTCAGTAATGAAAAATAGCCAAAATTGGCTAGAAAATCAAACTAAGTAAAACAAACAGCAGATAATTTTTATAGAATTTTTAAGTGAGTTTTTATATTTTTTTGTGATTTTTCAAACTAGACAGTGACAAAAATAGATGTTTTTGAATTTTTAAAAATACCAAACAAAATCAAAAATGTCCTCAAAAATCTACAAAAATTCTACACCATGACAGGAGCCATGTATCAAATTTTCGTTGGATTTGGAGGTGGTTTGATATTTTATTCAAAAGCAAAGATAGGGCACTGTGCACAGGGACCAAAGTGCAAATACCCAAAGTCCTGGGGGTTCTGGTGCAAAATACCCAGCAAAACACGTGCCAAGCACATGCCTGGGGCACTCAGGGACCCAAATGTAAGAAAAATAAGTTCTGAGGGCTTATTGGTAACAAGTACCAAAAGTCCAAGGGCTTATCTGCAAATAACCCAAAAAATATCGCACATGCTCAAATAAACCACGCACAGGGGTATAAATGCAAATATCTAAAAACTTTCATTAATTTAATAACATCCAGAACAACAAGGGTATCTACTGCAAATAATCCAAACAACTCACGTGTCGATGCACGTGTCCACAATAGGCAGGGGTATAAATGCAAATATTTAAAGCTCAGGGTCCACTATGTAAATTACCCTAAAACTAAACAACTTACTTAAATATTTACAGGACTAGAACAAAATGCATAAAAGAAAGGGGGCCTAAGAGCAAATTACCCCTTTTATTAACGTCGACGGCCGGATGCGTGATGCGTGGCGGATCTGACGACTGAGGACGACGACGCCTTTGACCTGGCGAACGTTGGCCTGATCGACGTCTGAGGGCGCTCCACGTGGCGATCAGACGGCTCTGGTTCTCTGGAGTCGAAACCCTCGTGTATCAGACGGAGGGGAGGAGGGCACGTGGCGAATCTGACGGATGAGGCTAGCTGGTGCCTCTCTCTCCGCGCAGATGGTCAAGATCGACCCTCGGGACGATCGGACGGTGACACCTCGCCTAGGATGGATGGCTCAGATGATAACTGGGGCGATGAGGACGATCTGACGGTCAGCGAGGATCCTGGAAGAACTGGTCGACGACGACTTTCGCCGGGCTCGTGCGTGCGCTAGGGTCCTCCGGGGAGCCTTCTGAAGGTCGGAGAAGAATTGCGGAAGGCTCCCGCATCTGCCGGAAGACTCCGATGATCGAGCCAAGCTCCGGGGAGCTTGGACGGCGTCGGCGGAGCTGGGTCTCCTGGTGAGTGGCGAAGGGCCTCAGACAGCCCTCGTTTCGACCTGAAAAGAGCACCAGAAGACTCACGGGTCGAGGGCAAATTGCCTCGACCCGGTTAGGCGAAGTGGGGGTGGCTGGTGCGTCGGGACGACGAGCTCCGGCGAAGGGGGTGGACGGAGGAGCTCGGTTCCCAGCTCCTGTGCGAGCTTGGTTGAGTGAGTGGGTGAAGAACGTGCGTCGGACGAAGGCGAACGTGAGGGTCGATTCCGATGATCGGATAGTGGTCGGAACCGGGGTGAATCGGAGAAATACGATGGCGGCGCAAATTGGGCGAGACTGGAAATTAAGGGAAATGGGTAGCCTAAGGGGTTACCTGGGTGAAGGAATAGACTGGGAAGGAGCTGGGGATGCTCCTGGTCGTCGCCTCGAGGGTCGTCTCTGCCCGAGGCTCGGAGCTCTCGCTGGTGGCGGAGCTGCGGCGGCTACGTCGCCGGATCGATGGATTCACTCCCTCTCCTCGCTGCAACAGGTCGGGGATGTGAGCTGTCACCTCACACACTCTCTGGAGCTCACTGGAGAACGAGGCGAATGGCCAAAGATGGATGAATCAGGTCGCCGGTGACGACATTATATATGGGCGGGATCCGAAAAGAAGGAGATCAGGCGAGATGCACGGGGCTCGGATCCAGCAAACCCACCCCGGGCGAGGGTCCTGGATGATCGGAGATAAATCGGGGCCCGGGGTTCGAGGTGTTGGCAGTCGGATCATGACGCAATAAATGGGAGAACATGCGGGTCGGGCGCAGAATCCGGCTCTGGTGGTCCTGGGGGGAGAGTTGACAAGGGGTCAACAATCCCCCGTGGACCAATCAGAGCCCGCCAAGCACAAAATTTTTATTTAGTTATTTTAGGCTAGAAAATGATCGAATACTAAAAACTCAAAACACAAAATATTTTTATTTTATTTTTTTCTATTTTGTAATGATTTTTAATTAATTTTTGCAAATAAAAATAAGGTATATACATAGTATGTAATACATAGGTATATGTACACTATTAGGGTTTTTGATTTTTTTAATTATTATTTTTGTACATTTTTATTCCTGTTTTATATTTTATTTATTTATATTATAAAATAAGGAATAAAAGGGTGTTTTTATTTTCTTTTTGTGATTTATGTACATAGGAAAAATAAATAAATATGCTCATTTATATACATGGTATATGTACAATATGTTTTTGTATTTTTAATTTTGCTATTTTTATTTTGCTTTTGTTTTAATTGTTTTTATTTTATTTATTTACAATATATAACATAGACTATTTACAAAAAGTTTGAAAATTAATTTTATTTATTTACAAGGTTAAATAAATAGGGAAGGGTGGTTTATGTACATGATGAAAGGGATATTTTTGGTCTTTTTGATTTTTAAATTTTTCTTTTGGTTTTTATATTTTATAAATATATACAAGTATTTACAAGCATATGTTTGGTGAGGAAAATATCTTTATTTGTTTACATAAATATTTACACATGAGCCCCTATCTCCCTCTACTTTGGCTTTTATGCGGTCAGGCCCATGCTGAGCCCTCCCTTGGGTTAGGTTGCTTAATATTTATTCTAAATATTTCCCTCTTTTTCTTTTTAATCTTTATTCTTTTATTTTTGCACAAAAACATGCTAATTATAGGTTTTTATACAATGCATGCTTTTGGTAATTATTCCTATTTACACATATCTACATGTATTTGCAAAGGTTTTTGTAGCTAAAATATAAGAATAAAGAGTGATGAATGGGTATTCATCACTGACCAATTGCCAGACTTTGTTGGTAATCTGCTCCAACCTCCAGATCATTCAAGGGGATTGAGTATTAAATATGTGTTTTTATCCTCTAACGTCCATCATACTTATTTGCATACACCTCAGAGACCCAAATAGTCATGGTCCCCTTTACTAGGACATTTTAAATCTCCTTCGAGTGTAGAAACATGACTTCATCAAGAAATTGTGACAAGTTACTCCTGAAGTGTGAAGCAAGAATCGTAATCAAACTTGTGAAATTGTGAAATATATTGTCAAGTGTTGTACTTGGGTAACTCTCAGATGTGAGTCCATTTAACCCTCCACTATATAAATAGATGGTTAGGATTTTATGACGTGCGGGTAGATGGAGTAGTTGCATGAAGGGAGCCATTCTGATGACACGCCTGAACACTCGGGTATAAGGTACTAAATAGGTCGTTGCGACCCAAGAAATCATACAATGTCAATCAAGAAAAATGAACCACTAATGAAAATAAAATCGATCAATACACGAATAGCGGTCCTGCTATTGGATTAACCTGGTATAGCACCCAGGGTCGAACTCAAGGAGCACGGGTTGGCCGAGAGGCCTACGAAGTAGTCAAAATAAAAGGAGAAAATCTTTTTAGTGGTTTTTAATTTGTTTTATATTTTTTTTGGATTTTTAGCTAATTAGGAAAATAAAGAAAAACAATGAAAAAGCACACTTCAACAATTTATTCAAAGCATCAAAATTCAACCAGAAATTCCAACAAAAATGTTTTTATGTGTTTCATATTTTTTAGTGTTTTTGGTGAATTTTTGAGAATTTTCTGATGTTTATTTTATTTTATAAAAATCAAACAGTGGCAAAGATAAAGGGTACTGTCCAGCCGAGCCAAAAAGCCCTAGATAAAATATCTAAGAGCCTTAAAATGGCTTGGAGGTAATTTTCCTGTAAAGTAGATAAAACAAGAAAAATTTAGGTACCAATTTCATTGTTTTTGGATTTTTAATTTATTTACTAGAATTTTTATGGGTTTTTGAGTGTTTTTAAGTTTTTAATGGTTTTCAGTAATGAAAAATAGTCAAAATTGGCTAGAAAATCGAACTAAGTAAAACAAACAGTAGATAATTTTTATAGAATTTTTAAGTGAGTTTTTATATTTTTTTGTGATTTTTCAAACTAGACAGTGACAAAAATAGAGGTTTTTGAATTTTTAAAAATACCAAACAAAATAAAAAATGTCCTCAAAAATCTACAAAAATTCTACACCATGGCAGGAGCCATGTATCAAATTTTCGTTGGATTTGGAGGTGGTTTGATATTTTATTCAAAAGCAAAGATAGGGCACTGTGCAAAGGGACCAAAGTGCAAATACCCAAAGTCCTGGGGATCCTGGTGCAAAATACCCAGCAAAACACGCGCCACACGCGTGCCTAGGGCACTCAGGGTAACAGGTACCAAAAGTCCAGGGGCCTTATCTGCAAATTACCCAAAAAATATCGCACATGCTCAAATAAACCACACACAGGGGTATAAATGCAAATATCTAAAAACTTTCATTCATTTGAGAACATCCAGAACTACAAGGGTATCTACTGCAAATAACCCAAACAACTCACGTGTCGAAGCACGTGTCCACAACTGGCAGGGGTATAAATGCAAATAAACTAAAGCTCAGGGTCCACTATGTAAATTACCCTAAAACTAAACAACTGACTTAAATAATTACAGGACTAAAACGAAATAAAATAAAGACAGGGGCCTAAGGGTAAATTACCCTTTATTAAGCGGATGGGCTGGAAGCGCGCCACGTGTGGATCGGACGGCGGCTGGTAGTGGGCGCTCCGGATCGTCTCTCCTCAGATCTGACGCTGCTGGTGGCTCCAGGGATGGACGACCCAGATTAAAACTGGAGCGAGAGAGGGCGATCGACGACGACGGAGGATCCTCGAAGAATAGGTCCTCGGCGAGCTTCGCCGGGCTCGTGCATGCGCGATGCTCCTCCGGGGAGCCTTCTGAAGGTCGGAGAAGAATCGTGGAAGGCTCCCGCGTCCGCCGGTGGGCTCCGATGATCGAGCCAAGCTCCGGGGAGCTCGGACGGGGTCGGCGGAGCTGGGTCTCCTGGCTGGATGACGGAGAGCCTCAGATGGCCCTCGTTTTGACCTGCAAAGTGAACCAGAAGATTCACGGGTCGAGGGCAAACTGCCTCGACCCGGTTAGGCGAAGTGGGGGTGGCTGGTGCGTCGGGACGGCGAGCTCCGGTGAAGGGGGTAGATAAAGGAGCTCGGTTCCCAGCTCCTGTGCGAGCTGGGTTGAGTGACTGGGTGGAGAAGGTGCGTCGGACGAAGGCGAACGTGAGGGTCGAGTCCGATGATCGAGATGGGCGAGGGAGTGGTCGGAATCAGGGAAATACGACGGCGGCGCAAATTGGGCGAAAATGGAAATTAAAGGAAACTACGGAGCTAAGTGGCTACCTGGGTGAACGGAGAGACTGGGGAGGAGATGGGGATGCTCCTGGTCGTTGCCTCGAGGGTCGTCTCGGCCCGAGGCTTGGAGCTCGCGCTGGTGGCGGAGCTGCGGCGGCTACGTCGCTGGATCGATGGATTCACCTCCTCTCCTCACTGCAACAGGTCGGGGATGCGAGCTGTCAGGTCACACACTCTCTGGAGCTCACTGGAGAACGAAGCAAATGGCCAAAGATAGCGAAAGAAGGTGGCGGAGCTCGCTTATGTATGCTGGAGGGGTCCGAGAAGGATGGCTCGGGTAGGGTCGTGGTGGCGCGCGGATCCCAAGGTGGATGCCCGGCGAGGGTGTCGGATGTGGGAGGATCAAAACGGAGCTGGGGTTTAGGAAAATGGGCGTCGGGTCGAGCGGGCGAAATTTCGAGAAGTCGGGTCCGGAGCTCAAACCCGCGGAAAGTGGTCCTGGGGGGGGGGGGGGTAGTTGACCGGGCGGTCAACATCCTCAGGACCCAAGGCGATTCGGCCACGTGGCTGGATCTTGAAGTGGCAAAGAAGGGTAGCTAGGGGCCGAATTTGCAAAAACTCAAAACACAAAATATTTTTTATTTTATTTTTTTTCTATTTTTAGTGATTTTTAATTAATTTTTGGAAATAAAAATAAGCTATTTACATAGTATGTAATATATAGGTATATGTACACTATTAGGGTTTTTGATTTTTTTGATTTTTAATTATTATTTTTATGCAATTTTATTCCTATTTTATATTTTATTTATTTATATTATAAAATAAGGAATAAAAGGGTGTTTTTATTTTATTTTTCTTATTTATATACATAGATAAAATAAAATATATATGTACATCTATATACATGGTATATGTACAATGTATTTTTGTATTTTTAATTTTGCTCTTTTTATTTTGTTTTTGTTCTAATTCTTTTTATTTTATTTATTTACAATATATAATATATAATATTTACAAAAAGTTTGAAAATTAATTTTATTTATTTACAAGGTTAAATAAATATGGAAGGGGGGTTTATGTACATGATGAAAGGGATATTTTTGGTCTTTTTGATTTTTAACTTTTTCTTTTGGTTTTTATATTTTATAAATATATACAAGTATTTAC
Source organism: Ottelia alismoides (assembly GCA_037367405.1). Lineage (NCBI taxonomy): Eukaryota > Viridiplantae > Streptophyta > Magnoliopsida > Alismatales > Hydrocharitaceae > Ottelia > Ottelia alismoides. Next base: position 108,377 of record JAZKJV010002000.1, on the reverse strand, counting down.
AAGCATATTTTTGGTGAGAAAATATCTTTATTTATTTACATAAATATTTACACACCTGAGCTCCTATCTCCCTCTACTTTGGTTTTTATGCGGTCAGGCCCATGTTGAGCCCTCCCTTCGGTTAGGTTGCTCAATATTTATTCTAAATATTTCCCTCTTTTTCTTTTTAATCTTTTATTCTTTTATTTTTGCACAAAAACATGCTAATTATAGGTTTTTACACAATGCATGCTTTTGGTAATTATTCTATTTACATACATCTACGTGCATTTGCAAAGGTTTTGTAGCTAAAATATAAGAATAAAGAGTGATGAATGGGTATTCATCACCCCCTATACTTAACTTTGCTAGTCCCTTAGCAAACACTTATTTGAAAAAGAAGTGAAAAAGAAAGAAAGAAAAAGAAAAGGAGGGGAATGTACATGGATCAATGTTGAATATTAAACTTTCCTTCATTAAATTGAATTATGGAGCTCGATCAGATCTTTGGATTATTAATGTATCGGAACCTTATTTAGACTTAAGCTTAAAACCCAACAGCTTCTAAGTTCCACCAATCTATGGGCAAGACTCCTCAATAAACCAGATCAGAACAAGTCTACATACACAAACTCTAATGACCATGAATCTTTCCATGCGGTGTAAGTGATATGTAGCTCCCCACCTCAGAAGTAACAAAGAAAAAACCTCCCTCAACCTGGTAACTCTAATGCCTCGGTCTAGAAACTCTTTCCTCGAGAAGCGGGGTATTCCCTTCTAAGTTCAAGTGCAACTGGCTCAAGAAGAGGGGGAAGAAGTATAGACTTTTGGAAGCTCAGCCAGTGTAGCTAAGTCTCCCGCTGCAAGCTTCATGAGATGTAACATGGATACCATAAGCTTTTGCTTTATTTGACTATATACACTCCGATGGGGTTATTAAATTTTCAATCCGACCCACCACTTTTTTGGAGTTCTTTTTGCATTTTGCATTTTTTTTCAAGTGCTTCTATACACATATCTACATGGTGCAGCATATATACAAGAAATTTTCCTCTTGAGCCAGTAGACTATCCCTCTTTTGAAGCTTTTATTGCAACCCACGGCTTCTGTCTTTAGCCTTCATCACCACTAGACCAAGTTGAGACGCACTTCCTTCACTAGAAGAAGAAGAGAGGTTCTGCCTAGAAGTACTACTCTCATATGCTACCCCAAGCCAAAGGAAACTGCCTCCTCACCACCTCATCCGTGGAGAGCCATGTGTAAAGTGCTGGTGCAAGTCAAGCCATTGTCTCTAAAGAGTCATGGTGTGTGTTGTTAAGTGCTCTACTTAGGCTCATCAAGATGACATATACTCATAGCCTAGTGGACTCAAAGAATTAAGTCCTTATGGACCTGAAAAGTCTTAACCCTAAGTCCTATAAGGTTCCTCTTAAAGTTAGGTGGATTAAGATCTTATTCAAGCTCCATTTCTCAATTTAATTCTAGGCTTAGTTTAAATGTCAACTCTCATCCAGAAAAACTATATACATATGTACACAAAATGCTTATTTACACAAATTTTACAATCGTGCAAATTTTTGAAAAATGTTTTGAAATCATGGATGAATGATGCATGAGGTGCAAGTTTTGCAAGAAGATATTTACACATATTTACACAAGACTTTTGCAAACTTTTGATTTTCAAAAACATTTTGTAAAAATTTTGTACTATATACATAATTTGATACAAAAATATTTACACAAGCTTTACACAAAAAGATTTTTGAAGTCATTTTTACAAAAATACTTTGTACACTAGCTATGTATGTGCAAATAAAAGAAGTTTATGTACATGAAAATTTTTTAATTTTGGTGATTTTTAGCCATTTTATTTATTAACACACTCACACAAAGTACGAGTTATGGCTAAAGTATATATGAAATATATACACACCCCCCTATACTAAGCTCGAACGATGTCCTCAGAGTGATCAAGAGCGATGAAGAAGACATAACTCGTGCTTAGTAAAAGGGAAGTGAAAAGGAATGGTTAAGTACAGGAACGAATAAATGAATAGAATGAGAGGGATTCGGTGGTTTCCCCCTATACTTAGGATTAACTAATCCTAAGTATAGCAAACTGTACATGAAGGGAAATCCGAGTGAAGAAGATACAGAGTCTGCCTCCCTATACTTAGGGTAAAATATCCCTGAGTATAGGCAGCAAAACAGGAGCAGAAAGAATGAAAAGAATACCCGTAGATCCTACATCCCCCCTATACTTATGGTAAAGTACACCCTAAGTATAGCATAATCATAAGATGAGAAAAGGGATGTGGGACTAAAGAATAGAATGATATGGACAACTGGATCTATACAAGGCGGAGGAACAGTGAAAATCAGGCGTGAGATGCAAAAGATGTGAGTCAAGAGACCACATCTCACGCAAAATGAATAGGGGGCAACAATAACGTCCCGCGGCTCATGATCTAGAAATGGCTTGAGCCGCTGACCGTTAACTCGAAAGGTACTCCTCAGAAGGACAACTCGGATATATCAATGCTACCATTGTCGTGTACCTTTCTGACCAAGTAGGGTCCCTTCCATTTGCTCTGCAGCTTCCCTGGAAACAAACAAAGCCTTGCATCAAACAGCCATACTCTCTGTCCAATCCCAAAATGCTTGTGGCTGATGTGAGAATCATGCCACTCCCTTCACTCTTTCCTTATACTGTAGGCTGTTTGAGAAAGATGTATCTCTAAGCTCCTCCAGGGCAGCTAACTCTGCCCTCTCTGGTCTCCTACACCATCTGGATCCATAAGAATATCTGTAACTGCCCAAAGTGACTTGTGCCTCAGCTCAACAGGTAAATGGCACGGCTTGCCATATACGAGGCGAAAGGGAGATGTGCCCAAATGGAGTCTTGAAAGACGTCCTATATGCCCACAAGACCGAGTCCAAAAGCTATGACCAATCCTTTTGGTCAGGGCGGACGACTTCTGCAAGATAGTCTTGATCTCCCTATTCGACACCTCAGCTAGACCATTCGTCTGTGGATGGTAAGGTGTGGCAACACGATGGTCTATACTGAACTCGGTAGCAAGGGCCTTCACCTGGTCGTTGATGAAATGAGACCCCCCATCAGAAATCAGAACTCGTGGAACCCCAAACCGCGTGATGATGTGCTTCCCTCAAAAATCTGCAAACTGTCCTCGCATCAGCGGCTCGGGCGGGGATGGCCTCAGCCCAACGACTAACATAATCAACGGCCAACAGAATGTACTCAAATCCCTGACTCTTAGGGAATGGACCCATGAAATCGATGCCCCATGCGTTAAAAACCTCACAGAAATGAATGGGCTGCATCGGCATCATATCACACTGTCCACAAGTGCCCATCCTCTGACAGTCAGTACACCTCTTCACGAACTCATCAGAGTCCTTGAAGAGGGTAGGCCACCACAAGCCGGATTGGAGCACTTTCTGTGCCGTTCTCCTCCCAGATGGATGTCCTCCTGCCTCAAGCTTGTGGCAGTAAGTGAGGACGCTATGGTGTTCCTCCTGAGGAATACACCTACGCCAGACGCTATCCCCTCCTTCGTGGTAAAGGATGGGATCCTCCCAGTGGTAGGACTTGGCCCTCGCAAGGAAGATCTCAAGCCTCTGCCTGGGCCAATCCTGTGGGACTTTCCCAGCAACGAGAAAGTTCACAATATCGGCATACCACGGGAGTGAGGCGATAGCAAGGATCGCCTCATCTGGGAAGGTATCTCGAATAGGATCAATCTGCTCAGACTCCTCAGGCTGCTCTAAACGGGAGAGGTGATCCGCCACCACATTCTTGACTCCAGGCTTATCCTTGATCTCAATGTCGAACTCCTGGAGTAGAAGGATCCATCTAGTCAGTCTGGCCTTGGCATCCTTCTTTGCCATGAGGTACCTGATGGCGGTGTGATCTGTGTACAAAGTCACTCTAGATCCAATGATATAAGATCGAAACTTATCTAGGGCGAACACTACGGCTAGCATCTCCTTCTCTGTGACCGTGTAATTCCGCTGGGCGGAATCCAATGTACGGCTAGCGTAGTGGATAGAAAACGGAACTCCATCCCTCCTCTGTCCCAGCACTGCCCCCACGGCAAAATCGGAGGAGTCCGTCATGATCTCGAATGGGAGAGACCAATCGGGCGGCTGGAGAACAGGAGCCTCAATCACGCACTGCTGGAGAGTTGCAAAGGACGAGAGACACTTGTCATCGACAAGGAACTCAGTGTCTTTCGTCAAGAGGTCAGTCAATGGTCGGGCAATCCTGCTGAAATCCTGAATAAATCTCCTATAAAATCCAACGTGCCCCAGGAATGACCGTAGCTGCCTCAAATTGGACGGCGGTGCGAGTTTTCTAATGACATCAACCTTGGCCGGATCAACCTCCATGCCCCTGTTGGAGATGATGTGGCCAAGCACCGTCCCTTGAGTCACCATGAAGTGACTCTTCTCCCAAGATAGAACCAAATGGTACTCAATACATCGCTGGAGTACTCGGTCTAGGCAGTCAAGACAGGAGTCGAATCCGTCGCCGTAGACCGAGAAATCGTCCATGAAGACCTCCAAACACTCCCCTACCATGTCCGAAAAGATCGACAGCATGCACCTCTGAAAAGTCGCAGGGGCATTGCATAGCCCAAATGGCATGCGTCGAAAGGCATATGTACCAAAGGGACAGGTAAAGGTGGTCTGCTCCTGATCCTCAGGAGAGATGGCCACTTGGTTGTAACCCGAGTACCCATCCAGGAAGCAATAATGGCTCTTCTCTGCCAGTCTCTCAATGATCTGGTCAATAAAAGGCAGGGGGAAATGGTCCTTCTTGGTGGCCTGGTTGAGTCTCCTGTAGTCAACACAGACCCTCCAAGAGGTGGGTACTCGTGTAGCAATCTCCTCTCCCGACTCACTGATCACAGTCGTGATGCCCGTCTTCTTGGGCACCACATGCAAGGGGCTAACCCACTTGGAGTCGGAAATGGGATAAATAAAATCTGCAATCCACCATTTTGATATTTCCTTCATCACGACCTCTCTCAGGTTGGGGTTCAGCCGCCGCTGGAACTCACGCGACGGCTTCGCCCCCTCCTCGAGATAGATATGGTGGGAGCACACTGATGGACTAATCCCATGGAGATCTGCTACGCTCCATCTGATTACCTTGCGGTTCTTTTCAAGAACCCCCATCAAACGGGATTCCTGCTCTCCAGTCAGATCGGCAGAGATGATGACTGGGTACATCTCAGGCTCGCCCGCAAGGAATCGATACTTCAGCAAAGTAGGGAGCAGCTTCAGCTCTGGACAGCTGGGCGCTGGCAATTCTGGCTTCAGAAGAAAATGTGTCAAAGCTGCTAAGTCTGCCAAATCTGCCTGGGAGAAAGAAAGCGAACTCTCGCAAACTGGATCTGGAGAAGGTTGCTCAACTGTGCTGTCTCTGATCTGCTCTGCATCTACCTCCTCCTCATCTGTAGGCTCAGGTGGACTCAAGTCTGGCATCTGATCGTCGCAATCTGCCCAATCAGACTCTGAATCCGTGGGATCTGCATCAAACGTGGTGGCATCAGTACCACCGTAACACAAGGTGGCCTCAGCACCACCATCACTGAAATCCGTGTCGCGATCAAGGACCGGCTCTGCTGCCTCTACTGTATCCTGGACCAGGGCTGTGCTCTCCAGACTCTCCTCTGCGATCATCTCGGCATCAGCTGTATCTGAAAATGAGAGGATGGCCTGTGCTGCAGGATCTGCCCATGCTGCCTCGTCATCAGTGATCACAAAATCACAGTCCTGGTGGATATCTGGCTCGGCGTCTGTCAGCTGCTCTGAATCGGTGCTGGCCTCTGAGCGTGCTCTCTCTCTAGCTCTGTAGTCCTCGACCGTCTCTATTTGTATACTCTTGCCCTCGACGCGAAAGTATACCTTCCCGCTATCATGATCAGTCACCGCCTTGGCTGTGGCCAAGAACGGACGATCGAGGATGATGGGGGTATCGGCCACTGAATCAGGGATCTCCATGTCCAACACTACGAAGTCCACGGGGAATTTCAGGCCCTGAATCGTGACGATAACGTCTCGCAGCAACCCCTTCGGCCTCTTGACAGATCGATCTGCAAACTGAAGGACTGTCCTGCTCTGTCTAAGAGTGCCCAACTCGAAGCGGTCGAGAAGGGCTGCCGGAAGAAGGTTGATCGACGATCCGCTATCCAATAGAGTCCGGTCGAACCTCTGCTCACTAATCTGACATCTGACATACGGGGCCCCTGAATCTGGCCTCTTGGCTGGCAGACGGTTCTGGATCGCAAAACACGTGGCTTTCTTCAGCACATGAATCTCTGAAGTGTGGTTCCTCCTCCTCCTCCTGACTGTGGTCCTATCTCTCAAAGATCGCTGAAGAAGGGGGATGTGCTGCAAAGCCTCTTGGAGGGTCAGCTGGATGTGGAATCTATCGATCATGCTCTGACTGAACTCCTCCCGCTCTCTCTTTTTTGGATCATTTTCTTTTTTCTTCCTCTTCCCCATCTGAAGGGCTCTAGGGAAGGGGATCACAGGGTCCTTCTCAGATGAAGGACTAGGAAAAGGCCTAGACGGCTCGACGGCCGGATCCGCACATACATCAAGCACCACAGTGGGACCAGAAGAAGCTAAACCTTTTCCTTTATTCACAACAGTGTTCTGAGATACATGAGAATGAGGAAAAACAACTACTCTCTCTACAAAAACACCGGTGGCCTCAGTACCACCATGGGCTGGCTCTGCTCCTCGGGTGGCATCAGCACCACCTCCTCGAACTGGTGAAGTGGAGGCCTCAGTACCGTCGGTGGAATCAGCATCCTTGGTGGCATCAGTACCACCATCATCATCATGTGCGGCCTCAGTACCGCTCTCCTCCTCCTCATCTGGCGCCCTGGGTGGATCCTCGAGTCGTCGCTCAGATGAGGCGCCGCCTGCTGGTGCTCTACCGCTCCTAAGTGTAACAAAATCAGCATCAAACAGATCTGAAGACATATCATCAAATGGATCACTAGGAGTGGTATGCTCAGTGTCAACTACCTGCTCAGACTTCCTCTTCAGGCTGTTCGGATTCGGCTCTATCTGTGCAGGGATGGCGGCCTTCCCTCTCATCAGGTCCCGCATCTCCTGGCGGAACTCGTCCATATCCCGTCTAAATGTAGCCTGCTGGTCCGTGAGGAGGCGGGCTATGTCATCCAAGGCGGGGCTCTCATGGGAGCCCGGCGGGTAGCCTCTCTGGTGCTGAGGCTGCTGGAACTGGTGCTGCTGGTAAGAGGGGTAGGAGGAAGGATGCTGCTGCTGGTGTACCTGGTGAGCCTGCTGCTCACGTCTCCAAGGCTGTCCCTGCTGCTGATAGGGACGAGGAACGAAGGATGACTGCTGCTGTGGCTGGTGGGCTGGGGGCGGCTGCTGCTGGTGATCTCTCTGCTGGCTGTACTGCCCTCCCTGACCGGATGACTGCTGATGGGGCTGGGTACCTCCATTCCCCCACCTGAATCCAGGATGGTCTCGTCGGATCCCAGGCTGGGGGCGGTCATACCAAATCCCGTTGACATCCATCAACGGCTCTGCATCGTAATGGGCTGGCGGGAGTACTGCCAGAGGCTGATCCGGCTGGTATACCACCATCTGCATGTCTGGAGATGGTGGTGACTGGTAGGAGGGTTGCTGCGGCTGGTACGGCTCCGCCTGTACAAGGTGAACCTGTCTAGGCTGCTGTAAGGAGCTGGAGCGCTGGGACGAGCTGTTGCTGCCGCCGGTATCGCCTCGCGACAGAAGATGGGGCTGTGAAGCCGTCTGTGCCTCCTGGAGACACATGAGCTGGGTCTTCATGTCGCTCAGAGTCTGTGCCATCTGCTCCATCTGCGTGATACCCTGGCACTGCTTCTTCTCAATCAGCTCCATGCGGTCCAACTTCTCGCTGATGATACCCATGTCCGCAGCGGACGACTCTGCCTGTGCTGCTGCTATTGCGGACGAACTAGATGGACCTGCATCGACCTGTGCTATCCTCTGGTACTGCACGGATCCTAGCTGTTGCTGGGGTCTCTGTGTGTACAACCGGGTCTGGGACATCACCATGTAGTTCTCAGCCATCTCCTCGAAGATGGCCCAGACCTGGTCGTGATCCTTAGCGAAATAGGACCCGCCGCAAGAAGCATTCACCAGGCCCTGGAGCTCTGGTGTCAACCCGCTGAAGAAGCTCTGAACTAGGTTCGGCTTCGTGATGTCGTGGTGCGGGCATCGGTCTGTGAGCTCTCGGAACCTCTCCCATGCCTCATGGAATTGCTCGTTGGGGAACATGGAGAAGTTACTGATCAGGGCCCTCGCTGCATTCGTCCGCCTGAGTGGATAGTACTTGTTCAAGTACTCGATGCGGAGCTGCTCCCAGGTGTAGACAAACTTCCCCAGATGCTTCAGCCAGGTGGCTGCTCTATCTGCCAGTGAAAAGGGGAAGGCGATCATCCGAATCGTATCCTGGTCCACATGACGGTCGTGGACAGTGCTGCAGATCATCAAGAACTCCTGGAGGTGATGATGGGGATCGTCGGTGGCAAGTCCGTGAAAACGGGGAAGCATCTGCAGGGTGTTCGGGGGGAACTTGAAGTCCCCCACGATAGCAGGCACCACCACCCAATGATGCATCAGTGTAGATCCGGGGTTGTGCAACTCCCGCATCGGTCTCGGTGGACCCCCTGCCGCGGCGGCTGCTGCTGCGGCGGCTACGGCTGCTGCTGCTGCTGCGGCTACTGCGGCTCGTGCCTCTACATCTGGTCCGTCCTCAGGCTCGCTCTGATCTCTCTCTGCTCTGAGTCGCTCCAACTCTCTCCTCATCTCAATCATAAAAGCTCCCTGATCTCTCAACTGCTGCTGAACTGTCTCTAAAGAGGCGATCAGGGTGGAGTTGATCGCTCCTTGGTCCAGGACAAAATGCTGATCTCCTCATGGACCTCCGGGGTGATCCTCAGAACTGCCGGCCATGACGTCTGCAAAATCAAATGAGCCCAACTCATGTGCTGTCAAATCTGCTAATCTCTCCTCTGGCTCATGTCTCTCAGTACCAAAAGAAAGGGGATCGAGGGGGAATAGGGCAGAGTCGTACTCGGGCTCGGAGAGCTGGTATCGGCTCTCGCGGGCCAACCTAGATGATCGGGTAGACGTGCCCGAAAGCGGTGCAGCCAGAGGCTACCTAAGAGAGCGTCTACCCATCATCTTGATCTGGCGAGTAGTGCAGATGAGATCTGGAGAAACTATGATCACAAAACAAACCCCCGGTTCACCAACGCAACGCGAGCTGAAGACTGTGAAAGTTCGGTCAAATTATCTTGTCGATTTTATTAGGTGAACACACAAAATATCAGAGCGCTTACGTGACCTGTTAGGATACCCGATGCTACCCCAACCGACTGGCCCGCACGGAAGAGTCGGTAATCAGTCGGGACTAGCACCAGAGGGCTCTACCTAGGGTACGGGTCACTCTCTCGCGCATCCAAACCATACAATGAGGGGGTTGCTCTCCCCAAGACAAAATTTTTAGGGTGAGCGTCTTTTAAGATCAATAGTGTTAACCAGTCCCAATTTTATGGTTTTTCTTTTTAATATATTTCAAATAGCAAACAAACGCCTAACGAATTTTTCGGTTCTCCTGATTATTAAGTCCAAAAACAGGGGGAGAAGACGAAAAAGCTGATGCACAATAAATCAATGATGCATGCAAAGTAAGGAAGGCGTACCTGACTCCAGCACTCTACATGCAATATGATCTGCGCATAAATGTAAAGATAGGAAATAAACTACCTAAATGATGCAAGCGGAAAACCGAGGCCCTAAACAGCAGTGCTACTCGAAAGAACGGCTAGCCGACCACCAGCCTCCAATCCAAAGGGTCCGGTCTAGACCCACCCCTCCTCTTCTCGACAGTCGAGTTCAGGAGTAGCGCTTGACGGGGTGGGCTCGCGGCGCGTAGGCTCGGAGGTGATGGAACGACTATTTTATTATTATTTTTATTATAGGTCCAATTACTGCACTATAGGAACATGCAATTATATTAGGGTGTTTGGATCCTATGAGTTACGTCACAATCAAGCAGAAAACTCTACGGCTAGGGGCTCGATCAAAAACCGCGTAAACACCGGAAAAGGCAGTAAAAAAAAGGTAAGGAAAACCACGTCAAAATCACGAAAATCTCCTAAGGGTCCCCCGAGCACACCGGTGCTCGGCGAAACAGACCCGTTAAGTGTTCAAGCACAGTTCAAGTCCAGTCTCTGAGTCCCTGTATTATTACAACAATAATAGTCAAATAAACCCTAATCTAACCTCACCCACTCAACTCTCTCTCTCTCGCTCTCTCCTGCAGCTCCGTGCAGAAGGGAGCAGCCTCCGAGTCTCGCAGTTGCGTCGGCTTCTCGAAATCGGCCGCCTCGATCCTCGGGCACTCGCAAGAAACAGAGACAAGTGGTCAGACCAAATTATTTAAATAATGTCAGGAAAAATATGTATATATATGCAGAAAGCTATACAAAAAGCCGCGAAAAGGAAAACCGCGGAAAAACTCAAGAAAAACAACTACTAAGCCGTGCTCCCCGGTAACGACGCCATTCTGATGACACGCCTGAGCACTCGGGTATAAGGTACTAAATAGGTCGTTGCGACCCAAGCAATCAGACGATGTCAATCAAGAAAAATGAACCACTAATGAAAATAAAATCGATCAATACACGAATAGCGGTCCTGCTATTGGATTAACTTAGTATAGCACCCAGGGTCGAACTCAAGGAGCACGGGTTGGCCGAGAGGCCTACGAAGTAGTCAAAGTAAAAGGAGAAAATCTTTTTAGTGGTTTTTAATTTGTTTTATATTTTTTTTTGGATTTTTAGCTAATTAGGAAAATAAAGAAAAACAATGAAAAAGCACACTTCAACAATTTATTCAAAGCATCAAAAATCAACCAGAAATTCCAACAAAAATGTTTTTATGTGTTTTATATTTTTAGTGTTTTTGTTGAATTTTTGAGAATTTTCTGATTTTTATTTTATTTTCTAAAAATCAAACAGTGGCAAAGATAAAGGGTACTGTCCAGCCAAGCCAAAAAGCCCTAGATAAAATATCTAAGAGCCTTAAAATGGCTTGGAGGTAATTTTCCTGTAAAGTAGATAAAACAAGGAAACTTTAGGTACCAATTTTATTGTTTTTGGATTTTTAATTTATTTACTAGAATTTTTATGGGTTTTTGAGTGTTTTTAAGTTTTTAGTGGTTTTCAGTAATGAAAAATAGCCAAAATTGGCTAGAAAATCGTACTAAGTAAAACAAACAGTAGATAGTTTTTATAGAATTTTTAAGTGAGTTTTTATATTTTCTGTGATTTTTCAAACTAGACAGTGACAAAAATAGAGGTTTTTGAATTTTTAAAAATACCAGACAAAATCAAAAATGTCCTCAAAAATCTACAAAAATTCTACACCATGGCAGGAGCCATGTGTCAAATTTTCGTTGGATTTGGAGGTGGTTTGATATTTTATTCAAAAGCAAAGATAGGGCACTGTGCACAGGGACCAAAGTGCAAATACCCAAAGTCCTGGGGGTCCTGGTGCAAAATACCCAGTAAAACACACGCCACGTGCGTGCCTGGGGCACTCAGGGACCTATATGTAAGAAAAATAAGTCCCGAGGACTTATTGGTAACAGGTACCAAAAGTCTAGGAGCCTTATCTGCAAATTACCCAAAAAATATCGCGCTTGCTCAAATAAACCACGCACAGGGGTATAAATGCAAATATCTAAAAACTTTCATTCATTTAAGAACATCCAGAACTACAAGGGTATCTACTGCAAATAACCCAAACAACTCACGTGTCGAAGCACGTGCCCACAACTGGCACGGGTATAAATGCAAATAAACTAAAGCTCAGGGTCCACTATGTAAATTACCCTAAAACTAAACAACTGACTTAAATAATTACATGACTAAAACGAAATAAAATAAAGACAGGGGCCTAAGGGTAAATTACCCTTTATTAAGCGGATGGGTTGGAAGCGCGGCACGTGTGGATCGGACGGCGGCTGGCAGTGGGCGCTCCGGATCGTCTCTCCTCAGATCTGACGTTGCTGGTGGCTCCAGGGATGGACGACCCATATTAAAACTGGAGCGAGAGAGGGCGATCGACGGCGACGGAGGATCCTCGAAGAACAGGTCCCCGGCGAGCTTCGTCGGGCTCGTGCGTGCGCGATGCTCCTCCGGGGAGCCTTCTGAAGGTCGGAGAAGAATCGTGGAAGGCTCCCGCGTCCGCCGGTGGGCTCCGATGATCGAGCCAAGCTCCGGGGAGCTCGGACGGGGTCGGCGGAGCTGGGTCTCCTGGCTGGATGACGGAGAGCCTCAGATGGCCCTCGTTTCGACCTGCAAAGTGAACAGAAGATTCACGGGCCGAGGGCAAACTGCCTCGACCCGGTTAGGCGAAGTGGGGGTGGCTGGTGCGTCGGGACGACGAGCTCCGGCGAAGGGGGTAGACGGAGGAGCTCGGTTCCCAGCTCCTGTGCGAGCTGGGTTGAGTGAGTGGGTAGAGAAGGTACGTCGGACGAAGGCGAACGTGAGGGTCGAATCCGATGATCGAGATGGGCGAGGGAGTGGTCGGAATCAGGGAAATACGACGGCAGCGTAACTTGGGCGAAAATGGAAATTAAAGGAAACTGCGGAGCTAAGTGGCTACCTGGGTGAACGGAGAGATTGGGGAGGAGATGGGGATGCTCCTGGTCGTTTCCTCGGGGCTCGTCTCGGCCCGAGGCTCGGAGCTCGCGCTGGTGGCAGAGCTGCGGTGGCTACGTCGCCGGATCGATGGATTCACCTCCTCTCCTCACTGCAACAGGTCGGGGATGCGAGCTGTCACCTCACACACTCTCTGGAGCTCACTGGAGAACGAAGCAAATGGCCAAAGATAGCGAGAGAAGGTGGCGGAGCTCGCTTATGTATGCTGGAGGGGTCCGAGAAGGATGGCTCGGGTAGGGTCGTGGTGGCGCGCGGATCCCAAGGTGGATGCCCGGCGAGGGTGTCGGATGTGGGAGGATCAAAACGGAGCCGGGGTTTAGGGAAATGGGTGTCGGGTCGAGCGGGCGAAATTTCGAGAAGTCGGGTCCGGAGCTCAGACCCGCGAAAAGTGGTCCTGGGGGGGGTAGTTGACCGGGCGGTCAACATCCCCAGGACCCAATGGGATTCGGCCACGTGGCTGGATCTTGAAGTGGCAAAGAAGGGTAGCTAGGGGCCGAATTTGCAAAAACTCAAAACACAAAATATTTTTATTTTATTTTTTTCTATTTTTTAGTGATTTTTAATTAATTTTTGGAAATAAAAATAAGCTATATAAATAGTATGTAATATATAGGTATATGTACACTATTAGGGTTTTTGATTTTTTTTGATTTTTAATTATTATTTTTATGCAATTTTATTCCTATTTTATATTTTATTTATTTATATTATAAAATAAGGAATAAAAGGGTGTTTTTATTTTATTTTTCTTACTTATATACATAGATAAAATAAATATATATGTACATCTATATACATAGTATATGTACAATGTATTTTTGTATTTTTAATTTTGCTCTTTTTATTTTGTTTTTGTTCTAATTCTTTTTATTTTATTTATTTACAATATATAATATAGAATATTTACAAAAAGTTTGAAAATTAATTTTATTTATTTACAAGGTTAAATAAATATGGAAGGGGGGTTTATGTACATGATGAAAGGGATATTTTTGGTCTTTTTGATTTTTAACTTTTTCTTTTGGTTTTTATATTTTATAAATATATACAAGTATTTACAAGCATATTTTTGGTGAGGAAAATATCTTTATTTATTTACATAAATATTTACACACCTGAGCCCCTATCTCCCTCTACTTTGGTTTTTATGCGGTCAGGCCCATGTTGAGCCCTCCCTTGGGTTAGGTTGCTCAATATTTATTCTAAATATTTCCCTCTTTTTCTTTTTAATCTTTATTCTTTTATTTTTGCACAAAAACATGCTAATTATAGGTTTTTACACAATGCATGCTTTTGGTAATTATTCCTATTTACATACATCTACATGCATTTGCAAAGGTTTTTGTAGCTAAAATATAAGAATAAAGAGTGATGAATGGGTATTCATCAGAGGGGCATGCACCTTGGGGCCCTGGGTAGAAGCCTAGATGACCGCGATCCCAACTGCTATTGTAGCTGCAATGGTTGAGGGACATGTTGCTTGGCACACCGAGGTGCTAGTCTGAAGATGTTGGACTCGGCACTTGTGTCCTTAGCCTGGTGCTCGAGCACGGGCCAAGTAGTCATGGTTGGTTTACTAGTGCTTCGCTTGTCACTTAGAGTTAACAATTCTGTACTGGCCAATGGAGGCCACATTTGTTGGTATTCTGAGTGGCAATGCTAAGAGGGGAGTTCCAAGAAATGTTGTTAATGAAGTTGGGAATGGAATGTGAATCTTCTATACATAGGATGATTGGGTTGTAGCGATGATTCACAGGTTGAAATCTAAATTGTGAATCGGAAGTACAATTGTGAAGTGGGGCTAAGTGGACATGTTGAGAACTTAGTTAGGATGCATTTTACCCCACCGCATGCCTACGGAGGCACCCCAACCCTAAGGCGTTCTTTTTGCCTTAGAGTCATAGTGTGAGATCTCATATAAACCAAGACCACATACTATCCATGAAGCTTGGTTACTCATATCCATATCTAATAATAATAACTAGAATGGAATTCTTTGTGAGATCAGGTTACCTAGTTTCTTCCTCTTTTGCACCCATTTAAATTATATCATGCATTTCTTTGTATAGTTTTGTTTAAATTGTATTGAGCAACTTTGCTCATAACGTACCTACATGTGTATTCGCAGGTTTGCAGAAGTGATTTGTTGGAGGCACCATCCTTTTGTGCAGCTTCACCCTTTTTGTGATACCGTATTGGTAGTTTCTTTTACTATTTCCATAGTTTCTTTTTGGGAGACATGGCATGTAAAATGTATGTGTGGACATCTTTTATTATGCATACATGTGTACTTTTGTGGACATGGATGGACAATGGAAATGTATTTAATGTGAACAAGTTGAATGAGAAGTAAAAAAATATTTAAATTTCTATGCATGTCGCTGTGTTCTCTTGATTTAATGGATGGCAAATATTTAAATGTGGAATTAATGTGTGTGGATTGGTTTGCCAAGTACCCAGATGTAAAGCCTTGAACTTGATCCCTCTCAGATCCTAAATCATAAGATCTGGCCCGTCAAGAGGAAACCAACAGAATTTGTTTCGTATGAATCGGACTTCGTTTGGAATTGTTATGATTTTCGGAAGAAAGAGAAGTAAAGAGGTTTAAGACGTCACTAATCCATAATGACTGTCATTAAGACTAATTAAACATGATTAAAAAACTAAGGACAAATTGAAAACCACTAGTGACCATTAGTGAACACTAATCAATAGTTAGCAAAAGATAAGCAAAAGCCGCGAAAGTTAAATTGTGATTTGTGAACGTTAATCACGATTAACATTAATTGAACGTCATTAACGAATCTAAAATCCTCTGAAATGTTCTAACTTAAGTCCTAAGTTTCGGATAAGTTTTGACCAAAATCATGGGCGAAAATCATGGGCCGCTAACAGCGGTTAAGGGCTAAACCATGGTTCACTAACCATGGTTAGGGCTTTCCTGGAGCCTATAAATACCTCCTACCTATTCATTCTCTACGATTTCCACTACCATCACCACCCCAAGGGCTAGGGTTGAGAGGTCAGGAGGAGGAGTGGGAGGCGGGGAAAGAGCGCTAGCGAAGCGCTGTTGGGAGAACGAGGAGGAGAAATGTATGATCCTATCTTAGTTGCTGTGTAAGCTAGGATTTCAATTCATTCTCTTTTCTTCCAAGTTTTGTTCTTGATTCATCTTTATTTCCGATTCATTTTCTATTGTGGTTCGAGGATAAACCTATGTTATACCCTACTTAGGTGCGTGCGGTTATGTACGTCAGTGAACCCTGCGATTCATTACACATTCACTCATCTAAGACATGTGGTGTCTATCGATTCTCCATCGCTCATGTTTATATTCTTTCAATTCTGCTTTTGTAGTTATTTTGATTGAGAAATCTGTGTAATACCCTACTTAGGAGCGGGCGGCTATGCACGTCAGTGAACCCTATCATCGTTACACATTCACTCACCTAAGACACGCGGTGTCTACCGATTCTTCATATTTTGTTGTTTGAGTATATTCTTTCATTTTCAATATTATTTTTCTCTCGATGATTTTATAACAGAAAATCTTTCCATTTTTCTGTTTAAATATGTCCCGATATAAGGGGAAACTCTACCGAAATTTTTCTACAAATATGTCCCGATATAAGGGGAAACTCTGCCAAAATTTTTCTAGAAATATGTCTCCATATAAGGGAAACTCTACCGAAATTGTTATAGAAATATGTCCCTATATAGAGGGAAACTCTGTCGAAATTTTCCTAGAAATATCACCCTATATAAGGGGATGTTTTGTCGAAGTTTTAAGAGAAAAATATGTTCTTCACGTTCTTCGTGTGTTCTTCATGTTCTCTGTGTTCTTCTTTCGTTCTTTATGTTTTTTGCACGTTCTTAGTGTTTTTGATACGAAAATGAAATTCAATCATTTTAGGAGCTATAAATCTTTCTTTTCGAAGAAGAATCACGATAAAGCACTGTATACGTGCGAGAGAGCTCGATTAGGTAACAAAATCCTTTCTTTTGATGTTGGATTTTCATATGAGATCGTTGAAATTTCTGATTTTATGTTCTTTGCTATGAATAACCCTAATTTTTGCTATTTTAGAGAAAGTATGAAAAGTTGCTTTGTGATTCCGACTAAAATAGGTTTAAGCATCGAATTGATGCAGTGGCTTGAAAAGTTAGGGTTTGGGAGTTAAAATAAGCATAAATACGAGTATATATGAATACAAATAATATATATATATATATATATGAGTATATACTAAGTGTTGAAGATTATGCAAATCAAAGACTTAACGAAGAATTACATCATGGAATTGATGTGTTTTGAGTTGGATCCTGAAAAGGATCGTGTGTCACGTTAAGGATGACTGGGAGTAGAACTACAGGTCGAGCATGCAACCTGTAGGTTTGTCGGAAGGAACCCGTATTGGCATTTCCTTACCTATGTGGTACACGGTTGTCCTGCTATGATAAGTGCGTACGAAATGAATAATTTGCAACGCATGGTACCGGGAACCAATATTTTCGGGTTGAACGACAGAAGATGTGGTCATGCAATGTGGAGGCACGGGTGGTTCAATAGCGGTTGGGTCATGATAATATGTATTTAAAAAGGCTAGATTTTATGATTAAATGTTAGCCTAAGGTTTAAGAAACCGATTCCTCGAGGACGGTGTGTTCCTTTATTTTCCAGGCTGAGGGTTTGAGACCCTGATGAAGCCACGTTTCATCATCTTTATTCTATCATTTTGGCCTAAAAAACCCTAGCAAATGCCTGAAAATAGCATTAAATAGAGCAATTTAGCATTCATACATATGTGTGTAAAAAGTGTATAAAATACAGTTTTTAATGCCAAAATTATAGAATAAAGAAAAGAAAAAGAATAAAATATTGTAAATATTTTATGACCCAAACCCCGAGACCTAGGCATCTTGATGAATAGGTCGACAAGGAATAAAGTAGGGGGAGATAAGGGTTAAAATACAATAAAAATACCTTCTATTTCATTCCTTCTTTATTCATTTTGGGACCTATTTTTGGTTCCACTTTTTGCGCATCAAATAAAGAAACTTTGTACATGAAAATGGTAGATATTTTTATATAGAAAAATACAAAATTGATTTCACTAAAAAGTAATGTACAGATAAAAGGTTATGGTCTGAACAAAATTCCAGAATCCCAACTTCCCAAAACCGTATCTCACAACTGAAAACTCCAAATGCAGCAAACTCACCTTTAATTGTATATAGAATAAAATAAGCTAATTAATGGTGGTGGTTTTGCAATTGGCGGAGCTACGGTTTGAGAGTTGAGTTTTGGACCCACATTGTATACTTGTATAGCTTAAAATATTCAATTTATTCTTTAATCATTATTTTTGTATTTTTATAATTTTATAATTTTATGAATATTATTTATAATAATTATGTACATTAAAACAAGAATAAAAACCCAAATAAAACTGAAAATAAAAATAAATGTATATAAAATACACAGGTATTATACCTATATACATACCTATACAATACCTCCTTATATTTTATTTAATATACAAAACATATCAATAAAATAAAATAAAAATATATTTATGGGTGTAAAAGTATTCTATAATTATGTAAAATAAGAAATAAAAATAGTGAAATTAAAACACACAAAATAAAAATAAAAGAATAAAATACATAGGTAATATAACTATATAGGGTGTAAAAAGCAACTTGTAAAACTATATCTCATAAAAATAATTAAAAATCACCATAAAATAATTTAGAAAATAATAAACATTTTTTTATTTTATAACATAAAATTAAATAATTCATTTACTATTTTTAATTCATTTTCTAAAACATTTTTTTAGGGTTTTTTCCTGATTGGTCCACGTGGACCAATCAGGGGACGAC
Organism: Ottelia alismoides; assembly: GCA_037367405.1. NCBI lineage: Eukaryota > Viridiplantae > Streptophyta > Magnoliopsida > Alismatales > Hydrocharitaceae > Ottelia > Ottelia alismoides. The sequence continues at coordinate 89,724 of JAZKJV010002000.1, read as the reverse complement.
CCCAGTTGACCCAGGTCAATTGGCCGTCCTACCCTCCTGTAGACCTTGTCAGAGCCGCCGCTACCCCTCATTTCTCGATTTTTTCGCCCCTTGTGTGTTGCTTGAGGAGGGTTGCTTCCTTTACGAAAGTTGTACATGGTACCTCCTTGATCCTCACCGACCTATCAGATCCACCAAGATCTCCTTTTTGATCCTTCTTCCGCCAAATCCACCCGAAAACCCCTAGCCCTTCATGTTCCTGGTGACAGCAGGAGTCGAATCGAGCCTGGGTTTGAGTTATCTGGCGTCGAATTGAAGTAGATCCAGCCCTCGTCGGAGCTCCATCGCGACCTCCATCCCGACGTCTCTGGTGAGCCTCTTCCCCTTCTCTTTTCCTTTTCTTGTAGCTCTAGCGTAACATAGCTTAGCCTAGGAGTAGTTTAGATCTCCCTTGTGTTATTCGCCGTGAACCCTCGATCAAAGCCCACGGCGGAGCTTAGCTCCGCCTTCATTCTCCAGCCACCTCTATATCGACCGCCACCAAGATCATCCCCATCTTCTTCCTCGTCGCTCCGTCATCACCCTCCACCCCTCCATCTACCTCGCCCTCGCCCAGATCGAGCCACCGAGCTCCACTCTCCACCGTTCGTCGGAGCTCCACGCCCGAGTCGCGCGCCTCACCCATTTGATCGGAGAAACCCCCGGTTCGCCTCGCCTGGTTTTTGTGCTTCTATCTTGCAAGTCAGAGCCCAAGAGAAGGCTCCATCGAGCCTTGAAGTTCCCAGGAGCAGCTCCCCAGGTCACCTCCTTCATCCGGCCATTCCAAGCCGTCTCAGGCTCGCCTGAGACCACCTTCAGACGTGGGGAGGCCCCAGGATTGTTTTGCCCTTGATCCTAGGGCCGGAGAGGCTGTGTGTCGGCCGCAATCGCCCGCCAAAGCTCGCCGGGGGGAGTGTTCTTCGTGAACATCTCCGTACCGTCGGATCAGGAGCCCCTCTCTAGACGCCACAGCCGCCGTCGGATCGCCAAGTGCACCCCGCCGTCCGATCAGCCATTCACGATCTAATCCCAGCCGTCCAAGGTGAAGGGGTACGAGCCGTCCGATGCACGCCGCGTGTCAAGCGAAGCTCCCTCGGTCGCACGATCCGCAGCTTGGGTATTTTGCATTTAAAACCCAAGCATTTTTGCATTTAACGTTTAGGCCTAAAACTTTAGTTTCCAGTTTAAAAGTTTTTGTAATATTTGCACGTAGGCCTAGTAACTTTTATATTTGCACTTCAGTCCTCGGCCACGTCACCTCACGTGACTGGGGCACGTGACTTTTGGGAATTTTGCATCCTAGAACCTAAACTTTCAGCTATTTGCAATTATAACCGTGTGCGTAGTGATTTAAATATATTTCTGGGATAATTGCACTTTTACCCTGTTGGTTTTTAATATTTGCAAATATGCCCCTGTGAACGACAAAACACGTGATTCGCGCGTGTATTTTGGTGAAATTTGTACCTAAGCCCCTGGATGATTTTATAATTGCATATATACCCCTGCCAGACTTAGGATTTTTGCCTGCTTGATCCATTTATTTGGAGCCTCATTTTAACTTAAAAAATTCTCAAAAATTAAACTTAAGCTCCTGTTAACTTGTACTTTAACGCCTTATTTTTAGTTTTTGATTTTATTTCATTTTTATCATTTATTTTAAATAAAAACATGCCATTTCAGCACAGTCTAGCTTAGAAAATACATAAAAAATATTAAAATACCTTAAAAACTTCCAAAATAATTTACCTATTGTCTATTTTATCATATTTTAGTGTCAGTCCAAAAACCACTAAAAACCTCAAAAGGAAAACCTTAAAAATTCAAAACACCTAAAAACTTCTAAAAAATCTGAAAAATTATAGAAAACTCTTAAAAATACAATCTAAGTTCCTGTAAGTTCTACATTGTATCATCTTTATTTTAAAATTAGTTTGGAAAATTTTGGTGGCTTTTTGATATTTTTAATTCCAATTTTACCCCCAGCCAGTAGCTAATTCACTGTTTTGCTTTATTTCAGTGTTTAAAAATACCAAAAATATTTTGAAAAATACACAAAAATCACAAAAATAGTAAAAAAATTATAAAAAGATCAAGAAGATTTTTTTTCTGAATTTTTGGCTATTTTTGCATATTTTCATAAATATTTTATCACTCCTTGTATTACATTATTTTTATATTCCAATATTGAAAAAAGAGAAAAAAATATAAATTATAAAATTATAAAAATCAGAAAATTAAAAACCAAAATACAAAATTAAAAATTAAAAAATTAAAAATTAAAAACCCGCAAAAAAAATCTAGATTGGCTAAGTAGTGCATTAGACTTAGGTTTTGACTTTTGTCTATACTCTGCACCTTTGTCTCCTGTGTTCGACCCCCACTTGCTTGCCATTGTACATTTTTAGTAGGGAATAATAAATTTTAATCCTTGCTCTTGATTGATTGATTGATTGTGTGGGTTAATTGTTGACGAACGGGAAGGCTTGAGTAGTCGCACCAGCGACAGTGAGTCTGATTTGCCAGACCATTATTTAACGGCTCTCGCAATCTCGTTTTTCAGACCCTAATTAATAAAAGAAACGAAAATTGTCAGAGTAGTATTGGAGAATTGCTTGAGGGACGTGCGGCAGCATAAGCTCATCAGCTCAACGCAATCTCCAATCTTGAAGTGTCCACAGCTCCGGAGTCGAAGAATGGTGGGGTTGGACTAATCCCTGACGTGGAATAGAAAGGAATAGGACTTAAATTAAGGAGAATGAATGAAACTTTTTGTGATAGTAACTTTTTGAAAAACTACATAATTTGTTTGCTTTTCTCTTCTTCGTTACATAGCATTCACTGATTGTTATCCTATGATTTATGGAAAATCCAACAGGTGTCGGTGAGCCATCACATCGACCTTAGTAAGACATCCAGCCAGCCACAGTAGCTTTACTTTGTAAGGTAGTTAGTAATGTTCTTGTGTATTTTCCTTTCAAGCTGATGTACATGTAAATGGTTATAGTGAGATAATGTATCATCTCAACTTTATTTTGTGAATGGAAAAGTGTTGAAATACTTTCTTCTGAAATACTTTATTTGCATTCTATTTCCGAATGTTAGTTGTGATTGCTGAATAAATTATTGTTGAGTAAGCAGATCCCGTTATGAGAGGATCCGATGGCCCGAGAATCGGGATCGTGACAGTTTGATATCAGAGTCCGGTTATTCCAATAATTTATTTAGTAATTGACAACTATAAGTGGTATTCAAAAACTAAGGTTGTATTAAGATCCTTTCATCTTAACAAACTGACTGCACTACCATTTACAAGTCATTGCCCTTATGTACATCATGCTAAGACATATAGGATCTGACTTTTGACCTTGACTCATCCCAGGATCATGGCAGACCAAGATGTGTCTAGGCAATTATTAACTATGAGACAATGCTGAAAGAAATGGGGCAAAAGCAGCAAGCGTTAGAGGAGAGGCTCAATGCACAAGCTGAGAGACCTAAAGCATCCAAACATGTGGATGCTAGGACTGAAGGTTCTGTCCATCTTTCTGAGTAAGAATTTAGTTACCATCCTTCAACTGAGTCTGCTCCTACCCCAGTTGAATGAGTAATAGATAAGGCCCTTCTTAGACACCAAACATTACTAGATAATTACTGAAAGGGAAAAATTCCTTGATTCAAATGTGTAGAGACACCTGCTGAGGCTGAATTATGGCTCGATGACGTTATTAGGATGTTGAGGATAATCCATGCATTAGTTGACAACTGGGTGCACTTTGCTCATTACTCCATAGCATCTTTATGTACGATGATGGTCGAGGGTAATTTCCAAGAAATTACCAGATCCTGTTCCATGGGATATCTTTGAAGAGAGGTTTTAAGCTCACTTTTGTCCCTCTCATTAGGAAGAATTAACTAGGAGAGTTGGCTTCTCTCAAGCTACTACATTACTCGCCAGCTCTACAAGCTTCACCACAAGAGTGTCTTACCAAATTTGTTAGCGGTCTTCAGGGAGATCTGCGAGAAAAGCTTGCTGGTTTTAGAACTACAACCGTAGATGAAGCAACGGATGTTGCCTCTCGTATTGAGATGGAGAGGGATGAAAACCGCCAAAGAAGAAGTTTCCACTTTAATGGTGGACCATCCAAACACAAGGCACATTATAACCATAGAGATTGTCGCTATCATCCAGCCGGTTCCAGTATACGCTCACCACAGACCTTGGGTCAGGAATTATCAGGAAGAGGGGGTTTCTCTAGACCTCCACTATACCCCTATAACTCAGCACTAGGACTAGTACTTCTGTGGTTGGGTCTTTAGCTCAGACAGGAACACGTGCATGTTATTATTGTCATCAAGAAGGTCATATTAAGAAAGACTATCCACACTTGAGAGGTTCAGGATTTAAACCAACTCTGATTAACAGTATAACATCCATCCCGAGCAATAGGGCAACATGCAGAGGAATACATGGTAGAGGTCGTGGCTCACAAGGAGCATCTCCTTCACAACAACCATCACAAAGCATTGCAGGTTCTAGCTTTCCTATTCCTAATGGCCAACTCAATGCAATCACTGAGGAACAAGCCTACAACTCAGGCACGGTCATACGAGGTACTGCTACTATTCATGGCTTTTCAGTACATGCCTTATTTGATTCTGGTGCTTCACATTCATTTATTGTCCGATGATTAGTACCCATATTGGGTAAGATACAAGTAGAAGTACAACAATACTATCTGATCAAGGGACCAGGAGGACAAGCATTTATAATCCGAGAAATCCTGGATGATTGTGTAGTACTGATAGCAGGACATCAGTTACCTGTTTCCCTATTAATTATTGAAATGAATGACTTGGATCTCATCCTTGGGATGGATTGGCTAGAAAGGAATCATGGATGCCTTGATTGTTTCCGGAAGACAGTAACTTTTCACATTCCTAACTCGATAGACTTCTAATTTATTGTAAAGATATCCATTGATGATGTCAAGTACATATATACTCTAAAGGCTCAACAACTGTTAAATCAAGGGTGCCAAGGCTATTCAGCTTATGTATCCACTACATCAAGGTCATAAAAGAGTGATAGAAGATGTACCTATAGTGTACGAGTTTCCCGATGTATTTCCTTAGGAATTACCTGGATTACCACCTGAGCGAGAGATTGAATTTAAAATCTCTCTTATACATGATACTCAACCTATCTCTATCCCTCCATGTAGGATGACACCAGTTGAGTTATGAGAGTTAAAGGCACAGTTGTAAGAACTATTAGATAAAGGATTCATTCATTCTAGTACTTCACCATGGGGAGCACCTGTTTTATTTGTCAGGAAAAAGGATGGGTCAATGTGTTTGTGCATTGACTATAGACAGTTAAACAAGAGGAGAATAAAGAATAACTATCCTCTACCAAGTATAGATGATCTCTTTGACTAGTTACAGGGTTCGACTGTGTATTACAAGATTGACTTAAAATCTGGATACCATCAGTTGAAGATAAAAGATGTGGATATCCCCAAGACAACCTTTCGAACTAGATATGGACATTATGAATTCTTAGTTATGCCTGTTGGACTGACAAATGCCCTAGCAGCCTTCATGGATCTCATAAATAGAGTATTCAAGGAGTTATTAGATGACTTTGCAGTAGTCTTTATTGATGATGTCCTTATTTACTCCAAGGATAAGCATATGATGAATACCATCTCAAACGGGCACTTGAAACATTAAGAAATAACAAATTGTATGCTAAATATAGCAAATGTGACTTTTGGTTATCTGAAGTATCTTTCTTAGGCCATGTTATTTCTGAGAAATGTATATCAGTTGATCCTACAAAGGTTAGTGTGGTGATGAGTTGGGAATGTCCGAAGACTGTTACAGAAATACGATCTTTTCTTGGTTTAGCTAGATATTATAGAAGATTCATGAAGGACTTTTCATGAATAGCATTGCCAATGACTAGACTAACTCAAAAAGAAGTCCCATTCATATGGTTTGACACATGTGAATCTAGTTTTCAGACACTGAAAGAATGCCTAACATCTGCACCTATCCTTACTCTACCCTCCGGGAGTGAAGGGTTTATAGTGTACACTGATACGTCTAAAGAAGGACTTGGGGCAGTTCTTATGCAACATGGTAAGTTAGTTGTGTATGCATCATGATAGTTCAGGACACATGAAAAGAACTACCCAACACATGACCTTGAATTAACTGCCGTAATTTTTGCTTTAAAGATATGGAGACATTATCTCTATGGTATTACTTTTGAAATCTTCACCTATCATAAAAGCTTGAAATATCTATTTGATTAAAAGGAACTCAATATGAGACAAAGACGGTGGCTAGAGTTGTTGAAAGACTATGATTGCACTATCTCCTACCACCCTGGTAAGGGGAATGTCGTATCAGATGCCCTTAGCAGAAGAATTTGTTCACCTAGGTTGGTGAGTGCTATCCACTTCTAGGGTTTACTATCAATGTTAACTGAATGGAAACCATTTGATAGTAGTGTCGATACTATAACCATTCCTCACCGATACAAATCAGAGATCTGGGATTGAATAAAGAAAGGACAAGAGGATGATCCAGTCCTTAAAGACTTGAAACAACAACTTGAGAAGAATGAGATAGAGGGATTTCAAATACAAGATGGGTTACTGTATAACCATTACAGAGTTTGTGTACCAAACACACCTGAACTAAGGAAAGACATCTTACGTGAAGCGCACTGCTCAAGATTATCTATTCATCCGGGAATTATAAAGATGTATAAGGATCTTCATTCATACTTTTGGTGGTCAGGAATGAAAAAAGATGTTGCTGAGTTTATGAATTCATGTTTCACTTGCCATCAGGTAAAGGCTTTACACCAAAAGCCAACAGGATTATTGCATCCCCTCCCTATACCTGAATAGAAATGGGAAAGAATTTCCATGGACTTCGTTACTGGCTTACCTCAGACGACTGGTAGTAAAGATAGTATCTAGGTTATAATAGATCGTCTGACGAAGGTAGCACACTTTATTCTAGTAAGCTTATCTTTCACTCCAAACCAGCTTGCTGAATTATATATTACACATGTGATTCGCCTCCATGGTATTCCAAAGGAAGTAGTTTTCGATCGAGATTCACGATTCACCTCACACTATTGGGATAATTTCATGAAAGCCTTAAGTACACAATTATGTTTGAGCACAACATATCATCCACAAATAGATGGTCAATCAGAACGTACTATTCAGACTTTAGAGAATATGTTACGAGCATGTGCCTTAGAATGGAAAGAATCATGGTTGAAACATTTGCCTCTTGCTTTCAATCCTGCGCTTTTGTTCTTTGTCCCCTGTGCTTGAGCCAAGAATCCCATCGCCCCCGCCTGTTCAACTTCCCTGCCTGCTTTTCCGGTTTGACAATTCCTGGGCAAATATTCACAATAAGAAAAGGGCGCTTTTTCGGAATCTTAGGTCGTCATGTCCCCACCAACGTACAACAACCTCCCAGTGACTTTACCTGCTTTTGCTTGTCCTTGCATTCCCGGACACGGACACGGGCATGGGCATAGATAGGTCAGAATTCACATACAACAACAATTACCATACAAGTATTGACATGGCACCATTTGAAGCACTTTATGGGCGTAGGTGTACTACTCCTTTGTGTTGGCAAGAGGTTGGGATAAAGAACCTTTATTCTTCAAATAGACTGCAAGAGACATGGGAAGCTATAGAGCTTGCTCGAAATAGATTATTGACTGCTCAAAGTCGCCAGAAATACTATAGTGATACTAGTCGAAGAGACCTTGAGTTTGAAATAGGCGACTTTGTATTCCTCAAAGTATTGCCTATGAAGGGAGTTCAGAAGTTTGGCTTGCGTGGAAAGTTAGCACCCAGGTTCGTTGGTCCCTTTGACATCATTCAGCGGATTGGAAAAATTGTGTATAGACTTGCGCTTCCTACACATCTTTCGACAATACATGATGTTTTTCATGTTTCAAATCTGAGAAAGTACATTAGGGATCCAGAGCATAAGATAAGTTATGATGATTTACATGTTGAGCCAGACCTGACATACCAAGAAATGCCTGTGAAAATACTAAGTAGAGATATCAAGATGTTAAGGAATAAAGAGGTGCCTCTAGTTAAAGTATTGTGGCGGAACCAAGAGTTTGAAGAAGCCACATGGGAACATGAGAAGGAAATGAGAGAGAAATACCTCTACTTGTTTGAGTGATAACACTATGTTTTGTATGTCTTCTTTATAAATGAAATGGTGTTCATTCTCTTTAAGGTTGTTATGATTTCAATCCTCTTTAAGGTTGTTCTGCCTGCATTTCTAGTCTCGAGGACGAGACATCCTTTAAAGTGGTTATAATTGTAAATACTTGAACTTGGTCCCTCCCTGATCCTATATCTTATATAAGATCCGGCTCGTCAAGAGGAAACCAATGGAATTTGTTTCGTATGATTCGTACTTCGTTTGGAATTGTTATGATTTTCAGAAGAAAGAGAAGTAAAGAGGTTTAAGACGTCATTAATGCATAATGAACACCATTAAGAGTAATTAAAATGATTAAAGAAACTAATACCATATTGAAAACTACTAATGACCATTAGTGAACACTAATCACGAGTTAGCAAAAGATAAGCATAAGTCGCAAAAGTTAAATCGTCATTAGTGAAAATTAATCACGATTAGCGTTAATTAAACATCATTAGCGAATCTAGAATCCTCTGGAATGTTCTAACTTAAGCCCTAAGTTTCGGTTAAGTTTTGGCCAAAACCATGGACCAAAATCATGGTTGCTAACCGCGGTTAAGGGCTAAACCATGGTTTACTAACCATGGTTAGGGGTTTCCTGGAGCCTATAAATACCCCCTACCTATTCCTTCTCTACGATTTCCACTACCACCACCACCCCAAGGGCTAGGTTTGAGAGGTCGAGAGGAGGAGTGGGAGGTGGGGAAAGAGCACTAGCGAAGCGCTATCGGGAGAACGAGGAGGAGAAAGGTATGATCCTCTCTTAGTTGCTTTGTAAGCTAAGATTTCAATTCATTCTCTTTTCTTCCAAGCTTTGTTATTGATTCATCTTTCATTCCGATTCATTTTCTATTGTGGTTTGAGGTGAAATCTGTGTAAGTCTCTACTTAGGTGCGGGCGGCTATGCACATCAGTGAACCCTGTGATTCATCGCACATTCACTCATCTAAGATGCATGGTGTCTACCGATTCTCCGTCGCTTATGTCTCTATTCTTTCAATTCTGCTTTTATAGTTATTTTGATGGAGAAATCTGTGTAATACCCTACTTAGGTGCGGGCGGCTATGCACGTCAGTGAACCATGTGATTCGTCACACATTCACTCACCTAAGAGGCGTGGTGTCTACCGATTCTTCATCTTTTGTTGTTTGAGTATATTATTCCATTTTCATTATTGTTTTCATCTCGATGATTTTATAGAGGAAACTCTTTCTGTTTTTCTTTTGAAATATATCCCAATATAAGGGGAAACTCTGTCGAAATTTTTCTAGAAATATGTCCCGATATAAGGGGAAACTCTATCGAATTTTTTCAAGAAATATGTCCTGATATAAGGGGAAACACTACCGAAATCTTTATAGAAATATGTCCTGATACATAGGGATAATCTGCCGAAATTTTCCTAGAAATATTACCCTATACAAGGGAAGTTTTGCCTTAGTTTTAAGAGAAAAATATGTTCTTCACGTTCTTCGTGTTCTTCGTTTGTTCTTTGTGTTCTTGGCACGTTCTTAGTGTTTTTCATACGGAAATGAATTAGATCATTTCAGGAGCTATAAATCTTTCTTTTTGAAAAAGAATCACGATAAAGCATTGTATACGTGCAAGAGAGCTCGATAAGGTAATGAAATCCTTCCTTTTATTGTTGGGTTTTCATATGAGATTGTTGAAATTTCTGATTTTATTTTCTTTGCTATGAATAAACCTAATTTGGCTATTTTTGAGAAATTATAAAAAGTTGCTTTATAATTTCAACTAAAATAAGGTTTAAGCATCGAATTGATGCAGTGGCTTGAAAAGTTAGGGTTTGGGAGTTAAAATAAGCATAAATATTGGTATATATGAATATGAATAATATATATGTATGTGTGAGTCTATACTAAGTGTTGATGATTATGCAAATCGAAGACTTAATGAAAGAATTTCATCATGGGAAGTGATGTGTTTTGAGTTGGATCCTGAAAAGGATCATGTGTCATGTTAAAGATGACTGGGAGTAGAAGTACAGGTTGGGCATGTAACCTGTAGGTTTGTCGGAAGGAACCTGTATTGGCATTTCCTTACCTAGGTGGTACACAGTTAACCTTTTATGATAAGTGCGCACGAAATGAATGATTTGCAACACGTGCTACCAGGAGCCAATATCTTAAGATTGAACGATGGAAGATGTAGTCACGCAATGTGGAGGCCCGGGTGGTTCAGTAGCAGCTGGGTGAAGAGCATCCTACTACCCTTGTTAATTTAATCAAATTAATGGTCAAATTAATCGTCGTATGGTTCGTTGAAGTCGGATAATAAGAGCTAATCAAAAACTACTTTCAATTAAAGTCAAACTAATTCCGAGCGGCAAATTTATTTTACTTGGGCAAGCTCAAGGTCGAACTCACGGAGGTAACTTCCTCCTTAGGTAGATTTTAAGCAAATTTTCGAGGTCTGATTTTTATAAGATATTTTTTTGATCTTTTTCAATATAATTTATGCAAAATCGGGCCAATTTACAAGTTAAACAGATAAGGGATCAAATCAAGTTCCAAAATTATGAAATTTGTCCAGATGGTGAAATGCAATGAAGTTAAGCTACTCTATTTTTTTAGAATTTTCCGACACTATATGAGATTATTGTGAATTAAAAATGAATGCAAGGTGATTTTGACTAAGTTAATTTTTATAAATACCAAATCACACTATTTTCAAATATAAAAATTATCCTAGATAGATCTACATGTGAAGAATAGAGGAAAATTAATAAATCTAATTTTCTATGTGAAATTGACCTATTAAAAATTAACTAAGGAAATCACTAAATGATTTATTCAGCATCGGGGTGCGTGCAAATGAGATGATTTTTGGATATAATGTAAACTTAATTATCCTCGGGCTAATGTGAATTTTTTGTGATTTTTGGAGTCACAAAGAGATTACTACAAATTAAAAGGCATAAATAGGAAAAATATGACAAAATTCCACCAATTAATTAATAATAAAACCCACTGCTTTCACAAAAGTATGCCAAGTGTCACATATGAAAGAGGACAAATTAAGCTACACAATGCAATTTTCAAACATAAAAAATGAGTTAAAATGAATGCCTAGATATGCGTACAAAGACAGGGGCCTAACTGCAATTACATAAAATAAAATTGATAAATGTTAAACATGCTGACAGGGACTAATGTGCAATTACCTATAATGAGGGGGGTATGTATGCAAAATACCCACAAAACACGTGCGCCTCACGTGGGGGCTCCTGGTAGGGACTAGAATGCAATACAAAAACCTCCAGGGGCCTCGCTGCAAAATACCCAGCCCGCACGTGAAAACCACGTGGGGTACCAGGCTCGATTGGCTTCAGAGGTTCGGGCTGAGGCTTGGATGATTCTAGAGGCCCAGACTCGGCTCGGATGGAGGCTCGACTAGCTTCGAGGGATCCGAGCCTGATGGTCGGAGAAGAGGCTCGGAGTAGGCAACGTGGTTCGTTGTGGACCACTGGATCTAGTGAGGATCTAACGGCTACTGGTGGCTGGTGCGTGGCCTGCGACGACCTGTTGGATCAAGATCGATCCAACGGCTTCTGAATCTTTGGTGATTGGTGATGTGGCGCGATCAGGTGCGTAGGATCCTGCTGATCCTACGGCTTCGGAATGAAGGCGACGTGGCATCCTCCGGACCATATGATCAAGGAGATCGGACGGCTGCTGCTCTTCGTCTTCAATCGGTCTGTCGCCTCCTATGACAGACTTAGCTGGACTCCGGTGAAGAGGTTCTGGCTCCGCCTCCTTCTCTGGTTGTCGAGGAAGATCGCCGCTGGCTACCAAGTGGTTGGGAAGAGTCGTGGAAGCATCGGGGATCCACCGAAGGTCTCATGAGTGGTTGAACGTCTCTGGAGAGCAGTGGCGGAAAGGCTCGAATGGAGCTCCGATGTGGTTCCGACCAATCCAAGTTGACGCACCTGCAGGGGTCAGTGGAAGAGCCACGGCATGCAAATGTGCGCGTGGGATGCTCGTGAATGCGGGGAGAGGCGATGAGGTGGTCCGGTGATTCTGCTCCGCCAAGGTGGCGGAGCTTGCGTCGGCGTGGGTTGAGCGTGTCGTCGGAGAGGATAAAGGTGTGCTCGAAGATCATATCTTCGAGGGGAAGCTTGGTGGATGCTCAGTGGAGCGGGAAGTGGTGTATGGAAGGTGAATAAAATAGGAGAATAATCAAGAAAAAGAAGGAGAGGATCGGGAGGGAGATGGAGGTGTCTACCTGGGGTCAGAAGCTCGGATGAGAGCTCCCTAGTCTTCGCTCAAGGGTCGGTAGTGTCCCGAGCTCGTGCAGCGTTGTGGAGGAGCTGCGACATTGTGGAGGTGTGTCGTGGATCTCGTCAGAGGTAGTCGACCATCTTCGCTCGATGTCGTGCCCAATCGTTGTCACCGATGAGGAGAGTGGAGCTCGGGAAACCTCTTGTACTGGCAGATGGGGCTGATGATGGCCGGAGGCGGAGTATTTATAGGTTGGGAATGTGGGTGACAGGTGATGGAGGGCGATGTTGGTGGAGGTTGTGGGACGATGTGGGTAGGGTTTGTGGTGATAGAGGAGGTCGGCGAGGATGAGGGAAGATTGGGCTACACGATGGAGGTGGTAGAGGACAGCGAGGGTGGACGGCGTGTCCCAAAATAGAAAGGGGGCGACCCTCGTGCATGGTGGGCGACGTGGGGCACGGGGCATTCGGGAGGTAGAAGAAGACTTCTTGACCGTTGGATCGAGCGATCCAACGGTAAGGAGTAGGGTGCTATGTTGCGGCTGAAATTGGATCGACAGGGGCGAGATCAGGGGCGTAGATGTAGCCACGTGGCAGCCGTGGGTAGAGGTGCTAGTGTGTGGCGGAGATGAAGCCCTGGAATTTGATCGAACGGTGGAGATCCAAAGCGAGGTGAATTGATAGGATCGGTTACTTCTGGCGAAGATCGGAGGGCGTAGGGCGCGCCACGTGGCGTGCTAAGAGCGCAGCGCTGACGGGCGGTCCAGATGAGATCCGTGGGTGCATCGGGTGGCTGGGGGAGTTGCGATGATGAACGGTCCAGATCAAGAGAGGGGACGAGCGATCGGTTGGCGGAGATGGTAGGGCACGTGGCACGCAAAGGAGCGGGCCGCGTGGCGCAATCAGAGGGTGCCACATGGCCTCCTCTTAATGGCTGAGAAAGAAAATGAAATGAGGGAGAGAAGGAGTCCGAATTTGAAAAAAACTCAAAACATGAAAGATGTAAATCTCGATGAGATCTACAAGTTTCATGTTGACCAAAAATGAAGATGAGGTCAAATATGATAGAAGAATACAAGAGTACAAATATACATACATATAGTATACAAAGGGGCCCAAAAACCCAAATTTTGCATACGAGCTCCAAATTGAATGAAATTGGTCTCATTTTGAAGGTCTCTGGATGTGTAGTAATCTGAAAGTAAGTAGACCTAATTCAGAGATTGTATGAGGTGGATATTGGCATTCTAATGTTTAGATCTCCAATTGAGTTTGGGGCTTTACTGGGAAATTTACAGGATAGGGATTTTTGGCCTTCTTCCTTATATTATTAACTAATGATGTACATAGTGTAAGGAAGGTGTTATTTGATATTAGAGGGGATACAGATAATTAGGTGAATTATTGGGAGTATTTTACAAGCGATTTTTACAAATGAATTGGCTTCTTATTTTAATGCAAGTATGAATGCTAAAATGCATGTATTGTGGATGCATGCCTGAATGCTATTTATGCAAGATAAAGGGAAATATGATGCTAAATACTTGGAAACAAGTCTTTATTTTCAACTTTAAGAGTGATGAATCACAGATTCATCAACCCCCTATACTTAAACCTTGCTCATCCCCGAGAAACTGAAATGAAATGCAAGAGTGAAATGATTTTGGGTTCCATACCAAGGTCATGAACAAAAGTTGAAAATGGGGCTTGACTCGACCTTTGGATTAATTGTGTGGCGGAACCTCATTGGGACCTGAACTTAAGACCTAACAAACTTCAAGTTCCACAAGTCTTCTATTCAAGACGCCTCAACAGTCAGGTCAGAACAAATCCTCAAATGCAAATTTCTGATGACTATAATTTATACTTGTACGGTGTAAGCGAAAAATAGCTCTCCACATCAGAAATGGCTAAGAAGCAGCCTCCTCTAGCAAGGTAACTCTAATTACCCAATCCAGTAACTCTTTCCTTAAGGAGCGGGGTATTCCCTTCTAAGTTCAATTGCGACCATCTCAAGAGGAGGGGGTGGAGAAACGAATGGACGGTGGCCAGTGTAGCTACTTATCCCGGGATGCTTGACCAGTGTAGCCAAGTCATCAAGTTGCAAACTTCTTGCTAATATACACACTGTGACATGTAATTTTCTATTTGACTTGTATATATATATAAGCTATATACAAGGTGCAACAAGTACATTAGGAGTTTTTCCTCGAGCCAGTAGACTATCCCTCTTTTGAAGCTTTATTGCAACCCACAGCGTCCTGTCCTCGGACGTCAACACCACTAGACTAGGTTGAGATGCACTACCCTCCCTAGAGGAGGACGTAAGTTTCCGCCCGTGTGCTACTCCAAGCTAAAGGATTCTACTTCCTCACCACCTTATCAATGAAGAGCTACGTGCATTGTGATTTATCCTAGTTAGGTCACTGTCTAAAAGAATCATGTGTGTGCACGAGATATTCTACTTAGACTAATCAAGAGGACATGTGGACATAGACTTGCAGACTCAAAGAATTAAGTCACTTGATCTGAGAAATCTTAACTCCAACTCCTATAAGGTTCCTCCAAAATTAGGTGGATTAAGGTCAAATCAAGTCCATCCTCAACATCTATTCATAACTTGGTTCTGAACCCACTAGTTTTTCACCTTGCATATGCAAGATATGCAGATGAGGTGTAGATGACATGATATGTAGATGAAATGCAAGACTCTTTTTCTTTCTTTTCTTTTTGGATGTAGAGATGATACGTAAGAGTAAGAAGCCTTTGATTTTGCCATTTTTTTTGACACTTTGGTATGTCTCCTAAGTGTTTTATGAGTAGTATACATATTATACAAGTGTATTTTACAAAACAATTTCTCCAATTTTACCCATCCTCGTAATTATTGTATAATATATACAAAACTACGTGAAAGTACGAGCTATGGGTAAAGTATAGATGTAATATATACATGCCCCCTATACTTAGCGTGTGTTATGTCCTCAGAGCACCGAAAGTGAGGAAAAAGACATAGCTTGTGCTAAGCGTAGGAAAGCTAAAATTACAAAAAAGTATAGAAGTCGTTCCGCCCCCCCCCCCATACTTAGGCTCTGGCAGCCTAAGTGTAGAAGAAGATCAACAATGGGGCGAACGAGGGTAAGAAGGGAAATGGATGAGTATATATATGGCGGACATCGGTCCCCCCATACTTAGGCTCTGGTCAGCCTAAGTATAGGACATGAGTGGGTATGAGAACCGATGTGATTTTTAGGATGTACAGTGAATAGATGCGGGTGACTCGCACCTCCTATACTTAGGATCTGGTCATCCTAAGTATAGTCCTGGTTGAGGGAGGGAGGATTAGAATGTACAGGAATGATGGATATATACAAGATCTTTCTAGATGCTGCTGATGGTCGGAGTTTACTGGGGGGCTCATTGCGCTTGGGCCGGTGAAGATGAGTTTCATGGGGGGCTCAAAGAGAGATTGGCGAACAATGAGTTGATATCCCCCCAGTCCATCATATTGGTTTGGCAAGAAGAATCGGGTAGGATTTTACTCCTAACTAAGCAAACAACTCAATCCAAACCTTGTATTTTCACACTCAACAAGGTGAAGGACCCGAAACCGAGTCCAATTAATCTGGTTGATTTTAAGCATGATTTTTCAAGCAAATACCAAAGGTTACGTGGCCTAGAGGGAAGTCGGCTCAAAGCCAGATGCATCTTCCATGTTTAACCTGTCGCCTAAGATACTTGCATGCTTCCTTTCTTTGCTCCTATCCCAAGTTGATGGATTGAAAGACCATGCCCCTATCTACCTGCAAGCAGGCAGAGGCTGACAAGGCTGGAACTTCACCCTGAGGGGCTGCTAGCAACTTGTCACGAAGTACCGTTGGTTCACCCCTGACTACCTGTGAACAGGAGGAGGTTACTTGGTACTAGTCAGTGAACCTAAAAATATTAAACTCATGATATTTTCTAGGATCAGTTGGTACATGATATGGAAGGACGGGATTTGGGCTCTGCCTTAAGGTGTTCACACACACTCAAGTACCCTCACTCAGCCTGAAAACATGGTTGGGGTTAATCTCCCGCAAGCAGAATTTCAAATTTATTGAATTTTTGTGGTCAATAATATTAGCAGTCCGGTTTAAGCTAGGTTATCACTGGTTTAATCCAATCCACATAGCACGCCTATCGTCCAGTCCCAATTACCTTTTACTTAAGTTTGGAAAACCAAGAGAGAGAAATCGAGAAAAGCCGATGCATGAAAAAGCCATGATGCGGATGCTGAGCACAAAATACTTATAGTGATCCCTTCGTTTTTATGCAGGATGCAGAACAGATTTGAAATTTTTATACTATATGCAAATGCAGATGACAAAATTCGCTTCTAGACAGGCAGTTCTATTAGCGAGGAAAGCACATGTTTATTTGGCTAGATCTGTGGTCTAAATGCGTTTTTTAAGTGATGTGTGGTCTTAGAAAATTACGAGCACAAGCAAATCCTAGAGTGGCTCGAGGAGCCGCTAGTGCAAGCCTAAAAATTCATTCCACACAGTAGACGGGGACACGGTTCCACTATTTTTATAAATGTGAGAACCCAAACGGGAACCACTGGAAATAATGCAAAAATAATGAAGAAGGAAAAATTACAATTCCTCACAAATCCCTCAAAAAGTTCAATGATATAAGTTCCTCGAAGCGTCTTCAACTCCTCGTGTTCCTCGCACAAAAGCAAATTGAGGTCAGATAGAGATGACACAAAAAATACAAAATTGACAGACAGAAAAATATTCACAAGAAACCGAGGGTCAGACTACCCGGGGATAGAAAATCAGACACTCAAAAATTAACTACAAATTAACCTAAGCCGTGCCTCCCCGGCAACAGCGCCATTTTGAAGAGCATCTTACTATCCTTGTTAATTTAATCGAATTAATGGTCAAATTAATCGTCGTATGGTTAGTTGTAGTCGGATAATAAGAGCTAATCAAAATCCACTTTCAACTAAAGTCAAATTAATTTTGAGCGGCAAATTTATTTTACTTGGGCAAGCCCAAGGTCGAACTCAGGGAGGCAGCTGTCTCCTTAGGTAGATTTTAAGCAAATTTTCGAGGTCTAATTTTTAGAAGATATTTTTGGTCTTTTTCAATATATTTTATGCAAAAACGGGCCAGTTTACAAGTTAAATCAGATAAGGGATCAAATCAAGTCCAAAAATTATGAAATTTGACCAGATGGTGAAATGCAATGAAATTAGTCTGCTTTATTTTTTAGAATTTTCTGACACTATATGAATTTACTGTGAATTAAAAATGAATGCAAGGTGATTTTGACTAAGTTAATTTTCATAAATACCAAATCACAATATTTTCAGATATAAAAATTATCCTAGATAGTTCTACAAGTGAAGAATCACAGAAAATTAATAAATCTAAATTTCTATGTGAAATTGACCTATTAAAAATTAAATAAGAAAATCACTAAATGATTTATTCAGGCCTCGGGGTGCGTGCAAATGAGAAGATTTTGGACACAATGTAAATTTAATTATCTCGATCTAATGTGAATTTTTGGAGTCACAGAGAGATTAGTACACATTAAGAGGCATAAATGTGCAAAATATGACAAAATTCCACCAATTAGTTAATAATTAAACCCATTGCTTTCACAAAAATATGCCAAGTATCACATATGAAAGAGGACAAATTAAGCTACACAATGCAATTTTCAAACTTGAAAAATGAGTTAAAATGAATGCCTAGATATGCGTACAAAGACATGGGCCTAACTGCAATTAAGGAAATAAAATTGATAAAAGTTAAACATGCTGATAGGGACTAATGCAATTACCTATAATGAGGGGGGTATGTATGCAAAATACACACAAAACACGTGCACCTCGCATGGGGGCTCCTGGCAAGGACTGGAATGCAAATACGAAAACCTCTAGGGGCCTCTCTACAGAATACCCAGGCTGTGCTGTACGTGAAAACCACGTGGGATACTGGGCTCGGTTGGCTTCAGAGGCTCGGGCTGAGGCTTGGATGACTCTGGAGGCTCGGACTCAGCTCGGATGGAGGCTCGGTTAGCTCTGGGGGATCCGAGCCTGATGGTCGGAGAATAGGCTCGGAGTAGGTGACGTGGCTCGCTGTGGATCACTAGATCAAGTGAGGATCTAACGGGTGCTGGTGGCTGGCGCGTGGCATGCGGCGACCTGTTGGATCAAGATCGATCCAAAGACCTCTGAAGCTCTAGCGATTGGCGACGTGGCATGATCAGGTGCGTAGGATCCTCCTGATCCTACGGCTGTAGAATGAAGGCAACGTGGCATCCTTCGGATCGTCCGATCAAGGAGATCGGATGGCTGCTGCTCTTCGTCTTCAACTAGTCTGCCAACTCCTGCGGCAGAGATGGCTGGACTCCGGTGAAGAGGCTCTGGCTCCGCCTCCTCTTCTGGTCATCGAGGAAGATCGTCGGTGGCTCACAAGTGGCTGGGAAGAGTCGTGGAAGCATCAGGGATCCACCGAAGGTCTCAGGAGTGGCTGAACGTCTCCGGAAAGCAGTGGCAGAGAGGCTCGAATGGAGCTTCGATGAGGTTCCAACCAATCCAAGTTGACGCACCTACATGGGTCAGTGGAAGAGCCAAGGTTTGCGAATGTGCTCGTGGGATGCTCGTGAATGCGGGGAGAGGCCTGAGAGGCGATGAGGTGGTTCGGTGATCGTGCTCCACCAAGGTGGCGGAGCTTGCGTTGGCGTGGGTTGAGCGTGTCATCAGAGAGGATAAAGGCGTGCGTGAAGATCAGAGCTTCGAGGGGAAGCTCGGTGGATTCTCATCAGAGCTTGAAGTGGTGTGTGGACGGTGAATAAAATCGGAGAAAAATCAAGAAAAAGAAGGAGAGGATTGGGGGGGAGATGGAGTTGTCTACCTGGGGTCAGAAGCTCGGATGAGAGCTCCCTGGTCTTCGTTCAAGGGCCGATAGTGTCCCGAGCTCGTACAACACCGTGGAGGAGCTGCGATACGACGAAGTTGTGCCGCAGATCTCGCCGGAGGTAGTCGACCATCTTTGCTCGATGTCGTGCCCAATCACTGTCACCAATGAGGAGAGTGGAGCTCGGAGAAACCTCCTGTACTGGCGGATGGGGCAGATGATGGCCAGAGGCAGAGTATTTATAGGTTGGGAATGGGGGTGACAGGTAATGGAGGGTGATGCTAGTGGATGTTGTGGGACGACATGGGTAGAGTTCATGGTGATAGAGGAGATCGGCGAGGATGTGGGAAGATTGGGCTACACTATGGAGGTGGTAGAGGCCGACGAGGGTGGACGGCGTGGGTCCCAAAATAGAAAGGGGGCGACCCACGCTCACAGTGGGCGATGTGGGGTGCGGGGCATTCGGGAGGTAGAAGATGACTTCTTGGCCGTTGGATCAAGCGATCCAATAGTCAGGAGTAGGGTGCTATGCTGCGACAGAGATTAGATCGGCGGGGGCGAGATCATGGGCGTAGATGTAGCCATGTGGCGGACATGGGTAGAGGCGCTAGCGTGCGGCGAAGATGAAGCACTGGAATTTGATCAAACGGTGGAGATCCAAAGTGAGGTGAATGGCCAGGATGGTAGAGCGCGTGGCGCGCAAAGGAGCAGGCCGCGTGGCGTAATCAGAGGGCACCATGTGGCCTGCTCTGAGTAGCTGAGAAAGAAAATGAAATTAGGGAGAGAAGGAGGCCGAATTTGGAAAAACTCAAAACATGAAAGTTGTAGATCTCGATGAGATCTACAAGTTTCATGTTGACCAAAAACTGAGATGTGGTCAAATATGATACAAGAATACAAGAGTACAAATATACATACATATAGTATACAAAGGGGCCCAAAAACCCAAGTTTTGCATACGAGCTCCGAATTGAATGAAATCGGTCTCATTTTGAAGGTCTCTAGATGTGTAGTAATCTGGAAGTAAGTAGACCTAATTCGGAGATTGTATGAGGTTGATATTAGCATTCTAAGGTCTAGGTTCTCCAACTAAGTTTGGGGCTTTACTGGGCAATTTACAGGATAGGGATTTTTGGCCTTCTTCCTTATATTATTAACTAATGATGTGCATAGTGTAAGGAAGGTGTTATTTGATTTTAGAGGGGATAGAGATAATTAGGTGAATTATTGGGAGTATTTTACACGTGATTTTTACAAATGAATTGGGTTCTTATTTTAATGCAATTATGAATGCTATAATGCATGTATTGTGGATGCATGCCTGAATGCTATTTATGTAAGATAAAGGGAAATATGCTGCTAAATACTCCGAAATGAGGCTCTATTTTCAAATTTAAGAGTGATGAATCACATATTCATCAACCCCCTATACTTAAACCTTGCTCGTCCCCGAGCAACTGAAATGAAATGCAAGAGTGAAATGATTTTGGGTTCCATACTAAGGTCATGAACAAAAGTTGAAAATGGGGCTTGACTCGACCTTTGGATTAATTGTGTGGCGGAACCTCATTGGGACATGAACTTAAGACCTAACAGACTTCAAGTTCTACAAGTCTTCTATTCAAGATGCCTCAACAGTCAGGTCAGAACAAATCCTCAAACGCAAATTTCTGATGACTATGATTCTTACTTGTACGGTGTAAGTGAAAAATAGCTCCCCACATCAGAAATGGCTAAGAAGAAGCCTCCTCTAACAAGGTAACTCTAATTACACGGTCCAGTAACTCTTTCCTCAAGGAGTGGGGTATTCCCTTCTAAGTTCAAGTGGGACCAGCTTAAGAGGAGGGGGTGGAGAAAAGAATGGACGGTGGCCAGTGTAGCTACCTATCCCGGGATGCTTGACCAGTGTAGCCAAGTCATCCAGCTGTAGACTTCTTGCTAATATACATACTCTGACAGGTAATTTTCTATTTGGCATGTATATATATATATATATATGGGATTTTTACCCGGCAGACCCTGAAATCTTTTGCAATTACCGCTATGACCTTTAAAACATCGTAATTCCTCCCTCACCCCCGTAATCTTGCTCCGTCTTACCTCACGAACCCTACCGTTAAATTGACACATCTAAAGTTAACTTCCTTGTGTTAAAAAGGAGTTAATCTAACCAAGCCACGATCGAATGGCTAAAATTAATCCCCGTTTGATGTGCGTGGGGGTGATGCCGCAGGGGGTGTATTTTATAGGCATTACTATAAAATACTCTGCCCCCGTCACCTCCCCTGCCCCCATCGGCCCCCCTGCGGTATCGCCCCCATCGGCCCTCCTGCCGACCCCATCTCCTACCCCCCTGCCCCCATCGCCACCCTCCAGAACCCATCGCCCCCTGCCTCCATCGCCACCCCTGCGGCGTCGCCCCCATCGCCACCCCCTGCCCTCATCGCCCCCTCCCCCCTGCGGCGTCGCCCCCATTGGCCCTCCTACCTACCCGGGGATGATGTGCGTGGGGGTGTGCGATGGGGTCGGCAGGAGGGCCGATGGGGGCGACGTCGTAGGGGGGAGGGGGGCGATGAGGGCAGGGGGGTGGCGATGAGGGTGACGCCGCAGGGGTGGCGATGGGGGTAGGGGTGGTGGCGATGGAGGCATGGGGGGCGATGGGTTCCGGAGGGTGGCGATGGGGGCAGGGGGTTAGGAGATGGGGTCGACAGGAGGGCCGATGGGGGCGATACCGCAGGGGGGCCGATGGGGGCAGGGGAGGCGATGGGGGCAGAGGGGGTGGCGATGGGTTCCGGAGGGTGGCGATGGGGGCAGGGGGCAGGAAATGGGGTAGGCAGTAGGGCCGATGGGGGCGACGCCGCAGGGGGTGGCGATGGGGGCAGGGGGTGGGGCAATGGGTTCCGGAGGGTGGGGGTGCGATGTGGTCGGCAGGAGGGTCGATGGGGGCAAGGGGGGTGGCGGGTCCTTCCTGCGGAGACGCTCGACCTCGGTGTGGATGCCGGCGGGGCTGACGTCGGCCTCGCGGAGGGCGTCGGAGACCTGGGGATCGTCAATGGAGCCAAGGAGGAGGAGGTCGACGGCAAGGTGGGTGTCGCCATGGGACTTCTCGGACGATTGGGCGCAGCGGACGGCCTTGATGAGGGAGGTGGAGGCGAGGACGATGGGGTCGACAGGAGGGGCTTCGCACGGGCGGCAGCGGGGGTCGCAGGGGCTCCAACCGGTAGGCGGGGGCTTTGCATGGGTGGCTGCGGGTCGCAAGGGAGGAGGAGATTCATCTGGCGAGCGACGTGGGGGTGGGAAGGGGCTTCAACCGGAGTGGGGGGCTGCTTAGGGGAGGAGATGGCACCTATAGTAAATTTGATAACTAAAATTGGTATTGTGTAAAAGAAGATAATAGAATTTGGTTAGTTTTAACGGCTACATGGATGGTAGTTAACCACAAGGTCTGTAGAGTAAAGGTTAACAAGATTATGGGGGTGAGGGAGGAATTACGATGTTTCAATGGTCGTAGCGGTAATTGCAAAAGATTTCAGGGTCTGCCGGGTAAAAATCCCTATATATATATATATATATATTTGAGCTATATACAAGGTGCATCGCATGTACATCAGGAGTTTTTCCTCTTGAGCCAGTAGACTATCCATCTTTTGAAGCTTTATTGCAACCCACAACATCTTGTCCTCAAACGTCAACACCACCAGACTAGGTTGAGATGCACTACCTTCCCTAGGGGAGGACGGATGTTTCCACCCATGTGCTACGCCAAGCTAAAGGATTCTACCTCCTCACCACCTCATCAATGAAGAGCTACGTGCATTGTGATTTGTCCAAGTTAGGTCACTGTCTAAAAGAATCATGCTTATGCACGAGATATTCTACCTAGAATAATCAAGATGACATGTGAACATAGACTTGCGGACTCAAAGAATTAAGTCACTTGACCTGAGAAATCTTAACTCCAACTCCTATAAGGTTCCTCTGAAATTAGGTGGACTAAGGTAAAATCAAGTCCATCCTCAACATCTAATCTTAACTTGGTTCTGAACCCACTAGCTTTTCACCTTGAATATGCAAGATATGCAGATGAGATGTAGATGACATGATATGTAGATGAAATGCAAAACTCTTTTTCTTTCTTTTCTTTTCGGATGCAGAGATGATATGCAATTGTTAGAAGCCTTTGATTTTGCCATTTTTTTGACACTTTGGTATATCTCCTAAGTGTTTTATGAGTATTATATAGATTATACAAGTGTATTTTACAAAATATTTTCTCCAATTTTACCCATCCCCGTAATTATTGCATAATATATACAAAAATACGTGAAAGTACGAGCTATGGGTAAAGTATAGATGTAATATATACACGCCCCCTATACTTAGCGTGTGCTATGTGCTCAGAGCATGGAAAGCGAGGAAAAAGACATAGCTCGTGCTGAGCGTAGGAGAGATAAAATTACAAAAAAGTATAGAAGTCATTCCGCCCCCCTATAGTTAGGATCCGGTAGCCTAAGTGTAGAAGAAGATCAACAATGGGGCGAACGAGGGTAAGAAGGGAAATGGATGAGTATATATATTTGGCGGACATCGGTCCCCCCTATACTTAGGCTCTGGTCAGCCTAAATATAGGACAAGATTGAGTATGAGAACGGATGTGATTTGGAGGATGTACAGTGAATAGATGCTGGTGACTCACCCCCCATATACTTAGGATCTAGTCATCTTAAGTATAGTCCTAGTTGAGGGAGGTAGGTATAGAATGTACATGAATGATGGATATATACAAGGATCATGGTCTGAATCTTTCTAGATGCTGCTAAAGGCCAGAGTTTACTGTTGTAAGGTCTCATGCACGTCTTGATGTGTATCTACTGAATCTGTCTCGCGCATGATTACAATCTCCTCAACATGGACTAACTGCTCATTGGTTTCGACGAAGTGCTTCAACAGTTGTCCATTCACTAGGAATGTTGGTGCGTCATCTGTGAGATCTGAGATCTCGACACATCCACTATCATGCATCGCACGGACAATGAATGGGCCCGTCCACGTGGACTTCAACTTGACTTGGAAGACCTTCTACCTTGCATTGAACAACCATACCTTCTGTCTAGGAACAAAGGTCTTTCGTCTGATATATCTATCGTGCCAACGCTTCACCTTGTCCTTGTACACCAAACTGTTGTTGTATGCGCAGTTTCTGACTTCCACGAGTTCATTCAGATCCATTTCTCTCTGCTTCTGCCCATGGTGTGTGTTCCAATTGACCTTCTTGATTGCCCATTTTGATTTATGCACTAACTCTGCTGGCAAATGGCATGGTTTTCCGAATACCATTCGGAATGGGGAGGTTCCCAACAGTGTCTTGTAAGCTGTCCTATAAGCCCATAGGACTTGATCCAAGATCTGATACCAGTCCTTCCTGTCTGTACGGACAAGCTTCTGCAATATAGATTTCACCTCCCTATTCGACATCTCAGCCATACCATTAGTTTGTCGATGGTAAGGACTAGCGACACGGTGTTCGATGCCGTAGTCATTCAAGAGTTTCTTCACATATCGATTTACAAAGTGGCTTCCCCCATTTGATATCAACATTTTGGGGATCCCAAACCTCGAGATGATGTGATCTGTAATAAATTTACAGATAGTCCTGCTGTCTGCGGTTCGGGTTGGGATAGCCTCCACCCACCTGGACAAGTAGTCTACCGCAAGAAGGACGTACTCAATCCATGGCTAATAGGGAATGGGCCCATGAAGTCGATGCCCCAGGCGTCAAAGACGTCACAAATGATGGCAGGTTGCATCGGTATCTCATCCTTGGAACCCATGGTTCCTCCCATTCTCTGGCATACTGGGCACGACTTCGCAAAGGTGATGGCATCACGAAACAGAGTCGGCCAGTAAAAGCCACACTGAAGTACCTTCCATGTGGTCCTCTTCCCGGAGTGGTGTCATTCTGCCTCCAAGCTGTGGCATAAAGAAAGTACACTCTGGTATTCCTCCCGAGGAATACACCGTCTCCAGATACAATCCGATCCTTCGAAGAAAAGGATCGGATCCTCCCAATGCTAGTGTCTAGCATCCGATTTCAGTCGGTCAATGTGGCTCTTGGGCCAACCTTCGGGAACCTTCTTGGAGACAATATAGTTCATGATATTGGCATACCATGGGAGTGAGTCGACAACAAAAATCGACTCATCAGGGAACGAGTCTCGAATTGGTGAATCCTCGAAAGTATTAAGATCTTAGAGATGGGAGAGATGATCAGCTACTACGTTCTTCTTTCCAGGTTTGTTACGAATATCTAAATCAAACTCCTGGATAAGAAATATCCACCTAAGAGGACGCGCTTTCGTGTCCTTCTTTTCCATCAAGTACCGTTGTGCCGTGTGGTCTGTGAACACAATTACCTTGGATCCATTTAAACGAGATCTGAACTTGTCCAAAGCAAACACTACCGCAAGCATCTCCTTTTTCGTAACTATATAGTTACCCCGAGCGGTATCAAGCACTTTGCTTACGTAGTGGATTGCAAAAGGGACGCCATCTCTTCTCTGTCCTAACACATCCCCAACAGCAAAATCTGATGCGCCCGTCATGATCTCAAAAGTTAGAGACCAATCTGGGGCTTGTAGGATCGGGGCGTCCATGATCATTCCTTGCAATAGCTTAAAGGCCTCAAGACATTTGTGATCAACAATAAACTCTGTGTCTTCACCTAAAAGCTCAGTTAGCGGTCGGGCAATCTTAGAAAAATCCTTGATAAATCTCCGATAGAATCTGACATGCCCGAGGAACAACCGTAATTGCCTAACGTTGGTTGGTGGCTGGAGTCATCTGATCACAACCACCTTGGGAGGGTCAACCTCCATTCCTCTTTTGGAGATGACATGCCCCAACACAATGCCCTCCATCACCATGAAGTGACTTTTCTCCTAGGAGAGCACGAGATTAACCTCACAACATCTTCTAATGACTCAATACAAATTACTAAGACATGAATAGAAGGAGTCGCCATGGACCGAGAAGTCATCCATGAAGACTTACAGGAATTCACCGACCATTTCGGTGAATACAGCAATCATGCTCCTTTGAAAAGTACCGGGAGCATTGCAGAACCGGGCATGCGCCTGAAAGCATAAGTACCAAAGGGGCATGTGAAAGTGGTCTTAACCTGGTCCTCTGGAGCTATGGCTACTTGATTGTTGCCTGAGAACCCATCCAAGATGAAGAAGAACTCTTTCCCCGCTAATCTCTCCAGGATCTGATCAGTAAATGGTAGGGAGAAATGATCCTTCTCCATCGCAGCATTCAGGCATCTATAATCCATACAGACACGCCATGACATGGTACTCGCGTCACGATCTCCTCTCTGTCTTCGTTGGTGGTTGTATGAATAAGCGACTTTTTCGGGACAACATGGATTGGGGCCACCCATTTAGAGTTAGAGATGGGATAAATGAAACCCGTGTTGCACCATTTTCCTATCTCCTTCTCTACCTCTCGTAAATTTGGATTCAACCGACGTTGGAATTCACGAGAGGGTTTAGCTTCATTTTCTAAGTAGATATGGTGCGAACAAAGAGTGGGATTTATCCCGTGGAGATCAGAAATGCTCCAACCTATTGCCTTGCGGTTTTTCTCCAGGATCTCTAGCAAGCGAGATTCCTGCTCCTCGGTCAATCGAGAGCTTATAATTACCGGATATTTTTTCTCTTCTCCCGCAAGGAAGGCATATTTCAGTGTTGTGGGTAAGGGTTTGAGCTCAGGTAATGTGTGGTCATCAATGAAGTATGGCTCAATCGAATATGGATCAGTGTTGAAAGTGGCCAGATCTATCTCTGAAATTACTGCCACCAAGTCATTCGGCTCTGGAGTCAGATCGTCAAAGGTTTCCATGCAATCAGCAAAAGCCACGTTCGACTCGTCATCCTCATCTTTTGATTGCCCTAAAGAGGGAAGGACTGACAAGCCCAACTGAGCCTCTAAGACATCAAAGATGTAGGGGGATGCAGGTTCTGAGCTGTACTCGTTTTTGAGAACGTCATAAACTGACTCATGCACAAGATTTTCTTCGGAGGGAAGGAACTCATTGGTGTCGGCTGGGTTCTGTCTCCATGGCCCAACAGTGTCTACGTGAATACAGTCTGCTTCTGATGAAGAGTACTCGGTGTTGGATTCGGAATCAGGTCTCTGCCATCTGGTTTTCTTCATCTTGAGTTCCTCGTCTTTGCCTGGAGTTTGGAATTGAATTTTCCCAGTCTTATAATCAAACAAGGCCCCTGTTGTTTTGAGGAAGGGCATTCCTAGTATGATCTGGGAATCTCTTCAATTGCGAGGGGTTTCTATATCAAGGACGGTGAAGTTCACCTTGTATTCCTGACCCTCGACTTTGATGACAACATTCCTCAATTCTCCTTGAGACCTCTTGGTTGATTTATCAGCAAACTGGAGGGGAGCTTTGGATTTCCTAAGAGGTCCAAGATTAAGCTGCTCATAGAGGGCTGTAGGCATTAAGTTTATTGAGGATCTGTTGTCTAGGAGAGTGCACGTGAACGCAATGTCATCGACATGACTCACCACATAATGTGCACCCATGTCTCTTCGTTTCCTTGGAAACGAGTTCTTTATGCATAAGTCGTGGTTACTGACAGGACGTGTTTCTCAACACGGCTTTTGGTCTTCCTGCTAACCCTAATAGGTGTACATCTCACCTTAAGGTATTTCTGAAACACAGGTGTCATTTCCACGTCCTTGTCAAAAGGGATTGTGACCTTGATATGTTTGTTACAAAACTCTGCTATCTCAGGGTCATCCTTTTGGATTTTTCTAATTGTCTTATTTCCACCCTTAAGAGCTGGGGAGAAAGGGATTATTGACTCCAACTCAGATTCTAAAATTGAAATATTTTCATTCGAAGCTGGAACTAAGTTCTTTATATGACTCGGACTCTGAAACTGACTCTGACTTAGACTATGACAAAAGAAATGCTATTGTGAAACGGTGATGCATCCTCCACGACTGCTGGAACGTCCTCCTCAGATGGAGGTGCGGGCTCTTCATTGGTTTCAATGAACTCCCTACCGGTGCAGTTCACTTGCTTCTTTGAGGACTCAGAAGTCCTCTTCTTCTGTCGGTGATGGTGGTGGTGCTGCAGCTCCTCAGCCTCCAAGTTCTCCTTAGGTTGAGACTTGGCGGCTTCCTCCTCTGGTGCCCGTGCCCGATCAGGTACGATCATGATCCTTCCACTCCTGAGGGAGATATGGTTTACATTATCGTACGAAAGGATCTCATGTTCAGGTAAAGAATTATCTGAATAGTATACCTAATCTCGTGGTCGATTCTAGCCTGGGTTTAAGCTGTTCGGGTTGGCCTGAACCTGGGCAGGAATTGGGTCTTTAGCACCATTTGTTGGTCCTGGGTACGAGAAACATGTTTTAGATCAGTTCTCATATCCAGATAGTCATTCTAGATCTGTTGGACCCTATCAATCAGGGTCTGGATCATCAAGGTGAGGGACACCAAATCGGTGGGCTGGCCTGGTTGATGCTGACCTGAAGATGAGGTCCTATACTGGCCTTGCTTGCCATGCCGATACTGTTGTTGTTGATGTGACGGTGACGGGCCCTGCTGGCCTGAGTGGAACGTTCTCTGCTGCTGCTGGTGCTGCTGAGGTTGGTACCCTTGTTCGGACCTAGACTGAACAAAGCGCGGTGTGGGTACAGAGTTGTTTTCCTGGTAAGCTAGGGAAGGTCGGCGCGGCTTTCTGTTCCGTATCCCCAACTGTCTGCTAACGGGGTCAGGGTTGTACCACAGCCCGTTGATCTCGAACACATGCGGAGGCTCCTCGTATCTTGTCTCTACTTGTGGGGGTGCATGCTGGTCCTGCTCAGTGTAAGTCTGCTCCTCTACCCAGCCACTCTAAAGCCCCGGTGTCTGTTTTTGTACAAGATGGACTCGGTGAACAAGTACAGGTGGTGCAGAAGGGGCATGTAGCTTTATCTTAGCTACCCTCTCAGTAATTTCCTCCACTTGCTTCGACAACTTCGAGAGAGACTCAAGGTCAGTGACCCTCTTGTGAATCTGCTCGACCATGGTTAATTTATCTGTTATTATCCCCATGCTAGGGATAAGGTCGTCCGTCAGATTCGTTACAGTCCTCTGGGTTGTCTCGTTGGAGAGGCTCGAAGGAGACAACTGATAGGCACGGGTGTCCTGAGATCTGCCTGTTTTTGCCATCTGCTCCAGTATCTTCCATATAGCATTTTTATTCTTATTTAGATAGCTTCCTCCACAGGCGGCACTCACTAACTCTTGCATCTCTGGGATCATGCCACAGAATACGGTCTAGACTAAGATCGCCTTTGAAATGCCATGGCAACTGCACTTCTGAATTAGGTCATTAAACCTATCCCAGGCTTCATGGAATGGTTCGATGGGTCCCTGAAGAAACTAGCGATCTTTGTTCTTATTTGATTAGTCCTACTGAGTGGGGAGAACTTCTTCAGAAAAAGGTCCTTGAATTGCATCCAGGTTGTACATGCCACCCCTAAGTTCTTTAGCCAATGTGATGCCTTATGTTTAACATGTCGCCTAAGATACCTGTGTCCTTCCTTTCTTCGTACTAGTTAGTGAACCTAAAAATATTCAACTCGTGATATTTTCTAGGACCAGTTGGTACATGATATGGAATGCGAGGATTTGGGCTCTGCCTTCAGGTGTTCACACACACTCAAGTACACTCACTCAACCTGAAAACAAGGGCAAGGTTAATCTCCCGGAAGCAGAATTTTCAATTTTATTGAATTTTTTTGGTCAATAATATTAACAGTCGCGGTTTTAAGTTAAGTTATCACTGGTTTAGTCCAATCCACACAGCAAGCCTATCGTCCAGTCCCAATTTCCTTTTACTTAAGTTTGGAAAACTAAGAGAGAGAAATTGAGAAAAGCCGATGCATGAAAAAGCAATGATGCAAGTGCTGAGTGTAGAATACTTACAGTGATCCCTTCGCTTTTATGCAGGATGTAGAACAGAATTGAAATTTTTATACTATATGCAAATGCAGACGGCAAAATCTGTTCCTAGACAGGCAGTTCTATTAGCGAGTGATGCACATGTTTATTGGTCTAGATTTACGGTCTAAGTGCGTCTTTTAAGTTATGTGTGGTCCTAGAAAATTACGAGCACAAGCAAATCCTAGTGTGGCTCGAGGAGCCCCTAGTGCAAGCCTAAAAATTCATTCCACATAACAGACGGGGACACGGTTCCGCTATTTTTACACACGCGAGAACCCAAACGGGAACCGCTGGAAATAAGGCAAAAATAATAACAAAGGAAAAATTACAATTCCTCACAAATCCCTCAAAAAGTTCAAAGATACAAGTTCCTTGAAGCGTCTTTGACTCCTCGTGTTCCTCGCACAAAAACAAATTGAGGTCAGATAGAGAAGACACAAAAAAAATACAAAATTAACGGACAGAAAAATATTCACAAGTAACCGGGGGTCAGACTACTTGGGGATAGAAAATCAAACACTCAAAAATTAACTACAAATTAACCTAAGCCGTGCCTCCCCGGCAACGTCACCATTTTGAAGAGCGTCTTACTACCCTTCATAATTTAATCAAATTAATGGTCAAATTAATCATCGTATGGTTTGTTGTAGTCGGACAATAAGAGTTAATCAAAAATCACTTTTAATTAAAGTCAAATTAGTTTCGAGCGGCAAATTTATTTTACTTGGGCAAGCCCAAGGTCGGACTTAGGGAGGCAGCTGTCTCCTTAGGTAGATTTTAAGCAAATTTTCGAGGTCTGATTTTTAGAAGATATTTTTTGGTCTTTTTCAATATATTTTATGCAAAATCGGGCCAATTTACAAGTTAAATCATATAAGGGATCAAATCACGTCCAAAAATTATGAAATTTAGCTAGATGGTGAAATGCAATGAAATTAAGCTACTCTAATTTTTTTGAATTTTTTAACACTATATAATTTACTGTGAATTAAAATTTAATACAAGGCGATTTTTACTAAGTTAATTTTCATAAATACCAAATCACAATATTTTCAGATATAAAAACTATCCTAGACGGATCTACATGTGAAGAATACAGGAAAATTAATAAATCTAAATTTCTATGTGCAATTGACCTATTAAAAATTAACTAAGGAAATCACTAAATGATTTATTCAGGCCTCGGGGTACGTGTAAATGAGATGATTTTTGGATACAATGTAAATTTAATTATCCTCGGTCTAATGTGAACTTTTGGTGATTTTTGGAGTTAGAGACAGATTACTACAAATTAAAAGGCACAAATGGGCA
This sequence comes from Ottelia alismoides, assembly GCA_037367405.1. Classification (NCBI taxonomy): domain Eukaryota; kingdom Viridiplantae; phylum Streptophyta; class Magnoliopsida; order Alismatales; family Hydrocharitaceae; genus Ottelia; species Ottelia alismoides. The sequence continues at coordinate 57,948 of JAZKJV010002000.1, read as the reverse complement.
AAATATGAAAAAATTCTACTAATTAATAATAAAACCCACTGCTTTCACAAAAATATGCCAATGCCACATACAAACGAGGATAAATTAAGCTTCACAATGCAATTTTCAAACTTGAAAAATGAGTTAAAATGAATGCCTAGATATGCATGCAAAGACATGGGCCTAACTACAATTAAGGAAATAAAATTGATAAAAGCTAAACACGCTGACAGGGACTAATGTGCAAATACCTACAATGAGGGGGGTATGTATGCAAAATACCCACAGAACACGTGCACCTCACGTTGGGGCTCTTGGCAGGGACTGGAATGCAAATACAAAAACTTCCAAGGGCCTCATTACAAAATACCCAGGCCGCATGTGAAAACCACGTAGGGTACCATGCTCGGTTGGCTTCGGAGGTTCGGGCTGAGTCTCGGATGACTCTAGAGGCTCGGACTCAGCTCGAATGGAGGCTCGGTTAGCTTCGGGGGATCCGAAGCTGATGGTCGGAGAAGAGGCTCGGAGTAGGTGACGTGGCTCGCTGTGGACCACTGGATCAAGTGAGGATCTAATGGCTGTTGGTGGCTGGCGCGTGGTGTGCGGTGCCCCATTGGATCAAGATCGATCCAACGACCTCTGAAGCTCTGGTGATTGGAGACGTGGCATGATCAGGTGCGTAGGATTCTCCTGATCCTATGGCTGCGGAATGAAGGTGACGTGGCATACTCCGGACCGTCCGATCAAGGAGATCGGATGGCTGCTGCTCTTCATCTTCAACTGGTCTGCCGCCTCCTGCGGTGGAGATGGCTGGACTCCGGTGAAGAGGCTCTTGTTCCGCCTCCTCCTCTGGTCGTCGAGGAAGATTACTGGTGGCTCCCAAGTGGCTGGGAAGAGTCGTGGAAGCGTCGGGGATCCATCGGAGGTCTCAGGAGTGGCTGAACGTCTCTAGAGAGTAGTGATGGAGAGGCTCGAATGGAGATCTGATGAGGTTCCGACCAATCCAAGTTGACGCACCTGCAGGGGTCAGTGGAAGAGCCTGAAAAATGAGATTGCGAGAGCTGCTAAATAGTGGTCTGACAAATCAGACTCACTGTCGCTGATGCGACTACTCAAGCCTTCCCATTCATCAACAATTAACCCACACAATAAATCAATCGATCAAGAGCAAGGATTAAAATTTATTATTCCCTACTAAAAATGTACAATGGCAAGCAAGTAGGGGTCGAACACAGGAAACAAAGGTGCAGAATATAGACAAAAGTCAAAACCTAAGTCTAATGGTCTACTTAGGCAATCTAGACCTTTTGTGGGTTTTTAATTTTTATTTTTTTTTTAATTTGTAATTTTGTATTTTGGTTTTTAATTTTCTGATTTTTATAATTTTATATTTTATATTTTTTTTCTTTTTCAATATTGGAATATAAAAACAATCTAATACAAGAAGTGATAAAATATTTATAAAAATATGCAAAAAGATCCAAAAATTCAGAAATAAAATCTTTTTGGTCTTTTTATAATTTTTTACTGTTTTTGTGATTTTTGGGTATTTTTCAAAATATTTTTGGTATTTTTAAATACTGAAATAAAGCAAAACAGTGAATTAGCTACTGTTGGGGGTAAAATGAGAATTGAAAATATCAAACAACCACCAAAATTTTCCAACTAATTTTAAAATAATGATAATAAATTGTAGAACCTACAGGAACTTAGTTTGTATTTTTTAGAGTTTTCTATAATTTTTTAGATTTTTTAGAAGTTTTTAGGTGTTTTTGAATTTTTAAGGTTTTTCTTTTGAGATTTTTAGTGATTTTTGGACTGACACTATAATATGATAAAATAGACAATATGTAATTTTTTTTGGAAGTTTTTAAGGTATTTTAATATTTTTTTGGTATTTTCTAAGCTAGATAGTGCTGAAATGGCATGTTTTTAATTTTTTATAAATGATAAAATGGAACAAAAATAAAATCTAAAAATATGGCATGAAAGTACTAGCAAACAGGAGCCTAAGTTAATTTTTATGGAATTTTTGGCACTTAAATGATGCGTGAAGTAAATAGATCAAACACACAAAAATCCTAAGCCTGGCAGGGGTATAAATGCAATTCTAAAAACATACAGGGGCTTAGGTGCAAATTTCACCAAAATCCACCCACAAAGCACGTATTCTGTCGTTCACAGGGGCATATTTGCAAATACTAATAACCGACAGGGCAAACATGCAATTAACCTCGAAATATATTTAAATAACTACGCACAAGGGTATAACTGCAAATACTTAAAAGTTTGGGATCAAAAATGCAAGATGTCCAAAATCACATGGTCCAGTCACGTGAGGTGACGTGGCCGAGGACTAAAGTGCAAATAAAATAAGTTCGGGGGCCTAAGTGCGATTATTACAAAAACTTTTAAACTTCAGATGAAAGTTTTAGGGCTAAATCATAAATACAAAAACGCTTGGGTTTAAACTGCAAATTACCCAAGATCCTGATCGTGCGGCCGAGGGAGCTTCACTTGACACGCGGTGTGCATCGGACGGCCCGTACCCCTTCGCCCTGGGTGGCTGGATTTAGATCGTGGACGGGTGATCAGACGGCGGGGGGCACTTGGCGATCTAACGGCTCCTGTGCGCCTGGAAGGGGCTCCTGATCCAACGGTGGGGAGAGGTTCACAAAGAAAACTCCTCGCGGCGAGCTTTGGCTGGCAACTACGGCCGACACATGGCCTCTCCAGCCCTAGGATCAAGGGCAAAATGATCCTGGGGCCCGTCCGCATCTGAAGGAGGTCTCAGGCGAGGTTGAGACAGCTTGGAGTGGTCGGACGACGGAGGTGGCCTGGGCAGCTGCTCCTGGGGTCTTCGAGGGTCGATGGAGCCTTCTCCTTGGCTCAGTCCTGCATAGTTAGTCACACAAAATCCAAGCGAAGTTGCGGGTGTCTTCTGATGGCGCGAAGGAGGCGAACGGTGGCTCAAACGATGAGCTCCGGCGAGCGGAAGAGAGGGGAGCTCTGATGGCTCGATCTGGGCGAGATCGAGGTGAATGGAGGGGTGGAGCAGAGCGATGGAGTGAAGGGGAAGAAAAAGGAGGTGACAGTTGGTCGGGTTGATGCGTGGGATGATCGGAAACGGCGGGCGGAGCTCAGCTCCGCCGTTGGTTTGATTGATGAAATCGCGGCGAATACCCAAATCAAATGCAAAACTGCTGTAGATATGACCTAAGCTAACCCTAAACTATCTAATGAAACAACAAGAAGAGGGGGAGAGGCTCACCAGAAATGACGGGATGGAGGTCACGGCGGAGCTCCGGCGAGGGCTAGATCTCTTCGATTCAACACCAAATAGTGTGAACCCAGGCTCGAATCGACTCCTGCTGTCACCAGGAACACGATGGGCTAGGGGTTTACGGGTATTTTTGGCAGAAGAAGGATCAAAGGTCAAAGGGAAGTCAGGGGGTTTGGTTTTGAACTGTGGTCGGGGCGTGAAGTTCAAGGAGGGTGTCAGCTTGATGCAGTGCTCCACAGCCCAAGGAATCACTTGGTCGTGATTCACCATTGTTCGAGGAAGAGATTTCATGAAGATGCCATCACCAAAGGGTGATCGAGGCATCCTCGAAAAATGGATGGAACCGGGGTCAAAACCAACCTCTGACAAGGTTCAGACCTCGGTCAGAGAGTTGACTGAGGTCAACCAATGGAGCTCTCTTGTTGGTCCACGTGGACCAACCAGAAAATTCCTTGGCAAAAAACCTTATAAAATCAATTTAAAATAGCTAATGAATTAATTAAATTTTAATTATTAAATAAAAAGTATTTGTAATTTTATGAAGTATTTTATGGTGATTTTTATTTATTTTTATGAGATATATTTTTACAAGTTGCTTTTTACACCCTATATAGGTATATTACCTATATATTTTGTTCTTTTTTTCTTATTTTGTGTGTTTTAATTTTATTATTTTTATTTCTTATTTTATATAATTATAAAATACTTTTAAACCCATAAATATATTTTTATTTTATTTTATTGATATGTTTTGTCTATTAAATAAAATCTCAGTAGGTATTGTATAGGTATGTATATAGGTATTGTATCTATGTATCTAATATTCAAGTAATTTTATTTTATATTTAATTTAGGTTTTTATTTTGATTTTAATGTACATAACTATTATAAGTAATATTTACATAATTATAAAAATATACATATAATGAATAAATAATAAATTGAATATTTTATTCTGTACAAGTATACAATGATGGTCCAAAACTCAACTTTCAAACCGTAGCTCCGCCAAATGCGAAACCACCGCCATTAAATAGATTATTTTATTCTATATACAATTAAAGTGAGTTTGCTGCATTTGGAGTTTTCATTTGTGAGATACAGGTCTGGGAAGTTGGGATTCTGGATTCTCATTCAGACCATAACTTTTTATCTGTGTATTATTTTTGAGTGAAATCAATTTTGTATTTTTCTTTATTTAATTATCTACATCTTTCATGTACAAAGTCTCTTTATTTGATGTATAAAAAGTGGAGCCAAAAATAGGTCCCAAAATGAATAACGAATGAATTAATAAATATAGGTATTTGGCCCTTATCTCCCCCTACTTTATTCCTTGTCGACCTATTCATCAAGATGCCTAGGTCTCGGGGGTTTGGGTCATAAAATATTTACAATATTTTATTCTTTTTCTTTTCTTTTCTATTCTTTATTCTATAATTTTGGCATTAAAAACAGTATTCTATACACTTTTTACACACATATGCATGAATGCTAAATTGCTCTATTTAATGCTATTCTCAGGCATTTGCTAGGGTTTTTGAGGCCAAAATGATAGAATAAAGATGATGAAATGTGGGTTCATCAGAGCCAAGGCATGCGAATATGCTCGTAGGATGTTCGTGGATGCGGGGAGAGGCTTGAGAGGGGATGAGGTGGTCCGGTGATCGTGCTCCGCCAAGGTGGCACAACTGGCGTTGGCGTGGGTTGAGCGTGTCGTCGGAGAGGATAAAGCATGCGCGAAGATCAGATCTTCGAGGGGAAGCTCGATGGATGCTCAGCAGAGCGGGAAGTGGTGTGTGGACAGTGAATAAAATTGGAGAAAAATCAAGAAAAAGAAGGAGAGGATCGGGAGGGAGATGGAGGTGTCTACCTGGGGTCAGAAGCTCGGATGAGAGCTCCCTGGTCTTCGCTCAAGGGTCGGTAGTGTCCTGAGCTCATGCAGCGCCATGGAGGAGCTGCGACACGGCGGAGGTGTGCCCCGAATCTCGCCAGAGGTAGTCGACCATCTTCGCTCAATGTCGTGCCCAATCGCTATCACCGATGAGGAGAGTGGAGCTCGGAGGAACCTCCTGTACTGGCGGATGGGGCTAATGATGGCCGGGGCGGAGTATTTATAGGGTGGGAATGGGGGTGACAGGTGATGGAGGGAGATGTTGGTGGAGGTTGTGGGATGACATGGGTAGAGTACGTGGTGATAGAGGAGGTCAGAGAGGATGAGGGAAGATTGGGCTACACAATGGAGGTGGTAGAGGCCGGCGAGAGTGGACGGTGTAGCTCCCAAAATAGAAAGGGGGTGGCCCTCGCGTATGGTGCGTGACGTGGGGCACGGGGCATTCGGGAGGTAGAATACGTCTTCTTCACAGTTGGATCGAGCGATCCAACGGTCAGGAGTAGGGTGCTATGTTGCGACTGAAATTGGATCGGCGGGGGCGAGATCAAAGACGTAGATGTCGCCACGTAGCGGTCGTGGGAAGAGGTGCTAGCATAAGGATGAGGTGAAGCCCTGGAATTTGATCGAACGATGGAGATCCAAAGCGAGGTGAATGGCCAGGATTGGTTACTTCTGGCGAAGATCAGAGGGCGTAGGGCGCGCCACGTGGCGTGCTAAGAGCGCGGCACTGACGGGCAGTCCATATGAGATCTGTGGGTGGATCGGGTGGCTAGGGGGCGTTGCGATGATAAACAGTCCATATCAAGAGAGGGGGCGAGCGATCGGACGACGGAGATTGTAGGGCGCGTGGCGCAGAAAGAAGCAGGCTGCCTCGCGCAATCAGAGAGCGCCACGGGGCGCTGCTCTGAGTCGTTGAGAAAGAAAATGAAATTAGGGGGAGAAGGAGACTGAATTTGGAAAAACTCAAAACATGAAAGTTGTAGATCTCGATGAGGTCTACATGTTTCATGTTGCAAAAATGAAGATGACGTCAAATATGATACAAAAATACAAGAGTACAAATATACATACATATAGTACACAAAGGGGCCCAAAAACCCAAGTTTTGCATACGAGCTCCGAATTAATGAAATTGGTCTCATTTTGATGGTCTCCGGATGTGTTGTAATCTGGAAGTAAGTAGAACTAGTTCGGAGATTGTATGAGGTGGATATTGGCATTCTAAGCTTTAGGTTCTCCAACTGAGTTTGGGGCTTTACTGGGCAATTTACAGGATAGGTATTTTTGGCCTTCTTCCTTATATTATTAACTAATGATGCACATAGTGCAAGGAAGGTGTTATTTGATTTTAGAGGGGATACAGATAATTAGGTGAATTATTGGGAGTATTTTACAAGCGATTTTTACAAATTAATTGGCTTCTTATTTTAATGCAAGTATAAATGCTAAAATGCATGTATTGTGGATGCATGTGTGAATGCTATTTATGTACGATAAAGGGAAATATGCTGCTAAATACTCGGAAACAAGGCTCTATTTTCAACGTTAAGAGTGATGAATCACAGATTCATCACTGGGTCACGATAATATGTATTTAAAGTCGCTAGGATATATGATTAAATGTTAGCATGAGGTTTAAGCAACCGAGTCCTCGAGGATGGTGTGCTCCTTTATTTTCCAAGATGAGGGTTTGAGACCCTAATTAATAAAAGAAAAGGAAATTGTCAAGGTAGTATTGGAGGATTGCTTGAGGTGACGTGCGACAGCATGAGCTCATCAGATCAATGCAATCTCCAATCCCGAAGTGTCCACAGCTTCGGAGTCCAAGAATGGTGGGGTTGGACTAATCCCTGACGTGGAATAGAAAGGAATACGACTTAAATTAATGAGAAGGAATGAAACTTTTTGTGATAGTAACTTTTTAAAAAATTACACAATTTGTTTGCTTTTCTCTTCTTCGTTACTTAGCATTCGCTAATTGTTATCCTATGATTTATGGAAAACCCAACAAGTGTCGGTGAGCCATCACAACGACCTTAGTGAGACATCCAGCCAGCCGCAGTAACTTTACTTTGTAAGGTAGTTAGTGATGTTTTTGTATATTTTCCTTTCAAGCTGATGTACATGTAAATGGTTATAGTGGGGCAATGTATCAACTCAACTTTATTTTATGAATGGAAAAGTGTTGGAATACTTTCTTCTGAATATACTTTATTTGCAGTCTGTTTCTGAATATTAATTATGATTGCTGAATAAATTATTGATGAGTAACTGATCTTGTTATGGGAGGATACGATGGCTCGAGAATCGGGATCGTGACACCGGATCCTAGGGGGATAAGGGCGTCACATGATTCCATTCTCTGTAAGATATTCCTTAAATTCATCTGAGAAGTACTCACCACCTCGGTCAGATAGAATCCATTTAATCATCCTATCTATTTGTTTCTTAACCAAAGCCCTGAACTCTTTGAACTTTTCAAAGGTTTCAGATTTATGATGTAGTATGAAGATAAACCCGTATCGTGAATGGTCATCAATAAACATGAAATAATACCGATTTTCATTTCCGGCCATGGTACTGAAGGGACCACATACACTAGTATGTATTAGGATAAGAATATATTCGCATCATGTAACCTTATTACGAAAAGGCATCATTGTCATTTTACCTTGAATACAATGTTCACAGATAGGTAAAGATCGAACCTGCAAAAATCTAAGGGTTCATCCTTTATCAATCTATTGATCCCATCAATAGATAAATGACTAAGCCTTTGATGCTAAATTACATTTGAAAGATTTCCATCCTCCCTGATTTTTAGGGTTTTATCAGTAGTAGTAACATTCATGACATTTTAATCAATGCACAATTCATAGACTCCACAAGAAGTCAAAACACCATCCGCAATATATTTGTCATAACAATTTACTATAAGTTTATTATAGAAAAGAAATGAATATCCATTTCTAACAAGCTTAGATATAGATATAAGGTTCCTTCTGACTTCAGGTACATAAAGATATTCTATAAGTAAAATGACTCTCCTACTGGATAATTATACTCTGCAAGTCCTGACGACGACTGATGCAACAATTGCATCAGATCCCATATGGATGACTATCTCCCCTTCATTAAGATTTCTAGTTTCCTTAAATAGATGCGACAAATTGCATACATGAATATAAGAACCAGAATCTACAACTCAACTTTTTTCTCGTCCAAAGAGAAAATTTATTTTAATGATGAAAGTAGATTGCATACCTGTTGGGGCTTTACCTTTGTTAACCACTTTAGGTAGTCTGGACAGTTACATTTCCAGTGTCGCAGATTCTTGCAGTGATGATAGACATTAGGTTTCTTTGATGCTGTTAGTGTGGAAACATTAGAAGATGAGCCAACGCCTTGACTCTTCTTCTTTCTCTTCTGGACCGGGCCCTTCCGAGAGACTTGCTTCTGACTCCTCATTTCTTTGACCTGTGCAACCATTGCACAACCAGAGGGGCCATCTTTCTTTGTTACATCTTTTGCAGACTTTAATGCAACTAATAGCCCAACATTAGTATAATTTGCTTTGCTCATGTGGAATGTGACCACAAAGTTGTTGAAAGACTTAGGGAGCGACAACAGAATGAAGTTAGACTGCATATCTGCGTCCATGTTAGCCCCGAGAGTTTCTAGCCTAGAAAGGTACCCGAACATTTTAATCACATGACCTCTGACGGAAGTCCCTTCTTGCATCTTGCAGCGAATAATCTCTTTCATGATTTTATAACGCTATGCGTGGTTTGCATCACCAAACATCTCTTTCAAACTCAACATTATTTCCTGGCAAGTGTTCATCTCCACATATTGCTTTTAAAGAACATTGGACAGTGAACCCACCATAAAATACCTAGCCAAAACATGATCTTCATCATATTTTTTATTAAACTTCTTTTCTTCCGTGTCATAGGGTTTGTGTGCTTATTCTCAATGAGCACATAACTAATGCACTCTATAGAGAGAACAAGCTCCAAAATTACAGATCAAATCCAGGTAATTTGGTCTAGTCAACTGATTAACCTCTAGGAGCCTACTGAGTGGGTTCATAGACTTCATTGTCTGAAATTAAGAATACACGATATTAGAATATATAAATAATTATATATTCAATATTAAAAATTTTGATTAAAATTTTTTAGTCTAATTAGTCTTGAATTTTCAACTTTGAAATTTTATTCCCTTAATTATCTTCAAAGAAGAGGATATACTTACTAATACATCTCTAGCAAGATCCAGGATCTCCTTTTCTACCTTTATTACATCCCAATAATATGAGAAATTGCAACTTGGGTAAAAAGGTAGCGGGAACACATTCAACTTTGCAAGTCCAACTTGCATTCCCAATTCAGATCTTTAACACCCAGGCCCATCACCCCTAAGATGATGTTGACCCATTTTTAATTGAACCAACCATTAACAGGAATAGTACTCACTATGCGTAATCCAATATCGCTCCAATAATACGACGAGCCAATGTTGAGGTTACTACACGTACGAGCTTACTCTTTCGAGGAGCAAAAAATCCGATCCATATGCCTTTGTATGCATGAGCTGTCACTTCGGACAGGCATCTCCTACATACAATCCCTGGTGACAGAACCCTTCGCCATGACGGGTGACCATGGATGTCACTTATGTGATCCTCCATATCATATTCAATTTATAATTAATTACTATGAATCATATTCATATAATTAATTCTTCTAAGGGAAAAATATTATTCCATTCATAGAGTAATTGAATTGGATATAATTATCTAATCATATTAAATCAATTATCAATCCAATTTGATCAACCGACAAACTTGATTGTTACTTTAAGGATGGTATAATATCAAAATACATAATATTGAAATTTTAATAATTAGAAAACTACCCCATGATCCCATCAACACTATCCTTTCTATACCCAATATCATGGTTTGTACAGAGTGGGACAGACCGCTCACGGAGCAACATGCAACCCCAACACTCTTGGACTAGACACCATATCCGCCTTTAGGATAATATAATTTGATCATATTGTATTTGGAGATGTTAATTGGTATTTCTATCGAAATTATACCATATAATATTTATCAAAATAATTTTAATTAAAAGTATAATAAGATTTTCTAAATAAATCCCCAATACTATTCAATAATCTAAGTTTTGCATGTAAAGATTGTCTTACAACTATTGTAGGGTGATCTTGGAGTTTTCATGAAACATCCTGTAAATGGCTAATGATGATTAATCAATTATCTTCATGATAATTAGGAATCATAATTAATCAAGATAAATTCATAATTTCCATGATTTCCATTGAATAATAAATAAATTAAGCAAAGAGTTTTGATGATCCAATCATCATCCAACCCATCTCCACTAAAAATGGAATATATGGGGCAAACAGAGTTGGATTCACATGAAATAAAATCATGCGATTTGCGGGTTTGATTCTCTACCTAAGTACAAGTGGTTATTTCATGTTTCATGATGGGAAACCAGTAAGTGAAATTATTTTTCTTACAGATCCGCGAATACACGCAAAAACAATTTTAGTGGTGGGAACTCTTTGAATTATTCATGCACTTTTAGCACTAATAATAGGTTATTCTTTTTGGTACATATTTAGACATTCTAAATACATTTTAGTAACAAAAAAAATACATCTAAAATAGTGCATAAACAATAGGTTTTTATTTCATCGAAAAAACCTATTCAATTCTTGCATCCAATGTAAAAACAATGAGTTCCACGCATCCACAACCAATTCGATTCAGCTTATGCAAGGATCCTGCAAGCTTTCATAGGTGCATATTGGCATTATTTGCATATGGTTGGTGGTTTTCTCGAGGTATTTATGGATGATTTTTCTATCTATGATGACATCTTTGATAAATGGCTATCATATTTAGACCGAGTCCTTAAAAGATGATGCGATGTAAACTTAGTGCTCTTGTGGGAGAAGAGCCATTTTATGGTAATTGAGAGAATTGTTCTTGGCCATGTCATCTCGAAGAGTGGCATGGAGGTTGATCCCGCAAAGGTGAAAGTAATTTCTAAGCTTGAGCTACTCACAAATCTGAAGCAAGCCCGATCATTCCTTGGGCAAGTAGGCTTCTATAGAAGATTTATAAAATATTTTAGCAAAATTACATGACCCCTAACTAAGCTTCTAGATAAGGAGGCAGATTTCATTGTTGATGCTAGAGTCCTCCAATCCTTTAGCCAATTAAAAGATCCGATCACTCAGACCCCTATTCTACAACTGCCAGACCCGTTTGAGATCATGACTGATGCGCCTGATTATGCCATTGGAATGGCTCTAGGACAGCGGAGAGATAATCTTTTATTTGCAATTTACTACACTAGCAGAACACTTGATGAAGCACAAAAGAATTACACAGTCACTGAGAAAGAGCTACTCGTGGATGTTTTCGCCCTACAGAAGCTCAGATCTCATTTTCTCGGATCCAAAGTTATTATTTACATTGACCACTCTACCATCCGGTACTTGCAAGCCAAGAAGGATGCCAAATCAAGGATAATCAGATGGAACCGTCTGCTTCAAGAATTTGATCTTGAAATCTGTGATAAGTCCAGAGTTAAAAATATGATGGAGGATCATCTGTCTAGATTATCAGAGTCAGATATTCCTAAGAGGAGCCTTATGTAGATTAATTAAACCTCCCGTATGAGGCAATCCTATTATCACCTCGCTCCCTTGGTTTACTGACATTCTGAATTATCTTGTGTGCAAGAGAACTCCATAAGATTGACACAAGATGAAGATGGACAAGTTCTTGTCCGATATACATTTCTATCAGTAGGAGGATCCACATCTCTTTCGTGAGGGGGCAGATTGCATCTGGAGGAGGTGCATTCCTCAGGAGGAGGTTCACAGTGTCCTTGAGCATTGTCACGCTTGAAAATCAGTAGAACCACTCTGGCAAATGTACAACAATAAAGGAACTTCAATGCAGACTCTGGTGGCCAACCTTATTCAATGATGTAGAGGATTTTGTGAAGCATTACACTGACTGTCAGAAGATGGGTGGTGCCATTAAAATGAGAGACACAATGTTCCTGAAAATACATTCAAATTTCAAATGTATTCGATACATGGGCACTGACTTCATAGTCTTGTTTCCTAACAGTAAGGTCTATGACTATATTCTGCTTATTGTCGACTACGTGGGTCAATGGGTGGAGGCTATCCCTACCCGAGCCATCAACAGTCGTACCATCTGTCATATTATGAACGAAAATGTCATTGCATGTTTCGGAATCCCCAAAATTCTCATATCAGATGGGGGTACCCATTTCATCAACAGTGAGGAGAAGAAGCTGACTCGGGAATACTACATTGAACATCAAGTAACCTCTCCATACCACCGTAGTCTAATGGCTTGGCAAAGTGTTCGAATAGGGAAATCAAGTTGATTCTTTCGAAACTTGTATGTCCAAACAGAAAGAACTAATCCCAATTGCTCGACACGGTTATATGGGTCTATCTAATTGCGTACAAGTCAACTCCAGGAATGTCTCCCTATCGCCTAGTATACTGCAAGCCTTTCCATTTGTCCATTAAACTAATTAACAAATCCTTGTGGGCAATCAATATCTACAATTTGGATATGAGGAAAGGAGCAAAGAATAGAAAAGTAGATCTAAACAGACTTCTTGAATTTTTTGACTATGCATACGACATCAGTCTTATGTACAAGGAGAAGGTCAAAAAGTAGCACAACAAACATATCTGTCGCAAGACCTTCGAGTCGTGTTTGATGCAAAGTTAAAACTATTCCCAGGTAAGTTGAAGAGCAAGTGGACAAGTTTGTTCATAGTGAAACATGCACGTAACAATGGGAGCATAGTCATATCTGTCTATGGTTGACTCTATCAGGTGGCCTACGATGCAAAACTTGTAACTGCAACACATGTAGATTCATACAAAGAGATCAAAAATATCTTATTCAATCCTTTTCTTCTTGTCTTCCTTTCATTTTCAATTTTTTGATACTTCTGAAAGCTTCATTCATCCTATTCATCATTGTTATACTTAGGATATGCTTCATCCCAAGTATAGGGCGATGAGTGTATACGGGTGCCCATTCTTTAATTCCCTCGCATGTCTCCTCAACACTTGATATTTTTTCTATAATTAGAAATATTGTACCCTAAGTGTAGGGGGAGATAGGCCGAGCTGTTGATTTGTTTATTCCCAACATCGACCCATCATGCTTTGTGTACAGTCTTCTATACTTGAGATTATTTGATCCTAAGTATAGGGGGTAGGTTGACTTCTCGTTCTTTATTTAATCATTGTAGTATAGATTTTCCCATACTTAATACGAGTAATGTCTCCCTTCTCTCTCCGATCTATGCGGATGTAGCTCAAGCTAAGTATAGGGTCATATATACATTGTATATATTTTAGTAATAACTCGTACTTGCGTATTTTCAAAACAATATGGATAATTAATAAAAATTAAAATACACAACCAATCTTCGCATATACTGATTAATAAATCGATTTAATATTTTTGCAAAATGTTTGAAAAATGATTGAAACTCCTATTTGAAAAATCTTTAGAAAACTGTTTGGAAAATGTTTGTAAAAATTTCTTTTCTTTATGTGTGAATAAAATGTTTTGAAAATATATTTGTAAATGATTTGGAAAAATTGTTACAAAAATAGTTTGGAAAATCTATACATACTATTTGAAAAAACTTAGCAAAATGATTTTCAAAGTTTGTAAATGTTTATAAAAATCATTTGTCAAATTATTTGTTAAAATAAAGTTTTAAAAATATTTGTAGAAAACTTTTCAAATAATTTACAAATCATAAACATGATTAAAGTAAATAAAATTCTTTACTAACTTGTGTAAATGCCTGAACCTTAAGTCTTGTATAAAAGACAATGTACTCCCATTTAAATATATTCACATAATTATTTGTCAAAACTCATTATTTTTGAAAAATCATAAAAAAATTGTAAAATTAAAAAATCCATAAAAATCTGCAAAACTTTTTCCAAAAATTGCATAAACACTTGCAAAACCTTTTCATAACTCCATAAAAGGTTCAAAACCTGAAAATTACCTTTATAAAAATATTTTCTACATTGTGCATAACATTAGCATTTTTTGAAATGATAATGACAATTGAACAAGTCTAAATAAAATCCTAAGATTGGAGTCTGGTTGGACTTAATCCACTTAATCTCAGGAACCTTAAGGGAACTGCAATTGAGGCAATTCAGGTCTACTAGACTTAATTCTTTGAGAGCATGAGGCTTAGTTAAATGTTATCTTGATTGCCTAAGTAGAATATTGCGGATCACATACATGACTCTTGTCGATAGTGACCTTGCTTGCACACCAGCACTTTGTGCCTTTCTCAACACAGTTAAAGTGGTAGATGGCTGGATTTGTCCGACATGAGACACAAACCAATGGAAACATCGGAAGTCACATATATGTGGCCATTATACTCCAACCCGATATAGTGACCATGAGGTTTAATGATAGAAGTTGTGGGTTGTAATAATACTTCAAAAGAGGAAAAGTCTACTAGCTCAAGAAGAAAAAGTCCTTATGAAAATGTTGTTGTACATAGTATTAAAAAAATAGAAAAACCAAAAACTCCAAAAAGAACGGATGGGAAAAGGTCAAATAATAATCAATTCCTATTAAAGCACGTATTCAATAAGCAAGCTTGAGCTTCAAAGTCAATATGTATGTGAGCATGCAGCCGGATGACTTGGCTACACTGGTCAAGCATCCTGGGATAGGTAGCTACACTATCTACCGTCCATTCTTCTCTCCATCTCTTCTTGAACTGATTATACTTGAACATAGAAGGGAATACCCTGCTTCTCAAGGAAAGAGTTGTTGGATTGGGAATTAAGGTCACCATGTCGGAGAAGACTGACCTTTACTACTTCTGTCGAGAGGAACTACATATTATACGCAATGTATATTGTAGACTCATAGTCATAAGGGATTGTCTATGGCATCGACTTATTTTGACATGGATTTTAGGAGACTTGAGTAGAGTTTTGTGGGTCTTAGAGGTTGTTGTGTGTAAAGTCCGGTTCCTAGACAAGGTTCCTACCACACCTAAATTTCAAAGTTCTAACTGAGCTCCAAACATTAATTTTATGAAGACAAGTTTAAAAGTAAAAAACCAATCCAAGTTCTTTCTTTTTCTTTTATGCACTTATAGGCACAAGTGTTTTGTAGGGACTAGTAAAGGCAAGTATAGGGGGTGATGAATCTCCATTTCATCACCTTTATTCTTTCATTTTGGCCTATAAACCCTAGATAAATGCATGTAAATATCATTATTTTACATAAAATAACACATATTATTTATTATATAAATATAATATAAAATACTCTATTTAAAGAAAAATATAAAAGAATAAAGAAAGAAGAAAAAGAAATGAAATACCATAGGTATTGAATGACCCTAAACCTTGAGACCAAGTCAAGAATTGACTTTTTCGAAAAGGAATAAAGTAGGGAGAGATAAGGGCCAAAAACAACAATAAAATCCCCCAATTTATTTTACCAAATAGTTGAGTTTTGAAATCTATTTTATTCTTTATTTTTTAAACCAAATAAATGAACTTTGTACATGAAAGTTGTAGATAAAAATATATAGAAAACTAAAAAATGATTTTACATGAAAATAATACACAATGTCAATGTATCTTCTACACTCAAAATAAAAATAAAAAATCGCAACATCATAGACTTGTATCGTCTCCATATGAACTCAAAATTCATCAAAATTGCCTTTAATTGTATATAATTTTAATTAATTATTTTATGGAAGTGATTTTATTTAATTTGGAGTTAAGATGCAAAAGTTTAGTTTGGATCCTTAATGTACGATATATGTGAATAAAATATTCATTTTATTTATTCTTTCCAACTTTCCAATTTTATATTTTTATAATTTTGTAAATATTATTTACAACATATGTATATAATAAAATAAAACAAATAAAATTAATTTAAAATAAATATGTATACTAAAATGCGTAGATGAAATATACAAGCATACATCTGTATAATAAAACATTTATTTATTTAAATATCCAAAGAACTTCCAAAAAAACAACAAAAATATATTTTTACGTATTTGAATAACTTATAAATATATAAATTATGTTTTTAAAATAATTAAATCTAATATAAAAATAAAAATAAACTACCAAATTCAGGTCTGTAGACCTATATTTCACATGTAAATATTAACATATAATAAAAAGCCTCATAAAATAAATAAAAATATGTATGAAATGCTACACTAAATTACAAGCATCTTTCATATTTTGATAAAAAATTCAATTAAATCAATTATTATTTATTTTTTATTTTACTTTGATTTTTGGAATTAGATTTTTATTGTTGGTCTACGTAACCAACCAGAGGGATGTCTTTGTTGACCTCCGGTCAACTCCTCTTCCCAGGCCACCTACCCTCGTCAAAATGAGAAGACCCCAGCCTTCTCCCCTTTTTATAAGGTGCTCAATCACTTAATCCTACTTGATCTTTCACATAAAACTTTCTTGGATCATCACTAATTCCCACCTAATCCTGGTGAACATACCCCTAATCATTCTACAATTACCGATCAATTAGTCTCATCCTCCATGTTTATAAATTATGACCTTCCACCTCCTTCCGATAAATTAGCCCCTCAAAGCCCACTCAACACCTTCCCCTTAGTGTCAGCAACCGAAAGGCGGTCTTTATAGTGAGGAGGAGTGTCTGAGGAGGAGATCTACCATCGTCGGAGGAGAGCTCTGGTTGGTTCTGCTTCTTTGGTTCCACAGCCAAATCGATGCTTTTTCTCATCGTTCTTAGGTAGATCTTAGATTATATTTCGTTTTCTACAATGTAATTTATAGTTTAATCTAGTTATTAGTCGTCAAATCGGAAATGCCCAAATCCATGGAGCTTGGGCTCCAGGGCAAATCAAGACTATTCATTCGTCCCCTTGATCACACTATTTCATTCCCCATCGAGTTATCCATCGATTGCACCACTTATACCCCCTTTATCCATCATAGATCAGGGACTCGAGGCTCCCTACGCTGCCCATCACCAGAGCCCCATCTACATCCCATTCCGCCCATCTTTTTTCCCAACTCCCTGGCCAAGAAGATAACCCTCGTACCCGAGAGTTGTTTGGTACAAGACTGCAGTTCTAGAGACGTGTCTAGAACTTTGTTGATCACTTGGAGTAGCTTCCGATGCTCGGACCTGGTCTGAGCACTCGGAGCTCCCTTGTTGTCTTGCACCGCTGCACGCAGAGGAGCATCAGGAAGCTAAGTCCACTATCGGATCGAGAAGGTACCCCCGAAGCACGAGGAGAAGATGAATTGAAGGTTGTTGATGCCTAGTTCTTCATTTGTTCTTCTAACCATCACCTCAACCGTTCGATCAAGAACGTGGCCCAGATTTAATATGGTACGTATAATTAATCGAAGTGTTGTTCCTGGAGAGCCTCTAGATTGTTGATATGGCAAAAGCATAGTGGTTGGATCCCAAGGTTTCAAGTGGTATATTTGCAAGGACCCCCTCCACTCTTTTTGTATTTCATAAATAGTCATGTCATTATTTAAGGACGTTTAAACTTTTAGGACATTTTGCATGTTTACCCTCGATCCTCTTTAATATTGTAAGTGGGTTTAGTGTCAGGTCACCTCAAGTGGATCCACACGTGCGGTGACATTTTACAGGCGTGCCCCTCCGCCTTTTGTATATACTTTTCAATCAAAAAAAATTGAGTTTTAGTTCAAACTTTAGGGATAATTTACACATGTGCCCTTGCCTTTATTTTATTTGCAAATATGCCCCTGCCAACTTAAATGGATTTTATTTTTGCATTTTTTATTTAAAATAGCTCTTGTGCTCCAAAAATCATAAAAAATAGGGTTTATTGCATGATTGCTATTAATTCTTGTTATAACGTTTATGGGCCATTTTGTATGCAATTAACAATTATTAAAAATCATTTGGAGCAATTTTATTCCATATTTGCCTAGAAAAATACAAAAAATATAAAACCTCTGCTAAAAATTCCAAAAAAGTGTATGCTATTTAATATAGTGTTTTAGAACTATAGAACAAAAATCACAAAAGAATATTTAAAGGAATTGTAAAAATTAGTAAACACTTGCTAACACTAAAAAATATGCAAAAAGTTTTTGAAAAATTCAAAAATATTAATTTCTATTATGTATTTTTATACATATTTTTATCGTAATAAAATTGATTTTGAGATATTTTGAGACCATTTCCTTTATTTAAATCTCAAATCAATTTGACGCTATTAAATAGTCCTAATTTTACCCCTTTTCTGAATTTAAAAATACTTAAAAGTTTGCAAACAAATCCCCCAAAATCCATTAAAATAGGAAAATATTTGAAAAATATAAAAATATTTTATTTGGCTATTTTTGAATATTTTTATATATATTTATGTATAGTATACCATATATATCATATATATCATTATATATAATTTATATTATTGTCCACTCTTATAAATACCTTGTAGATATTTTAATACCATTACAAAATAATAAGGATTGTTATCCTTTATTATTTTCTGATTTTTGCGTATTTATTATACATATAATATTATATAGTGTTTATATTATATATATCATTATTATTCCTTTATATATATATCCTTATATACATTGATATTAATTATACTATATAATTAAAAAGAAACTAAAATCATAAAATTAAAAAAATATAAAATAATAAAAACTATAATATATATAATATAAAACTATTATTCTATTAATTAACACCCACATACATATTTAGTGTTTTTTGTGCACATTTGTATACACTTAATTTATTTATTCATTTAAATTATACATGCTACTGATAAATTTCTTATTATCACTCTTTATTATTTTATTTTAGCTATTTATCTTGGCAAAGCATCATGTATATGTGTAAATAAAATAAGTTTGCATTCTACATGCATAAGTTAACAGTATATATTTAGCATGTGTTTGTGCAAAAATAAAAAAAAAAAGAGAAAAAGGAATGAGGTATTTAGAGTAATACAGAGTGACCCAAACCCTAAGAAAGGGTCAAGCCTTGACCTGATCGTCAAACAAAATAAGTAGAGAGATAGGGCCTACTCTATATTGTACATATTACTTATGTCTGTAAATAGTTATTTTAGATAAAATACAGATAAAATATTCTTTTTACCTCCTTGTATATAGTCCTAAAAATAAAAAAAATAAAAATAAAAATTAGAAAAGTAAAATGAGAACAAGAATAAAATCCTTCTTACTTGTACAAAATACCTATATATAGATAACATCTCCTATTTATTTTAAAATTGTACACAACTCAAAAAATAAAATAAAAATTAATTTATACACCAAAAACTATGTTGTAAATAAATAAATTACAAAATGAGGCTATTTATGTAAAAAAATAAAATAAAAATAATCGTAGAAAATACATAGGTATATAATACATGTATATAATACATTCTACTATATAAAGATTAATTTATTTCTCATAAAATTAATTATAAATCACATCAAAATAGTTTGAAAAATAATAAATATTTTTCATTTTATAGACTTTTTATTTTGAATTTATTTACTATTTTATTGATTTTGTAAATATTTTGTACAATCAAATTATCTGATTGGTCGGCTCACTTTGTTAACTCTGGTCAACACCCTCTACTAGGCTTGACCCGACCCGACCCTGTTCGCCGGACCTTTTTCTCCCATTTTCCCCGATCGGGTCACACCTCCATCTGATCCAAATCTTTGCCCGCACCATCTCCTTGGATCCATGATCCTTGCGGATCCGTAGGAAGGTGCGGATTTTCCTGGGGTTGCGCTTTTACCTGATTATCTCTTGCCACTAGGGAGCCTATAAAGCATCTCCTTCAACCTCCTGGCACCGCATCTCATGCCTCGCCCCTCCTTCCAGCCCTAGACACCTCAAGTTGAGTGAAAGATTCCAGTGGGACCCTTTGGATTGGAGTTTGGTGGTGTATTTATATTGCTCACCTTTGTTGTCGGCGAGCCCCATCGCAAATAGCTTCAAATCCTTCCACAGCTTGGTCAAGGCCATAACATCGCTTCCCACCTTTGCCTGAGGCTCCAGAGTTCATATAGAACCTCATGTATTAACCATTTCACTTTATTTCGCCCTTTCGCTTCGTTCTTTCCATTTCGTATCTGTTGTTGTTCACATGCTCCACCCAGGTCGTGGAGCCTCATCTCACCCTCATATCCCTATCGATCGAACTCCCCACAAACGCTCACCCTCGTACCGCAGTCTGATCATCCTTAGCCTCGATCTCCATGTCGAGATTAGGGCTAGGATCTCCCTCTATCACCTCCGCCGGAGATCGACCCTCGCTCTCCTTTCTCTTATTTCGTTTCAAGCCCCAATAACCCTGACCGGAGCACAGCCAAGAGTCCCAGGCTTTTATTGCAGGTACCCTCATGTAATATGACCCTCTGATGGACCTCCAGCTGCTCGGCAGAGCAGCTCCAAGTGGAGCTCCCTTGTCCTGGCCATCCGGCCATCATCTAGCTGATCTGCCTCCGGCATTCGACGTGGAGCAGCCCTCCGGAGGGGTAGGACCATTTGGAGGCTCGATCGGGCCAATGTATTCACACTCATCCTCGATCTAAGTTCACCTCGCACATGTTCATTCACCATCTCCCGCCACCGTTGGATGCGTAGGAGAGCACCAGTTTGGATCTGAGCTGTTCATTGTTGCAGCTTTTAGACCGTTGATCTGGCACACCCTGACACATCTGCGTCGCATGTAGCCGACACTCCCTGGAGTATCAGATCTGACACGATAGGCGATCTGTGTTGCACGTTGTTGCATCATCCAGAGTTCACCACGTGCAACCCCATGACGTCTAGTTGAGTTGAACTCACGTGCCGTCCCACAAGGTGTTGTGGTGTTTTTGCAGTATCTCCCCTAGACTTTGTGGATGTTATGAGTTGAATAGAAGTTTTGGATATTTGCATTTATGCCCCTGTGCATGGTGATTTGAGCATGCACGTTAATTATTTGGATAAATTGTAGACTGAGGCCTGAATTTTTGATTTTTTTATTTTGGCCTGTAACTTTTCAATAATTGCAAATAGGTCCCTATGTGGTGTGCGTGTTATTTTTAATCAAATAATTATTAAATCAACTCCAAAAATGCCACAAAAAATACAGTTAGCTCCAGCTAACGTGTAATATTTATGGTAATTTGTGTGACTTGATTTATTTTTATTTGATATTTTCTAAAAATCAAAAACCTTTTAAAAGTGTTCTGTCTATCTTCTAAAATACCAAAAAAATAAAAATTGCTTGAAAAATTCAATAAAAATTTGTGTATACTTGTCTTCGTGTGTTTTCATTCCAGTACAATTTTTGTCGCATTATCTTTCATAAAAATCCTAAAAAGCTAAAAACTCTAAAAATCTTATAATAATAATCAAAAAATCTAAAAAAATCATGAAATAGGATTTCGGTTGTTGTGTGTAGCTTTTTTTTACTTTATCATAATAATCATAATCAGGTCGTTTAAGCACTTTTGATATTTTAAAAAGCCGTTTGGTCTAGGTTGTACATTGCTTTATTGTTTTATCTTTCTTTCATTTTTATAAAATCAGATAAAAAACAGAAAAATACCATTAAATTACCTAAAACATTTGCATATTTGAGAAATACAAAAACAATTTTATTACCTATTTTCGAGCATTTAGTCTTAATAAAAATTGCTTAAGCTTGCTTCTCTCTATTTAATTGCTTCATTTTCTTATTTTAAAAATATAAAAAAAATAAAAAATCACAAATTAAAAATCACTAAAATATGCCTTTATTTTCTGATTAGGACTACTTATTAGGTTTTACTCGTGCTCCTTTTAGTCAACCTTGGTCGTTATACCAGGTTAAATAAATAGCGGAAACCACTAGCATTATAGTATTTTGAGCTTGATTGATTTTTTTTGTGGTCTTGATTTTTTGTTGAGTCAGGTTGGTTGATTGAGGTCACGACTACCTTTGATATTACTTAACCTTGATCGCCCGATCGCTCATCAGAATGGAGCCATTGTTAGGGAGCATGACTTAGTAGTCTTTTCAGCATCTTTGCATATTTTGATATCTATCTTTTATAATTGTTTCTGACCCATTTCTGTTTCACTTTTTGTGTGAGGAACCGCCCGAGGATGACTTAGAGGAGACTTGTACCCGAGAAGGAGCGAGAGCATAACTTGAGTAGTTACACTAGATACAATAGCACAGAGTAGTCTTTCTTTTAGCAGACTATTATTGTTGTAATAACGTAGGACCTCAGACACTTCTTGGACACTTGGCATATCGGGGTCTGTTTCACCGAGCACCGATGTGCTCGGGGGACCTCACTACGGTTTTTCTCTGGTTTTGGTTTTATTCACCTTTTCTTTACTTTGATTCTCAAATAATTTGACCCCTAGATTTAGGAATTCCTTTGCTTGCGACGTAAATAATTATGGCCCAATCCATAATATATTGTTTGCACCTATAGATTCGTAATTGGACCTTATTAATAATTCATAATAAAAAGTTAGTTTAGTTAGACTTGAGTCCACGTGCTGTAAGGAACCACATACAACGCTAGTAGGACCTATTGTGGCGAGCACCAACTGGTTCCCAAGATTAAACTCCAGACTTGGTCTAGTTAGCTAGCTACTTGTTCTTCACGTGTAGAAATTGCTCATCTAAGGCTATTTTCTTCTTGCATCATTCAGATTAGTTTGATTTCAGTCTTTAAATTTATGCGCAGATCACCCTGCATGTAGAGTGCTGGCGATAGGTACGCATCTCTTACTTTGCATGCATCATAGTGTTTGATCGCACATCATCTTTTTCGACTTCTCCTCCTTGTTTTTGGACTATTAAATAACCAGGAGATCTAAAAATTCATTAGGCGTTTGTTTGATTATTGAAAAAGACCTAAAAAGAGATAACCATAAAATTGGGACTACTAATTAAACTTGATCCTAAAAGACACCTCACATAAATATCTGTCTTGGGAGAGTTATCCCCTCATTACTTGGTTTGCTTACATGAGAGAGTGACCCACACTAGGCTAGAGATACACCTGAACTCTCGTTAGACTATTGGTCTTGGGGTTAGTCATTCTCCAGTGAGTGTTTCTCTGGTTTTTGGTAAAACAGGATGTGATATCTTTAGCATAGCGAGTTGATCGGGTAGCCGGTAAACGGTCCGCAACTTGTACTGGCTTAGAAAGATCTATCTTTGGGATTGGACCAGTTTCTTCGGAGCATCGGGTACCTAAAAGCTCACTTAATCACTTAGTAAGACTGACTTATTACATAAAATAAAATTGACAAGATAAAGGACCGAACCCCTACGGTCACCAGCTCTGTGTTGCTTAGATGAATTTGGGGTTTGATTGCTGATCTTGTTTGTTTCAAGATCCCATCCGCCTTTTTTTCAATTCATGATGATGGGTCGGAGGTCCCTTAGGCAGCCTCTGACTGCACTGCTTTCAAGTACTCCACTCCGCACATCTAGGCAGGTCCGAGAGAGCCTAGAATCGCTCTCCGAACTTGAGTTTGATTCCACCATGTTCCCCCTCGATCACCCTTCTTCCAGTCCCGAGGTGCCTGAGCATAGACCATCACAAATATTTGTTCATTTGATGGCACCTGAGTTGGGGTCTTTTGCCTTTTCAGAGACCCAAGAGATGGCAAGCAATGAGGAGCACACTGATGGGAAGCCCTAGAGTACCACATATTTTCTAGATTAGGACACCATCAACACCACATTGTTAGCCTCCCTAGAGACAATGCAAAAATAGATTAGAGACCAGGGAGCCTTCATGGCGGAGGTGCGCAGAGAGATGTCACAGATGCGAGCTGACTAAAGAGAGCCAAACCGAGCAGGTGGTGGAGAGATTTCAGAGTTTAAAGGAGGAGACTAAGGACATTCAGAGGAGCCACAGGAGCTAGTCTGACCAGCTGGACCGATGAGGTAGTTATACAAACCCGGTGTAACCCTTACACATCATTGGATCCAGATTTCAGTGATTCTGGGAGATTTCAAGCTTCCCCCCAGACTATCCAGCTATTGCCCAAGGTCCATGGGCTTGCCACCGAGGAGCCACATCTTCACTTACAGGAATTCGAGATGATATGCAATACTGTCCATGACAGATATGTGGATGAGGACACCATCAAGATGGTGGCTTTTCCATTCTCCCTGGTTGACAGAGCAACCTACTCGTTGAAGCATTTGGGGAGATATGTCACTTCGTGGGAGCATCTCCAGACCGAGTAGTTGAACAAGTACTATCCACTCAGCCAGATGAACCCATCACGAGCTCTGATCAACAACTTCTCCATGAAACCCAAGGAGCAATTCCATGAGGTGTGGGATCGTTTCCATTGATCGGTGTCCACATCATGACATCTCAAAGCCCAACCTAGTACATAGTTTCTTTTGTGGGCTGACATCGGAGCTACGAGGACTAGTAAATGCTTCTTGTGGGGTCTCATATTTCACCAAGTACGAAGACCAGGTCTGGGCCATCTATGAGTAGATGGCAGAAAATTACATAGTGATGTCTCATACCCGACATTACACTCAGGGGAAGCCCTCACCCATGCCATGTCTTAACAGAGATACAGGTCCATCCACCTCTTCTTCTTCAGCAACGGTCGGTCGTTGATATGGGCATTATCAGCGAGAAGCTGGACCACATCGAGATCGTCAAGAAAAAGCAGTGCCAGGGCATGACTCAGATCGATCAGTTGGCACAGACCCTGAGTGACCTGAAGACCCAGATCATATTCAGAACGCACATACGACTTCTCAGCCCCTTCTCAAGTCACAAGGTGATCCTAGCAGCAGAGGCTCGTTTTAGCACTCGACCCAGTACAGACAAGTTCACCACATCTAGGCGAAGCCGTTCCAACAGTTGCAGCACCAATACCCTTAACAACCACCATCTCAGGACACTCACATGGTGGTGTATCAGCATGATCTGCAACTGGCAATTCTTCCTCCATACCCCAACGAGTAGGAGCCATTGATAGAAGTCCACAGGATTTGGTACGATCGACAGCAACCCACGATCCGCTGAAATCATCCCGGATTCAGGTGGTCGGCTGAAGGTCCATCATCCCAACAACAGCCTCCAGATCAGGGTGGACAGTTTGGTCAGCCACAACAGTAGACCCAGTTCCCTCACCAGCCACACAAGCAACCATCCCACCAATACCAGTCGTGTCTTCATCCCTACCAGCAGGGACAACAGTGGAGGCAGCACCAGCAGAGCTTTAGCAGTATTCTCAGCCTACCCCTCATCAGTTCCAACAGCAACCTCATTTTCAGAGAGGCAACTCATCTGGTTCTCATGGGACAGCTTATGAGAACCCATCCCTTGATGATCTAGCATGCCTACTCTCAGACTAGCAGGCATCATTTAGGTGGGAGATAGACGTGTTTCTCCAAGAAATGAGGGAGATCATTAAAAGAAAAGTCGTAATACCCGCTCAGATCGAGCCCAACCCAAATAACCTCAAATGGAAATCTGAGTAGGTACAGTTCATAGAGACCAATGCTCCTAGTGATTTGTTAGGTGATATTGCTTCATACACATTTTATGCTTATTTTGTGTCACATAGGAGCAGTAGGATGCTAGTCGACAGCGCCTCATCTAAGCGATGACATTGCGAGGACTCAGGAGCACCAGATAAGGAGGATAGCAGTGTTGAAGCCGCTAAATATGATGATGATGATAGTGGTACTGAAGCCACCAAGGATGTTGATCCAGCAGACAGTACTGAGGCTGTCGCTTCTCCATATACAGAGGGTGGTACTGACGCCACCAGATTCCTAGATTTTGAGCTAGAGTGTGGTGCTGATGCCGCAACACCTGAGGCCACCCCTTCTATAACAGTTGTGTTTTCTCCAGTTCATGTACCCTGTAACATTATGAAAAACACAAAAAAATAAAGGAAAGGTTTCTTCATCTTCGAGTCCATATGTGATGATTGATGATACTTCTATGGATTCCATGCCTTTGCAGTAGTAGGAACCTCTTCCTAGCCCTCTATCTAAAGAGAGCCCAACCATCCCCTTCTCCCGCACACTCCGCTTGTTTAAGGGGAATAAAAGAGAAAATAAAAAAAGATCATCGGTTAGAGTTCAGCCAGTAGATGATTGATATATTCCATATCCAGCTGACTCTACAGGAGGCACTTGAGCACATCCCTCTCTTCCAAAAGAATTTGAGAGAGAAGACCACAATCCACGGGAAGAAGAGGAAATATCAAGATGAGATCCATGTGCTGACCTATGCCACTTGCTTCGCTATCCAGAACCGTCTGTCGGCCAAGAGGTCAGATGCAGGAGCTCCCTATGTCAGATGTCACATCCATGAGTAGAGATTCGAGCGTACTCTATTAGACAAAGACTCTTCTATCAACCTCCTACCAACAACCTTACTCGACCGATTTGAGTTCGACCCTCTTCGACAGAGCAGGACAGTCCTTCAGTTTGCTGATAGATCTGTCAAGAGGCCAAAGGGATTGTTGAAGGATGTAGTCATCACAATTCATGGCCTGAAATAACCTGTGGACTTCGTTGTGTTGGACATGGAGATCCCTGAGGCTGTGTCCGATACCCCCATCATCCTAAGACGTCCATTCTTGGATACAATTAAGGCGATGTCGGATCATGATAGTGAGAAGGTGTAATTTCATGTCGAGGGAGAGAGTATAAAAATAGAGATGATCGACGAGACCAGAGCGCGGGACTCAGCTTGCTCACAACAGTTTAGTGATGCAAAGTAGACGACTGAGGCAGAGTGAGACGTCCACCAGGAAGATACTTTGTGATCACTGATAATGAAGCCGCTTGGTCTAATCCCGTTTCACTAGCCTTCTCTCACCTTCAGATACTACAGATCCACAGTTTTTAGCAGAGGAGAGTTCGGAGAGTACACTCTTGGCTGAGGACACTGTTGAGGCTAACGACTGCATTCATAACAATGAAGCAGATTTTATATCTTGTGATTCTGATTCAGATCCCTCAGATTCATACTCTGACTGGTGATGAATACCCATTCATCACTCTTTATTCTTATATTTTAGCTACAAAAAAACCTTTGCAAATGCATGTATATGCATGTAAATACAAATAATTATCAAAAGCATACATTGTATAAAGTTTAATAATTAGCATGTTTTTGTGCAAAAATAAAAGAATAAAGAGTAAAAAGAAAAAGAGAGAAATATTTAGAATAAATATTGAGCAACCTAACCCATGGGAGGGCTCAGCATGGGCCTGACCGCATAAAAGCCAAAGTAGAGGGAGATAGGGGCTCATGTGTGTAAATATTTATGTAAATAAATAAAAGTATTTTCCTCACAAAAATAGCTTAAAATATGCTTGTAAATATTTGTATATACTTATAAGTATAAAAACAAAAGAAAAAGATAAAAATCAAAAAGAAGCCAAAAACATCATTCATCATGTACATAGACCACCCACCTTTATATTTATTCAGCCTTATAAATAAATAAAATTAATTTCCAAAATTTTTGTAAATATTTTACATTATATAATTTAAATAAATAAAATAAAAACAATTAAAACAAAGAAAAAATAAAATAAATAAAAATAGCAAAATTAAAAACACAAAAATATATTGTAAATATACCATGTATATAGATGTACATATGTATTTATTTCACCTATGTAGATAAATAATAAAAATAAAATAAAAATGTCTTTTTATTCCTTATTTTATAATATAAATAAATAAAATATAAAATGGGAATAAAATTGTATAAAAATAACAATTAAAAAATCAAATAAAAACCTTGTATTGTATATATACCTATATATAGTTATATAATGTACATACCTTATTTTTATTTCGAAATATTATTTAAAAATCACAAAAAAATAGAAAAAAATAAAATAAAAAGATTTCATGTTTTAACTTTTATCAAATTCGGCCATTTTCTACCTTTTATTTCACTTCCAAATATTATCCACGTGGCCTTCACCTATTGGCCCTGGGGATGTTGACCGCCCGCACAACTACCCCCCCCAGGACCACTTCCCACGGGTCCTTAGCGGGTGACCCGTTTCTCGGATTTTTCCCGTCTAAACCCGATCGCCTACCACCTAAACCCCGGGTCTGACTCCTTAATGATGCATCCGAGACCCTCGCCGGAGCCTTCACCTCGGGATCCACACGCTTCATCGCCCTACCCGCGCCTGTCTTCCCGGACCCTCCACCATATATATCCTCAGCTCCGCCACCTAAAATCTCATCTTTGGCCATTCGATTCCACCCCCAGTGAGCTCCAGCGTGTGCGTGAGAGTGACAGCTCGCGTCCTGTGCTGTTGAAGCGAGGAGAGGGAGCGAGACCACTGATCCGGCGAAGCTTTGCCACCTTGCTCCGCCACCAGCAGGAGCCCGAGCCTCGGAGGGAGACACTCCTCGAGGCGAAGACCCAAAGCATTCTTAGCTCATCCCTAGTCTCATCAGCCACCCAGGTAGTCCCTTAGCCTTCTCTTTTTCTTTGATTTCCCATCTCCCCCAAATCGCTACTTCGTCGTTCCCCGCCGATTCCGATCGATTCCGACCACCAACTGATCATCGGGCTTCATCATAGCCATCGCCTTCCTCCCGCACATCTTCTCCGCAATCCCATTCAACCTAGCTCGCACAGGAGCTGGGATTCGAGCCCCTCCGTCTACTCCCCTCGCCGGAGCTCGCCCATATCGCCCCACAGACCACCTTCACCCGCCTAACTGGGTCGAGGCAGTTTGCCCTCGACCCGTGAGTCTTTTGGTCTACTTTGCAGGTGCTTCCCAGCCCGTCTGAGGGGTTGGGCCATTCGGACCAGAAGCTCTTCCTCCGCCGACCTCGCCGGAGCCCTCCAGGGCTCGGCTGGATCATCAGAGTTCACCAGCAGCTGCGGGACGTCATCGCGGAGCTTCTCCGACCTTCACGAGCAGCAGGGGAGGTTCGCAGCGCACGCACGAGGCCGGCAACCTTCGTCGGCCAACTGTTCTTCCGATACCTTCCCTGACTGTCCGATCATCCTCACCCTCCAGGTCGCATTTCGACCGTTCACTTGAGGAGGACCCATCATCGTCAGATCCATCCACGAGGCGATCTGGACCGTCCGAGCCGAGAGGGATAGCCACCGATACCCTCAACCGCTAGATCAGACACGTGGCTACACCTTCGCCGTTGGATGCACCGAGGAGTTGAGCTGAGCAGCGCCAGTCACCAGTCACCGTTAGATGATCCACGTGGCGCGCATCCATCGACCGCATTAATAAAGGGTAAACTACCCTTAGGCCCTCTTGTTTATTTCATTTCGCATTTAGTCCTGTAAATACCTAGTGTAGTTGTTGAGTTTTTGGTACTTTTGCATTAAGGACCTCGCACTTTATTTTCCTTGCACTTATGCCCCTGTGCGTTGTATGACACGTGCATCGACACGTGATTTTCTAGTTTATTTGCAATATAGGCCCTGTAGTTCTGGATGTTATCAGTTGAATGAAAGTTTTTGTTTATTTGCATTTATACCCCTGTGCGTGAAACATTTGAGCATGTGCGTTTATTTTTGGGTATTTTGCAGGTAAGCCCCTGGGCTTTTGGTACCTGTTACCAAATAGCCCTCGGGACTTATTTTCATTACATTTGGGTCCCTGAGTGCCCCAGACACGCGCGACGCACGTGTTTTGCTTGCTTAATTGCACCAGACCCCTCAGACTTCCGGGTATTTGCACATAGGTCCTTGTGCACAGTGCCCCCTCTTTATTTTTGAATAAAATAGCAAATTACCTCCAAATCCAACAAAAATTGGACACATGGCTCCTGCCATAGTGTAAAATTTTCAAGGATTTTAGGAGACATTTCTGAGTTGATTTGATATTTTTAAAAATTCAAAAACATCTAATTTTGCTACTGTCTAACTTTAAAAATCACAAAAAAATATTAAATAGTATCCAAAATTACAAAAAAATTGTCTACTGCTTGTTTTGTTGTGTTTGATTTTCTAGCCAATTTTGGCTATTTTTTCATTACTGAAAACCATTAAAAACTGAAAAACACTTAAAATCTTATAAAAATTCTAATAAATAAACCAAAAACCCAAAAATAATAATCTAGGTGCTTAATTTTTCCTTGTTTTATTCTCTATACAGGAAAAATACCTCCAGGTTAATTTAGGGCTTCTAGATATTTTATCTAGGTCCTTTTAGCTCTGTTGGACAGTACCTATAGTTTCAGTCACTGTTTCATTTTTAAAAAATTAAATAAACATCAGAAAAATCTCAAAACTTCAACAAAAACACTAAAAATTATAAAACACAAAAAAATATTTTTGTTAGAATTTTTGGTTGATTTCTAGTGCATTTAATAAATTGTTGAAGTGTGTAGTTTCTTTGCTTTTATAATTTTCTTAACATATTAAAAATCCAAAAAAATATAAAAACCCTTAAAAACCACCGAAAATATCTTCTCTTCTCTGATTGACTACTTCGTAGGCCGTGAGGCCAATCCGTGCTCCTTGTATTCGACCCTGGTCGCTATACCAGGTTAATAAAATAGACAGGACCGCTATCGTATTTATTTGATTTCATCTGATTTTGGTGGTCTGCTTTATTTTTCTTAATTGACCGAATCATTTCTCTCGATCCGGGTCGCAACGACCCTTGAGTGATCTTATATTTTATCCCGGATTGACTAAGTGGATTTTTCGGTCGTCAGAATGGCGCCGTTGCCGGGGAGCACGGCTTAGTAGTCGATTTTTGAGTTTTTCCGTGGCTTTTCTCTTCGCGGCTTTTTGTATAGATTTTTGTAGCTATATTTCTTCTGGCATTCTTTAAATAATCTGCTTTGACACTCTTGTGTTTGTTTTCTTGCGAGGGCCCGAGGATCGATGCGGCTTCTTCGGAAGCCGACGCTACCGCGAGAGTCGGAGGTGGCTCTTTTCTCTACAAGAGCTGCAGGAGAGCGCAGGAGAGCGAGCAGGAGTGCGGGAGCCGCAGAATAGCCGCGGAGTAGCATAGTTTAGATTAGGTTTCATTTCTTGCATTAGTTGAACTTCTATTGTAATAATACAGGTACACTCAGAGACTTGAACTTTCAGGGTCTGTCTCGCCGAGCACCGGTGTGCTCGGGGGACCCTTAGCTAGTTCGGTTTTTCGCGGTTTTTATGCGGTTTTTCTCTTACTGACTTTTCTGGTTTCACGTGGATTTTCGAGCCCCTAGCCGTAGGATTTTTTGCTTGATTGTGACGTAATTCATAGGATCCAAACACCCTAATATAATTGCATGTTCCTATAGTGCGGTAATTGGACCTATAATAAAAATAATAATAAAATAGCCGTTCCATCACCTCCGAGCCTACACGCCGCGAGCCCGCCCCGTCAAGCGCTACTCCTGAACTCGACCTGTCGAGAAGAGGAGGGGTGGGTCTAGACCGGACTCTTTGGATTGGAGGATGGTGGTCGGCTAGCCGTTCTTTCGAGTAGCACTGCTGTTTAGGGACTCGGCTTTCCGCCTGCACCATTTAGGTAGTTTATTTCCTGTCTTTCAATTCTGCGCGGATCATCTTGCATGTAGACTGTTGGAGCCAGGTACGCATTTCTATATCTGCATGCATCATTGATTTCTCGCGCATCGGCTTTTTCGTCTTCTCCCCCCTGTTTTGGACTAAATAATCAGGAGAACCGAAAAATTCGTTAGGCCTTTATTTTTATTGAAAAATATTAAAAAGAAAAACCATAAAATTGGGACTGTTTAAGCTATTGACCCTAAAAGACACTTGACTGAAAATTTGTCTTGGGGAGAGCAACCCCCTCATTGTTTGGTTTGCTTGCGCGAGAGAGTGACCCGTCCACTAGGTAGAGCCCTCCGGTGCTATTCCTGACTGACTACCGACTCTTCCATGCGGGCCAGTCGGTTGGGGTATCATCGGGAATCCCAACAGGTCACGTAAGCACTTTGATAGATCGTTTGTTCACCTCATAAAATTTGACAAGATAATTTGACCGAGCCTTTACGGTCTTCAGCTCGTGTTGTGTTGGTGAACCGAGGGTTTGGTTGCTGATCATAGTTTTTCCAGATCTCATCCGCCTTACTCGCCAGATCACGATGATGGGCAGGAGGTCTCTTAGGCAGCCCCTGGCTGCACCGCTTTTCAGCACTCGTGACCATTCATCTAGGTCGGTTCGTGGGAGCTCAGACCCAATCTCCGAACCCGAGTATGACTCCGCCCTGTTCCCCCTCGACCACCCTTCTTCTGATTCAGAGATACCAGTACAAGATGAGAGACAGACAGATGATTTATCGACACCTGAGTTCAATTATTTTGATTTTTCAGAGACGATGGCCGGCAGTTCTGGTGATCACCCCGGAGGTCCACAAGGAGAGCAGCACTTTGTTCTGGACCAGGGTGCGATCAACTCCACCCTGATGGCCTCCCTCAAGTCAGTGCAGCAGCAGCTGAGGGATCAGGGAGCTATCATGATGGACATGACGTGAGAGTTTGAGCAGTTGAGAGCCAACCGCAGAGGAGGAGCAGGAGGAGGCCCTGACGATCCGGCACCAGGAGGAGGACCTGATGATCCTACAGCCAGAGGTGGCAGAGCAGGCAGAGCAGGAGGAGCACCACCACTACCACTTAGATCGATGCGGGAGAACCACAATCCCGGTTCGACCTTGACACACCGCTGGGTGGTACTTTCAGCGATCGTGGGGGACTTTAAGTTCCCCCTGAACACCTTGCAGCTTCTTCCCCGATTCCACGGTTTGGCGACAGAGGAGCCTCATCTCCACCTGCAGGAGTTTGAGATGATTTGCAGCACTGTCCACGATTGTCAGGTGGACCAGGATACTATCAGGATGATTGCCTTCCCCTTCTCCTTAGCCGACAGAGCAGCCGCCTGGCTGAAGCACTTGGGGAAGTTCGTTTACACCTGGGAGCAGCTCCGCACCGAGTACTTGAATAAGTACTATCCACTCGAGCGGACCGATGCAGCGAGAGCCCTCATCAGCAACTTCTCCATGCTCCCCAACGAGCAATTCCATGAGGCATGGGAGAGGTTTCGTGAGCTGACTGATCGATGCCCGCACCACGACATCTCGAAGCCGAACCTTGTTCAGAGCTTCTTCAGCGGGCTGACACCAGAGCTCCAGGGCTTGGTGAATGCTTCTTGTGGCGGGTCTTACGTCGCCAAGGATCACGACCAGGTCTGGGCCATCTACGAGGAGATGGCCGAGAACTACATGGTGATGTCCCAGACCAGGTTGTACTCTCAGGGAGACCCCAACAGCCAGGACCCGTGCAGTACCAGAGGATAGCACGTGTCGATGCCGGTCCTTCCAGTTCATCCGCAGTAGCAGCAGCACAGGCAGAGTCATCCGCTGCGGATATGGGTATCATCAGTGAGAAGTTGGATCGGATGGAGCTGATTGAGAAGAAGCAGTGCCATGGCATCACTCAGATGGAGCAGATGGCACAGACTCTGAGCGACATGAAGACCCAGCTCACGTGTCTCCTGGAGGCATAGACGGCTTCACATCCCCGTCTTCATTCGCGAGGCGATACCGGCGGCAGCAGCAGCTCGTTCCAGCACTCCAGCTCACACCAGCAGCCTAGATAGGTTCACCTTGTACAGGCGAAGCCGTACCAGCAGCAGCAGCCCTCCTACCAGTCACCACAAACTCCAGACATGCAGATGGTGGTATACTAGCCGGATCAACCTCTGGCGGTACTCCTGCCAGCCCAGTACGATGCAGAGCCGTTGATGGATGTCAACGGGATTTGGTATGACCGTCCTCAGCCTGGGATCCGACGAGACCATCCTAGATTCAGGTGGGGGAATGGAGGTACCCAGTCCCAGCAGCAGCCATCTGGCCAGGGAGGCCAGTATAGCCAGCAAAGGGATCACCAGCAGCAGCAGCCCCCGGTTTACCAGTCACAGCAGCAGTCATCATTCGTTCCTCGTCCCTATCAGCAGGGACAGTCTTGGAGGCGAGAGCAGCCTCACCAGCCGCACCAGCAGCATCACACTCCTACCTACCCCTCTCAGCAGCAGCACCAGTTCCAGCAGCCTCATAACCAGAGAGGCTACCCGTCGGGCTCTCATGGTTCACCATACGAGAGCCCCGCCTTGGATGACATAGCCCGCCTCCTCACGGACTAGCAGGCTACTTTTAGACGGGAGATGGACGAGTTCCGCCAGGAGATGCAGGACATCGTGAGAGGGAAGGTCGCTATCCCTGCCCAGATAGAGCCGAATCCCAACAGCCTGAAGCGGAAGCCTGAGCAGGTAGTTTACACTGAGCATGCCACTCCTAGTTATCCGTTTGATGATATGTCTTCAGATCTTTTTGATGCTGATTTTGTTACACATAGGAGCGGTAGAGCACCAGCAGGCGGCGCCTCGTCTGAGCGACAACGTGAGGATACACCTAGTGCGCCAGATGAGGAGGAGGAGAGTGGTACTGAGGTCGCACATGATGATGATGGTGGTACTGAGGCCACCAAGGATGTTGATACTCCAGGCAGTGCTGAGGCCGCCACTTTACCAGTTCGAGGAGGTGGTACTGACGCCACCCGAGTTGCCGAGCCAGCACGTGGTACTGAGGCCGCGAGACGTCTAGCAGAGCCAGCCGATGGTGGTACTGAGGCCACCCATACTTCTGAGAGACCTGCTGTTTTTCCTTCTTCTACACATGTATCTCTGAAAAGTTCTGTGAATAAAGGAAAGGGTTTATTTTCTTCTGGTCCCACTGTGGTGCATGATGTATGTGTGGATCCGGTCGTCGAACCGCCTAGACCCTTTTCTAGTCCTTCATCTGAGAAGGACCCAGTGATCCCCCTCCCTAGATCCCTTCAGATGGGGAAGGGGAAGAAAAGAGAAAAAGATCCAAAAAAGAGAGAGCAGGAGGAGTTCAGCCAGAGCATGATCGACAGATTCCATATACAGCTGACCCTTCAAGAGGCTTTGCAGCACATCCCCCTTCTTCAGCGATCATTGAGAGATAGGACCACAGTCAGGAGGAGGAGGAGGAACCACCATTCAGAGATTCATATGCTGACGAAAGCCACGTGCTTCATGATCCAAAACCATCTTCCGGCCAAAGGCCAGATTCAGGAGCCCCATATGTCAGATGTCACATTAGAGAGCAGAGGTTCGACCGTACTCTATTGGATAGCGGATCGTCTATCAACCTCCTTCCGGCAGCCCTTCTCGACCGCTTAGAGTTGGGCACTTTTCGACAGAGCAGGACAGTCCTTCAATTTGCTGATAGATCTGTCACGAGGCCGAAGGGGTTGTTGTGAGACGTTGTCGTCACTATTCAGGGTCTGCAATTCCCCGTGTACTTTGTAGTGTTGGACATGGAGATCCCTGATTCAGTGACCGATACCCCCATCATTCTAGGTCGCCTGTTCTTGGCCACAGCCAAGGCAGTGACTGATCATGATAGCGGGAAGGTATACTTTCGCGTCGAGGGCGAAAGTGTACAAATAGAGACGGTCGAGGACTACAGAGCCAGAGAGAGAGCATGCTCAGAGACCAGCACAGATACAGAGCAGCTGACAGACGCAGGGCTAGACATCCACCAGGACTGTGACTTTGTGATCACAGATGATGAGGCAGTTTGGGCAGACCCAGCAGCACAGGCCATCCTCTCATTTTCAGACACTGCTGATGCAGAGATGACAGCAGAGGATAGCTTGGAGAGCACATTCCTGGTTCAGGATACTACAGAGGCAACAGAGCCGGTTCTTGACCACGACACATGTTTTGGTGATGACGGTGGTATTGATGCCACCTTGTTTGATGCAGATCCCTCGGAGTCAGAGTCTGAGTGGGCAGATTGTGATGATTACATGCCAGACCTGATTTCCACTGAGCCTACAGTTGAGGAGGAGGTAGATGACGAGCAGATCAGAGACAGTTCAGTTGAGCAGCCTTTTCCCGATCCAGTTTGCGAGAGTACACTTTCAGTCTCCCGGACAGATTTGGCAGCTTACACGCGTCTTCTTTCGAAGCCAGATTTGCCAGCACCCGGTTGTCCAGAGCTGAAGCTGCTTCCTTCGTCGCTGAAGTATAGATTCCTTGCGGGTGAGCATGAGATGTACCCAATCATTATCTCAGTCGATTTGACTGGAGAGCGGGAATCCCGTCTGATGGGGGTTCTTGAAAAGAACCGCAAGGCAATAGGATGGAGCGTAGCAGATCTCCATGGGATTAGTCTGGCCATGTGCTCCCACCATATCTATCTCGAGGATGAGGCGAAGCCGTCGCGTGAGTTCCAGTGGCGGCTGAACCCAAATCTGAGAGAGGTTGTCATGAAGGAAATTTTGAAATGGTGGAGCGCCGATTTTATCTTTCCCATCTCCGACTCCAAGTGGGTCAGCCCTTTGCATGTGGTGCCCAAGAAGACGGGCATCACTACAGTGATTAGCGAGTCTGGAGAGGAGATTGCTACACGAGTACCCACTTCTTGGCGGGTTTGTGTTGACTACAGGAGACTCAACCAGGCCACCAAGAAGGATCATTTCCCCCTGCCCTCTATTGATCAGATTATTGAGAGACTGGCAGGGAAGAGCCATTATTGTTTTCGGGATGGGTACTCAGGCTACAACCAGGTGGCCATCGCTCCTGAGGATCAGGAGAAGACCACCTTTACCTGTCCCTTCGGCACATACGCCTTCCGACGCATGCCATTTGGGCTATGCAATGCCCCTGCGACTTTTCAGAGATGCATGTTGTCGATCTTTTCGGACATGGTAGGGGAGTGCTTAGAGGTCTTCATGGATGATTTCTCGGTTTACGGCGACGAATTCGACTCCTTTCTTGACTGCCTAGACCGAGTACTCCAGCGATGCATTGAGGTCCGCTTGGTTCTTTCTTGGGAGAAGAGTCACTTTATGGTGACTCAAGGGACGGTGCTTGGCCACATCATATCCAACAGGGGCATGGAGGTTGATCCGTCCAAGGTTGATGTCATTAGAAAACTCACATCACCGTCCAATTTGCGGCAGTTACGGTCTTTCCTGGGGCACGTCGGTTTCTATCAGCGGTTCATCCGTGATTTCAGTAGAGTTGCCCGACCGTTGACTGACCTGCTGACGAAAGACACCGAGTTCCTTGTCGATGACAAGTGTCTTTCGTCCATTGATACTCTCAAGCAGTGTATTGTTGAGGCTCCTGTCCTCCAGCCACCAGATTGGTCTCTCCCATTCGAGATCATGACGGACGCCTCCGATTTTGCCGTGGGGGCTGTGCTGGGACAGAGGAGGGATGGAGTTCCATTTGCTATTCACTATGCTAGCCACACCTTGGATTCTGCCCAGCGGAATTATACAGTCACAGAGAAGGAGATGCTAGCAGTAGTGTTCGCCCTAGATAAGTTCAGATCGTACATCGTTGGAGCTAGAGTGACTTTGTATACAAATCATACAGCCATCCGATACCTCATGGCAAAGAAGGATGCCAAGGCCAGACTGACTAGATGGATCCTTCTACTCCAGGAGTTCGACATTGAGATCAAGGATAAGCCTGGAGTCAAGAATGTGGTGATGGATCATCTCTCCCGTTTAGAGCAGCCTGAGGAGTCTGAGCAGATTGATCCCATTTGTGAGACCTTCCCAGATGAGGCGATCCTTGCTATCGCCTCACTCCCGTGGTATGCCGATATTGTGAACTTTCTTGTTGCTAAGAAAGTCCCACAAGGTTGGCCCAGACAGAAGCTTGAGACCTTCCTCGCGAAGGCCAAGTCTTACCATTGGGAGCATCCCATCCTTTACCACGAAGGAGGGGATAGTGTCTGGCGTAGGTGCATCCCTCAGGATGAGCACCATAGCGTCCTCACTTACTGCCACAAGCTTGAGGCAGGAGGACATCACTCTGTGAGGAGAACGGCACAGAAAGTGCTCCAATCCGGCTTGTGGTGGCCTACCCTCTTCAAGGACTCTGATGAGTCCGTGAAGAGGTGTACTGACTGTCAGAGGATGGGCACTTGTGGACAGCGTGATATGATGCCGATGCAGCCCATTCACTTATGTGAGGTTTTTGACGCATGGGGCAACGATTTCATGGGTCCATTCCCTAAGAGTCAGGGATTTGAGTACATTCTATTGGCCGTTGACTATGTTAGTCGTTGGGTTGAGGCTATCCCCGCACGAGCCGCTGATGCGAGGACAGTTTGCAGATTTTTGAGGAAGCACATCATCACGCGGTTCGGGGTACCTCGAGTATTGATTTCAGATGGGGGGTCTCATTTCATCAACGACCAGGTGAAGGCACTTGCCAGTGAATTCGGCATAGACCATCGAGTTGCCACTCCATACCATCCACAGACAAATGGTCTAGCCGAGGTCTCGAACAGGGAGATCAAGACTATTTTGCAGAAAGTCGTCCGCCCTGACCGAAAGGATTGGTCACAACTTTTGGACTCGGTCTTGTGGGCATATAGGACGTCTTTCAAGACACCATTGGGCACATCTCCCTTTCGCCTAGTTTATGGCAAGCCGTGCCATTTACCTGTTGAGTTGAGGCACAGGTCACTTTGGGCAGTCACAGATATACTTATGGATCCAAATGGTGTAGGAGACCAGAGGAGGGCAGAGTTAGCAGCCTTGGAGGAGCTGAGAGATACAGCCTTCTCAAACAGCCTACGGTATAAGGAAAGAGTGAAAGAGTGGCATGATTCTCATATCAGCCACAAGCATTTTGAGCCTGGACAGAGAGTATGGCTGTTTGATGCGAGGCTTCGTTTATTTCTAGGGAAGCTACAGAGCAAATGGAAGGGTCCTTATCTTGTGAGGAAGGTACATGACAACGGTAGCATTGATATATCCGAGTTGTCTTCTGAGAATACATTTCGAGTGAACGGCCAGCGGCTCAAGCCATTTCTAGATCATGAGCCGCGGGTCGTTGATGTTGCCCCTATTCACTTTGCGTGAGATGTGGTCTCTTGACTCACATCTATTGCATCTCACGCCTGATTATCACTGTTCTTCCGACTTGTATAGATCCAGTTGCCCATATCACACTATTCTTTAGTCCCAAAACCCTTTTCCCATCTTATGATTATGTTATACATAGGGTGTACTTTACCCTAAGTATAGGGGGGATGTAGGACCTGCGGGTATTCTTTTCATTCGTGTTGTCCCTGTTTTACTACCTATACTTAGGGATATTTTACCCTAAGTATAGGGGGGGCAGACTCTGTTCATTCTTCACTCGGATTTCCTTTCATGTACAGCTTGCTATACTTAGGATTAGTTAATCCTAAGTATAGGGGGAAACCACCGAGTTCCTCTCATTCTATTCATTTATTCATTTCTATACTTAGCCATTCCTTTTCACTCCCCTTTTACTAAGCACGAGTTATGTCTTCTTCATCGCTCTTGATCACTCTGAGGACATCGTTCGAGCTAAGTATAGGGGGGTGTGTATATATTTCATATATACTTTAGCCATAACTCGTACTTTGTGTGAGTGTGTTAATAAATAAAATGGCTAAAAACCCCAAAAATCACAAAAATTAAAAATTTTTCCTGTAAATAATCATTCTTTTATTGCACATACATATCTAGTGTACAAAATTATTTTTGTAAAAATGTTTTAAAAAATCTTTTGTGTAAAGTTTGTGTAAATATTTTCTTATCAAAACTATGTATATACTACAAATTTTTTCCAAAATGTTATGAAAATCAAAAGTTTGCAAAAATCTTGTGTAAATATTTGTAAATACTTTTGCAAAACTTGCACTTCATGCATCCATCCATTCATTATTTCAAAACATTTTTCAAAAATTTTGCACGATTGTAAATATTTGTAAATAGCATCTTTGTATATATATGTATATAGTTTTTCCTGGATGAGAGTTGACATTTAAACTAAGCCTGGAATTAAATTGAGAAATGGAGCTTGATTAAGATCTTAATCTACCTAATTCTAAGAGGAACCTTATAGGGCTTAGGGTTAAGGCTTTTCATGTCCATAAGGACTTAATTCTTTGAGTCCACTAGGCTATGAGCATATGTCATCTTGATGAGCCTAAGTAGAGCACTTAACAACACACGCATGACTCTTAGAGACAATGGCTTGACTTGCACCAGCACTTTACACATGGCTCTCCACAGATGAGGTGGTGAGGAGGCAGTTTCCTTTGGCTTGGGGTAGCATATGAGGGTAGTACTTCTAGGCGGAACCTCTCTTCTTCTTCTAGTGAAGGAAGTGCGTCTCAACTTGGTCTAGTGGTGATGAAGGCTAAAGACAGAAGCCGTGGGTTGCAATAAAGCTTCAAAAGAGGGATAGTCTACTGGCTCAAGAGGAAAATTTCTTGTATATATGCTGCACCATGTAGATATGTTGTACAGAGGCACTTAAAAAAAATTGCAAATGCAAAAAGAACTCCAAAAAAGTGGTGGGTCAGATTGAAAATTTAATAACCCCACCGGAGTGTATATAGTCAAATAAAGCAAAAGCTTATGGTATCCATGTTACATCTCATGAAGCTTGCAGCGGGAGACTTAGCTACACTGGTTGAGCTTCCAAAAGTCTATACTTCTTCCCCCTCTTCTTGAGCCGGTTGCACTTGAACTTAGAAGGGAATACCCCGCTTCTTGAGGAAAGAGTTGCTAGACCAAGGCATTAGAGTTACCAGGTTGAGGGAGGTTGTTTCTTTGTTACTTCTGAGGTGGGGAGCTACATATCACTTACACTGCATGGAAAGATTCATGGTCATTAGAGTTTGTGTATGTAGACTTGCTCTGATATGGTTTATTGAGGAGTCTTGTCCATAGATTGGTGGAACTTAGAGGCTGTTGAGTTTTAAGCTTAAGTCTAAATAAGGTTCCGACACATTAATAATCCAAAGATCTGATCGAGCTCTATATTTCAATTTAATGAAGGAAAGTTTAATATTCAACCTTGATCCATGTACATTCCCCTCTTTTTCTTTTTCTTTCTTTCTTTTTCACTTCTTTTTCAAATAAGTTTTTGCTAAGGGACTAGCAAAAGTTAAGTATAGGGGGGTGATGAATACCCATTCATCACGCTTTATTCTTATATTTTAGCTACAAAAAAAAACCTTTGCAAATGCATGTATATGCATGTAAATACAAATAATTATCAAAGGGATACATTGTATAAAGTTTAATAATTAGCATGTTTTTGTGCAAAAATAAAAGAATAAAGAGTAAAAAGAAAAAGAGGGAAATATTTAGAATAAATATTGAGCAACCTAACCCAAGGGAGGGCTCAGCATGGGCCTGACCGCATAAAAGCCAAAGTAGAGGGAGATAGGGGCTCATGTGTGTAAATATTTATGTAAATAAATAAAAGTATTTTCCTCACAAAAATAGCTTAAAATATGCTTGTAAATATTTGTATATACTTATAAGTATAAAAACAAAAGAAAAAGATAAAAATCAAAAAGAAGCCAAAAACATCACTCATCATGTACATAGACCACCCACCTTTATATTTATTCAGCCTTATAAATAAATAAAATTAATTTCCAAAATTTTTGTAAATATTTTATATTATATAATGTAAATAAATAAAATAAAAACAATTAAAACAAAAAAAATAAAATAAATAAAAATAGCAAAATTAAAAACACAAAAATATATTGTAAATATACCATGTATATAGATGTACATATGTATTTATTTCACCTATGTAGATAAATAATAAAAATAAAATAAAAATGTCTTTTTATTCCTTATTTTATAATATAAATAAATAAAATATAAAATGGTAATAAAATTATATAAAAAAACGATTAAAAAAATCAAAAATTAAAAACCTTATAATGTATATATACCTATATATAGTTATATAATGTACATACCTTATTTTTATTTCAAAAAATTAATTAAAAAATCACAAAAAAATAGAAAAAAAATAAAATAAAAAGATTTCATGTTTTAACTTTTCCCAAATTCGGCCATTTTCTACCTATTATTTCACTTCCAAATATTATCCACGTGGCCTTCACCTATTGGCCCTGGGGATGTTGACCGCCCGGTCAACTACCCCCCCCCCTCCCCACCCACCCAGGACCACTTCCCACGGGTCCTTAGCGGGTGACCTGTTTCTCGGATTTTACCTGTCTAAACCCGATCGCCTACCACCTAAACCCCGGGTCCGACTCCTTAATGATGCATCCGAGACCCTCGCCGGAGCCTTCACCTCGGGATCCGCGCGCTTCATCGCCCTACTTGCGCATGTCTTCCCGGACCCTCCACCATATATATCCTCAGCTCTGCCACCTCAAATCTCATCTTTGGCCATTCGATTCCACCCCAGTGAGCTCCAGCGTGTGCGTGAGAGTGACAACTCGCATTCTGTGCTGTTGAAGCGAGGAGAGGGAGCGAGACCACTGATCCGTCGAAGCTTCGCCGCCTTGCTCCGCCACCAGCAGGAGCCCGAGCCTCGGAGGGAGACGCTCCTCGAGGCGCAGACCCAGAGCATCCTTAGCTCATCCCTAGTCTCATCAGCCACCCAGGTATTCCCTTAGCCTTCTCTTTTTCTTTGATTTCCCATCTCCCCCAAATCGCTGCTTCACCGTCCCCCGTCGATTCCGATCGAATCCGACCACCAACCGACCATCGGGCTTCATCATAGCCATCGCCTTCCTCCCGCGCATCTTCTCCGCAATCCCATTCAACCCAGCTCGCACAGGAGCTGGGATTCAAGCCCCTCCGTCTACCCCCCTCGCCGGAGCTCGCCCATATCGCCCCACAGACCACCTTCACCCGCCTAACTGGGTCGAGGCAGTTTGCCCTCGACCCATGAGTCTTTTGGTCTACTTTGCAGGTGCTTCCCAGCCCGTCTGAGGGGTTGGGCCATTCAGACCAGAAGCTCTTCCTCCGCCGACCTCGCCGGAGCCCTCCAGGGATCGGATGGATCATCAGAGTTCACCAGCAGCTGCGGGACGTCATCGCGGAGCTTCTCCGACCTTCACGAGCAGCAGGGGAGGTCCGCAGTGCACGCACGAGGCCAGCGAACTTCGCCGGCCAACTGTTCTTCCGATACCTTCCCCGATCGTCCGATCATCCTCACCCTCCAGGTCGCATCTCGACCGTTCACTTGAGGAGGACCCGTCCTCGTCAGATCCATGCACGAGGTGATCTGGACCGTCCGATCCGAGAGGGATAGCCACCGATACCCTCAACCGCTAGATCAGACACGTGGCTACACCTTCGCCATTGGATGCATCAAGGAGTTGAGCTGTGCAGCGCCAGTCACCAGTCACCGTTAGATGATCCACGTGGCGCGCATCCATCGGCCGCATTAATAAAGGGTAAACTACCCTTAGGCCCTCCTGTTTATTTCATTTCGCATTTAGTCCTGTAAATACCTAGTGTAGTTGTTGAGTTTTTGGTACTTTTGCATTAAGGACCTCGCACTTTATTTTCCTTGCACTTATGCCCCTGTGCGTTGTATGACACGTGCATCGACACGTGATTTTCTGGTTTATTTGCAATATAGGCCCTGTAGTTCTGGATGTTATCAGTTGAATGAAAGTTTTTGTTTATTTGCATTTATACCCCTGTGCGTGAAACATTTGAGCATGTGCGTTTATTTTTGGGTACTTTACAGGTAAGCCCCTAGGCTTTTGGTACCTGTTACCAAATAGCCCTCGAGACTTATTTTCATTACATTTGGGTCCCTGAGTGCCCCAGACATGCGCGACGCACGGGTTTTGCTGGGTTAATTGCACCAGACCCCCCAGACTTCCGGGTATTGGTACATAGGTCCTTGTGTACAGTGCCCCCTCTTTATTTTTGAATAAAATAGCAAATTACCTCCAAATCCAACGAAAATTGGAAACATGGCTCCTGCCATAGTGTAAAATTTTCAAGGATTTTTGGAGACATTTCTGAGTTAATTTGCTAATTTTAGAAATTCAAAAACATCTAATTTTTCTACTGTCTAACTTTAAAAATCACAAAAAAAATATTAAATAGTATCTAAAAATTACAAAAAAATGTCTACTGCTTGTATTTTTGTGTTTGATTTTCTAGCCAATTTTGGCTACTTTTTCATTACTGAAAACCACTAAAAACTGAAAAAAAATTAAAATCTTATAAAAATTCTAATAAATAAACCAAAAACCCAAAAATAATAATCTAGGTGCCTAAATTTTCCTTGTTTTATTCTCTATATAGGAAAAATACCTCCAAGCTAATTTGGGGCTTCTAGATATTTTATCTAGGTCCTTTTAGCTCTGCTGGACAATACCTATAGTTTCAGTCACTGTTTCATTTTTAGAAAATTAAATAAACATCAAAAAAATCCCAAAAATTCACCAAAAACACTAAAAATTATAAAACACAAAAAAATATTTTTCTTAGAATTTTTGGTTGATTTTTAGTGCATTTAATAAATTGTTGAAGTGTGTAGTTTCTTTGCTTTTATTATTTTCTTAACATATTAAAAATCCAAAAAAATATAAAAACCCTTAAAAACCACCAAAAATATCTTCTCTTCTCTGATTGACTACTTCGTAGGCCGTGAGGCCAATCCGTGCTCCTTGTGTTCGACCCTGATCGCTATACCAGGTTAATAAAATAGCCAGGACCGCTATCGTATTTATTTGATTTCATCTGATTTTGGTGGTCTGCTTTATTTTTCTTGATTGACCGAATCATTTCTCTTGATCCGGGTCGCAACG
Organism: Ottelia alismoides; assembly: GCA_037367405.1. NCBI lineage: Eukaryota > Viridiplantae > Streptophyta > Magnoliopsida > Alismatales > Hydrocharitaceae > Ottelia > Ottelia alismoides. Next base: position 12,973 of record JAZKJV010002000.1, on the reverse strand, counting down.
ACCCTTGAGTGATCTTATATTTTATCCTGGATTGACTGAGTGGATTTTTCGGTCGTCAACTGGTCAGAGTTTGATGATCTATTACCTTGTCTGATTTCCATAGAGCCGACAACTATGGTGGAGACCGTGCCAGCACCGAGTACAGATACACTAGCAAGGTCGTCTTCGCCAGTCTTGCATGATCAGTGAGAGTTATCTCATTTAGATCTGGTTGCATTCACTTAGACTTTTTAGAGGCCAGATTTTCCAGTACTCAGTTGTCCAAAACTAAAGCCTTTTCCGCAGTCGCTAAAGTATAGATTCCTTACAGGAGAGCATGGGATGTACCCAGTCATTATACTAGCAGATTTGACTGGAGAATAAGAATCTCGTCTGAAGGAGGTTCTTGAAAGGAACTACAAGGCAATAGGATGGAGTGTAGCTGATCTCCAGGGTATAAGTCTGGTTCCGTACTACCACCATATCTATCTCGGGGAGGACTCCAAGCCATCGCGTGAGTTCCAACAACGATTGAACCCGAATCTTCGAGAGGTGGTCATGATGGAAATATCGAAATGGTGGAGCGCCAATTTTATCTACCCCATCTTAGACTCCAAGTGGGTTAGTGCATTGCATGTGGTGCCCAAGAAGACGGGCATCACTACATTTGTGAGCGAGTTTGGAGAGGAGATAGCTACCCGGGTACCGACTTCTCAGAGGGTATCTATGGATTACAGAAGATTGAATCAGGCCACCAAGAAGGATCATTTTCTGCTGCCATGTATTGATCAGATTATAAAGAGGCTAGCTGGGAAGAGTCACTATTGCTTTCTTGATGGGTACTCCGGTTATAATCAGGTGACCATAGAGTATGAGGACTATGATAAAATGACATTCACCTGTCTGTTTGGGACTTATGCTTTCAGGTGGATGCCCTTTGGTCTATGTAACTCCGCGATGACATTCCAAAGGTGCATGTTCTCCATATTCTCAGACATGGTGGGTGAATGTTTAGATGTCTTCATGGATGACTTTTTGGTCTACAACGATGGATTTGACGCTTGTTTTGATTGCCTAGACTACGTTCTGCAGCACTGCATAGAGGTTCATCTTATCTTATCTTGGGAGAAGAGTCACTTCACGGTGACTCAGGGGACGGTGCTTGGTCATATCATATCCAACTTGGGCATTGAGGTTGATCCGGCCAAGGTGGATATCATCAGGAAAATCAATCCACCATCCAACTTGCGGCAGTTACGATTTTTTTTGGGGCATGTTGGTTTCTACCGACGTTTTATTCACGACTTCAGCAAGATTGCCCGACCGTTGACTGATCTGCTGATAAAAGACACCGAGTTCATTGTAATGATAAGTGTCTTGTGTTGAGAGTGACAGCTCGCGTCCTGTGCTGTTGAAGCAAGGAGAGGGAGCGAGACCACTGATCCGGCGAAGCCTTGCCGCCTTGCTCCGCCACCAGCAGGAGCCCGAGCCTCGGAGGGAGACGCTCCTCGAGGCGAAGACCCAAAGCATCCTTAGCTCATCCCTAGTCTCATCAGCCACAAAGGTAGTCCCTTAGCCTTCTCTTTTTCATTGATTTCCCATCTCCTCCAAATCGCTACTCCGCCGTCCCCCGCCGATTCCGATCGATTCCGACCACCAACCGACCATCGGGCTTCATCATAGCCACCGCCTTCCTCCCGCGCATCTTCTCCGCAATCCCATTCAACCCAGCTCGCACAGGAGCTAGGATTCGAGCCCCTCCGTCTACTCCCCTCGCCGGAGCTCGCCCATATCGCCCCACAGACCACCTTCACCCGCCTAACTGGGTCGAGGCAGTTTGCCCTCGACCCGTGAGTCTTTTGGTCTACTTTGCAGGTGCTTCCCAGCTCGTCTGAGGGGTTGGGCCATTCGGACCAGAAGCTCTTCCTCCGCCGACCTCGCCGGAGCCCTCCAGGGCTCGGCTGGATCATCAGAGTTCACCAGCAGCTGCGGGACGTCATCGCGGAGCTTCTCCGACCTTCACGAGCAGCAGGGGAGGTTCGCAGCGCACACACGAGGCCGGCAAACTTCGCCGGCCAATCGTTCTTCGATACCTTCCCTGACCGTCCGATCATCCTCACCCTCCAGGTCGCATCTCGACCGTTCACTTGAGGAGACCCGTCATCGTCAGATCCATCCATGAGGCGATCTGGACCGTCCGAGCCGAGAGGGATAGCCACCGATACCCTCAACCACTAGATCAGACACGTGGCTACACCTTCGCCGTTGGATGCACCGAGGAGTTGAGCTGAGCAGCGCCAGTCACCAGTCACCGTTAGATGATCCACGTGGCGTGCATCCATCGGCCGCATTAATAAAGGGTAAACTACCCTTAGGCCCTCTTGTTTATTTCATTTCGCATTTAGTCCTGTAAATACCTAGTGTAGTTGTTGAGTTTTTGGTACTTTTGCATTAAGGACCTCGCACTTTATTTTCCTTGCACTTATGCCCCTGTGCGTTGTATGACACGTGCATCGACACGTGATTTTCTGGTTTATTTGCAATATAGGCCCTGTAGTTCTGGATGTTATCAGTTGAATGAAAGTTTTTGTTTATTTGCATTTATACCCCTGTGCGTGAAACATTTGAGCATGTGCGTTTATTTTTGGGTATTTTGCAGGTAAGCCCCTAGGCTTTTGGTACCTGTTACCAAATAGCCCTCGGGACTTATTTTCATTACATTTGGGTCCCTGAGTGCCCCAGACACGCGCGACGCACGTGTTTTGCTTGGTTAATTGCACCAGACCCCTCAGACTTCCGGGTATTTGCACATAGGTCCTTATGCACAGTGCCCCCCTCTTTATTTTTGAATAAAATAGCAAATTACCTCCAAATCCAACGAAAATTGGACACATGGCTCCTGCCATAGTGTAAAATTTTCAAGGATTTTTGGAGACATTTCTGAGTTGACTTGATATTTTTAAAAATTCAAAAACATCTAATTTTGCTACTGTCTAACTTTAAATATAAAAAAAAAAAATTAAATAGTATCCAAAATTACAAAAAAATTGTCTACTGCTTGTTTTGTTGTGTTTGATTTTCTAGCATATTTTGGCTATTTTTTCGTTACTGAAAACCATTAAAAACTGAAAACACTTAAAATCTTATAAAAATTCTAATAAATAAACCAAAAACCCAAAAATAATAATCTAGGTGCCTAATTTTTCCTTGTTTTATTCTCTATACAGGAAAAATACCTCCAGGCTAATTTGGGGCTTCTAGATATTTTATCTAGGTCCTTTTAGCTCTGCTAGACAGTACCTATAGTTTCAGTCACTGTTTCATTTTTAAAAAATTAAATAAACATCAGAAAAATCCCAAAAATTCAATAAAACACTAAAAATTATAAAACACAAAAAAAATATTTTTGTTAGAATTTTTGGTTGATTTTTAGTGCATTTAATAAATTGTTGAAGTGTGTAGTTTCTTTGCTTTTATTATTTTCGTAACATATTAAAAATCCAAAAAAATATAAAAACCCTTAAAAACCACCAAAAATATCTTCTCTTCTCTGATTGACTACTTCGTAGGCCGTGAGGCCAATCCGTGCTCCTTGTATTCGACCCTGGTCGCTATACCAAGTTAATAAAATAGCCAGGACCGCTATCGTATTTATTTGATTTCATCTGATTTTGGTGGTCTGCTTTATTTTTCTTGATTGACCGAATCATTTCTCTCGATCCGGGTCGCAACGACCCTTGAGTGATCTTATATTTTATCCCGGATTGACTGAGTGGATTTTTCGATCGTCAGAATGGCGCCGTTGCCGGGGAGCACGGCTTAGTAGTCGATTTTTGAGTTTTTCCGTGGCTTTTCTTTTCGCGGCTTTTTGTATAGATTTTTGTAGATATATGTCTTCTGACATCCTTTAAATAATCTGCTTTGACAATCTTGTGTTTGTTTTCTTGCAAGGGCTCGAGGATCGAGGCGGCTTCTTCGGAAGCCGACGCTACCGCGAGAGTCGGAGGCGGCTCTTTTCTCTACAAGAGCTGCAGGAGAGCGCAGGAGAGCGAGCAGGAGTGCGGGAGCCACAGAATAGCCGCGGAGTAGCATAGTTTAGATTAGGTTTCATTTCTTGCATTAATTGAACTTTTATTGTAATAATACAGGTACACTCAGAGACTTGAACTTTCGGGGTCTGTCTCGCCGAGCACCAGTGTGCTCGGGGGACCCCTTAGCTAGTTCGGTTTTTCACGGTTTTTACGCGTTTTTCTCTTACTGACTTTTCCGGTTTCAAGCGGATTTTCGAGCCCCTAGCCGTAGGATTTTCTGCTTGATTGTGACGTAATTCATAGGATCCAAACATCCTAATATAATTGCATGTTCCTATAGTGCGGTAATTGGACCTATAATAAAAATAATAATAAAATAGCCGTTCCATCACCTCCGAGCCTACACGCCGCGAGCCCGCCCCGTCAAGCGCTACTCCTGAACTCGACCTGTCGAGAAGAGGAGGGGTGGGTCTAGACCGGACTCTTTGGATTGGAGGCTGGTGGTCGGCTAGCCGTTCTTTCGAGTAGCACTGCTATTTAGGGACTCGGCTTTCTGCCTGCACCATTTAGGTAGTTTATTTCCTGTCTTTCAATTCTGCGCGGATCATCTTGTATGTAGACTGCTGGAGCCAGGTACGCATTTCTATATCTGCATGCATCATTAATTTCTCGCGCATCAGCTTTTTCATCTTCTCCCCCCTGTTTTGGACTAAATAATCAGGAGTACCAAAAAATTCGTTAGGCCTTTATTTTTATTGAAAAATATTAAAAAGAAAACCATAAAATTGGGATTGTTTAAGTTATTGACCCTAAAAGACACTTGACTAAAAAATTTGTCTTGGGGAGAGCAACCCCCTCATTGTTTGGTTTGCTTGCGCGAGAGAGTGACCCGTCCACTAGGTAGAGCCCTCCGGTGCTATTCCTGACTGACTACCGACTCTTCCATGCGGGCCAGTCGGTTGGGGTATCATCGGGAATCCCAACAGGTCACGTAAGTGATGACACGAAAAAGCACTCGGGTATAAGGTACTAAAGAGGTCGTCGCGACCCAAGCGATCAGACCGTGTCGATCAAGAAAAATGAACCACTTAAGACAGATAAAATCAATCAAACACGAATAGCGGTCCTGCTATGTGATTAACCTGGTATAGCACCCAGGGTCGAACTCAAGGAGCACGGGTTGGCCGAGAGGCCTACGAAGTAGTCAAAATAAAAGGAGAAAATCTTTTTAGTGGTTTTTAATTTGTTTTCTATTTTTTTTTGGATTTTTAAGTAATTAGGAAAATAAAGAAAAACAAGGAAAAGCACACTTCAACAATTTATTCAAAGCATCAAAAATCAACCAAAAATTGGAATAAAAATATTTTTTTTGTATTTTATATTTTGTAGTGTTTTTGTTGAATTTTTGAGAATTTTCTGATGTTTATTTTATTTTCTAAAAATCAAAAAGTGAAGCAAACAGTGGGTACTGTCCAGCCGAGCCAAAAAGCCCTAGATAAAATATCTAAGGGCCTCAAAATGGCCTGGAGGGAATGTTCCTGTAAGGTAGGTAAGACAAGGAAAATTTAGGTACCAATTTTATTATTTTTGGGTTTTTAATTTATTTATGAGAATTTTTATGGGTTTTTGAGTGTTTTTAAGTTTTTAGTTTTTTCCAGTGGTGAAAAATAGCCAAAATTGGCTAGAAAATCAAACTAAGCAAGCTAATCAGTAGACAATTTTTATAAAATTTTTTAAGTGAGTTTTTATATTTTTTTGTGATTTTTCAAACTAGACAGTGACAAAAATAGAGGTTTTTGAATTTTTAAAAATACCAAACAAAATCAAAATGTCCTCAAAAATCCACAAAAATCCTACACCATGGCAGGAACCATGTGTCAAATTTTCGTTGGATTTGGAGGTGTTTTGGTATTTTGTTCAAAAATTAAGATAGGGCATTGTACACAAGGACCAAAGTGCAAATACCCAAAGTTCTGGGGGTTCTGGTGCAAAATACCCAGCAAAACACGCACCACGCGCGTGCCTGGGGCACTCAGGGACCCAAATGTAATAAAAATAAGTCCCGAGGACTTATTGGTAACGAGTACCAAAAGTCCAGGGGCTTATCTGCAAAATACCCAAAAAATAATGCACATGCTCAAATAAACCACGCACAGGGGTATAAATGCAAATATCTAAAAACTTTCATTCATTGAATAACATCCAGAACTACAAGGGTATCTACTGCAAATAACCCAAAGAAATCACGTGTCGAAGCACGTGTCCACAACTGGCAGGGGTATAAATGCAAATAAACTAAAGCTCAGGGTCCACTATGTAAATTACCCTAAAACTAAACAACTGACTTAAATAATTACAGGACTAAAATGAAATAAAATAAAGACAGGGGCCTAAGGGTAAATTACCCTTTATTAAGCGGATGGGCTGGATGCGCGCCACGTGTAGATCGGACGGTAGCTGGCAGTGGGCGCTCCGGATCGTCTCTCCTCAGATCTGACGCTGCTGGTGGCTCCAGGGATGGACGACCCAGATTAAAACTGGAGCGAGAGAGGGCGATCGACGGCGACGGAGGGTCCTCGAAGAACAGGTCCCCGGCGAGCTTCACCGGGCTCGTGCGTGTGCGATGCTCCTCCTGGGAGCCTTCTGAAGGTCGGAGAAGAATCGTGGAAGGCTCCCGCATCCGTCGGTGGGCTCCGATGATCGAGCCAAGCTCCGGGGAGCTCGGACGGGGTCGGCGGAGCTGGGTCTCCTGGCTGGATGACGGAGAGCCTCCGATGGCCCTCGTTTCGACCTGCAAAGTGAACCAGAAGATTCACGGGTCGAGGGAAAACTGCCTCGACCCGTTTAGGCGAAGTGGGGGTGGCTGGTGCGTCGGGACGGCGAGCTCCGGCGAAGGGGGTAGATGGAGGAGCTCGGTTCCCAGCTCCTGTGCGAGCTGGGTTGAGTGAGTGGGTGGAGAAGGTGCGTCGGACGAAGGAGAACGTGAGGATCGATTCCGATGATCGAGATGGGCGAGGAGTGGTCGGATTCAGGAAATACGACGGCGGCGCAAATTGGGCGAAAATGGAAATTAAAGGAAACTGCGGAGCTAAGTGGCTACCTGGGTGAACGGAGAGACTGGGGAGGAGATGGGGATGCTCCTGGTTGTCGCCTCGAGGGTCGTCTCGGCCCGAGGCTCGGAGCTCACGCGGGTGGCGGAGCTGCGGCGGCTACATCGCCGGATCGATGGATTCACCTCCTCTCCTCGCTGCAACAGGTCGGGGATGCGAGCTGTCACCTCAAACACTCTCTGGAGCTCACTGGAGAACGAAGCAAATGGCCAAAGATGGAGAGAGGAGGTAGCGGAGCTGCAGCTTTATACGGCTAGGGGTCCGAGAAAGTTGGGTCCGGGCAAGCTCAGGAGCGTGCGGATCCCGAGGGAGCGGCTCCGGCGAGGATGTCGGATGAGAGATTAAGGATTCGGACCCGGGGTTTAGTGGAATAGGGATCGGGTTGAGCGGGTAAAACTATGAGAAGTCGGGTCCAGCGCTCAGACCCGCGGAAGGTGGTCCTGGGGGGGGGGTAGTTGACCGGGCGGTCAACATCCCCAGGACCCAATGGGATTCGGCCACGTGGCTGGATCTTGAAGTGACAAATAAGGGTAGCTAGGAGCCGAATTGGCAAAAACTCAAAACTTGAAATATTTTTATTTTATTTTTTTCTATTTTTTAGTGATTTTTAATTAATTTTTTGGAAATAAATATAAGGTATATACATAGTATATAATACATAGGTATATGTACACTATTAGGTTTTTTGATTTTTTTGATTTTTAATTATTATTTTTATGCAATTTTATTCCTATTTTATATTTTATTTATTTATATTATAAAATAAGGAATAAAAGGGTGTTTTTATTTTATTTTTCTTATTTATATACATAGTTAAAATAAATATATATGTACATCTATATACATGGTATATGTACAATGTATTTTTGTATTATTAATTTTCCTCTTTTTATTTTGTTTTTGTTTTAATTGTTTTTATTTTATTTATTTACAATATATAATATAGAATTTTTACAAAAAGTTTGGAAAATAAGTTTATTTATTTACAAGGTTAAATAAATACATAGAAGTGGTTTATGTACATGATGAAAGGGGTATTTTAATTCTTTTTAATTTTTAACTTTTTCTTTTGGTTTTTATATTTTATAAATATATACAAGTATTTACAAGCATATTTTTGGTGAGGAAAATATCTTTATTTTATTTACATAAATATTTACACATGAGCCCCTATCTCCCTCTACTTTGGCTTTTATGCGGTCAGGCCCATGCTGAGCCCTCCTTGGGTTAGGTTGCTCAATATTTATTCTAAATATTTCCCTCTTTTTCTTTTTAATCTTTATTCTTTTATTTTTGCACAAAAACATGCTAATTATAGGTTTTTACACAATGCATGCTTTTGGTAATTATTCCTATTTACATACATCTACATGCATTTGCAAAGGTTTTTGTATATAAGAATAAAGAGTGATGAATGGGTATTCATCACCCCCCTATACTTAACTTTGCTAGTCCCTTAGCAAACACTTATTTGAAAAAGAAGTGAAAAAGAAAGAAAGAAAAAGAAAAAGAGGGGAATGTACATGGATCAATGTTGAATATTAAACTTTCCTTCATTAAATTGAGGTATGGAGCTCGATCAGATCTTTGGATTATTAATGTGTCGGAACCTTATTTAGACTTAGGCTTAAAACTCAACAGCTTCTAAGTTCCACCAATCTATGGGCAAGACTCCTCAATAAACCAGATCAGAACAAGTCTACATACACAAACTCTAATGACCATGAATCTTTCCATGCAGTGTAAGTGCTATGTAGCTCCCCACCTCAGAAGTAACAAAGAAACAACCTCCCTCAACCTGGTAACTCTAATGCCTCGGTCTAACAACTCTTTCCTCAAGAAGCGGGGTATTCCCTTCTAAGTTCAAGTGCAACCGGCTCAAGAAGAGGGGGAAGAAGTATAGACTTTTGGAAGCTCAGCCAGTGTAGCCAAGTCTCCCGCTGCAAGCTTCATGAGATGTAACATGATACCATAAGCTTTTGCTTTATTTGACTATATACACTCCGGTGGGGTTATTAAATTTTCAATCCGACCCACCACTTTTTTTGGAGTTCTTTTTGCATTTTGCATTTTTTTCAAGTGCTTCTATACAACATATCTACATGGTGCAGCATATAAGAAATTTTCCTCTTGAGCCAGTAGACTATCCCTCTTTTGAAGCTTTATTGCAACCCACGGCTTCTGTCTTTAGCCTTCATCACCACTAGACCAAGTTGAGATGCACTTCCTTCACTAGAAGAAGAAGAGAGGTTCCGCCTAGAAGTACTACCCTCATATGCTACCCCAAGCCATAGGAAACTGCCTCCTTACCACCTCATCCGTGGAGAGCCATGTGTAAAGTGCTGGTGCAAGTCAAGCCATTGTCTCTAAGAGTCATGCGTGTGTTGTTAAGTGCTCTACTTAGGCTCGTCCAGATGACATATGCTCATAGCCTAGTGGACTCAAAGAATTAAGTCCTTATGGACCTGAAAATCCTTAACCTAAGCCCTATAAGGTTCCTCTTAAAGTTAGGTGGATTAAGATCTTATTCAAGCTCCATTTCTCAATTTAATTCCAGGCTTAGTTTAAATGTCAACTCTCATCCAGAAAAACTATATACATATGTACACAAAATGCTTATTTACACAAATTTTACAATCGTGCAAAATTTTTAAAAAAAATGTTTTAAAATCATAGATGAATGATGCATGAGGTGCAAGTTTTGCAAGAAGATATTTACACATATTTACACAAGATTTGTGCAAACTTTTGATTTTCAAAACATTTTGGAAAAATTTTGTACTATATACATAATTTTGATACAAAAATATTTACACAAACTTTACACAAAAGATTTTTGAAATCATTTTTACAAAAATACTTTGTACACTAGCTATGTATGTGCAAATAAAAGAAGTTTATGTACATGAAAAAAATTTTAATTTTTGTGATTTTTAGCCATTTTATTTATTAACACACTCACACAAAGTACGAGTTATGGCTAGAGTATATATGAAATATATACACACACCCCCTATACTTAGCTCGAACGATGTCCTCAAAGTGATCAAGAGCGATGAAGAAGACATAACTCGTGCTTAGTAAAAGGGAAGTGAAAAGGAATGGTTAAGTACAGGAACGAATAAATGAATAGAATGAGAGGGACTCGGTGGTTTTCCCCTTATACATAGGATTAACTAATCCTAAGTATAGCAAGTTGTACATGAAGGGAAATCCGAGTGAAGAAGATACAGAGTCTGCCCCCCCTATACTTAGGGTAAAATATCCCTAAGTATAGGCAGCAAAACAGGAGCAGAAAGAATGAAAAGAATACCCGCAGATCCTACATCGCCCCTATACTTAGGGTAAAGTACACCCTAAGTATAGCATAATCATAAGATGAGAAAAGGGATGTGGGAATAAAGAATAGAATGATATGGACAACTGGATCTATACAAGGCGGAGGAACAGTGAAAATCAGGCCTGAGATGAAAAAGATGTGAGTCAAGAGACCACATCTCACGCAAAATGAATAGGGGAAACAATAACGTCCCGCGGCTCATGATCTAGAAATGGCTTGAGCCGCTGGCCGTTCACTCGAAAGGTACTCTCAGAAGACAACTCTGATATATCAATACTACCATTGTCGTGTACCTTTCTGACCAAGTAGGGTCCCTTCCATTTGCTCTGCAGCTTCCCTGGAAACAAACGAAGCCTTGCATCAAACAGCCATACTCTCTGTCCAATCTCAAAATGCTTGTGGCTGATGTGAGAATCATGCCACTCCTTCACTCTCTCCTTATACTGTAGGCTGTTTGAGAAAGCTGTATCTCTAAGCTCCTCCAGGGCAGCTAACTCTGCCCTCCTCTGGTCTCCTACACCATCTGGATCCATAAGAATATCTGTAACTGCCCAAAGTGACTTGTGCCTCAGCTCAACAGGTAAATGGCACGGCTTGCCATATACGAGGCGAAAGGGAGATGTGCCCAATGGAGTCTTGAAATACGTCCTATATGCCCACAAGACCGAGTCCAAAAGCTGTGACCAATCCTTTCGGTCAGGGCGGACGACTTTTTGTAAAATAGTTTTGATCTCCTTGTTCGAGACCTCGGCTAGACCATTCGTCTGTGGATGGTAAGGTGTGGCAACACGATGGTCTATATTGAACTCGGTAGCAAGGGCCTTCACCTGGTCGTTGATGAAATGAGACCCCCCATCAGAAATCAGAACTCGTGGTACCCCAAACCGCGTGATGATGTGCTTCCTTAAAAATCTGCAAACTGTCCTCGCATCAGCGGCTCGGGCGGGGATGGCCTCAACCCAACGACTAACATAATCAACGGCCAACAGAATGTACTCAAATCCCTGACTCTTAGGGAATGGACCCATGAAATCGATGCCCCATGCGTCAAAAACCTCACAGAAGTCAAAAACCTCACCATTCTAATGACACGAAAAAGCACTCGGGTATAAGGTACTAAATAGGTCGTCGCAACCCAAGCGATCAGACCGTGTAATTCCGCTGGGCGGGATCCAATGTGCGGCTAGCGTAGTGGATAGCAAACGGAACTCCATCCCTCCTCTGTCCCAGCACTGCCCCCACGGCAAAATCGGAGGCATCCGTCATGATCTCGAATGGAAGAGACCAATCAGGCGGCTGGAGAACAGGAGCCTCAATCACGCACTGCTGGAGAGTCGAAAAGGACGAGAGACACTTGTCATCGACAAGGAACTCGGTGTCTTTCGTCAAGAGGTCAGTCAACGGTCGGGCAATCCTGCTGAAATCCTGAATAAATCTCCTATAAAATCTAACGTGCCCCAGGAATGACCGCAGTTGCCTCAAATTGGACGGCGGTGCGAGTTTTCTAATGACATCAACCTTGGCCGGATCAACCTCCATGCCCCTGTTGGAGATGATGTGGCCAAGCACCGTCCCTTCAGTCACCATGAAGTGACTCTTCTCCCAAGATAGAACCAAATGGTACTCAATACATCGCTGGAGTACTCGGTCTAGGCAGTCAAGATAGGAGTCGAATCCGTCGCCGTAGACCGAGAAATCGTCCATGAAGACCTCCAAACACTCCCCTACCATGTCCGAAAAGATCGACAGCATGCATCTCTGAAAAGTCGCAGGGGCATTGCATAGCCCAAATGGCATGCGTCGAAAGGCATATGTACCAAAGGGACAGGTAAAGGTGGTCTTCTCCTGATCCTCAGGAGCGATGGCCACCTGGTTGTAGCCCGAGTACCCATCCAGGAAGCAATAATGACTCTTCCTTGCCAGTCTCTCAATGATCTGGTCAATAAAAGGCAGGGGGAAATGGTCCTTCTTGGTGGCCTAGTTGAGTCTCCTGTAGTCAACACAGACCCTCCAAGAGGTGGGTACTCGTGTAGCAATCTCCTCTCCCGACTCACTGATCACAGTTGTGATGCCCGTCTTCTTGGGCACCACATGCAAGGGGCTAACCCACTTGGAGTCGGAAATGGGATAAATGAAATATGCACTCCACCATTTCGATATTTCCTTCATCACGACCTCTCTCAGGTTGGGGTTCAGACGCCGCTGGAACTCACACGACGGCTTCGCCCCCTCCTCGAGATAGATATGGTGGGAGCACACTGATGGACTAATCCCATGGAGATCTGCTACGCTCCATCCGATTGCCTTGCAGTTCTTTTCAAGAACCCCCATCAAACGGGATTCCTGCTCTCTAGTCAGATCGGCAGAAATGATGACTGGGTACATCTCAGGCTCGCCCGCAAGGAACCGATACTTCAGCGAAGTAGGGAGCGGCTTCAGCTCTGGACAGCTGGGCGCTGGCAATTCTGGCTTCGGAAGAAAATGTGTCAATGCTGCTAAGTCTGCCAAATTTA